>JAVLUX010000014.1:26479304-27118887 GCA_032164185.1 Moxostoma hubbsi | reverse complement strand
CATGTGACCACACCCCATCAGCAGCGGCTCTACATCTTCTCTGGCCACTTTGCCGATTGTAGAGGAGTGTGGAGTTAGCCACTTTTTTATTGACGTTGCCTTCCAGGCAAAGAGAAAGCCAATGGACAGATCTAAATAATATGCCATATTATATACAGAATGTCTGCCATTAACAAATTATAAGGATATTTCTATAACAGAGCCATTAGACATATGGGTTGCACTTTATTTACATTATGTGTACTTTGAGTTTACTTACAGCCTACTTAACCTAGACAGTACGGAGTAATAGTAGGTAACTACATGTGCTTAATTTGGGTTAATGTCAGGGTTAGTACCTAGTAATTACTGTTGTTGTAATTATATAGTATGTAAATGTAGAACAGTACTGTAAAAATAAATTGATACCGATCAATGACATCACTGTACTGTCATGCTGTGACATATGTACACAGATACACTGGCATTTTGACAACTCCTGGCATTCTCTGTATAATACTGTTACATGCACTCACTGAGCGCTTTATTAAGAACACCTGTACACCTACTTATTCATCTGAGTATCTTATCAGCCAATTGTATGGCAGCATTGCAATGCATAAAATCATGCATATATGGGTCAGGAGCTTCAGGTAATGTTCAAAATGTGATGAATGAAATGAAAAAATTAATGAAAAATGTGTTCTCAGTGATTTTGACCGTGGCATGATTGTTGGTGCCAGACGGGCTGGTTTGAGTATTTTTGTAACTTCTGATCTCCTTGGGTTTGAGTTGACAGAAAGGCTACAGTAACTCAGATAACCACTCTGTACAGTTGTAGTGAGCAGAACAGCATTTCAGAATGCACAGGTCCAACCTTGAGGTGGATGGATTACAACAGCAGAAGACCATGTCAAGCACTTTATTAGGACCATAGTGTTCCTAATAAAGTGCTCAGTGAGTGTATAGCACCAATTTTGATCTAATATACCAGTAATGTATTGTTTGTAGGAAAGACAGCGCTAATACATTTTACCAACAGATTTACAATTATATAGTACGTAAATGTAGAATAGTACTGTAAATAAATTGCTACCGAAATATGACTTCTCTGTAAAGAAACTGGTCCAGTGACCCAACTTGTCCCATTTTGTCATGTGTGAAGGTTAGTTGAATCATTTGGGGAGTACTTGATCAATTGACATTTTAAATACAAATATGAAAATAAATTCTTTTTTTATATAAAAACAATGCAATTCACTATCCCAATCCAAAGATAGATTTTGCCGCACACTGACAGTTTCTTAAAAAATAGCATATCCATGTAGCCAGGAAAAGGTGTAATAGTGATAATACTTCAATAATTAAACAACTTCCCAAATTCTCAAAACATAAAACATTTTCTTGGTAGAATTACAAAAAGAAAACAAACAAAGAAGCTTACAAAACGATCTTGTACTGCAGGATTCTTTTTTCTATTAGCAAACCCTATAATATAAAAATGGCAATGCTATGTTTTTCTTCTCATATGTTCACACCTTCTTTTCACTAACATTAACAGATTTAACAAGCATTATTATATTGTGATAAATTTGTGTTGAAAATTCATTTCTGAATTAGCCATCTTTAAAGAGAGAGATTTACTGTTCAACATTACATTGGTTTGATAATGGTTTTACACTCCAAGAAGTTAAACTTCCAAAAAGAAACCAAACTGACCACGAATCTAGTCAATGTAACGTTGTCTCTTTCCATTAAAATACAGCTTTAGAACATTCCAACCATATATAGTTACCTTCATTGACCCTGGGTTGAAAACCCTGGCTTTTTTAACTGATCAAACTAGGAAAGCTACTACATTATTATTCCCATTTCAAACATGGTTGCAGAGAAATAATGTACACTGTTTTTTCCTCACATTTCACCAAACTTTGTGGGGCTGAGGTAGCTTCTTCAATACATGTCTTTTTTCTGAAAAACCCTTGATCATTTTCTTTTTTATGTTTGACATTTCTCTCTGCAAGCGCTCCCTCAGATTCTTCAAAGACATTTGGTCCCCACTTTCGTTGAGACAACTGTAATAGTCTTTCCAGCACATGGATGCATAGCTCATGATCACTAGCACATCTTACCCCAAAGCATCTAGTGCACTTTACCCTACAGCTGTCATTTGTGAATGATTAATTACATAATTCATGGCTAATCTTTAATATATATATATTTTTATAGTTTTAACAATGGCAATTCACCAACGTGTGATATGAATTCGTACTAGAACTAATACATTTGCGTTCTAATCTAAATATATAACCACATGACAAAATTTCTGCAATGATTCCTCGATTAAGGGAGCATCACATCTTACCCCACTCTCCCATTTCATGTGCATATCTGCAGAGTAAGGGCCACAAGTCCACAGAAACCTTTGAACACCTCTAAAAAAAAGTGGAAGTGAAATGATTGCTGATCAAAAATCTTTATTAAAAGCACATTGCTGTCTTTCTATAATCCAGCAGTAACATTTAAAACAGTGATGAAGACAATGAGCAGGATCCGAACCAGTGAGACATACAGTGCGTGACGCCCAAGAAATCTTGTTTATGATCCAAGTATAGTCAGTAAATGTATAACTGCTTTTCCAGGTTTAAAAAAACTTCCAGAATATGATTGAAATCATTATGGCAAATTTTTACTGTACAATTCTTGAGCATATATTTAAAGTGCAGATAAAACCATTCCCATATTTAATTCCCATATTTAGTCAACCACTAATATCCCTCACAGCACATTTATTTGACCAAGTGTGTGTGTCATGTGTGTCCCAATTTCGCAGAACTTCTCCTCATTTGTTCCTCTTATATATTTTCTTGGCAAAATTAAGAAAAACAGCATGGGGCAGATTCTTAGCATGAAGCTGGATGAGTTTTTGAAGGCGCTGATAGCTCTTCTCCTCATGTTGGTAGTATCGGATTGGCATTTCCAGAGTGTCATACAATGCTTTGACCCTTTCAACACTTTCAGCATCACTACGACCATAACATGCCTGAGAAAGAGAGAGAAGACTGTTTAGATGTGCATTCATGTGTTGCACACTTTCCATGATGAACTTTTCATCTCACTTGCATTGTTACAAAGGTGTAAGTTATCCCACGCTTTCTCACCTCTAGTTCTGCCCTCTGCTCAGGGGTCATGATCTTCAAAGCCATCACAACCAGCCAGCTGCATTTGTTGTCCTGGATATCTGTGCCGATCTTTCCAGTCACCGCAGGGTCACCATAGCAATCAAGGTAGTCATCCTGTAGAAAAACATGTTCTAAATCCTTTTGGATATTACAAACTGATGGGGAAATTTTGATATATTTGAGGAGACAGTACCAGGCATCAAAAGTGTTCCTTCGAACTCATACCTGTATTTGAAAGAACTCTCCCATCTCAAGCAAAATTGTTTTAGCATTGTTGTGTTCAGCCTCATTCTCAATTCCTGCCTGTAATAATTAACAAAATAATTGCTTAGATCATTTTAATATACACAAACAAACATATAAAATATTTTTTCAAACTTACCATGTACATGGCTGCAGCCACAGGAAGGTAAAAGGAGTAGAATGCCGTCTTATATTTCACAATGGCTTTGTACCTGTAAATTGGTCAATGACAGTTAATTGGAAAATAACATTTTTGCATGATAAACTGCCAAAATTCTTTTCATACCATTATTTTTGTTTTTAGATTTGTTTTGTTCTAGAAAACCCCACATCCCTTTCTTTGCTTGCTCATCAGTTCCATTCACCCTTCCCCATTCACCTCTCTATGGTGAAGCGGTCAAGGTCGACTTTGAGTGGAGGTGACGTCAATAGATCTAGAGCTTGCCCCAACTCTGTCTGGAAAGATGTCTTGAAATAAAAAGATTCAGGTTTAAGTGCACTTATGTCTCCAAGTTTTAAAATGTGCTGTCTGTAAAGCTGAATCAGTTTGGATCAGTATTAAACAATATGCAGCTGTGTGATGGACACTGCATAACAGTTTTTTGCACATCTGTATGAGCTAGCTAACTGTGTGCAATAGTACGTTCAAATGTGTGTACATGTCATGTGTTACATTGATCTAACTGATCATATATTTTGAACACTTTACCTCAGTAAAAAGTTCCAGCAGATGGACATAATAGCGCTGTCCTCTGCAATGTCTGCGAAGAAGGCGGTAGATGGCCCCTTCCAGGAGAAAAGCATCATTAATGGCATCAAGTCCAATACCTTCCTGTCAAATACAAAACAACTCAGATGCTGCATTACATGCAGCATCAATGGACATGGTCATAAAATGAATATTTTCATGCAAGCATGTGCTAAATATAGGCGCAAGTGAGTTAAGTGAAACTGCATGCGGAACGTGCAAATGGGCTGGATCAAGTGCAATTTAATTCTATGGTTATTATTCCACTGTCTACGTCCTGTAATATAGTCAATTCTCTCAAGCACCAGTGATATAAACAAAAACAGCACATTCATAAGAATTTGGTAGTGTAAATAGACTGTATGCAGTGAATTAAAAGAATTGAAAATTGCATTCATCTGTGCATGAACTATGTCCTTGATGAATGCCAGGCATATGTGACAGTGACACGCTCCTTTTATACGCATAGAAAATGTGATTCTCATCGGAATTTGGATGCATGCTCTGTTAAAAAGTATTGTTAATCATTTTTATTTACTGACACACAAATTATGGTTTGTATTAACAGTTATTGTATCTGTGTACACTTCACTTCTACCAGTTGGTTTTTATTTTGAAAAATTTTAATAATTTATTGAAACATTCATACTTCATACACCAGCCCTATTTGTAGTGACTTAAAAATCCCTCTACGACAAAACAAACACCAATATAAATTAGATCACAAATACAACTGTAAATATAAACATAATAATAATAATAATAATAATATTAATTGAAAAATAAACATTAACCTTTAGATAGTTTAATCTAATATAATTTTTTATCTTAAAATGACAGTGATTTTCAGGGACATAATTTGATGTTCTGCTGTATTTTCAGAGTTTGGACATGAACTTTATTACCACATTACCACCTGCTGGTGAAATCTCCAAACTGCAACTGCAGGAGCTGAATTTACATACAATACACCCCAAGTTTGCATGCCTACACCCACAGTTGCACAAACACTCCCACCCACCCCCACCCCCACTTTACAATGGCACGATAATTGGCTTACAATTAGCGCTCTCACGAAAACTGGATAAAACGTTGCACACGTCAACATGCTACGATTTGTGCACTCACGAAAATAGAGCCAGAGCGTATAAATTAATACTGCCCACAAATTATATCCACTTGAATAATATGAAAATTAGCTGAACATTTTCACTCAATGATCATGCGCTACACGGACTGGTTTAGCCATTGTGCTCACTCTCTATGTTTACATCAGTGTCTCCTGCAGAACGTGTTTACGTATGCTGCCGAGGGCCCCCGGGCTTAAGCCTAGGTAAGCCTGTGCATTAATGCAGCCCTGGTCAACTATTTTAATGAAATTTGAACTACTATTTTCAGGCATTCCACAACAAGCATAAATCATTCACCTTCTTATACCAACAGGGTTGACCTCTCCGCGTCACAGATGCATCCATGATGTCATCAGCCACCAAGAAAAATGCCTGGAGCTGAGTAAACAAAATCTATATTGCCCACTTTATAATGCTACGGCATTGCTGAATAGCAATTTAATGACAAGTCAAAACCATCACATACCAGTTCAATACACCATCCAACCAAAAGAGCATGGTGAACTTCATCAGGTGACACTTCAGACGGAGAGACCAGCTCCCGTAGTGAACCAATCACAGACAACCCTCGGTTTCTCTTGCCTCCAAGAGCATTGTAGCAAAGCACCTAGACAAAAACGTATATTTGTATATTTCAAAATACAAAAGAGCTTGATTCAAAGCATGATTCTTTCCTAAATTGCCATAAATTCTGTACAGAGTGGATGAAGGAATCTGTGCTAGTGTTTTAAACATTAGTTAATGTCTATGAACAGACTCCCTTTATGAAAGTTTAACTGCGGACATCAAAATTAGTCTTCAACTTCTATGTTGTTAAACATATTTTGTGTTAACTGTATTTAAGTAGTATGTTGTTAACCACAGTGCAGCCTGCCATTTATTTCACTTTTACTCAAAAGCAGCAGTTTACCCCACCTCTCTGAGTCTGTTAAGGGCATCAGTGAGAACTGGATCAGTGAAGTCCTGCTCGGTGAGTTCAGATACCAGCCGCTCAAACTCCCTGTCAAAGAGCTGAGCATCCGACAACATCTTTCCTTGCTGCTGCACACCGTTACTGCACCTGCTGTCTCCCTGAAGCGATGAAGTACACAAATACAGTGTGATGAGAGGGAAAAATATGTACAAGATGGTTACGTCACAGGGAAACAGCTGACAACGTGATTTTTACATCACTTTTGAACTATAAATGTTTAGGATGCTGGAAATTAGCTAGATATCTTGCCTAAATTGATCCACTTCATTTGAATACATGGAGTGCACCAATATTCTTAAGCCATGGTTACAGTAACCATGACTTAAGAATATTGGTGCACTTCATGTATTCAAATGAAATGGATCAAATTTGGCAAGATATCTAGCTAATTTCTGGAAGCAATAACTAAGTTCCTGATAAACCTGATACAACAATTTACTGTAACAGTTTGTTTATGCAGTCGGATTTGAGGGATGGTTCACCCAAAAATGAAAATTCTCTCATTATTTACTCACCCTCATGCCATCCCAGATGTGTATGACTTTCTTTCATCTGCTGAACACAAATAAAGATTTTAAAAGAATATCTCAGCTCTGTAGGTCCAAAACAATGCAAGTGAATGTGCACCAAACTTTTGAACCTCCAAAAAGCATACAAAGGCAGAGTAAAATTAATCTATAATTTTAAATAGGTTAAATGCATTGTCTTCAGAAGCGATATAGTAAGTGTGGTTGAGAAACAGATCACTATTTAAGTGCTTTTTTACTATGAATTCTCCTCCCTGCCCAGTATCTGGAGATAAAACAAAAGAAGAAAAGAATTTGAAAGTAAAGTTGAAAGCTCAGATTTATAGGACTTAAGGCTTGATCTGTTTCTCACACACACTTAACATATCACTTCTGAAGACATGGATTTAACCACTGGAAACTTATGGATTACTTTTATGTTGCCTTTATGTGATTTTTGGACCTTAAAAGTTAAGGCCACCTTTAACTTTCACTGTATGGCCCTACAGAGCTCAAATATTATTCTAAAAAAAGGTGGTTTGTGTTCAGCAGAAGAAAGAAAGTCATACACATCTGGGATGGCATGAGGATGAAATGATGAGACTTTTCATTTTGGGGTGAACTCTCCCTAGCTGACATCTGCGTGACAGTCTTTATCAGGAAAAGTAAGAACGTATATGTTTGAAGAACAGATGCAAAATTAACCATCCATCCATCCATCCATCGTCAACCGCTTATCCTGTACAGGGTCGCGGGGGGGCTGGAGCCTATCCCAGCTAACATTGGGCGAAAGGCAGGGTACACCCTGGACAGGTCGCCAGTCCATCGCAGGGCCACACATATACAAACAACCATTCACACTCACATTCACACCTAGGGCAATTTTGGAGACATCAATTAACCTATCCTGCATGTCTTTGGATGGTGGGAGGAAGCCGGAGCACCCGGAGAGAACCCACGCAGACACGGGGAGAACATGCAAACTCCACACAGAAAGGCCGGGGAAACCGGGGTTTGAACCCATGACCTTCTTGCAAAATTAACCAAAATAATCAATTTTACAGAAAGCAAAACAATACGATCACCTGGGACACCTTCAGTTATAAACAAAGTTTACTCTCAAAGGTAAACGTAATTGCAAACTCTGCTATTTTAGCAGGAGAGATTAAAAAATATTATTCTCATGCCAATCAAAATTAACTTGAATATAATCAAGCAAGAGGCTAACTTTGACTTACCATTACGAACCAGTGCTTGCTTAAACTACTGGCACGCACATATCTGTAAGCTTTTATTTCACCTGTCGTACGAAACAGTCAAGACGTCCCATAAAACCGAAGGCGTACCGACTATTGTAGTTTTTCCAGTACATTTGTTGCAGTCTCATGAGTTATTTAAACTACAAACACCGAAATGAATTGCAAATGATCTGTTGATGCGTGTACGCACAAGCTCATTTGACATCACGAGCCTCCATTGGCTGAAGCAATCGAACGAGGATGGGCTCCAGAGGAATTAGCCAATGAGAAGAGACATGAGCCGAACCAAGGGTGGAGTGAATGCCAGTGGACCAATCAGGTTTTGGAAACTTGTTGGCTCTTACAGTTATGATGTACAGTAGGTTTTCGTCACTGTTGGACTCACATTACATGCTTTACTTAATACACGCTAATAAAATACTAAACTGTTTTTGGGGAACTGTTTTTGGGATCACAAACATGATTTAATTAGGATGAATTTTAAATTCTATTCATCTATACAAATTCACATTTGCATAGATGAATAGATGAACAACAGATGAACTGAAGGATTTTGTAGGTATTTTGCTTCCTGTTTGCCCCCCCCTCATTGCCTGAGAAAATATTCGAAGGCCCCCATGTAGGCTATTAGATATTTCTATTTTAAGATATGTCTGAAATAAGATATTTGAAGAGAAATTTCAAATTGTAAAAAATATTTGAAATTAAGAAATGTCTACAACTGCATATTCTTCATACAAAGCAAGCGGGAGTTATTACATTTTTAGCACTTTCAGTAAGTTGAGTTATGATAATTATACAAAAATGATAAGAATCTATCATATTTTAAATAATTGTAAGATATCTTGAGGCCCCCCTGGAAGTATGCTGAGGACACCTGTGGGTCCCGACCGCCTGGTTGAGAACCACTGCTTTATACCACTCTCTAAACTAAGATAGCAAAGTTTATGAGGCACATTTAGGCACACAGAGTGCCAAGTCTGCAAATGTTTTAAGAATGCTATAATACATTAAGCATGTTTTATAAAATATTCCAACCATTCAACAATGACCATCCAACAGCTTTTTTTTTTTTTTCACTAGCTCCAACAAGAGCTTTGCTTCTAATGTCACCCAAAACAGATGGCTTACTTACCTGTGGCTTGATTATTGATAAAGATTTGATGTAATATAACCAATCTCAGTTAGAAGTGTTTGCATGTGAGGACTGGGTGTTGCAAATGAGCAGAGCATTTCTTACTGGAGTACTTTCCACAAGTAATGCAACAGATGTTCTTTATGTATGATGTGTTGACACAGGGAGAAAAAACTGTGTTGCAAAATGTGATTTAAGTAGAGAGAAGAGTAGAAAATGTGTTTTTATATGTGCAGAGATGGCTTATGGATCTGGCTGATGAATTGTTACAGTGCTTCTTCCTGCATTAACCAAGATTAAGTTAATTGTGCCAGATCGCCTATAGGTGTGGTCTCAAAAGGAGGTTAAAAACACGGTGGGTCTTTTTCCATGAAATACTGTGAAATTTGTGTACAATCATTTTAGAACATCTTCAGCTGGTGTTTGCAGATTTAGTTGTTATTGTGTGAGAAGAACCATTGTAGCCTTCAGTGCTTTGTGTGTTAGTGTTGGGTGATGGTTACTTTTTTAAATACTCAGAGAAGCTTGACCTGAAGTTTGGATATTTCATGGTTTTGCACAATTATTTTACGTTTATTATAATTTGCTGATATATATATGCAATAAGTAATCCTTATATTCTCAATGAATGGTGAATTGCTTCTGTCTCTGAGGTGAGATTTTAGTTGGCTTTATATGAGCAATCTGCTTGTAGACTTTGCCCAAATTTATTAGATAAAAAAAATTTGATTAAAAAAAAAAAAAAAAAAAAACTCAATGTACTATAATATATTTCAAATTAATCATCAATGTATAATTTATTTTTAGGTGTGACCTTATTTGTTGTAAATGGTGACATTGCAGGTGCTGTACAGGTCAAGTACCCAAGTGCAACAGAAATGTTGAACCCTGAGGGGTAAATGTTTCTCTCTATAGGGCAAGTACAAGAAAGTTCAGGAAAGAACAAAACAGGTTTTAACCTCTAGAGGAAGACTGTAAAGAAGTTCATGTTCACGGGCAAAGAAGAGGCGAGAAACCGGCTTGACATCAAACTAAAGGTTTAATGGTAAACTCAAAAGACAAACACATAAGACGGACATGTCCGTAAGGATATCTATCTATCTATCTCTCTCTCTCTCTCTCTCTCTCTCTCTCTCTCGCACCGCCTTCTGCAGTCGGCCTTTATACCTCTTGGTGGCTTGATAAGCCTAATACGGGACCGGGCTTGTTGAGTCACGACCCGGCCCCGCCCTCCACCGTGCCACAAACACATTTACTCCTCAGAAATTTTCTTCAGCTACTTTTTTATTTTGTACTAATTTATTAATGAGTTCGGAATGGCATACTGCACTTACTGTGGGTCTATGGCAGAAATAGCATTAGTAGTATGGAGTATGCAAATCTGACCTCAGCCGTTTTGTATTTAAACCTGCCCTTTGAATCCTTTCTCATTAAGCGTATTGACTGGCTGTGTCTCGGTTTTAAGGCTGCGTCCACCAGAGGTTGCATTTGTTGGCCACCTACGTCATCGAGGGTGTCTCATTTCATAAAAGCCAGTAGGACACTTCGAATGCAGCCTTTGAATGCAACCATCTTTCACGGGAATTCGGAGGATGCATGAGGTTTATCCTTCGTGGGCACTCACAACCCACAATTCTTTGCTTCAATGGAAATGTGTAATATTTGCCCATAAATATGATGTTCAAAGTCAAAAACAAGGAATGTTAATTCCCAAGTTGAAGTACCTCAGTAGATTGGTGCATATGTATAATTATATTAATATATCATTAAAATAAAGTATTAGATGAAAAGTTCTTTAAAATTTTCTTTTCTCTTTACATAATTGTACCTCATGCATTAACTTCCAGAGGGACTTTGTTCTCTTGTAACTGAAAGCACTTGTGCTTGTTAAAGACTGTCATAGCAACCATGTTACATTACATTTCTGTTTGTCCTACAAAGGCCGTCTCGATTAAACAAGGCTTGTTTAAAGGAGGACACTCCGTATACTGCAGCCTTAAAAGGCACAGCCTCTGTTGTTTTCTGTTGAGGATCTTTTGCTCGTTTTATGAATATTAAACATTATTATAATATAATATAATATAATGCTCTTGTCTTGAAGAAATGAGAAGCAAGCAAAAATCAGAAGTAGTCTTTTACAGCATTTCACATATTCTTTTATTTATTTATTTTACCCACAGATTCTGTTGACAAAAATACTTTATTGAATACACCAATCATCGGACATGCAGTGCTCTGGACATGCTAAACATCAGCTTGTGTGGGAGACATTGGTTTGATTCCAGCTCATAAATTCTGGCCTCATTCTCTCCACATGATTTTCTTTCTCTTTTACCTTTCAAAAGTGTCAAAAGCCCAAATAAACAAAAATGCATATTAGAAAGAAACACATTTGCATGCAGATAAGTATATTCTTTGTCATTACTATATAATCCACAATTTTCAATTTAGAGTTGAGCTATATGTGATTGCTTTACTGTTCAGTGATATACTATACATTAAGTGCTTGACAAAACAGATATATTTTATTTATTTATATATATCTATATATGATATTATCAAATCTCCAGTTTCTGTAATTTCTGTTATTCCTGTGCAAACACATTAGCCAAATAAGATTATATAGATATTATATATTCAATAAGAATAAGACTAATGTTTCTTGTTCAGTTGTTTGTCTCAATGATCTGCTTAATTTTTTGATTAAAATGGCAGGAAATTGTCTACACGTCTGTTTTCATCTAATAATAAGATCTTCTAAATTGAGCTATCAAGACTATTACAGTGCATGCTATTGGAAAGCAAAGCTTAGCATCATTTTGTACATTGCAAGCCTGTAAAACAGAAAATCATTTTGTGGATTCCCTCAGTAGTATGATTCTTGTTCTTCCTCACAGAATCCAGCTTGAGCAGCCTCTTGAATCATTTTGGTTTGCTTTGGAGTAGCAGGGGGCAGAATGGCAAGCAGCTCTCGATCAATCTTTTCTAGTCTTGCAGTGCTCTTCCTATCAAACTCCTCTTTATTCTTCAGAACAAGCATTAAGATGCCTTTTTGTGCCTCATCACAGGAAATATGTAACATTTGACGCTCCTGCTCAAATTCTGGCTTACTTTTATCCATGACCATTAGTTTGCCCAATGAACTGACACGATCCATCAAGTATTTGGTGGACACATCCGTGTATGTTCCAGAGATCATGTGGACCAGACTTGCAATGTTACAGGCTTGGAAGGCTTGGTTGTACAGCAGATCTTTTGAGAAGAGCTTGGCATTGTAGGAGAGGGCTTGTGTTTTCTCAGATGTAGACACAAAGTTTTTGAGAGTTGTGCTCAAGCTAGTTTTCACAATGTTGGAAACCATCTGAAAGAAGTGAACCATCTTTTCCCACTGCTCCTTCACTCTCCCCATGGCATCCATACCTTTGACCAACATCTCTATGGTGGTTTTGAAGTCAATCTCTTTGAGTTCACATTGTCTCATTGTGACCAGGATGTCTGTTAGTTCCTTTTGGTTCTTCTCTAGGTTCTCAACGCACTTTTCATAGGTCTCCTTCGTCTTGTTCAGCTGAGCTCTGGACTGCTCTATGGAATATCGTGCATTCTCTGATGCTCTCTGTGAAGGTATCATGTTCTCTGGTCTGTTTTCTTCTTTGTACATCATTGGAGGTTTTGGAGAAATGGCTGGAGATTTTGTAAAGTCTATCCTTTTGCTATCAAAAACATGGGCTGATTTTACCAGATCCAAGACCTTATCTTTCATCTCCATCTCTTTATCTACATCACATTTGCCATCTGGAGCATATTTTGCCAGTTGCTGGCATATGTTAATGCCATTCTTGCAAAGCTTTTGAGCTTGTGACTTTCCCTGGCAATTAAGGATTTCCTTTAAATCATTGTTTATTCTTTCTAAGTGCATTTTCATCGAATCACTTTTTGTAGATTTGGACTTTTGATCATACATATTTTTCCAGTTAATGTCATCATCCTCACTATTCACTTCCATTTGTTCCTGGATATTCTGCAAACATTTTAGAATTTCAGCAGACTTACTATATGCGTTTATTTCATCAACCACATCTCCTTCCCATTCCTGACTATTAATCTTGCTCTTAGTCTCACTTGTTGTTGCTGCAGCACACAATTTGGTCACTGGGTGAGTTATAATGGATGTCACTCCAGTAATCAGGCCTGTAATGCTTTCTAATATCCCACCAACAATGTCCGCAATCATGTTCCCTCCCTTAGGTAGAGAATCCATAGCATTCTGGTAACTCTTATGAGCCTGCTCCAGTTCATTCTCCATGGCTCTCACTGCCTTCTCAGTCCTTTTCTTGGTTTCTTGAGCTGATTGCTCCCTCATTTTGGTCTCCTCTAATTTATTCTTGATCACTTCCATCTCTTCCACATAAAAGTGCTCTGCATTCACACACGCTTCCAGCAGCTCTTGGATAATATTGATGACATCCTTGAATTTCTCTTCAGTTGCAGCAGACAACACAAGACACTCATCTGCAATGACTCGGATATTGCCTAGTTGATCAGGAAGATGTGCTTGGACAACCTCGTCATCGCCTTGGAATAAAATCTTCACAGCTGTCTTCATGTAATCTGGAACAGTGGCAGTATGTAGGCGAATCTGATCCATGCTTGTATGGGCCTCGTTAAATGCATGCCAACCAGTGTTACATACTTGCATGAGGCAAGCTCGAAAGGAATCAGGGTATTTGATGAATTTATAACCATCTTTGGGGGAGTTTTTATTGATAGAGAAATCTGTTGTGGAAGAAATGAATACAAGTTCTCCCATGATGGCAATGGATAGTGGTGCTGGAGTCAAATACTCTTCCCAATTGGCATAGGGCTGCATTACAAGTTTGGTTTGATTTCTCATCTCCTCAGCAGAGGCAAGGCTTTGGGTAATCTTTGAAATAGCAGAATCCATGGCTTCTCTGTTCCTGCTCAAAACAAAGAGAAAAATAGCTGATTTGAAATTAACTGTTTTGTGGGAGAATCCCACTTTGTAATTAGTTAAAAAAAAAATATTTCACAAATGACTGCATTCATCAGAGCAGTTTTTTTAGAAAAAAAATATGTATTTTTTCACCTTTTATAATACTTTTACCTATATTTAAGATTTACGCATTTCAATTTCAAAACAAATTCACCATTCAGCATGTAGATGGAAATGGTTTGTTTGCTTGCCATCGGTGTCTTTGTTTTGTCAAAAACGTTGTCATCTTTTCGTTAGAAACAGTCCATCTATTTGAGGTGACTTAACAAACTGTATACTTGTAAATATATTAGTTTATTTACATATTAAAGACAGATATTGTTTTGAGCACCTAACCCCACCCCTACCCCAAAGCCAGACCATTCTCAATCAAATAAAATACATAACAGGCAAATAAATGTATATTCTCAACAATTTGAGTAACATTACCCTATTAGATATTTTGAGCACCTTACCCCAGCCCACCCCATCATTAAACCTTACCACTTCTTAACAATATAAAACATGTAACACTGTGAAGGCAGCCACATTTCATTCAAAATGAGATACGCAAGTGCCAATGGCATGTGATGTCAAAGCTGTCGTAGCACTTCTAGAGGTGCAAATTTTATATGTTTAAATGAATGTGGGATTTGAGTGTTATGGTTTATGGGAACAATGATCATTCAATAAAGGCTTAAACTTCACTCTATTCCTAGCCTATATGACTTCAGAAGTCTCTGACATCCTGAAAACTTATTTTGTGTTCCACAGCAAACAAAATAAAAATGAATGATTTCTGAGTTAATAACAGAATTTTCATTCATTTAATTTATAAATTCAGCCTTGGCTAAAGTATTGAAATCCTCTGATGCGAGTTGAACATTTTACCAGAGTGACATTTAACACTTAAGGACCAAGGTGACAATTTGGTGGTGCAGGCACCTGTGTTAAATTTAACACTAATAAGGTCTGGGTTATCCTGTTTCATGTTTAAGACTGTTCATACTTTCCCTGGGTTAATAATTAATCCCGGGTATTCAAGCAGAAAGGGGTCAGAGAAAAAATGGCAGCAGGAAGTTCCTGTTGATTGCAACCAGAAGTATCTGTCAAAATAACCAGAAGTGGGAGGAGCATATCGATGGCAGCCGCCAATCACTTGCATGCTTATGCAGAAGTAGGTTCTTCCTGCTTCATAATAAAGTGTTTTTACATTATATGTTGCTGAAAGCGGTAGTAGAAAGAGAAAACTAAACCATCATATAGACCTTATTCAAAGCAGCGCCATCTTTGATTTTTGACGGGAATGACAATGAGGCTGTGAGGGACAGAAGTACAGTCTCTTCAATGGGCTGTACTGCAGTTTAAAGAGTTTTTGGATCATTCCACTGACAAAACATCATTCCAAGAACATTCAGTAGACAAACAACTCATGACATGATTTGTGAAAAATCAGATGTGATCTAGGTGCTTTTCGCAGCTTTATACCGTAATTAAAGTAACAGTTCAACCAAACATGAAAATTTGCTAATAATTTACTCACCCTCAGGCCATCCAAGATATAACAGAGTTTCTTTCTTCATCAAAACAGAATTTAAGACTTTTAGGTTTCATTACAGGACTCTGTGGAAAGAACTGCAAAATCTCTTGGTCAAAGGGGCCATTGAACGTGTTCCCCTTCCAGAGAAAGAGTCAGGTTATTACACCGAATACTTCCTGGTTCCCAAGGAGGGTGGGGTTGTGTCCGACTTTAGATCTTCAAGGCTTGAACTGCCCAGTCAGGGTGTTCAAGTCCAAGATGATAACTATCAAGACGATCATATCACAAGCCCAACATCACATTTGGCTGGTCACCATCGATCTCATGGAGGCATATCTTCATTTAGAAATTCTGCCACAGCACAGGAAGTTCCTGAGGTTTGCTTTCGGGGGTGAAGCCTTCCAGTATCGGGTTCTTCCATTCGGCCTAGCCCTATTAACCCGCACATTCACGAAATGCATGGATGCGGCACTGGCTCCTTTGCGACTCTGGGGCATCCGCATTCTGAGTTACATAGACGACTGACTGATCCTAGCGCAGTTCCAAGAACTGGCAGTTCAGCACAGGGATATCATCTTAGCTCATCTGGTTTCTCTGGGGTTGAGGCTCAACGCCAAGAAAAGCGTCCTCTCTCCCACTCAGAAAACTACCTATCTGGGGATCGTATGGAGTTTGATCACAATGCGGGCACAATTGTCTCCTGCTCGAATCGAGTCCATTCAAAACACCCTGAGCAAAGTAAGGCTAGGCCAAGGTTGCACTGTTTGTCAGTATCAAAGATTACTAGGTCTCATGGCGTCTGGATCCCTTTGGGTCTTCTGCACATGAGACCGTTCCAGCTGTGGCTGAAAGCCAGGGGGATCTCATCCAAGGGCCGATCCCCTAGGGCAAATAAGGGTTACGCGCTGCGGGCCTCGTTCCCTCTCTATGTGGTTCAGACCCCGGTTTCTTACCTTGGTTCCCACTCAAGTTGCAACTCGTCGTCGCAGGCTGCTAATGACAGATGCCTCCATGACGGGCTGGGTAGCGGCCTTAAGTGGTCGTCCAGCTCAAGGGGAATGGGAGGGTCGTCAGCTCGGTTGTCACAGTAACTGTCTCGAGTTGATGGCTGTATTTCTGGCCCTAAAATACTTCCTCCAGGGGTTGCCATGTCTTAGTGCGGGTGGGCAATACAGTGGTAGTCTCTTACATAAACCGTCAAGGAGGTCCATGTTCATGTCAGCTGAATTTCTGGCACGTCGGATTCTCCTTGGGGCCCAGGGCAAGCTCCTGTCACTCAGGGCAGTTTATATCCCTGGATGCCCGTATGTGGGAGCAGATTTACTGTCCAGACAGAAAATACAGGCGGGGGAGTGGAAACTCCACCCCGAGGTAGTGGAACAAACCTGGGTGAGATTTTACAGGGCAGAAGAGGACCTCTTCGCCACTATGAACAGCACAATGTCTACTCTACTTCTCCCTGAGTCACCCAGCCCCCCCGGGTCTGGACGCGATGGCGCATACATGGCCCGGAATGCGTCTGTATGCTTTTTCCCCCAGTTTCTCTGCTCCTGGGAGTCTTGGCCAGAGTTCACCAGCAACGGTCTTGCCTCTTACTGATAGCGCCACACTGGCCGAACAGAGTATGGTTCTCGGAGTTAATATCTCTCCTCGACGGCTCGCCTTGGGCGATTCCGAACAGGAAGGACCTTCTTTCTCAGGCAGAGGGAACAATATTTCATCCCCGGCCCGAATTGTGGAACCTTTCATGCTTGGCCCCTGAAGGGCACCAACTGAGGTACACAGGGCTTTCTCCTGAGGTTATCGAGACTATTTTAAGTGCTAAAATGTATAATTTTGTATATATATATATATATATATATATATATGCAATATCCAATTACATCTTCAACCCCATGGCTGAGGGATCGGTGAATATTCGAATATTCATGCTTTAGTGATTTTGCATTGCAAATTAAATTAACTTATTTAAAAAACAAAAAACGTAATTAAAATTACATTTCTAAATTCAAACTGCACTTCAAACGAAAAAGCAATTAAAATAATGAAGTGATCCAAAAATGTTTTAACTAATACATTTTCATATATATATATATATATATATATATATATATATATATATATATATATACAGTGCATCTGGAATTTATTCACAGCGCTTCACTTTTTCCACATTTTGTTATGTTACAGCCAAAATTTATTAACTTCATTATTTTCATCAAAATTCTACAAACAATACCCAATAAAGACAACGTGAAAGAAGTTTGTTTGAAATCTTTGCAAATTTATTCAAAATTAAAAATTTTAAAAATCACATGTACATAAGTATTCACAGCCTTTGCTCAATACTTTGGCACCAATTACAGCCTCAAGTCTTTTTGTGTATGATGCTACAAGCTTGGCACACCTATTTTTGGGCAGTTTCTCCCATTCTTCTTTGCAGGACCTCTCAAGCTCCATCAGGTTGGATGGGGAGTGTCGGTGCACAGCCATTTTCAGATCTCTTCAGAGATGTTCAATCGGATTCAAGACTGGGCTCTGGAGGACCACTCAAGGACATTCACAGCATTGGCCCATAGCCACTCCTTTGTTATCTTGGCTGTGTGCTTAGAGTTGAGGTCCTGTTGGAAGATGAACCTTCACTCCAGTCTGAAGTCCAGAGCACTCTGGAGCAGGTTTTCATCAAGGATGTCTCTGTAAATTGCTGCATTCATCTTTCCCTTGATCCTGACTAGTTTCCTGGTTCCTGCCACTGAAAAACATCCCCACAGCATGATGCTGCCACCACCATGCTTCACTGTAGGAATGGTAATGGCCAGGTGATGAGTGGTGCCTGGTTTCCTCCAGACATGATGCTTGCCATTCAGGCAGAAGAGTACAATCTTTGTTTCATCAGACCAGAGAATTTGTTTTTTTGTGGTCTGAGAGTCCTTCAGGTGCCTTTTGGCATACTCCACGCGGGCTGTCATGTGCCTTTTACTGAGGAGTGGCCTCCGTCTGGCCACTCTACCATACGGGCCTGATTGGTGGAGTGCTGCAGAGATGGTTGTTCTTCTGGAAGAACAACTTCTCCTCTCTCCACAGAGAAATGCAGGAGCTCTGTCAGAGTTCCAATTGGGCTCTTGGTCACCTCCCTGACTAAGGCCCTTCTCCCCCGATCACTCAGTTTGGACAGGCGTCCAGCTCTAGGAAGAGTCCTGGTGATAATAATAATAATTTACATTAATGGGAAAATGAGCCAAATATCGCCTTGATATCGTTAAAGGCATCAGCTATTGGCGATCACTCTGACCATCGTCGAACTCCGAGATCATCATCTGTCGGCAATACCCTAATGTACATTTCTCTCTATAAATTACCAAAATGTCCAGACAGTCTCCTTACTGGTTTTTCTGACACATTCAGAATCATTACAGCTTTTTACGTACGTGAACGTGTAAAATTTATATTTTAAAGGCTCATTATTATGGTTGAGTATTTCTCTGTAATATAGAACAGTGTTAGCAATGTTACTTATAACATTCCTTCTCAGCCCTGGAACTCAAACCATATTCTGGTGCCCCCCAAAATAAATATTTAAGTAATTCAATTAATATCATAAACGTGTGATGACTAGTCGACTAATGGCTTAAACTATTGACTACTAGTCAACTAGGAAAATCTTTGGTCGGGCAGTAGTCGAAGAACATATCCTTCTCCATCGTTTTGATGTTGTTATTCTTGCTTCCTCTAATGGCGGATCCTCAGTTTTTCTTCTTCTTTATCCTTCAGAGTGGATGTCCTGGAAATGACATGACTCTTTGCTGCCCTCTAATGTCTGGTAGCAGATAACAAAGCAATTCTGCCCTACAAAGGCAAAAGACTGTAACTCGCTAGAGTGTGGAACTGGAATTTTTTAGTTGTCCAGCCAAATGTATTATAGGTAGGACACTGGAAATCTGGCAATTAGATGTTTTAGTAATGAAATGTATCTACATAAAAATCATGAGCTCAAACTTGACTTTTGACCCCTATTTTGAAGTTACCGTACTCTGCCTTTGTATTGTCTGCAAAAAGTGAGATGTCACGCTAAGGCAAAAGCCAGTAAATTCCACATTATCAATATTTGGTTGCTGATCACCATTTACAAAATCATTATAGTAACACCTGTATAAAATATAGTGATCATTGCATTTATTTTTGGATGATTTACAATTACTTATAGCAATGTACTTATTGCTATCCTGTGCTTTGGTTGTATTATGATGGCATTTTAATGCATTAGAGATGACACATACCTCCATAGTGGTAAAGAATATCTTTAATTGGTGTGCAGCAAAAATAACAGGTTGACTGCATATAGGTGACACTGAATTAAATTAATAAATGCAAGATAAGCATATTTCTAATGAGTAAACATAATAATTTAATTCATAATGGAATGCAAAGTTATAAAAAATCATGTACAAAGTTAAAATGCATGCGATTGGAATAATAGATAATAAATCATGTACAAGTAAGTGAACTTGCAATCCTGTTAATTTCTTGTTGTTTCATGGTGTTCTTACTCATATATATATTTATAAAACTTGCCTCGTCAGCGTTTACTATTTGCATTGATCACCTCAGCACATTGCCGTATGAATAACGCCCTCTGCCCGTGGGTGTGATCACAGTTAGGGATAATTAGCTGATGCAGGAGAAACTGTACATCACTTTGTTTCATACAGATTACATTGCAGGAGAATATTTGTTTTATATTTGATTTGTTTTATTTAAAAGTAGACATTTTAAGCTTTCTTTAGACATGTGTTTCATGTTTGTGTGATAAGTATTCGCAGAGTTTCAGTTAATTTTTGTGACGTGTTTCAGATATATGCTCGCAAAACCAGAGACTGCTGAAAGTGCACCCTATTTATTTTCTTTATTTTACAAAAGCGCGGTTTTGTTGTTATTGTGAGTGTACATTGTGTGATGTCTTAAACTTATCTGTATGCCCAAATATGACAGAGTATTTTAAGTTGTTTCTGTTGTTATGAGGAAAAACTCCTGCAGGACGCAACCATAGAGGGATAAACGCTATAGTAAAAACACTTAAAAATATTAGTTAACTACACTTTTATTCAGGTATCGTGTGTGTCAGATTGCTTCAATGACAGATGTGTGACAGTACACAGGCTAAACAGTAATTTAAACGTGGCAAACTTTAATGTAAAAACAAAGGCATAGTACCGTAACTCCATGCCGGGCACAGTAACTTCATTTTGCCTCATGGCTAAACAAAGGCAGAGAACCCTAACTCAATTTGAGCGTTCCAAAACAAAGGCAAAGAGTGGCAAAGAGCAATGTCTCTGGTCCCTGAGACGAAGGGAACGAGACATTGCGTTTACTAACGCATATGGGAGGGCCTTCATATACGACCTATTTGAAACCTCTCTACAATAACGCCAATATTCTAATATTGGGTATGGTGTTTGAGCCCCACCTGTTTTGGTGCGAAACTGACCGCTCGTTTCGGCGTAAACTGACCACTCTAAAACAGGTGCACACACACCATTTCCTCAGAATTTCTGACTGAGAACAAGGAGCGCATTGCTCGTGCCTCAAGGACTCTGAGTCTTGTGGTGTGGCTAGCGTTCGCAATGTCTCATTCCCTTCATCTCAGGGAACCGAGACATTTCCTTATGACTTCAGTCCACTTGACATTGCGTCTACTAATGCATATGGGGAACAGATTATCACCACGCCGCACTACATGACATAACTTCCTAAAGAGGAAACATGGTGGCGCAGTCTTATGGGACGACGACCGACATGAGTATGCCACAGTGAGAGATCCTCATGATGGCCAGGAGTTGAGCACTCATAATAATCATATATGAGCTATAGCCATATAGTATGAATTACTCCTTATGAACCCGGCCGGGAAGGGAGGTTATTTATAATGAAGTGCTTGTGACTTATGGGATTATAACAGCCTGAATGCAGGCGGTTGTGTAAATGATGCGGAGCCCGTACTTAAAAAGGGGGCGTAAGTAAATAGATATCTATCTATCTATCTATCTATCTATCTATCTATCTATCTATCTATATATATATGACAAGTGATCTAAACAGAGAGGACTTGTGAAGAAAGAGACGTTACGTCCAGATTGTAAAACCTTGCGAACGTGTTTTGCGAGGACCATCCTGCTGCAAAACATATGTCTTGTAATGACACACAATTCATCCATACCCATGAGGAGGCCATGCCTCTAGTTGAGTGTGCTTTAACACCAATTGGGCAAGTCTGACACTGCAATTCATAAGCCAGTGTAATTGCATCGACAATCCAGTGAGAAAGTCTTTGCTTGGAGATGGACATTCCTTTTGTGCATCCTCCATAACATATAAAGAGCTGATCAGACAGTCTGAACTGTCAAGTACGCTCAACGTATGTATGTAGCACCCGCACAGGGCATAACAAATGCAATGATTGATCCTCATCTGAATTAAATGGGGAAGGGAAGAACGCCTGGAGGTGAACCACTTGCGCTTTGAAGGGTGTGGTCAGAATCTTGGGTACATAGCCTTTCCTGGGTTTGACAGTGGCTCTTGAAAGACCGGGGCCAAACTCCAGACAAGAATTGTCGACTGATAACGCATGTAGGTCAACGACCCGTTTTACTCAGGCCAGAGCCAGCAATAGTGTGGTCTTAACGGAAAGCATTCGCAAATCAACAGAGTCCAAAGGCTCAAAGGGGGCCCTGCAAGAACATTTAGAACTAAAGTTAGGTCCTAAGTCGGGATTGTAGCTGGCCAAGGTGGGTTTAATCATCTTGCTCCTTTTAGGAACTTTATGATTAAATCATGCTTGCCTATAGAGGCGCCGGCGCCTAGTTCTAGGCGGTTGATATGCCACGCCCTCCACGGACCTGTCCAGGCGCCGAAAGTCGGGTGCCCATCACATACCACCCCCCAACCTGTGTTGGAAGCATCTGTAGTCACCACTTTCCACCTGATAATTTGCCGCAGTGCCACACCTCGCTGGTAAAATGCAGGAGCTGTCCATGGTACCAGTGCAGCTATACAGCGGTGGGATATAGTGATAGGCATGCGCCATTGGAACCAAGCATGCTGTGGCACGCGGCGCTTCAGCCAGCACTGAAGTGGTCTTATGTGTAAGAGACCTAATGGGATGACGGCCGATGCTGCCGCCATAAATCCCAATGCTTTCTGAGACAGCTTCAGAGGAAGTGTTCTCCCCAGTTTGAACTGAGACAGACACTGTAGAATGGCCTGAGCGCGCTCGCTCGTGAGGCACGCGCGCCTGCTCGTGGGGTCGAGGCGGACTCCCAAAAAGGCGATACATTGAGGCCCAAGCTGTTTAGATGCTGAAGCAGTAAGTCTCTGTGTTGGCATAACAGAGCCTCTTATTTTGCTAGTAACAGCCAATCGCCGAGGTAGTTCAATATGCGTACGCTGCTCAGTCTCAGAGGGGCGAGCACCGCATCGATGCACTTCGTAAATGTGCGAGGAGCCAGAAACAGTCCGAAGGGCACGACTTTGAATTGATACGCTGTTCCCTCGAACGCGAATCTCAAAAACATCCTGTGGTATTTGGATATGGAAGTACGCATCCTTCCGATCTATCGACGCAAACCAATCGTGTGGACGTACATGCGATAGAATCCGTTTCTGAGTAATCATTTTGAATAGGTGCTTTATAAGTGCGCGATTTAAATGTCTCAGATCCAGGATTGGCCGAAGTCCGCCATGTCTCTTTGGGACAAAAAAATAACGGCTGTAAAACCCTTTTTGTGCTTGACAATTTAGCACAATCTCTATCGCGTTTTTCACGATTAGATTGTGTATTTCGGCTCGTAGCACTGGCGCGTCTTCGGACAAAACCGTGGAGAACAGAATGCCATTGAAACGGGGTGACCGGCGATCAAATTGGATCATATAGCCATGTTCGATTGTTTTTTGCACCCATTCTGAAATGCCCGTTAGGGCACGCATCCGCGTAATGGGACAGAGGGCACTTTGGTTTGCTCACCATATGATATAATGTGTTGCTTACCACAGGGAAGCGGTTGTGCATAATGTGTGTGCTTTGAAGAGGAAAAGGGCTCTTTTTTGAGAATGTATGAGCATCTTGTGCATTTGCAACGATTGCTGTATTCTTTATTGCATTTTTTATTGCATATGACACAGAAACATCTTTTAAAACATTGTGAACAATATTTCTCTCCCAACGAACAGCAGTGGGGAGGTGGGGAACAGTGTTCTATGTCTCCAATCGAGCCTTCTTCGGAGCACCGGAGGGAACGACAGGCTCCATTTCCCGCTTCAAAGCGTAGCGCCTGTCAAGAGCGCTTCCGCTGTGCGGGGGAGTTCCTCCTGTCGGAGGAAGGTGGGCACTGATGCGGCTGCTTCCGTCTGGGCCAATGCTCCGTTTTGGCATAAAGTGCCTCATGGCTTGTGACTGCTGCTGAGTCGTGACGTAGCGCTCAGCAAACGTATTCACTGCTCTGCCAAAGACTGAAGACACTGGGGCAGCCAATAGAGATGTCTTCTCTCTGTCACTCATGTCCATGAGGGTCAGCCATACATGCCTTTCCAGAACAACCAGGGTACCCATGGACTTCCCGACGGCCTGCACCGTGACTTTTGTGGCGCGCAGCGCCAAGTCTGTAGCAGCCCGAAGCACATTAAAAGTCTCCGTATCAAAGTCTTGCTCTTCCATTTGTCTGAGGAGCTTTGCTTGGAACACCTGGAGCACTGCCATTGCATGGAGTGCTGATCTAGCTTGTCCTGCCGCTGAGCAGGCTTTCCCCGCCAGTGTGGACGTCTGCCTACACAGCTTAGAAGCTGATTTCCATGCCCTGCTACTTGTCGGGCAGAGATGTGCTGCTACCGCCTCCTCCACCGGGGGTAGCTGGGCATAGCCGTTCTTTTCCTTCTAGTCCACATTCGAGAGAATGTAGTCACTGCGCGTATGCGCTGAGAGGGGCGCGTGCCAGGACTTAGATAGTTCGCTGTGCACCTCAGGGTAGAACGGGCAGTTCTGCGGGGCACAGTCGCTTGACGGCGTCCAGACTGCAAGAACTACTCATCAAGGCGAGACTGTCCAGTTGCATATGGGGGAGACCACTCGAGATTGAGTTCTTCGACCACCCTTGCAAGGACACGAAGCATCTCCCTGTCAGTGGTGCGTACACGGTCCTTGTCCTCGCTGGGGGGGAGGGGCGATAGCATCGTCCATTGACCAGTCGCCTGATGTGGCGAGGGACATGACATCGTTATTATCATCCCCAGCGTCAGATCCACCAAACGAGACGAGGCCACACGCTCCTTCAGAGGGGCGGAGCTCGTCTCGCACATAGCGTGTGGGGAAGTATGTGGAGATTGAGGGGCTCGTGGGGCGTGTGCCGGCACAAAATCCACCTCAAGTTCATCCTGCTCGACCTCGTGGCCCCACCGTGCCCCCTCATGTGAACACTCGGGAATCACAGAAGAGGCGGGTAGGAGGGCGCGAGTGGCTGAATCGTCCCTCAGAACGAGGGCGATTCGTGAGTGAAGCGACTTGAGACTCATGTCCTCACAGTGAGGACAGTCTGTCTCCATGAGAGCTGACTCTGCGTGGGTGCGGCCCAGAAGCTATCATGCTTGTCTGATGGCGGGATGTGTCTCACGCACAAGGAACACTTACGGAACGACATCTTGAAAAAGATGCGAACACGTAAGTGGCTCTTTTAGATATTGTAAGGTGACAGCGAGTCTGGGCTCCCCCTCGGGCGAACAAAAGGCTCTCATGAGAATCAACATTTGAACTGTCTCTTGCATATGTAACAGTAACATCCGAGACACAGCCAGCAGGGGCTCGCACCTCAATTCTACTGTCTGATTATCTTCCCCTATCCTCCTCACTTAGAACTCACTAAAAACCTATACAATGTCAAGTGTGTACAAAAAAGTAACTATAACATGTTTGATATCATTTAAAGTGTCTCAGTGCGCCTGGTAAACTGGTCTCATCCTCCTAGCTATAATGAAAAGCTAAAAGAAGTTATAGAATATGAGAGATGTAGTGTGCCTCTTAAAGGTGTGCCCTCCCCCAGATCCTGTATATGTAATGTACAGGAACCTACTCAATGGGGAGCCAAATCTAATTAGAAGGACAGACACCACCATTTGGTTAGCCTATTGAATTATTTGGGTATTTAAGGAGATGTGGCACATCGTTCGTGGCTCTCTGTAGTCAGAGGATCCCACACAGTTTACTGTGTGTAGTTTATATCAGGCTGGAGTCTGTAGGTTGACTTCCCACATGATCGCTGTGTGTAGTTTTTCGTTGTCAGGTAATATTTCTACAAATTCCTCAATTTCCGTATTGTTGTGATTATATTGATTGTTTGATGATTTTGCCTTATGAATTGGATTTTGAATTATTCTTCTATTACCTGGTCAATAAATTGTAAACGTTTGATTTTATTCTGACTGACTCTGAAATTGTTTTCCCAAACAGATTGAGCGATTCGTATGTTACCGCAAGTCTGCGTCAGATTAGTGACGACTAATATTTGGCATCAGTTCAAGTGTACTTGGTTTGCAAAGACAGAAAGTGTATTTCCGTTTAGAACAGCTAAATGCTGCTTGACCAATCTAAATTCGGGTGTGTCTTACCTCTGTTTTGACTTGAGGTTTCTTCAGATAAGTGTACGTGGGAAACCACGCATGGCCAATCCAAAGCTATTATAAGAGAAGTTATGTTGGTCAACTTACATCTGTAATAGTGGTCGTGACCTCTACTGAAGAAAACGTTAAGTTACATTCAAGTGTATGCAATTCCATGGGGGCTATACTGAAGTATCTTTGATTGTGTATACGTGAACGTGACTGATCTCAGGTATATAGCAATTACCTCTGTTTGATGATCCAATACTGGCCGCTTGTGATCGTGAGACCCGCGGTGTAGAGAAAACACGCGAGGACCTCAAAGCGACATATTTTCCTAATCTGAACGAGTAAAATATAATTAAAGGAGTTAAAAGAATAATCAAACATTCGCTCACTTTTAATGATGCTCAGATATCATTAAAACCTTTTTCATTTATGGAGTCAGATGAAATAACGAGGTAATACATAAGAGAAATTGTATTTTATTGAATCTTGTTGTGTTGCGTAAAAGAAAGACAGTAACGCGCAGAGACCTTCACCCGTATTATTGGAAACCGCCATTGGACCGATAGACGGGCTTACAATATATAAATATAAATATAGTTTTATATTAATATAACTTATATAACTTATATTTATAACACACAAGTATTTGCTTAAAAAGGATACTCTACACCTGCCGACACGCTGCGGAGAATAAGGATGCTGAGGTCATTCACCAGCGAAGCGTCAAGCGGCGAGGCAGAGTAATGTTCGCCGGAGCACTGCAGGGGAGCGGAGATTCTTCTCGCTGCTGTGAAGATTCCGTCCGCTGACTGGTGTGAATCGACGCCGAAGATAGAGGGCTTCGAAACAAGAGGTAATCGTTGGTTTGTGTGTTTTATAGTGTCAGTTCACACCGAAACGATCGGTCAGTTTCACGCCAAAACAGGTGCGGCTCAAACACCAAACCCAATATTAGAATATTGGCGTTATTGTAGAGAGGTTTCAAATAGGTTGCGTATGAAGGCACTCCCATATGCGTTAGTAAACGCAATGTCAAGTGGACTGAAGTCGTAAGGGAACTGGAGTTACGGGGTTCTGCCTTGGTTTCTCCTGGGCTTCTGGAAGTTATTGTTAGGAACACATACATTTCTCGAAAAAACAACTAAATTGACTCAAGATACTTATCCACCACATGATAAACGAGGTCTTGAAAGTCTCAAAAATATAAATAACTCATTTTCGACCAAAAACAAAGTTACAGCCTTTTGCCTTTGCACGGAAGAATTGTACAATGTGTGTCGAACACGTCCATTCGCACTCTTCCACGTGAGGTATATTTTCAAAGCTGTTCGCACACAACTACGCGTGAGACGGAACAGAACGTGCAAAATGAAGTACCTCAGCTTTTAGTGGCTTAAGGTTTCTGTAGGACTCTAAATAAACACAAAAAACATAGTATAGGCTTGTTCAACATGCCAAACATCTGCAGTCAGTGGAAGAGTGAAAAAAGAGCTGTAAAATCGGACAATTCTCACAACTCGTAGTGGATCAGAATCCTTCGAGATCAAAGGCAGATATGGCGGGATTGTGCTGTTGCTATAGTGGATAAAATTTTAATTCTGTTGCATTATACTGAAATTAAGACGAATATGATGAAAAAGACACTCAATGTAAATGTTATTTAATTTCTACCATATGCATGTGTTTTCATCCATTTTTTTTATTTAATAAAGACATGTATTTCAGATATTTCAGAAATATGATAACAATCACATATCCCTTACAGAGATTGCACTGTCAGTGTTGGAAATATTCACACATATTGTTAAAATTACAGTTAAAAAAATCAAACATTCAAAAAAGAATAAAGCATTGCCGCCGTTTATGAAAATCAGCATTCAGCTGTGTCGTCAGTTGAAAGACTCGCATATTTAAACTGTTTTAATGGCACGGCCGCCTCGACATAGCGAGAGTTATTTCGGCATACGTCAGCATGACATCAGAGAACTCATGCATGCGTCAGCATGCACCTCGCAGTGATCACCAGTGATTGGTGCTGCGCAGATTTTGCTCATATTGAACGAGCCTATTGTGAATGTTCATTGTGGCTCTCGCAATATTTTAGTTAACTGGGGGGTTACCTTCTAGACACGACCGTGATCACCGGTGATCTGTTCTGTGCACAACTATCTCAAACGAGCCTAATCTTTTTATTTTTTTTACTTTGACCACTAAGAAAGTTAGATTACAAACATAAATGACCTGGTACAATAACAGAAATGTCTTATCCAGACAACAGACAAGCACAAAGAAGGCATTAACAAATTTACATTCATAAAATAAGTGTTTTTCGTTTTGATTTGTTCATCACAAAATGAGCAACTGTTATGATTAGACCAAATCTGCATTTTAAAAACTCTCCAGAAGGATATATTCCATTAAGAGTTTTAAAGTGGACTTCCTTTGCTTTTGGTATGATTGGAAATGTAAAATATTTTGTTCTCAATTTCTTAACCTCATCATTAGAAAATATTGGAATGTTTTTTTTTTTTTTTAAGAAAATGGATATTATTAATTGACAAATTTAGCTTTCCGGATTGTGATGTTTGGCAATTTCAGATTAATAAGAGCATTCACCAAGAGTTTTTAGAAGATAAGGAGTTACATTACTTTGACATAAACTATAAGACATTTGAACAATTTTTTATAGATTGTGGGATTGCTTTGATAACAATATCATACTGTTTTCAGTCATTTATCTTAAATTTGGAACAAAAAATCTCAATAGGTCCTCTCTCATACCAATTGCTGTAGAATAAAACTTGTTCCTAACTACCACATATCTACAATTCCATAACGGGATGTTATGAGGGCTAAAATTGTGCTTGTATATCATTTTCCAATATAATAATACCCGTTGATGAAAATCTGATAACTTGACAGGGAGGTTTTTTTTAGGTCATAATCGCATCTAAGAAGTAGGTTGATGCTCCCTAGTTTCATAAAAATGTTGCTAGGGATATGGAACCAAAGGCTATTTTCATTTTTCACAAAGGATCTAAGCACATTCGTTTTGATAGTACCATTAATACACTCAATATGAATGGGTTTCAGACCTCCTTCATCAAGCTCTTTCACCATAATTCCTTTCCTACTGTGTTTTTCTTTTCCAAATGTAATTAAAGTTTTCCTGGTTTATAGCTTTTATTGCATTTTTGGGGAGTGACCTCGAGTAAGCTGAGTAGATAAATCTTGAAATACATTTCATTTTTGTAAGATAAATATGACCAATAATAGAGATATCTCTTTGAGACCACAAATTCAAATAAGATTTACATTTATCTAAATTATTCCAAATGTTGATTATATACCTAGGCATACACATTAAGGATAAAAATGCACTAAATCATTTCAACATTTGGAATAATTTAGATAAATTTTTATCCTTAATGTGTATGCCTAGGTATATAATGGTTGACTTAAAATGGATATTATGAATTGTCAACAGAGAGGAGTTATGAATTAGAAGTAATTCACATTTGTTAGGTTTAATTTTAAGCCAGATGCCCAAGAAAATAAGTCTATTGTTTTGAGGATTTTTGGAACATGGTTACTATTTTTCATAAATATAGTTGTGTCACCTGCCAGTTGGTTGACTGCCAGCTGTTTGCCTAACACTGAGTTTTTTTTATAAGAATAGATAGCATTTCCGCAGCAGTAATAAATAGTAAAGGAGAGATAGGACACCCTTGTTTAATTCCTTTGTCAATTTATAAAGTTCTCTTAATCCAAACAATTCTAAAGTACGAAACAGAAATTTATGCTCAATCGTGTCAAAAGCTTTAAAAAAATCTAAAAATAAAATCAAACCCTTCCTCTTCAATTAAATAATGATAATCCAGTAAATCAAGAACAAGTCACATGTTGTTATGAATTAACTGACCTTTTAAAAAAACAGACTGTGTATCTAAGATAATTTGTGTAATACCGTTTTTAACCTTTTGGCATAAATATGAGTTAAGATTTTTGTCATTATTAAGCAGTTTTATGGGTCTAAGATTGTCTATTAATTTTGGATCTTTTCCTGGTTTGGTCCCTTCCTTCATAGTAGTTGGAAGAATATTGGTTTCAGATATTTCTTTCAGCATATGGAAAATTATGTCTTTAAGAAATTCCCAAAAATGCCTATAGAAATTGCTTGTTAGACCATCTGAATCCGGAGATTTGTCTAAAGATAAGCATTTCATGGCTTTTTCCACTTCATCCATACTGATGTCTGCATCGCACATATTTTTAAAACTCTCATCCACTTTAGGGATCCGTTCCTTGATGTGCTCAAAAAAAGTGTCAGCATCCATGTATGAATAAGAGGAGTAGAGTTTACTGTAGAAATGGAAGACTTCCTTAGAAATCTTATCAGTGTTCGTACATTCTTAATTATTGATTATTATTATATTTGTCATTATTATGATTATTAATCAGCAGTCTTTACAGCACTCTTGTCTTTTTTCTAATCTACAAAAATATTCTGAACTTCTTTCGCCCTCCTCTATCCACTTCGCCCTTAATCTTATATATGCAACTTTAGCTTTATTAATGTAAATGTTATCTAGTGAGGATTGTAGATGAATTATTTTTTGTTTGTTATTTTCATTTATTGATGATTTAATACAAATATTTCTTGAATTATTTCCTTTTCGCTTTTTTTTTACTAGTTCTGCTTAATAGTTTACCCTTTGATATAGAAATCTGACATACCTTATATTTGAAATATTCCCATTTATCTCTATAAGCGAGCAGTGCGGGTGAACTGGGAACGTTTGGATGAGGCCCCTGTATGCAAGATTTTCAACTCACACCTCCGGCTGAGTTTCATCCCTGTTGGGATTGAACCAGAGTGGGCAATGTTCAAAGCTTCCATTGCTGAAGCCACGGTGGAGAGCTGCGGCCTCAAGGTTTTAGGTGCCGCAGTGGTGGTAACCCTTGAACACCGTCGTGGACACTGGTGGTCAGGAAAGCCGTCCGACTGAAGAAAGAGGCCTTCCTGGATTTGTTGTCCTGGAGGTCTCCGGAGGCAGTTGCAAGACAGGCCGGAAGGGCTGCGGCCTCTGCCGTGAGGGAAGCAAAGCAGTGGGTGTGGGAAAACTTCGGGAAAGCCATGGAGAAGGACTTTCGGTCCACACCAAAGTGCTTCTGGAAAACCTTCTGCCACCTTAGGAGGGGGAAATGGGGAACCATCCAAGCTGAATACAGCAAAGATGGGACGCTGTTGACCTCAACCGAGAATATTGGATATTGGGCGGTGGATGGAACACTTTGAAGAACTCTTATGCTAGAGGCAGAGCCAGAGGCTGATGGGGGATCAGATTAAATTAACATGGGGGAGGTCACTGAGGTAGTCAAACAACTCTGCAATGGATTGATGAGATCCGACCAGAAATGCTGAAAGTTTTGGATGTGGAGGGGGTGTCATGGATGACACGCCTCTTCAACATTGCGTGGAAGTCTGGGACAGTGCCTAAGGAGTGGCAGAACGGGGGATCTTCAAAAGGGGGATCAGAGAGTGTGTGCCAACTGCCAACTACAGGGGTATCACACTTCTCAGCCTCCCTGGTAAAATTTACTCCAAGGTGCTGGAGAGGAGGGTTCGGCCAATTGTCGAACCTCGCATTGAAGAGGATCAATGCAGGTTCCGTCCTGGCCATGGAACGACAGACCAGATCTTTACTCTCACAAGGATCCTGGAGGGGGCCTGGGAGTATGCTGGGAGTGTTTTTCCCATATATATTTCCTAAAATCAGATTGAGATTTATACTTAACATTTAATAATGCTTTATAGTATTTGTCCTTTTTGAAGCTCCACAGCTCCTGCTCACTATAAACTGTAATTCTATGGAATAGAGATGCTTTAAATATCTATTTTTATGTTCCAAGAAAACACTCAGCATGTGTGTTTTGAACAACATAAGGGTGAGTAAATGAGTGAGTAAAAGTACATTTTCCATTTTTAGGTGAAATACTTTAACTGGTGGCACATATTCTGAAACACAAACCTGATAAGACATACTCAAAATAAAATGGTCTCTTTTAAAAGTAGACTTTTAGGAGATGCTGTACAAAATTCAAAATTAATTTTTTACCTAATAATATTTGCATTAAGAATATATGACACAGTCCCTTGCCAAAATCTAAACGCACAATGGAAGTCAGGAGTCACAGGTCTTACCATGTTCTAGTTCTGGTTGAAAATGCTCTACATTGTGTGTGTGTTTTTTTATATAGATAATTGTCTGAGTGTTAAGAGAATTTCCTAAAAAGCTACTTCAAAAGACTACCAGATTACCACAATCATTAAATTATTTTACAGTATACTCACACTCGCTCTTTGTCTTAAGCCTAATTCGCTGAAAACTTATCTGTCAATGTTTTCAAATGCACAGCTATGAATGACATACAAATCACGCACTGTACATGACATATTTACAATTCAAAACGGCGAATTTCGCCAAATGGTGAATTGTTTGCACCCTTGGAAATTAATATCTATCGGTAGAAATTTTCATATACATTTTTATAAAACAGTGGTCAACAATTGCATGTTTAGTTAGATATTTATTTCTCACGTGACACAAACAATCTTAACCTGAACTGCTTGCTGATGCACGGTGCTGGGATAATCCACAAAGTTCCCACTAAACATCTTAAATTGAAGTCCCGCCTTCATATGACATTGACGAGCGGTGGTGCTTTCACATTCAACGCGAAGAACATTTTCGCCTCGCATTGTTCAAGCGAGTTTGACGGCTGGATTATAAATTTGTATTTAAATTTATGTTCGCTCGAATAATTCGAACCCGCGAGTGTTCCCCCTTCTCCTACGGAAAAGGACAGGAGGAGGGGCTTCTACGACTTGGTTCATAGTAAAGTGCAACCAAGTAGACGCACATATTTTCAGAATTTACCAGGTAGTCCAACTTCCTCTCTCACTTTCCTCCAAGGGATGTCTTTTTTCGTCCGGTCTCTGTACATGTATATGACGTTATGTCATACAATTACCGGTGCCCACACATCGCTACAACAATTTTTCCATTCATTTTTCCAGATTTCTTCTGCTACTAGCCTATACGTCAGTGACATCCGGATAATCTCAATGCTGATAGACTTTCGCGACAAGGTGTCATGCCGATTTCTGGCTAGTTGAAAAATTTCAACTCGCGCAAATACGCGAATGAAACGAATGAAACGATTTTGCGTGTTCGTGTTCGTTCATTCGCGCCGCCCGGCACAAATTTGCGTCTATTCGCTTCTTTGCATTGACTTTATATGTAATCGCGCCACACGAAACGCTCACTTCGCGTCCTATGTGTCCAAACCTTTTTAAACTATTATGTTATTCCTGCAACAACTTAATGACAATTTTAGCAACTAATATTTAAAAAAAAAAAAAAATGGTTTAAGAGCCAAAAACTTGGATGGAACATGGAGACATAGCCTAGGCCCTACTCTGTTAGGCCCTACTCAATATTGAAACATATCTAGCAGGACTCTGCTGATGTTCAAAACATTTAGAATATGTTACACAATGGACAAGACTGCAACATTGGTTTTTACATTGTACAATAACAGAGCTTTCTTTTAACAGGCCATATTGGGCTCTTTCAGTACTTTCATCCGTGACCTATGCTGTTTTGGACTTTTTATAATTTTCGCTCTTGCTTTAGATTACAATTCTTTCTCTTTCTTTTTTGTAGGTATTGCTTTATGGGTCATCCAGGCACGGATTTAGAAAGCAGTTAACCTACCCGTCCGAAGCACCAAAAATGGAGATGGTTGGAATTTTTTTTTTTTTTTTTTTTTTTTTTTTTTTTTTATTACAAACTCTCGTGGAGACAACAGCAAAAAAAATAAAAACAACACAGGCAAGGCATCAAAAAAAAACAGATTGACAATGAAAAATAAATACATAAATAAATAAATAAAATAAGGCATTGTTCTCAACTAAATATGTGTTACAGGATCAAAAACATTTCAGCAGCATAACAACAAGCTTCTACAAGTTCGTTTAGAATTTTTTACAAGGTTCAAGGAGGATAATAACATACGAAATTCATTTTTAAAACAGTTTACATTTGGCAATTGTTTTTTCCATTTATTTTTATGAATGTGGTATTTATCCATAATGATGATAAGGTTAATCAAAAGTGAAAAGTCCCTCGTCATTTTAGAATTATAAATAAGAATATCTTCGATTGTAAATTGTTCAAGGTCACTAATTTTATTACTCAACCAGCTATGGACATCTTGCCAGAACTTCCTACTAACTGAGCAAAGGAAGAATAAATGTTCTGTTCGTTCTGGGTTTTCATGACAAAAGTCGCAAGGGTCAACTTCAAAACCAAATCTACCCCTCAGTGTCTCCGCAGATGGATAGTAGTTGTGAAGAATTTTAAATTGCATTTCTTTTACTTTGGGTGCAATTGGCCATTTCATAAATTTTCAGTGTTTTTCTGTAATTATTGGATTATCTAATATTTTAAGTTTTGCCTTCCTATCATAATCATGATATATATATATTCTTTGAAAGCTTTATTTAAATATTTGTTGTCACATTTTTTGTCCATAATGTTTAATTCTCCTATCATTAAGTTTGGAAGCTTGATTTGGACATTAGAAAAACTAATTGTGCTTTTTATCAGCTGTATCAAGATTTACAGATCTTCCTATATTCTTTAAGAGAACATTGAATATTACTAAATTTGTTTTTTAAATCTTGTAGCTGTAAGATTTCACCGTTTATATCCAAAATGTCATGTACAAAGATAATGCCTTGGTCAAACCAGTGCTGGTTGAACAAAGACTTTTTGTTTGATACAATTACTCTATTATTCCACAAGGTGGCACAGTGAGGGGTAAAGTTATGGGTAAATACCATCTTCCAATGATGCAAAACCTGTTTGTGAAACTCAGATAATTTAAAAGGTATTTTAGAAATTTCAAAGTCACATTTCAAAAGAAAGTTTAACCCGCCGAACATCTTGAAAATACTTTTTGGAATGTGAAACCATATTGAATCCGGTTTCAATAGAAACTCTTTCAACCACTTTATTTTAAATGTTCCTAGCATTGCCTCAAAATCCACTGTTTTGATACACCCCCCCCCCCCCCCCCCCCATTATACTCTTTAACCAACTGAGATTTTTTAACATAGTAGGTCTTATTTCTCCAGATAAATTTATATATCATAGAGTTAATTTTCCTCACGTTTTTTGGAGCAATGTAAAGAGATTGACATGGATAAATCAATTTGGATATTCCCTCAGCCTTGGACAGTAAATTACGCCCAAAAATGGAAAGATCTCTACTCAGCCAATGGTTTAAGGATACTTGTATTTGATCCATTTTTTCTTTCATATTAATTTCCTCTCTTTGTTTTTCATCTTTAGCCAACTTAACTCCAAGATATTTAACTTCTTTTTTAACAGGGATTGACATTATTTCTGTATCTATACAGTCAAATAACACAAGTAGTTCACACTTTTTCATATTTAAACGAAGACCTGAAGCTTTTGAGAAAATTGAAATTATTTGCAATGCATTGCTAACCATAGATTTATCCCTAAGGAAGAAGACAGTGTCGTCTGCAAACTGACTGAGGCGAAATTCGTAATCAAAAAAATGTATACCCTGAAAATGTGGTTGATTTACTATCATATATGCTAGTAGCTGTGTACGACAAATGAATAACTTGGGACTAATTGGACATCCTTGTCTTATACCACAAGTTATATTTATCCTAGGAGTTGGGTTTAAGGAGACATAACTGTAGATATCAGTATAGAACATTTTGATCACTGAACAAAAATTTTTGTCGAATCCAAAATTTTCTAAAGTAGAAAATAAAAAATCGTGCTCTATAGAATCAAAAGCTTTGAAATAGTCTATAAATAAAATCAGGCTTTCGGATTCCAGAATGGACCGATAGTCCATCATGTCCACTATTAATCTCACTTTATTATGTATACTTCTACCTTTTATAAACGCAGACTGAGTTTCATCTACTATTTTATCAATTACTGTTTTTAATCTCTCTGCATATATTAATGCTAATAACTTATAATCGTTGCAGAGCAACGTAATAGGCCTCCAATTGTCTAAATTTGTTATATCTTTTTTTGATTTGGGTAGTAGAGTTATTATACCAGTTTTCATTGTTGGAGTAAGACATCCTTCTTGTATACATTCGATAAATGCATTCAATAACAATTCTTTGATATCTTCCCAAAAAAATTTTAAAAATTCCGAGGTTAACCCATCAATTCCAGGTGACTTCCCATTTTTCATTTTTTTCAGGGCATTTTCTATTTCTTGCATATTTATTTTGCCTTCTAGCCTTTTTTTTGTCATTCTCCCCAATCCTTTTAATATTGCTCTTAATCAGAGTAAAAAAGGATTCACACTCCTCTTTATGGAAATTTGAGCTATACAAGTCAGAGTAAAAGAGTTGAACTTCCTCCTGTATTTGGCTAGGGTCTTCTATGACTGTGTCATTTTTTGTTAATTTGCAGATTCTTTTTTTAGCCTGCCTAGACTTTTCTAAACCATAGAAATATGATGTGTTCTTCTCACCTTCTTCGATCCATTTAGCCCTGGATCGTACAAAGGCTCCACTTGCTTTTTCTAAATAAATTTCATCAAGCTGTTTTTGGAGGGAGTTCAACTCCGTCAGTTCTTCCTCCGAAGCATTAGTTTTGCCACAGAGTAGGCTATGTTAATCCTTTTCAGTATTTCTTTGTGTTTTAGTTTACTTGTTCTTGATATGCTTTTTCCCGTTTCAATTGCCAACCTCTTTGTTTCAAATTTAAACCATTCCCACTTCCCTTTATTTGACATATCCATACCTTTTACTTTTATACAGAGGGATTTTATTTGTTTGCAAAAACCATCATTTGATAAAAGTCTGTTGTTTAGTTTCCATATATTACCCGAAGACCGTGGTTGTTTGGTTACTAACAAGGATAAGCTTATTAAACAGTGGTCAGTGAGCGGAGATGTAATAATCTCACATTTCTGAACATTATTACTTATTGAATGTGAGATTAGCCAGTAATCTAGCCTTGACTGTTGGTTCCCGTTTGAAGCACTAATCCATGTATAATCCAATTTTGTAGGGTTATTCAATCGCCAATAGTCAAAAGTATTAGTTTCAATACAAAAATTGTGTAGTACTTCATTATTTTCAGGTTGTTGGCCTCTGGGAGGTGAGATGGTTGGAATATTTCTCCTAATTAAATCCTTCTCTGCTATCCTTCTCCCTTTTAGCTTTCCATTTTGTGGCTCCACTGCTCCACCGTTTTTTTAATCAATGTTGTTTGTTTTTTCGATGTCCTCAATTTTCTTCTCGGTCTTGCCGCTATCAACAGTTTCCGCGGTAACCTGACTCATTGTCATCATCAGACAGCCGACACAGCCAAAAAAAAAACTTATCATGATACTTTTTTGTGTGTAAATAAATGATTGTTAATACACATACACACAAACACACACTCATTAATTAATTTTATTTAAATTTTATTTATGTAAATAATAGGACAATTAGGACCCAGTAGACGCCACCTTCGAGCGCTTTATTGCTCTGCCGGCTATTTAGTGTGACGTAGTCACAGAGCGACAAGCCAAGCTAGCGTTTCAGCATAGCGTGTCGGTACAGCGTGGGGAATGAAAGCATCAGGATCGCGGGTTGAAACCAGTGCTGTTGTCGTTGCTGGAGATTGGTCAGAGGACAAATTGATTGTTCTGGGCAAAATGTTGCAGGTACCAAGTTAGATTATGAAATGTTATGTTTGTTGTAAATGATCATAAAGGCTTAGTATACTGATTTTCTATTTTTTGTTATAGTAACGCAGTTTGAGAGTGTGGTGAGGATACATTGTGCAAACATTTGTTCGCTATTCAGGTATGAATGTTTATGAATATTGACGGTATGCTAGTATAAAATAAACATCTCATGACATTTTGTTATTGTTATAGGGAACGTGTCCAGTCACTGTTTCTCCTAGTAATTTTAGTTATACAAACTGCCTACTATAATTTCTAACGTTTTGTTTACCGAACGCCCGGTGGCATGTGAGGAGAGGGAGAGAGGGAGGGGTTTGTTTGTTTTATATTGTATTGTTGTGTTTTTGTTTTGAGTCCTTGTGATAATCTTATGTATACTCTGTGGGGTTCTTTTCATTGAAACACTTACTGGGTAACGTGTAGTTTTCCAAAGAGACAAACGCCTGCAGTGGTGTGTGTGGAGTGGTATTGTATTATGTTGTATTCTTCTTAACTCCATTTATTAAGAGTGACGTGTGGTGTGATTTAAATGCTGACACGTCTCTGGAGGGAAACTTAGTACATGCTCTTAACCATTTTGTGCTTTCGATTGAGTGAAGTTTCATGATATATTACATTTGTCCTCTTAAATTGTTTATATTATTGAACTACTGTGAAATAAATTTATATTTTGACACACCAGCTTCCATCTCTATCCTTTAGTTAGGGTGGCTTGCGTGAAACCAGGTAGTTCTTTAAACTGACTGACTATTCCTCAATTATGGGGTTTTGATCTATTTAAGTAGTAGTTGGAGGAAGATTTAAAACGACCCCTGGTGGCCACAAAGAAAAAAAAGGATAAGGCCAGACAGTTAGTGGGGTCTTGGAGGCCTCCTACAGGTCGGAGGCCCAAGGAACGGTGGTAAATCCGACCTTGGGGTCATCCCTGATCCTCTGCCTATATTCATGCAGGCGCTCAACTTAATTTTGGGCATATTTTCATGTCTCTTGTGTTTCTATCTGTATCAGTCAGTGAAGATGTAAAAAATGTAAATTATGAATTATGCATAAAATAAACAACTCAATATCACTACCAAAACAGCCATAGCTTGTTCGGTACTGACAAAAGTGCCTTTTAAAACAAAAATAATAATAATTAGAGCATATATATATATATATATATATATATATATACACACAGGGGCACAGCATTTTGCACCACTTCTGTAGAGCCCATATACAAGTCACATACAGTATATCACCACCATGAATGGGTTTGTTCGTGTGGGCACGCATCGATGGCCGTGAGAAATGCACAATTATGATTATAATGATTTTTGGGAATGTGCATTGCCACAAATTTTGTATAACCGCAATAGTCATGATACTTAATACATTTCTCGCAGTTTACATTACTGTTACACATTTACGCGGTGCCATGCAGCTGCTTGATGGTCTCGTTATTAAGCATCAACAAGGTATGCCATTTTAAGAGGTTTTTACAGTGTTGCATTGTGTTATGATGTTATTGAATTTTCATGACCATTTGAAGATCCAAGAAAAAGAAACCCATTGTCCACACAGCAGCCAGTGCACCTGCATTAGAAGCATGATATATTTTTTTTACGTTTGAGATTTTTCATATCACGTCGTGTTAGACGAGGACGCTGACATGCTGTTTACTGTTATCGGGCATAATATGGACTCGCACATTTTTAATTTTACTAGCTATTTTTCTCAATCTTGCGTGTGAGCCCGAGATGAATCCATCATTATTCAAGCTGCTGTCCGTCATTTTGACCCATAAAAACAAGAAAGAAACTCCGCTTAAACATCTTCTCATGGTATATCTCTCTCTCTGTCTCTTCGTGCGCATGAAAGAAAGAGAGGGATGGAGAGGACAGCGCTCGCAGCCATGTTAGAGTGAAAAAAAAATGCAAAAATACAAACCTGCCTCTTTTAAAAGTATTTGGTATATGAGGGAAGATGCATTAGTGAGTTTGGCGTCAGATCAGCTGTTACTTGTGCCACGCGCCCACATCATTTTCAGTTTCTTGCCCATATTAAGAAAACAACAGCAACAAAACTGATTCTTATCATCTTTCATCCTTGGACTAAATGGATAAATCCAGATTAATATAATCTGAATAGGTATCAATTTTAAATTTATCAAAAAGGCTTCTACAACTAATAATAGATTAAGTAACAACAATTTAACCTAAAAGTTATTTAGGCCTAGTTATTTAACAAAAATAATTGCCTTACCCTGTTCAAAAGTTAGCGTTTTCTCTCAAGTCACAGATGCAGGTTTGTGGCAGAATGGATGCTCATGGAATGGATGACAGAATTTATAGACTACTCTAAATGGGGGGGGGTTCGGGGCTAGCTGAGATGACTAGCTGAGTCATCCTTGTTTGGATGAAAATGCATGTTGCTTTCAGTTTCAAAGTGACAGATTATTATTTTTAAGAGTTGGCCACAGTATACCTATAGGAATGGACAACGTGATCTCATGCACATATATTCTTCTATAAAGAGTTTAAAATTTACTTGCCTTTGGATAGACACTGTAATGAGCAATATTAAATTATTGATAACATCTAAAGAATAATCATTTTACTTATTACACGGCAGCCTGGAATACTCTATTCTGATTTAGAGGTCATTGATTGCTCTAACAACCACATCAATGAGGAGTCAGACAGGCATTTTCACAAAAAGAAATCACCAATAGAACTCTGTCCAGCGATTTCTTTCTTCTCAAATTACATAATTTGAAAACAGGTAATAAGCGGGATAATGTAAAGTCAGGTAATCGCAAAAAAAACAACAAAAAAAAAAGAACGGATAATTCGGCTTGAAATGTTGCATTTGTGCTTAGATTCAATTGCATCTGGGAGAAAAAAAGGTGCCGTTTTTTTTCACGCTTTCTTTGTATTTACTTGTTTGTTGCGCTTTATTATCATGCAGTAACACTGACATAGTGATCGATGTATGTCGTCGTGACTCAGAGACCCTCCCCTACAAGTGGTCACAGACGCATTTAAGCCACCAGGTGTAAACAGTGATGTGTCTCATCTGACCGCATGTGATCTGATCACCCAAGACCCATTGTAATACCAGGTGGAAACGGGGTCTAAATAAAGCACGCTCAGCGCACATTAATGAACTGCACCGAATTCTGAGCACATTTGCTACTCTGAGCAAGAGATGGAATTCGTGGCAAGAACCTCTCTGAAACCACCGTATTATGACCATAATGCATGCACTGAGTAGGCTATATGTGTAACACAATAGCCTACAATTTAATGTAATTGCAACCCTTTGTGGTTTAATAATCACAAGGTCATAATGTTAATTAATTCTGTCATTTTAATTAATTGTGGAACCTTTGTAAGAATGGTAGGCTATCTGGGAATGTTGACGCCCTGATTAGACCACATGCGCACACACACACACACATCCCTTCATTCCCACCTCTTGGAAACTGAAAGTGTTTAAGGACCCTGTTGCAAAGCCCCATAGTTTTTTGCAGGGAGGGAGTGTTAATAATGAGCACCCCGTTGGAAAGCCCCTGATTTTCTTTCCTATTTTTGCTTGTATAAAAGAGTAATTTACTCTGCTTACTGACGAGTTCTGCAACGTCTGAGACTGCTTTGAAGCTCCTCATAATTTTCACTTGTTTATTCATTGTGCATGAAAAGCCAAGTAAACATTTAGTTTCACATCACTAATGAACAATCAGTTTATTTGGAAACACAAGGCAATGAACTGCTTACATATTTTTCAGCCAGTTTTTTTACAGTGCTGGTTTGATAATTTGTGGATCTGATTATGCAAACTAAAACTTGAATATATGCAGGCACACATCAAAGGGGGCTTGAGCACCTGCCATTTTTCTTCCTCGAGAGAAAGTGCCCTTTTTTCTGCGGTGCTTTTTTTCATATATAGCCTATATATATATACTGTATATTCCTGTTTGCGCCCAGCTTCCCGGTCAAACAATTATATTTATTGAATAAAAAATCTAAATATCAGGTCCGTAGATGAGACTTTGTCGAGTTTCGTTGCCCTCCCTCCACGTCTCCGCGCAGCAGTGCAGTACATATCAGACACGGAGACAGGCAGCAGCCCCTCCCAGCTCCTATTACAGTTGTGTTTTTCTTGGCTTGTGTGGAGGTGAGTGATGATGAACATAAGACTAAGCTACCAATGCCTCGACTTTACAGTTAATTAGCAAAAAGCCAAAAAACAAATAGTTAACTTGTGTCTTGCTAACATGCATGATTCATGAACTACTAGTTAATGTAACTTTAAGTTAGCTAAAGTTTAGCTATGGCAATATATCATGGCCATACCGGCTAATGTACAGGAACATGCACAAACATTTTGGGGGGGTTGGGGAAAAAAAGGGCACTTCTCAATTATTTATTGACTTTTTATTTTTTTTTAACAAAACGTTAAATATATTAACACAAATCTGGCTTCCTTGTCTATTTATTTTATCTCTCACACTCACGCTCAACAAATTTCTACAAAATAATCAGTTCACACAGAGACCATGGTCTTGACAGAATTTATAGACTACTCTAAATGGGGGGGGGGGGGGGGGGGATTCATCCTTGTTGTTTGGATGAAAATGCATGTTGCTTTCAGTTTCAGAGTGACAGATTATTATTTTTAAGAGTTGGCCACAGTATACCTATAGGAATGGACAACGTGATCTCATGCACATATACAGGTGCTGGTCATATAATTAGAATATCATCAAAAAGTTGATTTATTTCAGTAATTCCATTCAAAAGTGAAAGTTGTATAATGTATACATTCATTTCACACAGACTGATATATTTCAAGTGTTCATTCCTTTTAATTTTGATGATTATAACTGACAACTAATGAAAACCCCAAAATCAGTATCTCAGAAAATTAGAATTAAGGCTGATTTATAATTCTGCTGATAATTCTGAATGTTGAACGTCTATGTTGAAACCTAGTGGCCATCCAACTACGTAATCTTTCTCTGGAGTGTAATGGAATTTTATTTTTTACTTTGTGCTGTAAAATGGCGGCTGGAGCTATAATTTAAATTGAGAGAATTTTCAAGAACTGCATTGAGAGTGGGAGGTATCAAATATTCTACCCACATTGATGATCATATATTAAATTATTATATATTAAAGCACATAACTGTAAACATGAGGTTGGCTACTTAAAATATGCTTTCTTTATACAATGTTTTGTATAGACTTCTAGACTATTACAAAAAAATGTTCTAAGTTTATTGCTGAAAATGTTTGATAACATTAAGGGGGGTTAGGATGGTCTAGGTGTTGCACTCCCACCCATTTTACTCTGATAATTTTACTTATGGAAATGGTGTATGATGGTTTCCTTCCTTTAAATAGTTATACTAATGAATTATTGGATGTGTGTGTGTGTGTGTGTGTGTGTGTGTGTGTGTATGTATGTATGTATGTATTAGTAATATCTTGTGTCCTTAGTCTGCAAAATTGTTAAACATAGTCTGGTCACATTGTTCCAGTGCAACAACAAACAAGGGGTTAATTAATAATGTGAGATATTATATTGAATTAATGATGGTGCAGTAAAAATTAGTGCAGACGCAATTGAAAAAATAAAATAAAAAACATTTAGGGGCGGTTTCCCAGACAGTTTAAAATAAATGAGGACTAGGCTAATTCTACTTAAATTAATATGGACTTAAAAAATGGCTTTCCGAGACATTGCTTTATTTGAGATTTAGTAGTACCCGACTAGGCAGTTGCAGACGAAGGTTAATAAAGACTAACTAGCCACTCTCTGTTGAAGCCCGATTAGAGTAATGTTGTGCAGTTGGTGCAGACCTGAGGTTGCTTCAAAAACCAGGGCTGGACCCTTTAGAAACATTAACATTATGTGGAACTGGAGTAAATCACCCAACCAAACAATGGACAAAGGTAAAAGACAACGTTCAAAGAATTTCAGTGACTTTGAAAGGACCCTTTGAAGCAAATTGTGTCAAACCACCCAATTATTGAGAACAAAGAGCATGATTCAGCAACAGAAAACAAGAAAAAGAATGCTTGGACTTCAATTTGCAATGAATTTAACTCAAATGAAAAAGTAACAGGACACTTCAACAACTTCAGGTAAGCTACTTTATTATTGTTAGTCTAGTTTTACACGTCAGTCACTTTGAAATGTTGCTTCATTTTGATCCAAGTATATTACAAACCGTATCATACAGAATTTATATTTTTTATATTGTCTCATCTTTCTAAGATCCTGTGGAAAAACACAAACTTAAAGAAGACAAATGCTGTTGCACGTAGGGAGTGTTTCAAGACTGGTGGTGGACCCCCAGAAAGACAGGAGACCGATGACCTAGGAGACTTGTTGACTTCGATCATTGATAGCCAGCAGCCCCTGGAAGGTATCCCTGATGATGATCATTTGGACAGTTCAGATGGGGCCCCGTTCCAATCCTCATTTGGTAGGCCACATTAATTCAATATGTGCCATCCTTAAATTGCAGGGAATATGTATTGTTGTCAGTCATTTCTTGCAGTCCTATAACCAGAAATATTTCATGAACTGAACTTTTGAATACATATTGTTCACTAATGCTGCTTCAGATGATCACCAGAGCTTGGGGGTCCTGAGACAGGATGAACGTCAGCCCACTACAGCTGCAGCAGCCTGGAGGGAAGATGGTGTCACTAATTCTGGCCAGATGAGGAGGACCAAGAGGCTGACCATGCTCGAGAAACTGGCCATGGAATTCCATGAGCACAAATTAAAGTATTTAAAAGATGAACATGAAATGAAGATGAAAATACTTCATGTTGAGTTAGCCATGAAGGAGGAAGAGAGAAACATGAAGCAGCAGCAGTACCAATGTTCTACTGAAACCAGCACCAGTTCAGGGTCCCGATATCTCAATTTGTGAAATAAAACTTTTGTTCATCATCAATCTGTGGCAATTGTTGTCTTCAATCATCTGAGGTAACTTTATTGTGAGAAGTGCTGCAAAGCAAAAGCATCTCTGCATGCCAGTCCATACCTGTCATTGTCTGGCTCAACCATGGGACGATCTGGTTCATCCCTATGTTCCATTTGAGGATCTGGGTAGCCATGCTGTTTGAGGTAATTGTGAAGCACTGCTCTTGCAATTATGACAATACAGCATCTTCTTGGTTCAAAACGCAATGTGTTTCTGAGACACTGGAAACGACTCTTCCATACACCAAACATGCGCTCCACTGTACCTCTGGTACGGATATGAGCATGGTTGTACCGCTGCTGCTCAGGTGTGACTGCATGAAGGTAAGGGGTGAACAAGAAGTTGGTCTGTGCACCCTCTGTCACCAAGTATGATTCCACTATGTTGACCACCTTCAAACTGAGCGTACAGACAGGAGTTCTGGAAAATTCCCATTGTAATACCAGAGTCATGAGTTGCACCTTTCCAAAGTGATGTCAGATGATCCCACACCTCAATGTGTGTAACTTTAATAACAGAAATCTGCATTCAGATTTCCCATGTTTTGCAATTATATGTAGTTTTCTCAACTGCCAGATATGGTCTTTGACTTGTTTCTTTAACTTGTGTTTTAAATTCTACCTAGCAAATAAATTGTTACTTTTTTTTAATTTATTCTGTATTCCTCTGAAGTCATTTATATCAATACTGGGTCTTTAAAATAGGAGAAACTGCTCTGGGGTAACCAAACAGGAGAATACCATTTTAAGAATAATTTATATCATAACTGAATCTTTAATGTAGGAGGAAGCCACTTAAAGACTATCTGTTTGAATCTCATTAGAAACTGATCAAAAGGTAAATGAATGGAGGATTCAGAGTAATCAATAACTTAAATGATTAAATTAAAAGAATTATCGGAAAGTATTTAGAGCTTTAATCTAAATTAGAGGTCAACTTAAAATTGGAGTCAGATTAATATAAAATTGGAGTCAGATAAAATTAATATCAGGATGAATTTGTAAAGTGCAAATTATTAACAATAATTGCTTTACTACAGTGCTCAGAAAAGACAGAACAACGCAGAGACCTTCAAGGGTCAAATCTATATTTTTAGCAGTTTTGCCTGACGTCTATCTATCTATCTATCTATCTATCTAGGACACGTGAAGAAAGAGACGCTACACCTAGGTTGTAAAACCTTGCGAACATGTTTTGCAATGACCATCCTGCTGCAAAACATATGTCTTGTAAGGACACACCATTCGTCCATGCCCATGAGGAGGCCATGTCTCTAGTTGAGTGTGCTTTAACACCAATTGGGCAAGTCTGACCCTGCGATTCGTAAGCCAGAGTAATTACATCGTCAATCCAGTGAGAAAGTCTTTGCTTGGAGTTGGACATTCCTTTTGTGTGTCCTCCATAGCATATAAAGAGCTGATCAGACAGTCTGAAACGGCAAGTACGCTCAATTTATGTATGTATGTAGGCCTGAATGTGAACCACCTGCACTTTGAAGGATGTGGTCAGAACCTTGGCTACATTGCCTTTCCTGGGTTTGACAGTGGCTCTTGAAAGGGTCAAAGTCCAGACAAGAATTGTCGACTGGTAATGCATGTAGGTCACTGACCTGTTTTACTGAGGCCAGAGCCAGCAGTAGTGCGGTCTTAATGGAAAGCATGCACAAATCAACAGTCCAAAGGCTCAAAGGGGGGCCCTGCAAGAGCTTTTAGGACTACAGTTAGGTCCCAAGTTGGGATTGTAGCTGGTCGAGGTGGGTTTAAACATCTTGCTCCTTTTAGGAACTTTATGATTAAATCATGCTTGCCTATAGAGGCACCGGCTTCATGTACGTGATACACAGCTATAGTTACCACATACAATTTGAGCATTGACAGGGTGAGTTCTGCATCTAATCGTTCTTGAAGAAATATTTGAATTTCATGTATGGGGCAGTTTACTGGGTCCTTACTATGTGAGACACCAGTCAGTGAAAACCTTCCATTTTAGTGCATAGAGGCGTCTTGTGGACGGTGCTCTGGCTTGTAAAATGGTGTTCATGACAGAGCGCGTCAGTTCTGGCACATGTAGTGCACCCGTTCAGTGGCCACAGCTGGGGATGCCAGATTGTGCCGTGCGCATGAGAGAGGGGATCCCTCCTCAGCGGGATTTGCCATGGTGGGCTGTATAGCTTCTCTATAATTTTCCGGAAACCATGACTGGTTGGGCCATTTCGGCGCAACTAATAGAACCCTTTCCTTGTCATCCCGGACTTTGCATATGAGAGAGTGGATCAGGCATAGCGGAGGAAACGCGTATTTGCGTTTCGCCGGCCATTTGTGTGCCATTGCATCCGTTCCCAATGGGGCTTGCGACTTCGAATACCAAAGGGGACAGTGGGCATTCTCCACTGAGGCAAATAGATTGATTTCTGCTTTGCCGAATATTTCCCAAATCCTCAACAATGTCTGAGGATGAAGTCTCCAATCGCTCGGTATAACCCCTTGGTGTGACAGTAGGTCCGCGCCGTAATTCAGGCGGCCTGGGACATATGTCGCTCACAGGTAGAGGACATGAAGCTCGCGTATGTGCCCTTGGTGCCAAGCATGTTGTGGCACATGGTGCTTCAGCCAGCACTGAAGTGGTCTCATTTTAACAGACCTAGTGGGTTGACAGCCGATGCCATAAATCCCAATGCTTTCTGAAACAGCTTCAGAGAAAGTGTTCTCCCCAGTTTGAACTGAGACAGACACAGTAGAACGGACTGAACGCGCTCGCTCGTGAGGTGCGCGTGCCCGCTCGTGGAGTTGAGGCGGACTCCCTAAAAGGAGACATTTTGGCTGTGAGAAAGCGTGCTCTTTGCCCAGTTTACATTGAGGCCCAAGCTGTTTAGATGCTGAAGCAGTAAGTCTCTGTGTTGGCATAACAGAGCCTCTGATTGTGCTAGTAACAGCCAATCGTTAAGGTAGTTCAATATGTGTACACTGCTCAGTCTCAGAGGGGCGAGAACCGCATCGATGCGTTTCGTAAATGTGCGAAGAGCCAGAGACAGTCCGAAGGGCAGGACTTTGAATTGATACGCTGTTTCCTCGAACGCGAATCTCAAAAACATCATGTGGTGTTGTACAATTTGGAAATGGAAGTACGCATCCTTCAGATCTATCGACGCAAACCAATCGTGTGGATGTACATGCGATAGAATCCGTTTCTGAGTAATCATTTTGAATAGGTGCTTTATAAGTGCGCGATTAAAATGTCTCAGGTCCAGGATTTGGCCGAAGTCCGCCATCTCTTTTTGGGACAAGAAAATAACGGCTGTAAAACCCTTTTTGTGCTTGATAATTTGGCACAATCTCTATCGCATTTTTTACAATTAGATTGTGTATTTCAGCTCGTAACACTGGCACATCTTCGGATGAAACTGTGGAAGACAGAACGCCATTGAAATGGGGTGGCCGGCGATCAAATTGGATCGAATAGCCATGTTCGATCGTTTTTTGCACCCATTCTGAAATGCCTGTTAGGGCTCACCACGCATCCACGTAATGGGACAGAGGGCAATTTGGTTTGCTCACCATATGATATAATGCGTCGCTTAATACATGGAAGCGGTTGTGCATAATGTGTGTGCTTTGAAGAAGAAAAGGGCTCTTTTTTGAGAATGTATGAGCATCTCATGCTTTTGCAACGAGCGCTTTATTCTTTAATGCATTTTTTATTGCATATGACACAAACATCTTAAAACATTGTGAACAACAATATTCCTCTCCCGACAAACAGCCGTGGGGAGGTGGGGAACAGTGTTCTGTGTCTCCAATCGAGCCGCCTTCGGCACATCGGAGGGAACCACAGGCTCCGTTTTCTGCTTCAAATTGGTGCTTCCTCCAAGTGGGGGAGTTCATCCCGTCGGCACGAGGTGGGCGCTGATGCGTTTGCTTCCGTCTGGGCCACGGCTTGCATGGCCTCACTGGCGGCTCGGGGTTGGGCGCCGAGTTAGCGGGCATGGGTCTTTTAGCCGTGTCTTGGCTTGCGACAGAGCAAAGGCTTGTGGCCTCACTGGTGGTTCGGCGGGGTTGGACACTGAGTTAGCGGGCATAGGTCTTTTAGCCGGGCGCTGTTTTGCGACAGAGTCGTGACGTAGCGCTCAGCAAACGTACTCACTGTGCCGCCAAAGAGGCTGGCTGGAGACAATGGGGCAGCCAATAGAGATGTCTTCTCTCTGTCACTCATCTCCATGAGGGTCAGCCATACATGCCTTTCCAGAATGACCAGGTTACCCATGGACTTCCCGATGGCCTGCACCGTGACTTTCGTGGCATGCAGTGCCAAGTCTGTTGCAGCCCGAAGCTCTTTAAAAGTCTCTGGATCAAAGCCTTGCTTGTCCATTTGTCTGAGGAGCTTCACTTGGAACACCAGGAGCACTGCCATTGCATGGAGTGCTGATCCAGCTTGTCCTGCCGCCGAGTAGGCTTTTCCCGCCAGTATGGACATCTGCCTACACGGCTTAGAAGGATGAATGGGGCGTGATTTCCATTCCCTGCTACCCATTGGGCAGATATGTGCCGCAACCGCCGCCTCCACTGGGGTAGTTGAGCATAGCCGTTCTTTTCCCCATGGTCCACATTCGAGAGAACGTAGTCACTGCGCGTGCATGCTGAGAGGGCTGCTTGCCAGGGCTTAGATAGTTTGCTCTGCACCTCAGAGAAGAACGGGGCAGTTCCGCGGGTCGTGGCTGCTTGACGGCGTCCGGACTGCAAGAACCACCCATCAAAGCGAGACTATCCTCTGGGTGAGACCACTCGAGATTGAGTTCTTCGATCGTCCTTGCAAGGACGCGAAGCATCTCCCTGTCAGTGGTGCATACAAGATCCTCGCCCTTGCTGGGGGGAGGGGAGGTACTATCATCCATTGACCAGTCGACTGATGCGGTGAGAGACATTGTCATTATCATCCTTATCATCCCCAGTGTCAGATCCACTAAACGAGACAAGGCTTGCACGCTCCTTCAGAGGGCCGGAGCTCGTCTCGCACATAGCGTATGGGGAAATATGCACTTTGTGGAGATTGAGGGGCTCGTGGGGCCTGTGCCAGCACGAAATCCACCTCAAGTTCATCCTGCTTGTCCTCGTGGCCCTGCCGTGCCCCCTCGTGTGAACCCTCGGGAATCACAGAAGAGGCAGGTGGGAGGGCGCGAGTGGCTGAATCGTCCCTCAGAATGAGGGCGATTCGTGAGCAAAGCGACTTGAGACTCATGTCCTACAGTAAGGACAGTCTGTCTCCATGAGAGCCGACTCTGCATGGGCACGGCCCAGACAGAAAACGCAGCTCTCATGCTTGTCTGACGGCGGGATGTGTCTCTCACACAAGGAACACTTATGGAACGACATCTTGAAAAAGACACGAACTCGTAAGTGGTTCTTCTAGATATATAAATAATGATTTATATTTATATAATTTATATAACTTATATTTATAACACAAGTATTTTGCTTTAAAAGGATACTCTACACCTGCCGACATGCTGCAGAGAAACAGGATGCTGAGGTCTGTTCACCAGCGACGCGTCAAGAGGCGTGATGTTCGCCAGAGAGCTGCAGGGGAGCGGAGATTCCGTCCGCTGACAGGTGTGAATCGATGGCAAAGGTAGACGGCTTCGAGACAAGAGGTAATCGCTGTCTTGAAGGAAGAAATTCTGAGGAAATGGTGTGTACACCTGTTTTATAGCAGTCAGTTAGTGCCTAAACGAGCAGTCAGTTTTGCGCCAAAACAGGTGGGGCTCAAACACCATAGCCAATATTAGAATATTGGCGTTATTGTAGAGAGGTTTCAAATAGGTTGTGTACGATGGCACTCCCCATATGCGTTAGTAAACGCAATGTCCAGTGGACTGAAGTCGTAAGGGAACCTTAACCCCTAACACCACAACGACAACATGCGCACTATTATATCCCAACTTAACACAATTTAAAGGCAACTAATTCACTGCAGGTGCGGCTGTATCTTATTTAGAGTCAAAGAAAGATACGAGCGAAGGTCTAACAGCTGCATTTCCTTTTATCCAATGCCCAGACGGTTAAATATGGTTCCACTAACATTGTCAGAGGTGCTGGCTATATGCAAAGAATTACCATGTATAAACTGCATACCATTATCATCAAAACTGGCGCATCTAAAAGTTCATAAACAGTGCATTGTTATGAGGGCTCTATTATGGCACGCACTCTAAACTCTGTGGGAATTAATGGCATTCCTGTTAAGTGTCAAATGACACCAAAATTACCTGTAACATATATAGATAACCCAAACTTGTTTAAAATGCATGATTTTGCCTGACTCTCTGTTTTGCCTATTGGGCTGTGATCCGATGCATAAAACTAGGGCAAAAATAACTTTTAATTCTAACTCACTACAATTACTGTTTCCCCTCAGTATATTGTCAGTCTGTGTATACAGGACATTGCGGAGAAGTTTGCAGCTCAACGTCTGTCAACACTTCTGCTGCGAAACAGGAAATGCTTAACGTCGACCCAGCATTGTGCCGCCCACAAAGATGAGGCGGGCCTTATTGATGTAAGACCATATGCCAAACTCCGCTCTAACTTGCCAGTATACTTCAAACAGTATCAACAGTATAATGCAAACTGTCAGAAAACAAAGGTATTAATACAGTGTCTGAAACAAGGTATTTTGAAACCCTTTCACACATCATATAAATCATCTATTAATCCTATGAAGAAAGCTAATAATACATGGCGATTAAAGCAAGAGTTGAAAAAATGAATGATAATGTCACCAGTGGTGCCGGATGTGTGCACTAACTAAATTCCAGTAGACCACACTGATTTTACTATTAATAATTTGTGTCAGTCATGCCTGTTACGTAGCCGCTGTTCGCATTCACATATGGAGGCAGTAACAGAATTACAGAATGCCCCAGGAATTTAGAGACTCGCCTGCTGTGTTCTCTGCTGTAGTGCACTCTACTTTGAGAACTCTACTTCTACTACTGTCTATTGCAATATGCTGATGACATCCTGCTTTCCGGCCCGAACATCAAGTCATGCATAGCCGCTTCAACTATTGTGTGCAATGCATTAGTGAAGGCTGGATTTAAGACATCAAAAAAAAGATGCAATGGGTGAAACTGAACTATCAATCTGGGTCATGAACTACAGAAAGGAACAGTACGTCTCTCCACAGACAGAGTGAAGACAATTACTACCTTCCAATACCCTAAAACAAAGGCTCAAATGCAAAGCTTCTTGGGTTTAGTGAACTATTATCGAGCATGGGTGCCAAACTGCTCGTTATATGACAAAATCCTGAGAGAAGCAACACACTCAAGGGCTGAGGAACCTATCAAGAGGACTGCTGAAATGGACATTGCTACCAAATCATGATGAACCCTTTCATTTGTATGTGCATGAGGCAGCAGGCACAGCAGCATCAATCCTCGCTCAGTCCCATTGCGGAACATATAGACCTGTGGCGTACTTGTCAAAAATTTGAGGCAGTCGTCAAAGGCCTCCCTGCATGTTTACGAGCAGTGACTGCTGCAGCAGTGATGGTACAACATGCAGAACGTATTGTTCTCTCACATCCATTAGTTGTGCACACCTCTCACCAGGTAGGAATCATGCAAAACATTACCACATGACAGCACAACATTGATCAGGGTATGAAGTTATTTTATTGGCTACTGCTAATCAGACAAATAAACCAACTTCCCATTGAACATTGACTTGATGGGTCCTGTTCCAAGCCAATTGCGTATACTGGTTTGGTTATGCTGTAACAAAACTTCTGAATCAAATTATTGAAGCTTATTCACTCCCATATAAATCTGCACAAGCTGCTGAGTTGTTTGCGTTGATCAGAGAATGCCATTTGGCTAAAGTTACATAGATCGATATATACACAGACTCGAAGTATGCTGATGAAGTAGCAAAGTGGGCTGCAAGGCAAGTTATGGTAAGTCCAGACCTAAATCAAGCTGAAGAGACTTTTTCCATGATACAATCAACACTGATAAAAGACAATAACATTAAATTGTTACAGGCAAATCCATCTGAATCTAACAACATTGGGCCTCAAATTAAGTGAAATCAAACTTATTGCATAAATGGGGTACAAAATGCAGTAAAATTAATCCTGGACTCATGTCTAACGTGCGCACAGAACAACAGACACAAGCCTACGAAGCACGACTCAATACCACACTCAGAACTGCTGTTCTAAACAGACAGAAGCTTTCTCGTGTTTGAGGTAAAATGATAAAATGGTGAAAATTTGGCAAAATAAATAATACAGAGATTCGGCTGAATGAGCTCAGAATGTCACCATCCTCTGTTGTTAATCTCTCCATTTGAAATACTAATGGGTAGGCCTTTCCCGACCCCTTGGGTCAGAGGCCGCGCTGGCTTTCTCTCCACAGGTGACACGGAGGTGGTGATTGCAGAATATGTGGATTCCCTCATTAAAATATTAAATGACATAAATGGTGATATCTCTCTCTCTCTCCATCTGCCTGCAGAAAGCACTACTCATCAATTTGTTCCAAATTAGCAGGTTCTGGTAAAGTGTTTGAAACCAACGAAGTTAGGTGAACAAAAGTGGGCCCAACTACTGTACTGCCAGTGACCAGAACGGGGGTGCTAACTGACCTTCAACCACAGTGGATCCACGCAAGCCGTGTGAAGCTTGCTCCAGAGGAGGGCCTTACTGATTCAAGGTGAACGGTGAAAGCACTGGAGGAGATGAACATGCAGCGCCAGTGCCCAACCGGGAATCTGTGAATTAGGAGGACCTGAGGAGGGACCCGGAACAGTCAACATGAAGACATTCCTACTGACACACTGCGTATGGCAGGTGGTCGCGCTTGCCTATGCCCGTTCAGTATCAACACAACAGCAAGGAGCCACATGTGTAATTCCAATTCCTAGAAATAATGTATGATGTTTTATGGTAATGTTACAGGAAGATGTTTCTGTTATGAAGGTACGGGTAAACACCCGGAAACGAAGGTACCTAGAAGGTGATGCCTCAAGTGACCCTGAAGTATATCTAGATAGTGTTGGACAGCCAAGAGGTATTAAATGTTTGGATTACATTTTGACTAAAGATGGAGGAGGAGTATGTAAAATGTTTGGAGACAAATGCTGTACATACATCCTGGGTCACACTGATGATGGTGAATTCATGAAGGAATGAAAGGAAATGGATAAGTTGAATAATGAATTAGCTGATGACATCAGGGAAAATGGGGACAATTTTTCAATATGTTTGGGTGGTTCGCACCCTGTATGTCCTCCATTATATCGATTGCCGTATGCATTCTACTTATGTTATTATTTGGCCCATGTTTGCTACAATTACTAATGCAAAAGTTGAATGTGATGATAAACGGGCATAATATCACCATGTTCCATTATGTACGTATACCTGATACTGAGGTTGGTTGAGAAGGCTATGTGATCCTTTCAGGATCAAAGTGGGCAATGTGGAATAATGGAGGCATCTTTTAAACTTTTTCTGTTGGTGTAGCTGCAACTGTTCCCTGTTTGAAGGATGTTCTATAGGAATGTGTCTCTTGTCTCTACTCTCACGTTTCACATGTAGCTCAGACATGTATGTCACCCCCATATAAGGTAATGAACTATTTCATTGGTGGGGGTCCAGTGGAATGTGGTTTTTCTGGACCATATAACAAAGTGCTGAACAATAAACGTTGAAGGATTTGATAGCATTTGGTGTCTGTGTAATTTTTTCTTCCCTCAGCTGAGCCGTATCGAGATGGGGATTGCAGATCAAGAAAATAAATTAAATACAGTGGATGACAAAATTATCTAACAATATTTTTCAGCCAGTTTTTTACAGTGCTGGTTTAGATAATTTGTGGATCTGATTATGCAAACTAAAACTAGAATATATGCAGGCATGTGCGCACACAGACATCAAAGGGGGCTTGAGCACCTGCCCTTCTTCCTCGAGAGAATTTGCTCTTTTTTTTTTCCGAGGTGCTTTTCAATTTTTCTTAATAAATTATCTATCTGTCTGTCTGTCTGTCTGTGCACACCTTCACTGTCAAACAAATCTATTTATTGAATAAAAAAAAAAAAATCTAAATATCAGGTCAGGAGATGAGACTTTGTCGAGTTCCGATATCCTCCCTCTCTCCCCCCACGTCTCCGCGCAGCAGTGCAGTACACATCAGACACAGAGACAGGCAGCAGCCCCTCCCAGCTCCTATTACAGTTGTGTTTTTCTTGGCTTGTGTGGAGGTGAGTGATGATGAACATAAGACTAAGCTACCAATGCCTCGACTTTACATTATCCCGCTTATTACCTGTTTTTTCAAATTATGTAATTTGAGAAGAAAGAAATCGCTGGACAGAGTTCTATTGGTGATTTCTTTTTGTGAAAATGCCCGCCTGACTCCTCATTGATGTGGTTGTTAGAGCAATCAATGACCTCTAAATCAGAATAGAGTATTCCAGGCTGCCGTGTAATAAGTAAAATGATTATTCTTTAGATGTTATCAATAATTTAATATTGCTCATTACAGTGTCTATCCAAAGGCAAGTAAATTTTAAACTCTTTATAGAAGAATATATGTGCATGAGATCACGTTGTCCATTCCTATAGGTATACTGTGGCCAACTCTTAAAAATAATAATCTGTCACTTTGAAACTGAAAGCAACATGCATTTTCATCCAAACAAGGATGACTCAGCTAGTCATCTCAGCTAGCCCCGAACCCCCCCCCCATTTAGAGTAGTCTATAAATTCTGTCATCCATTCCATGAGCATCCATTCTGCCACAAACCTGCATCTGTGACTTGAGAGAAAACGCTAACTTTTGAACAGGGTAAGGCAATTATTTTTGTATTAATGCTGTTGTAGAAAATAAGAGAAATGTAGGATTTGTTTAGGAGTTAAACTTGCTGTTTTATTGAACTTTTAGGTTAAATTGTTATTATTTAATCTATTATTATTTGTAGAAGTCGTAGCAGCCTTTTTGATACCTATCCAGATATGAATATATCCGGATTAATATGAATATATCTATTTAGTCCAGGGATTAAAAAAGAATCAGTTTTGTTGCTGCTGTTGTTGTTGTTGTTTCCTTAATACGTGCAAAACATGTTTTTGGGGGGGGGGGGGGTGGCTGCTACTGTACTGTACTTAATGGAGACTACAGGTGACAGTAAAATTTGTGTCTAATAACAACACAATCACTACATTGATATGCAAATTAGGCGTTAACTAATTAAAATCTGCTGATTTGCATACATTTGTCAAGGCACTGCAGGTGAATAGCATAAACAAAAAAAGCATACAACCCATAAAGCATATGGTGTATTCCAATAACACCAAAATAATAAAACGATTTATTGCCTTGTGCAAAATAAACAACTTATTTGTGAAACTATGTCCCTCTCCTTGGTGAAGCAGTCATTTATTGTAAGTATCTTGAAACTAGTAGCATAGAAAACATGCACATTGGGGCATAGTTTCCTTTGCTGTTGTCTGCTCTTGTGATAGTGAATAATAAAGAAGACCATGGTCTCTGTGTGAACTGATTATTTTGTAGAAATCTGTTGAGTATGAAACAATTGCGTGAGTGTGAGAGATATAAAATAAATGGACAAGGAAGCCAGATTTGTGTTAATATATTTAACATTTAGTTAAAAAACATTTTTAAACAATTAAGAGAAGTGCCCTTTTTTCCACTTGAGCCCCAACCCCCCAAAATGTTTGTGCACGTTCCTGAATATATACATGCAAAGATTACCTCATATTTGTGTTAATTAAGCAAGTGTGTCTATAATTTCTGTTGACTATATTTAAGATCACATATTAAATGTGGTAGCAATTGTTTAATTAAAACAATAATTAAACAGAACTTGCTTAAATTTAATGCACAGAACCTTGAAATAAATAGTACATTTTGTTGTCTACTTTCACCTTTAGTTGCTTACAAAGATAATCTCTTGTGAATTGACATGATTAATGTTATTTTATTAAATATTTATTACATATTATGATATATTTTCTTATTATTCCTATTTTTATAATGTGGACCAAAAGGTGCACGAATCGCCCTAACTGTTTTTTGTGTTTCAGTTTGACAGCTAAAAATGAGCCTGCTCTTGTCATCTGAGTAAGTTCTTTTATCCTCCATGCAGAAACTGAGATGCTGTTCTGACAATGAATATATATTTATGACATTTTTTCTGTTATATATCATTAAGAAATTTTTTAATCTGTCTTCATTTTCCCTCTCCGTACCCTCCTCCTTGCAGTGTTAAGGATTTGCAATTTATGGAGGCAGTAGCCAATCCTCTAAAAGAGGGAATTGTCTCTGTCTGTAATATTTGCAAGTCCCTCCTTGATGCACATGTAGATCCCAACACTGGCAAATGCTCCAATTACATACAAATCAGGCAACAAATTGAGCTGGCTGAACATTGCCTGAAGAAGTCAGAGACCATGGCAATAAAAAAACTGAGAAATTTGGATGAATACATGGAGCAACTTATTCAAAAGAAGGAACATGATGAGCAAAAGCAGAGAGACAAAAGCCTGGAAATTGATAAATTTCACAAAGAGAAGACATCTTCTGAAATATCATTAAAAAATTCAAAAGCTGCTTTGGAGCAGGCAAAAAAAAATCTAGCATCAGAAGAAGAGGCACTAAAAAAAGAGAGAGAAAGAGAGAAGTCATTTCGAGACTTAACCACAGCAGGAGCGGTTATGTTTGCAATACCAATTTTTGGATGGATTGCTGGTGAGAAATCGACCACCTCTGATAACTTCTACCATCATACTGAATATGCATCTAAAACGTTGGTGAACATTTGCATTTCAAATATTGAAACATTTGTAATTGATTCAAAGGATTTCTGGTTTCCCTCTAGGTGCAGTGATGGTAGGTGTGGGAGAAAGTGAACGTAGTAAGGCTTTAAATTCTATCAAGGCTGCTGAAGAGGAGCGAGAAAGGTGTGACTCTCAAGTGCAGGAGTGCAGAAAGAAAGTGTCTGATTACCAGAACAAGATCTTTGAGAAACAGACTGAGATCAAGGAAACCAATAAGTCACTGAATAAGATTCAGGAGGACATTAAAGGGCTGAAGTATAATCTAGTGGTCATAGCTGAAATTCAGCAAAATATACGGAAAGTTATAAACCATCTGTGTGTTTTTACTGGTAGGGTCACTGTATTAGAGAGGCAAACTCCACATTCCATTCTCTACGAGCCTGTGATTAAAGCAATGGAAAATGTGTTGGAAGCAGCTGTAAAAATCGCAGAGAATCAGCTCCTTTATAGTCAGGGTGAACCATGCCTAATAAATACTTTGAAGGAGACAGTAGCGGTTTTAACCACCGCGCAAACCACGCAACTGCGTGGGGCCTTGGGACCAGGGTGGGAAGGGGGGGTAGGGGCCGCCCCTGAAAGCTCCGCAAAAAATGCTTGAGGGGTGACGTGTTGTTCTGGTTATACGCGCGAATATGCTGTTGTAAGCGCTCTTAGAGTGATTCACGTTAGAAGCCGCTGGGGTCGGGATAGGTGAGTTTTTAAGTAGGGTTCTGGTTTGTTATTTATGAAAAAATATGTAGGCCGTCCGAACGTGTTTCGCGCACGCGCTCTCACTCTCAGATTAGTGCGAACGGATGAGTTAGGGTGTGTTCACACCGATCGTGTTTTTGCTTGCGTTTGTTTTCCCGTGTAAACACACGCTGGATGAACGTCCATACCTGCTGCACCGCGTCTCGCTGTTTCTTCAGTGTCTCACTGAAGTTGTATGGAGGACTGGCACATATTTAGACACTGTGTCAAGTTAATAAGAGCTTCAGGTTTCAAAAATGCATGCTGAGACACCTGCGTTCTGTTTCAGTCGTTGCACTGTGTCTAGATGTTTGTTTATTTATTTGTTTGTTTTTTGGCGCAAATGTCACAGAGATTGAACGCTCTGAACAAGTTAAGGTTGCAAAGAAGGGACTGTTACAATGTTTATCACTATTCCAGATTGTTCTGCAACAAGCAAATTTCAGCTCTTGATAAACGGCAGTTTTTTTCTTTCCTTCTGCTCTAGTGTGCTTTTTATGCTTATTGTGACAAACGTTGCTTACAATGCGTACATAAAATACAGCCTCAGCATCAGAATATAAGCTCCAGGTGAAAGTAAAGTAAATACGACAGGAATATATTTATATTGTAGGCCTATACAACAAATCCTCAAAGTAATAATAATAATACTGTATCATACTATAATGGCAAACTGGAAAACAATAAATAATTAATAAATAACAACTGAATTCCAAAATGGGTGAAGTTTTGCACACCCTATTCCCAAAAATGTTTTGCATAAATTTATGTTCGTAAATATTGTTTTTTTTTTATTACTGTATTGTGGAAAAACTGGAAAACATGCATTAGTTTTCTTTAACTAGATTTGTATTTCTTTAAACATTTTGAATGTACTTTGCTATGGTTGATAGGAAGAATTTAAAATTATGATTTAAAATGAAATGTATGTAATTTAAGCAAAATTTTTTCAGAATGGGGCCCCAGCCTGGTCGGTTGCTTGGGGCCTCAGAAATCGTAAACCCGCCTCTAGGACAGTTATCACATCAAAATGACTGCCCTTATCAAGGTACTTTAGAGTCAGTTGCGAGTTTACAAGTGAGTTGTTATGTGAGATTGTGAAATTAACTAACTATAATGTGGCCGTTCAAATATTTTAAGCACAATGTGATAAATACATTTGTCACAAGTGTTGTCAGGAAAACATAACTACATATAAATCAAAAGCATCTAACACACTAATTTAAAGGGATAGTTCACCCCAAAATTAAAGTTTTCTCATCATTTACTCACCCTTATACCATTCCAGATGTGTATGACTTTCTTTCTTCTGCTGAACCCAAAAAGAGCCCAAAAGAACCCAAAGTGTTTTTAGAAGAATTTCTCAGCTCTGTGGGTCTATACACTACAAGTGAATGAAGATCAGGCTTTTGAAGATCCAAAAAGGAGATAAAGTCAGCATAAAAGTAATCCATACAACTCCAATGCCTTCATGAAAATTACTTGACCTTTATGTGATTTTTGGAGCTTGGTATATACAGTTTTTTAATTAATGCCTTCTGAAGCGATCCAGTTGGTTTTGGGTAAGAACAGACCAAAATGTACATCTTTTCTCATTGTACATCTTGTCATTGCAGTCTCTAGGAATGATCATGAAATCAAGCTTGATTACACTTCCTATGCTTGACCCATGTGCAGAGCACTAGATGGCTGTAATGGGTTCAGGTGGGCAAGGAGGAGGCGGGAACCTGCTGAAAAGTCAACATAACTTTAATGACGTAAAATAACTAAAACATAAACACACAGAGCAGCCACATGTGGCTCTCTCTCGAACTGGCGCCTGTGGCTTGTATTTATCCCCCTCCCGGCTGATTAGCCCGATTCAGGACCGGGCGTCTGTCCTCACAACCCTGCCCTCCTCCTCGTCACAATGGTGCTATAGGAAATTGATCTTAAAATCATGATTGCCAATGAGACAGCTGCTAAGATAAACAGTGAAACAGTAGTTATATTTTGATCTGTTCTCACACAAAACCAACTGGATCACTTTAGACCATATTGATTAAACCACTAGAGTCTGATGGATTATGTTTATGCTGACTTTATCTGTTTTGTTGGAGCTTTAAAGGCCTGTCCACCATTTACTAATATTGTGAGGACCTACAGAGCTGAAATATTCTTCTAAAATCTTTGTTTGTGTTCAGCAGAAGAAAGTCATACACCTCTTAGATTGCATGAGGGTGAGTAAATGATGAGAGAATTTTGGGGTGACTATCCTACACTAGTATGCAACACTAGTATGCTCTGTTGGCCAAATGACTGTTGCATAATCTCACAATGGACAGTTTATGTTGTAACTAGCCCTTCCAGAGCTGATAGGGTTGCTTAGGGTACATTCGTATTCGCCGCTGTCCGATCTTCTCACTGGATTGATCAACACTGATCGTTATCAGATGAGAAGATGATTCTTTTTCTTTCTTACAAAGGTTGATCATCCCTCAACCACTCAGCTGTGTTGATGGTGCCCTTTCCTGTACAGGTGAGGTTAGCAGAGGTTTATATTGCATATGTCTGCAATGAAGCTGCAGGGCTGAACTTCCGAAGCTGCTGTTTAGTTTTGTTTATTGTCTTGTTTTTATTAGTTTATTATGATCTTTTTATTTTTTGTTAATTTTCTCTTGTCTTTTCTCAGGAGCTGAGGGCCCCAGTGTAGGGGGCTAGCCATTCCCCGCTAAATGGTGGTGGTGCCCCTGTTATGTGCTGAGTGCTGTGTATTCACAACTGATTCACCTGTGTGGTTTGTGTAAATGAGTGTACACCTGTGGGTGAAGTGTCTTTTTATGGGGGGATCGCTGGGTTCTGCTTGCCTACCTACTTCTTGCAAGCCTCAGCCATCTGTATTGCACAAGCAAAGATATGCTTGTTTTTTCTTTCTTTTGAGTGTAAAGCCTATAGCGAAACATGCAGCACATTGCCTGTGCTCATAATTTGACTATACTTTTAATTGATTGAGGTTCCAGTGCTCTTCTGATACATGTATCTTAAATAAATTATTTTTGTACTTCGGTACCCACGTTTCTTACACTTTTGTTTTGGAACCACGAACCTGTGTTAATTACAGTGTGGCATAGTCAGCTTTTCTATAGGTTTACCCTAAAATATTAGCATCAGCAGCATTCTCCCCCCTCTGCTGGTGCTACGGTATATATCCTCTATCCCCAACTCTGCTACACTTATACAAAAGTAATAGCACACCTCTCCTCAAGCTACAAAATCATAATTTGATCATTCATGTCTTTTGCACAAAACCTGTACAGTAAGTTTTAGCAATAATAATATTCATCAGTAATAATTACAGACAAAATTTTGTCTCATTATTTCAAAGCATTTAAACAACCTTTGTGAATGCATGAAACAGATATTTGTTTAATTCTCCAGGCAGACAAATTGACAGACAGGCTTAATGACAGATTATTTATTTTTGGTCAATTGCTCAGTTTAATTTAATGGACTGATTCCAAGTATGACATATCTTAAAGGAATATTCTAGTATCAATACAGGTTAAGATACATTGACAGCATTTGTGGCATAATGTTGACTACCACAAAAATGAAATTCGACTCATTGCTCCTTTAAAATGTGCAAAAATCAAGGTTACTGTGTGGTCCTTGCAATGGAAGTGAATGGGGACAATAAAAGTGAACCAATTTTTAGAGGTTTTAAACACAGAAATGTGAAGCTTTTAATGTTATAAAATCATCACGTATCTTAATTCGTCTGTTAAAACTCATGTATTATTTGAGAGGTAAAGGTGTTTAAATTGTCATTTTTACAGTTGTTTTAGGGTTTGTTGACATTACATCTTCATGGTAATGAAGTTGTGAAGTTCAAATGAAACGTATTCCCCACCAAACACTTCCAGTTCAGTCCTTCCCTGCAATGTTTGTGTGCCATCTACTGGTGTCAAAGTCACAGTGTATTCTCCAGATTCATCCAGCCTTAAATTCCTTAATGTCTTATTCAAAGTGACTCTGATCATGTATGCCGGGTCCACCTCATCAAGGCTTGAATGGGAGATTGTTATAATGTTGTCCCTGAAGCTCCAGATGATGGTCTGAAATAGTGGTCTGGAAGGAGTAAAGGAGGTGATGAATTGCACTTCTCCTCCTGTGCATCCATATCCAGGCCCTGGGTTTAATATATTTTCAGCCCAGCTGAATCCTGAGGAGACACTAGAGTTTTCATCAGTCTTACATTAATGTGTATGTATAGAAATCTTCTTTATGTATTACAGTTGGTTGTGAACTCTTAATACCTTTTAAATGTCCAATGACAAAATCAAACAGTTTTTGAATACAGTTTGTATACTACAATAAACACATAGCTGAACTTATTGTCCCAATAAAAAAAAATAAAAAAAACTTTTGAAAAAAACACATTGTCCTATTCAAGTGCAAAACTGTTATTAAAAAGTGACCTAAAAATCTTTCTTATAGTAGCTAGTTTATTATTTTCTTCACTTAATGTGGTACAAATAACAAATACTTAAAAAGAAAGGAAAAAAGCTGGGTGACTATCACTGCCAATAGGCTATCGTTGTAGTCCTTTTCTTTACAAAACAGGTGCCATTAGTGTCCCTTAAAGAAATATGTGTAAAAAAAAAAAAAAAAAAACTTTAAAAGGAGTAGTTGATGCCATCTTTTAATATGTTTTACAATAGAAATTTTTCCTAAACATATTAACAAAACTTCAGTAACTACATAGTATGACGTATGTGTGGTTACACATAAAGCGTATGTGTGGACAACCCTTTATTTGTTGTCATACATTCAAAAATGTTATACTTGAAGCCAGTTTCAGAAGAGAATCAATAACTGTAAGCAGGATTATGGTAAGGCTGGACACAGTTCTGTCCATGGTTGTAGTTCTGATTGCAGAGTGACTGATTTCCTTGTGGCTACTTAGATTTACTCTCAAATCATAAAGCACTAGATAGGCCTTTTAATGCAGCAATGTGTTTACACTGTTAATAACCTTACAGTGAAGTGGCCTTTGGTTTATGGGTGCAGACATGCACTCATTTTACGGTACTGATACACCTGAAAAAACACTAAATGCATGTCTCAAAATCCCAAAAAGATTTTGAAATAGACGTCAAATTACATTCTTGTCAACTACATTGGTTTTGGTTTAGTAACACTAGTATGCTAATGGCAGTGAATGACGTTTTAGCATTATATTTGCATTTATTAATCACGTTCTTTAATGTAGTTCTTCACTTTTGTTATTAATTCGTAATATGCCCCTGACAGGCATTCCTGATATGTGATTGATTGCACCTATTCATTTCTATATCCTTTTTCTAATATATATTTACATGAATACAGGTAGTACTAGTCAATAGCCTAAATTACTACTAATAAGACCAATATTGTCATCAGTAATAAGTATATAGTAATATTTCATTACTACTAATAATATTTTTTCTTATCATCATCATCACCATGATAAAAGAGGAATAATGATTGAATAACATTTTTATTAATTCAAATAAATATAAATGTTCATGTCACATGGTGGCAATACATCATTTGACAAGTACATTACACTGAACAGCAGATATAGGCACAATATACATAGAGGAGAACATTTTGCATTAACATTACACAAGGGAAGGTTTGCCTCTCTAATGATATAGCATAAACAATATAATGTTTCTTTTATACTCATCTTCTATATACTCCTCATTATCATCTTCTATACTCATCCAGTGTCACAATTAACAATCTCAAAATAGCACATGGCTAATACATGACATTCAGTACAATTACAAAGTGGGAATGACACTAAACAAAAAAGAACATGCTACCAGTGCAGTACAATTACTTTATTATTGCATAACAGTGGCAACCTTTTGCCCTTGACACTTAACAACAGTGCTGAATTAATAATAAATAATGAATATAACTACATATTGCCTCTTTTGGTTAGGGTCAAGCATTTAGAAAACCCACTGTTGTCAGACATATCAGCTCATTATGGTATACTGCATTGGTCCTAACCTTCAGAAAAACATTGGAAGAAATACACAAAGAAAAACACGTGTAGTCAGAAATATGAGTTTACAATATGATATTATATATAACATTAACTTCTAATATGAACACATGAGTTTCTAACATTTTTATACATTCTGCACTTGCATTTGTAAGTTATCCAGACATGTCTAATACCTGTTATGTAATTTCTTGTTTTTTCTTTCTTTCTTTCTTTCTTTCTTTCTTTCTTTTTTTGTTGCTTTTTTTGCTTCATGACAAAAATATATTAATATAATTGCAGAAAATGCAAGTAATGTAATATATTTATATATGATAATATATATCTTAAAAGAAATAGTTCTTTAAAATCATTCAGAGGCTTTGGATCAATCTATATATATATATATATAGTCCTAAATGAACACTCATGAAATGACATTCTATAGGAAAAACTTGCTTGTTGAAGCTTAGTAAATAAACTATTCTGATCAACAGGACTTCATAATAAAAATTGTGGCTGTAAAATCAATGGATACGCATGTTTCTTGTTTATTCTTTCATGACACAGGAAATGGCAAAGTGTTTCCTCTGCACCCAATGAATTTCCTGTGACATTCCTTTATGATTAAGCAATGAGTGATGGAGTGATGGAGAGGAAGAAAGATATGGAGAAGCAGGGGATATGGCACGTTCAAGAAGAACTGAATGATATGAAGTTAAAATCTCTTTTATACTGTGAATCTTTTTAAGACAACTTCTGCATAATCATTAACCAAAACTAAATTCCCTTCTTGCCTGTCACTTACGACCGTCATTCTTCTCTTTTTCATCAAGAAACGAAGGCCAAATGTCACACCTATCATTCCTAAACTCATAAGCAGCAGTACCAAGCCAAGAACCAGAAGGTGTGAAAGACCACTATTCCTATACACTGAATGGTCCCAAAGCCCCAATGACACAACACTCAAACCAACCAGAGTGCCCCAAAACCCAAAGGCCAACATACAGGAACCACAGGACAACTCTGCTCCCCCAGTCACCACAGTGACACCTGCCACAGAAACCAACCCATTTGGTAATTTGACAGTTTCAGACTTTGGATCATAAGTCACAGTTTGAGTCGGGTTTAAATTGGCTGAAGGATCCACGGTTGTTGCCATCATTAATATGTTCCGCAGCAGGAATGTCCCAAAAGAATGTTATAAAGTTGTATAAGGTGTTCAGAAAATCTCTCCTATGTTGTCTACCTATTTTAAAGATTTGGGCAATATCAGTATGTTGAATTAAAGCTTTCATAAACTCTTGATGATGATTTTAACATCAAAACTTTTTGCAAATTATTTTAATTGTCCTCACAGGTTGTGGTCCTTCTTTTAAGCCTGCCTTGATGGAATTGTTGTTTTCCTGTTTATTTGTTGTCTCTTCTCATTGGGTTGTTTCATCTATTTCTATACTCCTGTCAATTATACAAAAAACAGAATACATCAACATAAAATGCAATGAAACAAGTTTCAAAGTTTCAGAATTTAAAATTCCCCCTCATTTGAGGGAACTTTTTTGTAATCATTTAAAACATAAACTTTGTCTCATCCGATAAAGTCAAATTTTATTGTTACATTAATTCAAATTCTCAAGATTGAGAATTTTTTACCTTTTAAGAATTAAATCAACAACTATAACAGACATTACAAAAAAAACAAAAAACAAACAAACAGAAGAATTTATTACGGGTGCATTTTTTGCCCACCCATTTCGAAACAACCAATGTGAACAAATTAAGTTAAAGATTACAGACAGTCTACCATTAACCAAACCAATATCCATGTTGAAAAAAAAGGACAACATCAATTTAGGAAAAAATTTTGTAAGCTAAAATAAAACCTATGATGAGGTTGTTTTGTATGGTAGAATAAATATTATATATCACTTACAGTATTTAAATAATTATATATTATCTTAAATAATAATAAATATTATATTTACTTTTAAATATTAGTATGTTGGATACTTTTTCCGTAATGTGATCATCAAGTGTCATCAAAATGACCTTACAATTATTTGTAGATGTGACAAAATCTAATGATGTATACATTTCTCACCTTTTTTCTGCTTGTAAAGAATCAGACCAATACACTTGTTTTCCAAAACAGGAGGAAAAAATATACCCTTCACGAACAAAACAGATTAAACTTGAAAATGTTTTAAGTACAGACTTTTTCCTAAAATTCATCAGTGCAAACTCTTTCTCTGGACCTGTTTTCTGTCAAGCTCTCATGTTGAATGCCAGTACAACATTCTTGTACTGGCAATTACATAGTGCTTCGCCACTTGTAGACTGGCCTACCAACCAAAGAGCTGGTGAGCTGTTGTTATTATTTCGTTATCATTTGTTTGTTTCGCCCTTTGTGTACTTAAGGAAAGTGATGTCTGTCATTATAGATCATTATGGCCCATTATCTTGTATTTATCTTAGACCCCCTCCCTTCCTCTGCTCCTTCCCTCACTGCAGCCTTTGCTTCAGAACTGGCTGGATTTTAAGAAAGAAGTATTGTTATCTAGCCAGAAAGTTTGGGGTTTCTTTTCAAAGAAATTTCCTCTTGTGGTCTCGCCTGCTCTTTTGCATTTTCAGTCTCTATCCTGTCTACATGCCTCATATTGTATGCGATAATAGCTTAGTTTCAAGATATACACTACATACATGGTGAAAAGTGTGTGGGCATACTTAAAAAATCTTTATTCTATGGTATACAAAGACATTTTTGGTATACAATTGTGTGCTTCCAACTTTATGGCAAGAGTTTGGGAAGGGCCCTTTTCTGTTCTAACATGACAATGCCCCTATGCTCAATATGCTCAAAAGTCTGGTGTGGAAAAACTTGACTAGCCAGCACAAAGCCCAGACCTGAACCCCATTGTACACCTTTGGGATTAAATAAAATGCAGACTGTGCCCCAGATCCCATTACCCAACAGCTGTATGCCTCACCTCACTGATGTTCTTGTGTCCGAATGGGAGAAAATTCAAATTGTGGAAATAGTCACAGAAGAATAGAGGTTGTTGACAAGGACCAACGCCATATTAATGCCAATGGTTCTGAAATCCAATGCTCAGCAAGCACATATGGGTGTGGTGTTTGGGTGTCCACACATTTTTGCTCATCTGAATGTAAAATCTAATGCCAATAGTGACTCATAGCATTTTGTAACATTTTTTGGGTGCTTTTTTAAGTACAGTAGAGTGAGTTACTAACAACGGCCACTGTTTTTTGTGTTCCACAAGAGAAAAAAAATGTAATTTGGGTTTACGTATGCCTTGTAAGCAGTGATCAAATGCTTACAAGGCATACGTAAACCCAAATTACATTTTTTTTTCCTTGTGGAACACAAAAAACAGTGGCCGTTGTTAGTAACTCACTATACTCTACTTAAAAAAGCACCCAAAACATGTCATGAAAATAGCCAATGCGACTTGTTATATTCCCAGTTTTCTGAAGACATTTGATCCCTTTGTATGATGAAAAGACCAGAGTCATTATTCACTCTCTAAAACAAATCAAATCATTGATCAACTCAGAACAGAGCCCAATTTGGTAAATACACCTCAATAACAGACCTATTGTGTCTTGAACGTCTCGAGGCTGAACGTCACGACACATGAACTAATAAAGTTTGATGTTATTGATGTAGTCACCAGATTTGTCTAGATTTGAGAGTGATCAATGATTTGATTCAAGTTTAGAGTGATTAAGGATTTGATTTGATTTGAGAGTGAATTTCGGTTTGTTCATCTTTCGGTTTGGCTTCAGAAGACTAACATAGTGTAAAAATCATCTCAACTACTTTTACTGTGGGTTTATTTTAGTGGTTTTTTTTGGGGGGGGGGGGGGGGGGGGGGGGGTGGCAGCTTGGAGTTACTATTCTATTTTATTTTGGTTAAATGTAATTGTCCACAGAAGAAAGAAAATCATATGGGTTTGGAACAACTTTGGGGGAGGGGGATATCCAGTTCCCAATGTGCTTTTAAAACCTCATGGTCGCATAGTGACTCACCTCAATCCGGGTGGTGGAGGACAAATCCCAACTGCCTCCACATCTGAGACCGTCAAACCGCACATCTTATCAAGTGGCTTGTTGAGTGTTTTGCCACGGAGACATAGCGTGTGTGGAGGCTTCACGCCATCTACCACAGCATCCACGCTCAACTCACCAGAACGAAACACATTATAGCGACCACGAGGAGATTACCCCTTGTGACTCTACCCTCCCTAGCAACCGGGCCAATTTGGTTGCTTAGGAGACCGGGCTGGAGTCTCCAGCGAACTCCAGGGGTGGTAGCATGTTTGGAACAACTTGAGGTTGAGTAAAAAATTTATTTTGGGGTAATCTATTACTTTAATTTCTTCACTTATTCATTTCATCGTCATTTCAAGAGACTGTGCAGACATTTCCATATGAGTGTGTGTTGGATGGTGACTCCAATAAACAATTGCATAACTGGGTGTTTCCCTCAATAATCTTTGTAACAAGATTGTTTATTTCAAATGACAGTTACTCGTACTCGACAGTTTAATGGTATTGAGTGAGCACAGATAATGCATGTGGTCACACTAGGCTATGAACGTGCAAAAATATTTTGGACACTGTAACCAACAGGATATGATGTCATGCTTGAGGGCATCTGGTTTTAATAAGTAATAAATTACAAATGAAAAATGATATTATATATATTATTCAGAATCTAAAAAAAAAAAATACAATCTACTCACTTTTCTGCAGCAATAAAAATGTCTAGGTTACTAGTGTAACCCCCGTTCCCTGATGGAGGGAACGAGACATTGTGTCAATTGTAGTGACACAAGAGGCTTCTTTCGGGAGCCTCAGATACCTCTGAATATTAAAAAGGCAAAAAAAAAATTGGCAAACAGAATTTGCATGTCCCGCCCCCAGACATACAGGTATAAAGGCAGGGATCGTGCATCTCTTCTGTCAGGTTCTACACTGAGGAGCCGAGAAAAAAAGGTTCGGCCCTTACAGCGGCTTGGTACAATGTTGTGGCAAGGGGGACACAACGTCTCATTCCTCCATCAGGGAATGGGGGTTACACTAGTAACCTAGACGGTCCCCTTCTGTCACTCACTCGACGTCGTTGTGATTGTAGTGACACAAGTCAAATCAAATCAAATCACTTTATTGTCACACTACTGTGTACACGAGTGCAACAGTAGGTGAAAGTCTTGTGTGCAGTTCCAAGCAACATAGCAGTCATGACAGTGACGAGACATATACCATTTACAATAAACAACATATTTACACAACACAATTTACATAAGAAATGTACATATACTTACACAACAATTTACATATCAAATGTACACATAATTACACAACATGGTACTGATATGCAATACACACAATATAGAATACACATACACTAGATAGGGTATATAAAAATATATATACACTAAGTGAATTGGGGAGAATATATTGACAGTCCAGTATGTGATACAAGATGAAGATTAATAAAGTGCAGTGCTGATTGTTGATCGTGAGAGATCAAGTGTTCAAAAGTCTTATTGCTTGGGGGAAGAAGCTGTCATGTAGTCGGCTGGTGCGGGTCCTGATGCTGCGATACCGCCTGCCTGATGGAAGCAGTGAGAGCAGCCCATGGCTCGGGTGGCTGGAGTCTCTGATGATCCTCCAAGCTTTTTTCACGCACCGCCTGTTATATATGTCCTGGTGGGAGGGAAGCTCACCTCCGATGATGTGTCTGGCAGTTCGTACCACCCTTTGCAGTTCTTTGCGGTTGTGGGCGGTGCTATTGCCGTACCAGTCTGTGATGCAGCCAGTCAGGATGCTCTCTACAGTGCTGGTGTAGAACCGTGTGAGGATGTGGTGGTTCATTCCGAACTTCCTCAGCCGTCTCAGGAAGAAGAGGCACTGGTGAGCCTTCTTCTCAACGGCCTCAGTGTGGACAGACCATGTGAGTTCCTCAGTAATGTGGACACCGAGGAACTTAAAGCTGTTGACTCTCTCCACCGGTGCTCCATTAATGGTGATGGGGCTATGCTCTCTGTCTTTCTTCCTGAAGTCCACCACAAGCTCCTTGGTTTTACTGACGTTGAGGGAGAGGTTGTGCTCCTGACACCAGCGTGTCAGAGTGTGCACCTCCTCTCTGTAGGCTGTTTCATCATTGTCAGTGATCAGACCTACCACCGTTGTATCGTCAGCAAACTTAATGATGGCATTGGAGCTATGTGTCACCACACAGTCATGTGTGTAAAGGGAATACAGGAGTGGGCTGAGAACACAGCCCTGCGGGGCTCTAGTGTTGAGGGTCAGTGATGAGGAGATGATGCTGCCCATTCTAACCACCTGACGTCTGCCTGACAGGAAATCCAGGATCCAGCTGCACAGCGAGCTGTTTAAGCCCAGAGCCCGGAGTTTCTCATCAAGCTTGGAGGGCACTATGGTGTTAAATGCTGAGCTGTAGTCTACAAACAGCATTCTCACATATGTGTTCCTTTTTTCCAGATGGGAGAGAGCAGTGTGTACTGTTGATGCAATGGCATCGTCAGTGGAGCGGTTGTTGCGGTAGGGAAACTGTAATGGGTCCAAAGAGGTGGGCAGAACAGAGCAGATGTAAACCTCTGATCAACCTCTCAAAGCATTTGCTTATGATGGGGGTAAGGGCAACAGGACGCCAGTCATTTAAACAAGTGATTTTTGATTGCTTAGGTACAGGCACAATGGTTGATGTTTTGAAGCATGTGGGGACTACAGACAGGGAGAGGGACAGGTTGAAAATGTCCGTAAAAACACCATCCAGTTTGTTCGCGCACGCTCTGATGACGCGGCCCGGAATGCCGTCTGGACCCGTGGCTTTGCGGATATTCACACGTTGAAAGGATCGGATTACATCCGCAACAGAGACGGAGAGTGAACCAACCTCTGTAGTATCGGCCGTGAGTGCTCTCTACGCGAGGGCGGTGTTGTTGTCCTCGAAACGAGCATAAAAATTATTAAGCTCGTCCGGGAGAGAGGCAGCGGTGTTCATGGCGGAGTTTTTATTCCGTTTGTAGTCTGTGATGGTGTTAATTCCCTGCCACATACTTCTAGAGTCAGTGGTGTTGAACTGTCCTTCAATTTTGTGCCTGTACTGGCGTTTGGCTGCACTGATGGAGTTACGGAGGGCATAACTGGCTTGTTTACGCTCCTCCACGTTCCCGGAATTAAAAGCGGTGGTCCGCGCAGTAAGTGCGAACATCGCCGTTAACCCAGGGTTTCTGGTTGGGGTAGATCCGTATAGTTTTTGTCGGAACAACATCCTCTACGCACTTCCTGATGAAACACGTTACGCTATCAGCGTAAACCTCGATGTCGTCATCGGAGCCGGACCGGAACATCTCCCAGTCCGCGTGATCAAAACAGTCAGAAAAAAAAGAGTCTGATTGGTCTGACCAGCACTGGATCGTTCTGAGGGTGGGTGCTTCCCGTTTCAGTTTCTGCCTGTAAGCGGGCAGAAACAGAACGGAAGAGTGGTCGGATTTGTCAAATGGTGTGCGGGGGAGGGATTTGTAGCCATCCCGGAAAGGAGAATAGCAATGATCCAAAACCCGGTCCCCTCGTGTGTTGAAGCTGATATGTTGGTGGTATTTTGGTGCTATTGTTTTAAAATTGGCTTTGTTGAAGTCCCCGGCAACAATGAACGTGGCCTCAGGGTGCGCGGTTTCCTGCTGACTTATACTCCCATACAGTTCCTTGAGTGCCCGGTCTGTGTCGGCTTGTGGGGGGATGTACACAGCAGTGATAATGACCGCTGTGAATTCCCCCGGTAGCCAGAATGGTCGACACAGCAGCATGAGATATTCCAGATCAGGAGAGCAGAAAGACTTGATAAAATGTACGTTCCTCTGATCACACCATGATTTGTTGATCATAAAACATACACCTCCACCTCTGCTTTTACCTGAGAGGTCTTTCGCTCTGTCCGCTCGGTGCACAGAGAAACCCGTGGGTTCGATGGCCGAGTCTTGAATCTCCGCGGACATCCATGTTTCCGTAAGACAGATAACGCAGCAATCTCTCGCCTCTCGTTGGAAAGAGATCCGCGCTCTCAGCTCGCAGAGCTTGTTGTCCAGAGACTGAACATTTGCAAGTAGTATACTGGGTAGCGGGGGTCGATTTGCATGACGTATTACTCTGATGAGAACGCCGGAGTTCCTTCTGCGTTTCCGCGGCCGGGCAGCCCAGACATAGGGATCCGCTGGCTTGTTTGCAAACCGCGGGTCGGCATTGAGGAATTTGAAGTCCGGTTTTCGGTGTGTGATTGCCGAACCAATGTCCAAAAGCGTTTGTCTGTCGTACACAATAAGGCAGACAACATCCAAGACAAAAAAACACAAAACTGTAAACTGCAGTTTTGATGGAGCCCGCGACGCAGCAGCCGTACTCGGCAACATCTATCAAGAGCGCCACCTACACTGAACTGTGTTACGTGATCTGCTGATGCTGGTGCAGCAAGCTGTAGCATGCCAAAGGTGCATGGGCATCAGACTGCACGTTACCTTCCCCAATGTCCCACTAAGACATCATATTGTTTTTATTAGGTTCCCGGTATCCGATCAAGGTTTTCCCTTGGGGGGTGGAAACAAACGACGTGACAAGCATGTGAGCTTGTCTCTCTCTATGTTTCTCCTCATAGAGTGTTAGATGGCTGGGGCCATGAGGTGGAACATGAACCGTTCATAAAAGCTGTGGCAGCATATATGAAAAATCGGAGAGATATCTACCGCATCCAGGAACTACACAAAGGCGGAAAGGCATCTTAAAAAAGATGTGTCTTTAAAAAGATGTTCAACGCCAATGTGCTTACACTTTTAGAGGAAATAAACTCTTTTAGGAAACGCTGTCAAAGTGCCCAGGGCATGGACTGCACTACCGTGCAGAGAAGGGAGAAAGCCGCTGGTAATGCGCTGTAGGATCCAACAGCAATGCTCTTAGAGGTGAGTGGAACAGTAGTGAGTTTCTCAGCTCGCTGATCACACAACCGCTTGGCACCGAAGAAAGAATCTGACTGAACAGATGCACGATCCCTGCCTTTTATACCCGTAAGTCTGGGGGCAGGACATGCAAATTCTGTTCGCCAATTTTTTATTGGCCTTTTTCATATTCAGTTGTATCTGAGGCTTCCGAAAGTAGCCCCTTGTGTCACTACAATCGACACAATGTTGAGTGAGTGACAGAAGGGGAACATGTATTTTTTGTAAAAAAAAAAAAATCAATTCTTTATTTTAAGCCAAGAGGACAATGTGTGACGTCTCTGTCTTTTATTGGTCACACGTCTTGTCATCATACAAATTTGCAGGTCAGTGTTCACCAAACTTGAACTTTCGCGCACAGAGAAATACAAAATTGTTTCGCGTGAGCTTGCTTTTCCGGTCTCCCATGTTCAGATGAGATGAATGGAAGTGAATCAAGTGCGAAGAGTACTGTGTCCGCACCTTTAGACAAATACACAGAAAGGTTAGATGTGGAACCAGAGCTGTAGCAAGGTATCATGGACACCCTAGCTGTTATTGGTCAGGGCCTCTTTCCTATTAAACAACTACAGATTAAAATTTGTTGTGGGGCCACCTTGGATCTGTGGGCCCCAAGAATCATTATCACCTTTCACCCCACTTGCTATGGCCCTGGGTGGAACAAACAAATTTGGTGTTTCATTTATTGATTTATCTTTGACAGGGTGGAATTTGACTAAATTAGAAGGATATTTGATTGTATTTTTACAAAATATTGTATTATTGCTCTTGTCGTGGTTGTTTATTATGTTATCATTTGCATTTTGTCTACTGACATAAAACTACACTTGAACAGTTTGGCACATTGTAATTGAATCTGACAGTTAATCCAATAGACGTGTACTCATGGAATTCCTGGAATAGCACAGAGAAAATCTCTGCGCTTAAAGGGGGAAGACTATGAGTTCTGTCTGGTGTTTCCAAGGGAGGTAAATAAATCCAGACTGGTTAAAAGTAGGGCAGACCTGTATCAAATGAATGTTTTGGAACATTTATAATGCGGCTTAAGATCTAAATTTGAGACAAGATGGGAAGAATCATTTTAGAAAGGGACAGGGAAAAAAGCTCATTAAATGTGAAAGGTTACCTATTTTTTTCTACTTAAAAGGGGAGTAGCCTTGTTAACATTGTAAACACTATCAATTCTTAAATGTCTGTTTGCACGAAGTGTCACACACTGGTAAATATCATTGCCTATTCTGAACATTAAATATGTGTTTGAGCTTTACAACAGAAACGGTGATATCAATTTCATGAAAAGCATGTGGGTAGGTGATACTAAGATCTTACCAAAGAAGAGGTGAGCTTATTATTTAGATGTACCATATGTTTAAGTTAACTGTGTACTCCAAATCAATAGACGGACGGACGGACGGACGGACAGATAGGTAGACAGATAGATAGATAGATTACTTAAAAAACTCTACTTAACATGTCTAGTCAAATCAATTTAAAACTTTGATTTATTTGGGTTCAAATGACAAATAATGTTTGTGTTAGACAAACTTTCATGTTTGGAGAAACTACTCAAAACTTGGAAGTGCAGTGGGTTTCTAGAACTTGTTTTTAGTGATGACTACTCGGTAGGGTTTACAGTGATGGATGGATTGATGTGTGATTCATTCATCATATTTTGTTTTGATTGCATCTGATGATGTATACTCTGGACAAGGACTATAATTGTAAGGGGATAGTCCAGAGCTGTTGATTTGGGGCTCTGATGCTCAGCCATGTTAAATCCTTCTTGAACGACTTAAATCTGCGTTCAAAGGTAACAACCTAAGTTCACCTGCCCCACCCCCACTTACCCATCCATCACCAGCCATCCATCCATCTTTGCCCTCGTCATCAATCTGTGGGTCATTCTTCCCTATACATCTGAGAGCTTCATTCTCAGGGCACTTTACAACAGATGCAGTTCTTCCTCTATTAAGACTAACGCTCTTTACTCTATACTCTTCCAATCCATTCATCCATCTGTCATATTTCAAGGCAGATCTAAGCACTAAGATTTATATTGGACAAAATTAAAGGCGCTCACCAAAAGAGAGATACAAAAGGACAATCTAGATAATATCAAATAAATAATTTGTTGTGTCTCTGGTTGGGAGAGGAAGACCTGAAGAACAAGATTTTGCTTGCTTGAGTCCCTGCCTGAGCTCTCAACCAGTCAACAATGGGGAATGCCAAAAGCAGTGCCATGTCTAAGGAGATCCTGGAGGATCTGAAACTTACAACAAAATTCTCAGAGATTGAGCTGTCACAGTGGTATGAGAATTTCCAGAAGCAGTGCCCATCGGGCCGTATCACACCAGAAGAGTTTAAAAAGATCTACGAACGGTTCTTCCCAGAAAGTGACACCACATCTTACGCCCAGCACGTCTTCCGCTCCTTTGATTCGAATGACGACGGAACGCTGGATTTCAAGGAATACATTATCGCTCTGCATATGACATCCACTGGAAAGACAGAGCGTAAGCTGGAGTGGGCCTTCTCGCTCTTTGATGTTGACAAGAATGGCTACATCACCAAATCAGAAGTGGGAGACATCTGCCAGGTAGGTCGCTTTATAAAATATAAGCTAGACCTTCTTAAATATGAAGCATGTGTGGCACAGTTGTGTGGCATCCTTTCAAAATCAGTGTACAAATGTAAGTAAGTTTGCTATATCTGTGAAACTGGGGCTAGTTGTCACACTCCAATAACTATTTCTAAGGGTATGTTTATTTTTTAAAGTCAAGTTCTGTATAGGCAAGTCTTGGCTGCAAAAACACAATTGAATATTTTAAATGTTATTGGCCAGGAAAAACGATACAGTTCATTGAACCTACATTAACCTGCTATTGGTGCATGTTGTTGCACTATATGTGGATGTTGTTTCATTGGAACCTACCATTAAACAACCTACTATAGGCTTTTGAGCCATTTTAAAACAGTAAAAAAATTATGAAACAGAAAATTAGTGAAAAATAAAACATTTACCAGATAATGTACAAAAATATCAAACCGTTGTTTTGTCCAGCAAAAATTTTAATTTTATTATTTAGTTTTGCAGTTATTACAAAAATATGGGATATTGGAATTTTATTTGGCATTTTATTGGAACTAGTTTTGAACTAAATGTCTGAAACCAACATACAAAAACACTGCTAGAGAAAACTGACATTTGTGAATTTGGACTTTTCACAGAAAACTGTGTAGTAACTGAAATCAAAAATTGTGACAACTTGCCCCTATACAGTACTCTTGCTGACCATATCCTAATCTTTCTAGGGCTCGCACATCACACAGCAAAACACTTCACACATATTCTCTTTATATTAAACCAACACAATATTCCTGCTTGCCTTTTTGGGGGGGTTGATTACTGTCTGAGACACTTTATTTAGAAAGATGCTGGGTAAATGGGTCAAATCCATTAACTGATAATGTAAACATTGGGAATGAGTAATTTAAATCATAGATATCTATTAGGTTTATATCCATCAGTCCAGAAAAGAAGTAATGCAAAGCAAAGAATACAAATTAAAAATACATACAACTCTGATGTTAAAGCTGTCTTTTAATACGTTTGAAAAAATTATGTCAAGTAAACGCTTGATGTTGGATTTCACAATGCATATGCTTAGCAATAAGAGTGCAGTAAAACGTCTGTAACCTCCATTCCCTGATGGAGGGAACGAGACGGTGTGTCGAAGAAGCGACACTAGGGGTCTCTCTTGAGCACCAAATATGCCTCTGATCTATAAAAAAAAGCCAATGAGAAGTTGGCAGACAGTATTTGCATACCCCGCCCCCGGACATACGGGTATAAAGCGGGGAAATACGTTGAGTTCATTTAGGATTTTTCTGAGGAGCCGGAAATGGTCCGGCCACTACTGTGGCTCAGCTCAGCGACACAACGTCTCGTTCCCTCTATCAGGGAACGGAGGTTACATACGTAACCTAGACGTTTCCCGTCTGTCGCTCACTTCAATGTTGTGTCGAAGAAACGACACTAGGGGTTCGATTTAAATCACGCCATGCGCTGAGCCGTGTACGTGCGGAGACCACCCCTGCCATGAAGGGGAGGTAAGAGTGGTGAAGAGTGGTTTTTCAGGCGGCATGTGGAAATGGCACAGTGGTAGATCCAACCTCATTAGAGGGGGGAGTTGCTACAACACAGCGACTAGAGGGCAGCTGGATAATACACACAGGGGAAGTCCACGTAGGAGTCCTGCCCTGTCGATCACCTATTCCAGTACAGGGTAGATTAAGGACCCAGAGTGGATTGGGTCGGCGAGTTCCTCCACTGAACTGCAGACCCACAGGGCTAGGGAGGAAATTTCCAGGGATCCGAATGAGTCCGAACTGTCAGCGTGTTACCGAGTTCTGACTCAACCCGGAGATTGTAGTATCTCACAATGGTATTAGGTGTTGCCCAACCCACTGCTCTACATATGTCTGCCAGGGAGGTGCCCCTGGCTAGTGCCCATGAGGACGCAACACTCCTTGTTGAGTGTGCTCAGACCCGCAAGGGGGGAGGGGGGCATGGCCTGGGTGTGATAGGCCAATGAAATGGCGTCCATGACCCAGTGGGAAAGCCTCTGTTTGGAGACAGTGTTCCCTTTCCACTGTCCGCCACAGCAGACAAAGAGCTGCTCAGAACATCTAAAGAACTGCGTGCGGCCCAAGTAGGTACGCAAAGCACATACCGGACACAGCAATGAAGGGGCTGGGTCTGCCTCCTCCCAGAGCAGCGCTTGCAGGTTCACTACCTAGTCTCTAAAGGGCATGGTAGGAACCTTGGGCACGTAGCCCGGTCGCAGTCTTAGGATCACATATGTGTCTGCCAGCCCGAACTCCAGGCAAGTGTCGCTAACAGAGAATGCTTGAAGGTCCCCGACCCTCTTGATGGAGGCGAGCGTGATCAGCAGGGCAGTCTTTAGATAGAGGGCCCAGAGTCCGACTGATACTAGCGGCTCGAATGGAGGTCTCTGGAGGCCCGCAAGGACCACTGAGAGATCCCAGGAGGGGAACTGGTTTGGCTGGGAGGGATTCAACCTCTGGGCGCCTCTTAGGAACCTGATAATTAAGTCGTGCTTACCCGAAGACTTGACGTCTACTGCATTGTGGCAGCGACATACATCTTTAGGGTGGAAGGGGACAGCTTCCCTTCCAACTTCTCTTGCAGAAATAAGAGCACTGACCTAACTGCGCACCTCTGTGGGTCTTCAGCCCGGGAAGAACACCAATTTGCGAACGGGCGCCACTTCAGGGCGTAAAGATGCCTGGTAGAAGGGGCTCTGGCTTGGCTGATTGTGTCTACGACGGCAGGTGGTAGACCAGCTAGATCTTCCGCATCCTGTCCAGGGGCCAGACATGGAGGTTCCAAAGGTCTGGATGCGGGTGCCAGAGCGTGCCCTGTCCCTGAGAAAGAAGGTCATTCCTCAGGGGCCCAAGTAGGCCATTGAGGGTAGCGAGAGCAGAAGAGCGAGTGGCTTTGTGATGGGTGGAGAGGGGTGCTCTCCACGATGACGTCAGCTCATCATGCACCTCATCAGGCGAGGCTGTGAGCAGCGCCCAGACCCCAGGAACCAGTTATCCAACCGCGATGGCTGTGGGGAGGATGGAGGGTTCCAGTCCAAGCCCACGCTGGCGGCGGCCCGGGAAAGCATGTCAGCCATCTGGGCGTCAGCCTCAGCCTGGGCGTGCTGGCCCGTAGGTAGCAGCCCAGGGGAGTCATCCACGTCAGACGCCATGCTCTCCGATGCAGCAGTGAGCTCATCCACTTCGAGCTCTAGAGGATAAGCAGGCAGGCTGGCCAGGGAAGGAGAAAGCCACTGTAATGCACCATAGATCCAACAGCAGAGAGCCTCAGAGGAACAGGAACAGGTGTGTGACTCGCAGCTCACTGCAGTACAACCATCGGCTCCAAAGAAAATTTCTGAATGAACTCGACGTATTTCCCCGCTTTTATACCCGTATGTCCGGGGGTGGGGTATGCAAATACTGTCTGCCAACTTCTCATTGGCCTTTTTTTATAGATCAAAGGCATATTCGGCACTCAAGAGAGACCCCTAGTGTCGCTTCTTCGACACAACGTCGAAGTGAGCGACAGACGGGGAACCACAGACATTTGTCAGAGTATAGACGCAATATTTATCTTGACACTAATGAAAACGAGTCTGTAAGGGATAGACACAAATACAATACTGAATTAGAGTCAAACGAAGGGTTATGTCTGCTTCAGCAGATCACCATACACTAAAAGAAATTAACCAAAAAACTTCATGTGGTATCATCTAAATTAACTGGTTTGATTCAAGTGAAAAATGTTGACCTGACTTTTAATCACTTAAAAAGTATTATTTATACTAAAAAACTAATTTTATGAGTGAGGTAGAAATATAGTTCCTTAAGGTAACAATTGCTTGGACAATGAAAAGACGGTTTTGAAAAGATGGTATGATTTTAAATGAAAAGATGTGATATAGATTCTTTTGGACTTCTAATAAAGTACAAAAATAAATAATTGTTCAAAATAAATTACATTCTGACATATAACACACAGCAAAAATTCAGTTTTTAAATTCATTTTTTTAAGTAATATTTTGTTTTTTTGTTTTTTATTAACATCCTTGCATACACTTTGAAAAAGTGGTAACTTGCAACTTGTATCTTAAGGAGCTATTTCTACTTGACTAACCCTTAAATATAGTTTTGTTAATGTAAACTAATGCAGTCAGGTTGATTTAGTGATGTTAAATGATGTTAAATTAATTATTTTTGACTTGAATCAAGGTTAACATTTTTTAGGGAGTATGCACCATTTGGTCAGAATATTGGATTACAATTAATTGTCAACAGTTGACAAACTTTTTGATCACGTTGTAGATGTCTGTGTTCAAGTGTAAATAAAATGTACGTGTAAATATGTCACTGTCATTGTGCCAGAGACTGCAAATAAAAGAGCATTAAAGATTGAAGAGCTGCTCTGAGGCCAAAAGCTTTGGCTCTGCCTCTAATCTGTTTTATTCTTATGTGTTTTATGTGTCTAAGATAAATGCCTCCTTAGCTCACTCCTAAAGATCCAGGTCAGCTCTGGTAAAGTGAAACTAAAGTCTATGGAAATGATCCTTAGCATGAGTGGTAATGAGGACAAGCATTTTCAGAGCTGCAGATGGTCATTCATTTGATTGTGCAGGCCATGCAGGTTCCAGTAATTTTCTGTAATTTTATCATCATATCCTGTATAATTATAGGCATAAAAACAACTAAAAAAAAAAGAAAAAAAGACCATTACATCTATGACCACCACTAAGAAATTTATATATCCAGAATCCGGAGGAAGGGTTCTAATGTAGTTATATACAGTATATGTTTTGAATTTAAATCATTCAAAAGTGGTTATGAACATATAGTAATGAACCAAAATGTTGACTATTCAGTGCCAATCTGACATTTACTTTCTATATCAAGCAGAAAATTTTATTGAAAGAGCTCTGAAATCTGCACTGGTATCTTCTCTTAGAAAATCAGTTTTGACATCATTCTGTTATTTTTCTTTGCTCTCTCCTTACCTGGACTTCTCTTCCATCTTTATAATCCTCAGGCTATCTTTAAGCTGATCCCCAAAGAGGAACAAGAAAAGCTTCCAGCAGATGAGAACACTCCAGAGAAGAGAGCAGACAAGCTGTGGTCTTTCTTTAATAAGAATGATGATGGTAAGATTTTAAAGGAGTAGTTCGGCCAAAATGAAAACTCACCCTCACGTTGTTTCAAGCCCATAGGTATACTGAAAGATGACGCAAGTTCTCATGTGTGCCACGGACATCAAGATTTTTTTCTAAAAATTACTTACATTTATCTTTTGTCTTTTCATTCCTTCCGAAGACTTGGAATATGATGCATGAGTTTTACTGACTATTTTTTATGATACATTGGGTTCTTTTTTATCTTTAAAGTGAGTCACTATCAACTGCCATTGAATTAAAATGATGGACTTGGTTATTTTTACGGGTCTGGCACAACATGAGGGTGAGTAAATTATTACCCAATTTTCATTTTTGAGTGAACTATTCCTTATTCTTATTCTTTTCACTGTAAACCCTAATACATTGTCAGAATTCCAAAAATGTATGGCAGTCACATTTGATGTAACCAGTTACATCAAATGTTAAGAAACTCCCAAGTTTAAGTTTAAGTTGTTTTTATTTTGTACTGCAACATGCTTGTTAATTGCTCTTAACTTGATATATTGAGTAGCTCACACATTTATTAATGGCAATTAACTTAAATGTAACAATTTGGCTGACTTTAAGATTTCCATGTAAGCTCAACTTAAAAACTTCAACTAGAGTGAACGTAACTAGCTAGTTCTAACTATAACTAGAAGAACTAAAAAAATGTAAGCAATCAGTTACATTTTTTTTTTTTAAGTTAATAGAACTTTCCAATTTTTTATTTTGTACAGCACATGCATGTTAATTATCCTTAACTCGAAAATTGTGACTACGTTAATTCATACATTTGAATGGCAATTATCTTCAAATTGTTACTCTCACTGTTGTGTGCCATGCAAAATATGCAAGGAAATAGAAACCCCCTGCCCATTCAGTCAAATTTAAGTTCCTGTTCTCAAACCTGTTCTTTAATCTCAAACTCTAATACTCAACATAATGGTAAAGAGTTCTAATTAATTTAACTAATATGAATGATTACATGTTTCCCTATTAAAAACAATTAATTATTTTGAGTTTACAGTGTACGGATAAAACAGATAAAAGGAAAAAAATTCAAACATTTTACTTTAACATGCTTCCTTTCCTAAATGGAAAGACAGAGCAAAAATTGCTGGAGAGCATGTGTAAGTTTGTTTGAGGGTTCTTTCTCATTGTATGTCTTTCTATCTCTCTTACAGAAAGGTTGGCTGAGGGGGAGTTTATTCAGGGCATTCTTGACACTGAAGGTGCTCTGCACCTCATTCAGTATGAGCCCAATAAGTAGAAAAAGAAAACAATACAATTATGTATTTGCTTTCATGCTGTTTCCTCTGGTGATTTGCTTTCCTCCCTTTACTTTTCATTTATTCTGTAATTAACCTTCACCCCTTAAATCTGAATACCTGACAGTTTTGTTGTATTAGGACTACATTCACCATTTTGTGAATATTATCTGACAGCTGATTTATTCCAATGTATTTGAGAGAGGCCTCACAATAAGACACGATAGCAGTGGAAGTATAGTTTATCGTTTATTTTATTAAATGTCAGCACACAAGTGATTAAAATGCATCTCTTTTGGGAAAATACCATTGTGATAAAAATACTTGTGAAAAAATGTAACTATGCTTTACTATGCTCAGTGCATAGAGTTGAGGTTAAATTAATATGAGAAAGATAATAACTCCTGTAATTTGTCATGTAAATATTCAAATTAAAAAAAGACAGGCTAAGCCACTAGGCTGTGTTAAAAAAAATAAAAAATTTCTTTTGCCATTTATATCATGCATGTTTTGTTTTCTTGTTGTTTTGTTTGTTTTTTCCTTTTGATGAGACCTTGTGTGCTGTGGAATAAAACTGAAACTGTAAAATACATTATTAATCTCTCTATCTTTTGTGTTTGAATATGCAATTGTGTGTAATCAGGTTTGGGGACTAACGGAATACATGTAACAGGATTACGTATTTAAAATACAAAATGTATTCCACTAAAGTTACAATTTAAATAATTGGTTATAAGAATACAGTTACATTCAAAAAGTATTTGGAATACTGAAGAGATTACTTTGCATTTTATTGTCATTTGTTTCATTTAATATTTAGTTCTTTCAGATGGAAACATTTCTACATATTAATGATGTGATCAAAAGTGCATTTGAACAGCGGTGAAACACTTTCTTATGATGTGATTCATACTAGCTGACAGATAAGTTTGTTTTACGTAAGTTTGGAGCAGAAGAAATAGAAATAGATCTTGTGTAAATTGTCAGCTTTATGCTAAGATAAAATGCTATTTCTAGCCATTTTACACGCACGTTACCAGGCACGATCACATTTTTTTATCAAGAAAATTCCTGTTAGATCATAATTTGATTAAGACGTTTGATATTAGGGCAAAAATCATAGTCTTAATAATAATTTGTGTATTGTTTTCCTGTAAAAATATCTAAAATTCCTGTAATCTGTAGTGGAATACATTTCGAAAGTAACCCTCTCAGTGTCATTATTTAGGTGGGTAAACAGTTCAAGGCGACTGCTAGAATTGCCAGCACGTTTATCTCTAACTGTCTGCTAAAGCAGCAAAGAGGGTTAACATCCTTCTGGCAATATTTACCCTTAATCCTGGATTATCTTTGTGTGTTCAACCGCAAAATTGGGCCAGACAGAATTACAAGACAAAATTATGCTTGAGAACACAGATACATTAAATGAAAGGTTTGTGATATTTGTTTGAGTGTGTTAAAGATATCTATAGAGCACTTCATATTTACTGACTGTTTCTTCTCTCACTGTGTTAGTCCAAATTTGGATTACTTACATAATAATTTCTGTAACATTAGAGAGAAGATTTCAAAATCTCCAACTGCTTCATCTGTCCTCTCTCTCCATTCCTCTTATATTTAACATTTGTTCCCCGTCTGTCGCTCACTTCGACTTCGTTTGACTCTAATTCAGTATTGTATTTGTGTCTATCCCTTACAGACTCGTTTTCATTAGTGTCAAGATAAATATTGCGTCTATACTCTGACAAATGTCTGTGGTTCCCCGTCTGTCGCTCACTTTGACGTTGTGTCGAAGAAGCGACACTAGGGGTCTCTCTTGAGCACCGAATATGCCTCTGATCTATGAAAAAAGGCCAATGAGAAGTTGACAGACAGTATTTGCATACCCCGCCCAAGGACATACGGGTACAAGGGTGGGGAAATACGTCTGTTTCATTCAGAAATTTTCTTCGGAGCCGATGGTCATGTATGCAGTCAGCTGCAAGTCACACACCTGTTCCTGCCTTTGTTCCTCTGACACTCTACCTGCTGTTGGATCTACGGCACACTTCTGCGGCTTTTCGCCTTCTCTGCACGGTAGTGCAGCTTGCCCCTGGGCGCTTCGACAGCGCAGAGAGCTAAAAGAGTTTATTAAAAGAGTGATTTTCTCTTTAAAAGAGTATTTTTCTCTAAAAGAGCATTTACACAGTGGCGTTGAACGTCCTTTTCAGGACGTGTCTTAATGAAGATGCCATTCCGCCCCTGTGTCGTTCCTGGATGCGGTAGAGTGCTCTCCGCTTCAGACGGCCACAGGCATTGTCTCGTGTGTCTGGGCAGCGATCCCACCGAGGCAGCATTTGTGGATGGTTCATGTTCTCACTGCAAGAGCATGACCATGGCAACGTTGCGGTCGCGGCTCGACACTCTCGCCACTCCAGCCACCCCCCCCCCCCCCCCCCGCATTGCTCCTTCTTCCCATGGGATTGAGGATGATGCAGATGGAGGCGATCTGGGGGTACGCACCCTCAGACCACCCGCCCCCCTAGCACGCTTGTTGACTCCCGTCCTTGCCTCACGGCCAGCCCGCTTATCCTCTAGAGGTCGAGGTGGATGAGCTCGCCACTACATTGGAGAGCACGGCGTCTGACGTGGATGACTCCCCTGGGCTGCCGGCTTCAGGCTAGCATGCCCAGGCTGAGGCTGACGCGCAGATGACCGACATGCTTTCCCGGGCTGCCGCCAGCGTGGGGCTGGACTGGAACCCTCCGTCCTCCCCACAGCGATCGCGGTTGGATGACTGGTTCCTGGGGTCTGCGCGCCACTCACAGCCTCACCTCCCCCCGGTCCCGTTCTTCCCGGAAGTGCATGAGGAGATGACGTCTTCATGGAGGGCACCCCTCTCCACTCGTCACAAAGCCACTCGCTCATCCACTCTCGCTAGCCTCGACGGCAGAGCGGCATACGGGTACACGGCGATTCCTCAGGTGGACAGGGCTGTTGCACTCCACCTATGCCCCGGAAACCCTACCACCTGGCGGGGTCGCCCTGTGCTCCCCTCCAAGGCCTGTAGGACGACGTCTTCATTGACCACCAAAGCCTACAGTGCCGCCGGACATGCCGCTTCCGCCCTGCCCGCCATGGCCCTCCTGCAAGTCCACCAGGCCAAGGCCCTTAAAGATCTGCATGGGGGTAGCCCTGATCATGATGTGTTGCAGGAACTGTGCTCAGCGACCGGCCTCACCCTCAGAGCCATGAAGGTCAAGGCGCAGTCACTTGGGCAGGCAATGGCCACACTCGTGGTCCAGGAAAGTCATCTGTGGCTGAAATTGTTCGAGATGTGTGAGACCGACAAAGCTCGCTTTCTCAACACCCCTGTCTCCCATTTCAGCCTCCATGGCCGCCATGGGCCATGCCCTGTCTGTTCACCGAGGTCGTCCTCCTGCGGCTAAGAAATACCCTGCTCCGCCTCAACCCGTGCCCAGCTCTCAGCCCCCGTGTCGAGCACCCCGCAGGAAGCAGATGCCCCCATCTCACGGACCTAGCTGGTCTACCTGCCGTCGTGGCACTTGTTCGAAAATTGGTGTTCCTCCCGGGCTGAAGACCCACAAAGATGCTATTTCTGCAGGAGAGGCTGTCCCCTTCTACCCTAAAGGTGTATATCGCTGCTATCACGACCCACCACGACGCAGTAGACGGCAAGTCTTTGGGTAAACACAACTTAATCATCAGGTTCCTAATAGCGCCCGGAGGTTGAATCCCTTCCTGGCCAAGCCTGTTCCCCTCCTGGAATCTCTCAGTGGTCCTCGCAGGCCTCCAGAGACCTTCCTTAAAGCCGCTAGGATCAGTTGGACTCAGGGCCCTCTCTCTTAAGACTGCCCTGCTGATAGCGCTCGCCTCCATCAAGAGGGTCGGGGACCTACAAGCGTTCTCTGTTAGCGACACATATGTGATCCTAAGACCGTAACCGGGCTACGTGCCCAAGGTTCCTACCACGCATTTTAGAGACCAGGTATTGAACCTGCAAGCGCTGCCCCGAGAGGAGATAGACCTTTGTTGCTGTGTCCGGTATGTGCTTTGCGTACCTTCTTGGACCACACGCAGAGCTTTAGATGTTCTGAGCGGCTCTTTGTCTGCTTTGGCGGACAGTGGAAAGGGAATGCTGTCTCCAAACAAAGGATTTCCCACTGGGTCATGGACACCATTTCAATGGCCTATCACACCCAGGCCATGCAACCCCCCCCCCCCCCCCTTGCAGGTCCAAGCACACATAAAAAGGAGTGCTGCATCCTCATGGGCACTGGACAGGGGCACCTCTATGGCAGACATATGTAGAGCAGCGGGTTGGGCAACACCTAATACCTTTGCGAGATTATATAATCTCCGGGTTGAGTCAGTATCGTCCCGTGTTTTCTCAGGTCCGAGCCAGTAGAACTCGGTAACATGCTGACAGACTGACCGGGTGGATCACTTGCGCCTAGCACCCTTTCCCTCGGCCGAGGTAAAATTATGCGCTTTTTTCTCCCAGCAGATCCCTCTAACTCGGCTCCCTGGATGATTCCTCCCTAGCCCTTTGGGTCCGCAATTCAGCGGAGGAAATCACCGACCCAATCCACTGCGGGTACTCAAATCTACTGGAATAGGTGCTCCACAGGTCAGGACTCCTGTCAATGTTCCCTCTAATTTTTTTCAGCACTGAGCAATTTTTTTTTTTCTGAGAGCAGATTTCAGTACTGTGAGCAATTCGCAACCACACGACCTGCCGAAAATGACCACGAGCCTGCGTTAGCCATAGGGGATTCAAAGAGATGACCGCAAATGCATCAATATGTCTACAAGGTTGATATTTATTCAATATCCTTTATAATGGTTGGACTTTGGGAACATTTTAATGATGGTGTTTTACCAGTCAGTTTAGTTGAACTTAAAGGATCTTTGGTTGATAAGGTTTCAATAAGGTTTAGAGAGGTTATGACTGGTTCACTGGTTATGACTGATAATGATATATATAAAAAATAAAAGTATCCAAGATGTTTAGTCATTTCTCAGCAGGTACAACATTTAAGTGGAACTTCATTGAAAGAAAATGCTAATGCAGAACAATAATTATAGGCCTATTAAATTGACATGGTGTAATTTTTCCTAAAGGTAGCCTATATAAACAATTTAATAACTGTGCAACAAACTAGTGCAACAAACTAAACATGTCATTTGAATTTAATTGAGGATGATAGGCCTATCTGGCTATGTGGCTCATCTTGTCTGCAGGCCTATGGAAAACACATCTCTCCAAAGAACAGCATCTGAAAAACAGGTTAACCAAAAGAGAAACATCATTTCTCTTCAAAACACAAAATCATTATTACATTAAACAACTGCAAATATATTAAAACAGAATTAACCTATATGATTCAATGACTAAACATATGTCAACATGTTGTTGCAGTAATCAAGATCACTTTGATCTATATTAGGCCTAATAGGTCTAATTGAAAATATTAATAAATGGAAATAAATTTCTACCTCAAATCTTCTCTCGCCTGTCTTTGTCCCCTTTCCAGTGGTTGTAGACCTTGTCAAGGTCTATAGGACCCTCTTTTTGCCTTGATTTAATTCTCATCAGTTGGTCCAAATGGAAAACTTCAAGGCGGTTGCGTGATTTTGTCTTAATGGCATTCATTAGACTGAAACCGCGTTCACAGTCGGCGCTGGATGCTTGGAATGTGCCACAAATGTCAAGAAGTTGTACCAGATCTGGAAAATGCTCACTTTTCAGCGACCAGGTTACAATCTCAGAAAATGATCTGAGCAGTCCGATTTTCCTTTTTTCATTAACCATTTGCAAATTTGTACTTGGTGTCGGTCAGTTTTCTTTGACAGTATTTCGCAATGGGGTCAGAGTCAGCTTCTTTGGCGCAGTATTCGGTCAACGCGCTGAAATTTCGCAAAAAAGCGTGCACAGCTTGGTAGCGTGACAGCCAACGCACTTCATTCAAAGGCCTAAAAGACAGCGAATCCACTTCCAAAACCTCTGCCATCTCTGTGAATTTGGTTTTCTTCACAGATGATCTGCAAAACATGGAGTATACTGTCCGGAGTAGCGTTTCTACCTCTTTCATTATAGGGACATCTTTCCATGCGTCATCAATTCCTAAGTCCTCCCTATGGGCCACGCAGTGTTGCTCAGTCAGGTGCGGTACCTGACGCTTCAGTAAAGCAGCCACTCCTTTATGTCTGCCTAACATGACAGAAGCACCATCTGAAGTAAACATGACCATTTTGTTCATGTCTAGCGCATGGTCTGCATAGAACTTGGTAATGGCATCAAGGATGTTTTCTGCAGTGCATCCTGAAAGCTGAATGATTCCAGCAAAAACTGTCTTGTAATTGAAATCAGTTTGCTCCCGAAACTTAATGTAAAGCACAAGCATCTTATGCACTGAGATATCGGTACTTTCATCCACAATTAGTGTGTGGACACGAGCATTTCTTATGCTGCTTATCATCTCAGTCTGCACAACTGAGTTGATACATTCAACAAATTCAAAAGCATAATTTTTGCTTCTCCAACTCTGAGGTAGGTCGACGTATTTTGCCATATGATCGTGTATATCCTGAACTGACAACATGGACATGTTGGTGTTAATTGCTAGCATCACATTGTCGATCAATATTTTTATTTGTTCAGGGTCGGATCGTGCTCTCTGAATTCGTCTCTCTCGGGATTCATTAGTTTCGGTGAGAATTTTATCGATAGAGTTCCCATGTCTAAGTCTTCTTAATGTTTTCAATGCGTCTACATGGACTTTCTGTGTCAGATGACGCTTTAGGTAATCAAGCTTCCACTCGGACCAATGTTTCCCCCGAGCGAACTCTCCTTTCGCTTTTGCCTCCGAGCAGAATTTGCAGATCACGCCACTCCTTTCTTCATATGTAAATATGTCTGAAAGTTTTATTCTACCTGGACCATCTTTTGTGTCAGTTTGGACTATTTCATCTAGCCACTCATGTTTAAACGTTAGGCAGACCTTTTTCTGGGGCACCTGCTCTGCCTTTCTCTTCGCCATGGTAGCCTAGGCCTACTGTATAACTGCTGGGGCACGCCAAGAGTAGCCTAGGATACGTATGTAAAAATTCTAACGTACATCCGGCTTGGTTGTCACATGTCAGTATTTTAAATGTTTATTACCTAGCCTGCATCGCCTTTGATGCTCAGATGTTTAACCCCTGAAAAAAAAAATCGTTTGTGCGGTCTTAAAAATCTATTGCGCGGCCACTTCGGCTGGCCTGCGCGGCCGCGCGCAGCGCGCAGCTTAGAGGGAACATTGACTCCTGTGTGGACTTCCTCCTGTGTGTATTTTCCGCGGTACAGTCCCCTTACGAGTGGACCCACGTCTCCATTAGGCAGTTCCAGCTGCCCTCCGGTCGCCGTGTTGTAGCAACTCGGCCCTCCTTGAGGCTGGATCTACCACTGCGCTGTCGTGGCCTGAATGAACTCGACATATTTCCCCACTTTTATACCCGTATGTCCGGGGGCAGGGTATGCAAATACTGTCTGCCAACTTCTCATTGGCCTTTTTTCATAGATCAGAGGGTTATTCGGCACTCAAGAGAGACCCCCAGTGTCGCTTCTTCGACACAACGTCTCGTTCCCTCCATCAGGGAATGGAGGTTACATATGTAACCTAGACGTTTTCCCCAATATCAAAGGTCTTACTCAAAAAAAAGAAATTATGATCTAACATGAATTTTCTTGATAAAAAAAAATATTATTGTGTCTGGTAATGTGCATGTAAAATGGCTAGAAATAGCATTTTAGCTTTACATAATGTTTATTTCTATTTATTCTGCTCCAAACTTACTTCAAACTGTTGTGGAAAAATTTATATTTTATTTAATCTTCTTTTTTTTTACTTTCTTAGACATTGGGTGGGTTTCTTTCGATTCAATCATGTGTTTCTCTCATTGCTCCTGGTAGGAACAAAGGACACACAAAACAAATGGTCAGAAAGAGTTTTAACTCTTTAGTATGGGTAATTTGTATTCAGGAAGGACAGAAGGATTATTTAGCCATAAATATAGACCTTTCGACCTCATGGGTATGAAGACAGTAAAAGCCAGGGGGGGTTATCTAGCTTTTGACCTCACGGGGGGGGGGGGGGGGGGGGGGGGTACAGTAAAACCCTATCTAGCCTCACAGGTGTGAAGACAGTAAGGGGGGGGGGATCTGGTTTACGGGGGGGGGGGTGAGTGGAAAATTACAGAAGAAGAGACTTTGAAGTCAGGGGTATAAGAGGGCTGTCTGTTTTAGTGTGGTCAGGTCTCGTTCCTATCACGAGGTAGCTGTCGTGGTATTTTTTTTGTGAACGAGCCTCTTTTAAAAGAATAAAATATCTTTTAAAATACAATTTGAATCTTGATGTCTCTTATGCTGTGATGCTAATTATTGTTAATTATTGTTTTTGCCACAACAAAACTTACTTCAAATGTAATTCTCTGTCTGCTCGTATGAATGTAAAACATCATAAGAAAGTGTTTCACCGCAGTTCAAATGCACTTTGGATCGCATCATTTATATGTATATATGTTTTCCATCAGAAAGGACTCTAAATATTAAATGAAACAAATGACAATAAAATGCAAAGTAATCTCTTCAGTAATCAAAATACTTTTTGAAAGTAACTGTATTCTAATTACAAATTATTTAAATTGTAACTGTAGTGGAATACAGTTACTTGTATTTTGTATTTTAAACACATAATCCTGATACATGTAGTCCGTTACTCCCCAACACTGCAGGCTACATAATTTTACATCCCTTTTTCTTTACAACAGTAAAGAAGGTGAAATAAAATATTACTTTCAAGCTAATAGCTCAATCGGTGTCTTTATGTGCCATATTTGAATATATGTGAACAAGAATGACATTTGAGAACTTTGGCAATATTGGGCAAGAGGTGAAGATTTTCAGTAAATAACAACTTACATTTTTTTGTCTTTTCTTCACACAGAGATATCACATGGTTACAGAAGACTTAGACTATTAAGCACATTTGTTATATGGACTACTTTTGTTACTTTTAAGAAAGAAAGCATACTGGTTTGGAACAACAGTAAATGATGAAAACTTTTCATTTTGGGGTGAAATAACCCTAAAATTAGACATTTAAATCTGTTCTAATCTTCCATTGCCATAAAAAGTTAACATACAGGGTTGGAGTATATTGAGTAAACAACTGAGTGTACTCATGGAAATGACCAGCCATAGTCCCACATCTGAGGTCTCCAGTCTTTGGGCCCCACAATTACAGTCAGCTGAAATACAGTGGTGTACAGCATATGAGCCACCATTCCCAATAGCCCTAAAAGAAACAAGGGGTTATGAGGAAGTCGTGCTGAATGTACTTTATCCAAAACAATGCTTTGAAAAAAAAGTTTTACATTTAAAAATCAAAAACATTCTTTAACATTGAACAATAATACATGAATGTCAGTTTGCTTAAAAAAGAGAAATTAATGACAGTTCTCTTATCTGAGAGCACGGTGCATATGGCTGTGAAGGCGTTGATTTTGAGCGCATGCATTTCTTTACGAAAACACATCACCTCCACCCACAGTAGTAGAAAACCCATCCCTGACAAACTGATGTACATGAACTCAGCAAACATTGGCAGCCATAGAACGCCTGCAGCAAGAAGAGAGAGGAGCACACTGTACACAGAAATGGCTTGTAGGCACAGAAACACCATATTTAAATTATTATCTGGTATAAATGATTTGGCAACACTGTACAATTATTGTAATGAAGTGGGCAGACGAGGGAGTAAGGATCCAGGTGCAGCTTTATTTAATTTCCAGAAAGTAAAGGGAAGTATAAACACATGAACAAATGAAACATCCACGAGGGGAAAATAAAGACATGAACACAAGATAATAACACGGGGGTTCTTGCAAGGAGGGCATAGGCAGGAACACGGACTAAGGCAGGATTCGGAAACAACATGGACTGAACATCAAACAAAGACCAACAAAGGACAAGGTGAACATGAGGGCCTAAATACAAAACCAAAGGGAACCTAAAGCCAATGGGCAAACAGAACTCAAAACAAGATAATGAGGCAATTAACTAAAACCAATAACAAAACTAGAACAGATAATAAAGTAATCAAACAATGAACCAATGAAAGGCAGACATATGAACATGGAGGGGAAACAGGACATGAGTGATTTCAAAATAAGAGTGCATGAACAAAGAACAATATGGAACATAAAAGGTGCCAAAACTTAAAAAGGTACACAAACCAAAGACGGTGTGGATCGTTACAATTATGTTCTAAATGTTAACATTAGTAAAGGCATTAGGTATCGTGAACTAACTATGAACAATTAAAGGGATACTTCACCTCTGGGAAGATGAATGAGTATTTAAAATTGGTCATTTATATAGTATAAATGTGAAATTATTTTTGAATTTGAAGCATTCTAGACGGAGAAAAGGCAGAAAATGTATTTTTTACACATGTGGCTGAAAGACAACAACTCCCAGAATGCACTTGCTTTGCTGCCCTTTCGAGGCCACTCCCAAACCACGCCTACCGGTTACAGGCGGCAGTATCTGAAAATATGATACAACTATGCTACATCGTGACTCTATAAATCGTGAGTTAGTTGATAAATTGACTGACTATGTGGGAAGAACATTATAATTCCGTGTGTCCAAACTCTGTACATGACGTCTTAGTAACAAAAAAGAAAAACAAACAAAATACTCACTTTACACTAAGCCGTCCGTTTGTCCCTGCGGGCTTTCGCTGGCGTTTCCAGTTTATCTTCGGGATCCTAAAATAAGTTTCCAGGACTCCCCTGTCCATGTGTGATACAAAACTTGGGTGCTCAGTTATACATGCTCATGTTATCGGTGCAGTTTCATCAGTGGATTCAGCGATCTCGTCCAGTATCGCTGAAATTCGCGACAGCAATAGGACTCTCTATCTGTTTCCATAGGCGCACAGCGAGAGCACTGAGACCACCAGTCCGCCCCAACTCGAGTCTGAATATAATTCAACACTCTCTTCCTCCTGCCTGCCAAGCAGGTCTTGCTCCCCTGCTACAGCAGCTGCTCCGGCCGCCTCTTGTTCCTCCATCTCCCGCAACTGTTCATCGCTGTATTGCGGCTCATACAGGTAGCCGCGAGCATCAGATTCTCGCAACAGATCTTCGAAATCCCCTTCTGCCATTTCAACTTCAAAACTACCTTCCACCATCGTGATCAGTCTACTTGTATACAAACTTTCTACACAGAGCAAGAGCCTGTTTTCTTAGCTTCTACAGAAAGATGGCTGACACTATCTTCACATTCTGTGAGTGAGATCCTGTCCCATATGGGCGTGGTGAAAACATGTGGAATACTGGCTGTAGTTTTAAGCCTCTGGACCAAAAATCCTCCGATGACGCAAAAGGACGATTTTTGCGTCATCGGAGGATTTTTTTCCAGACTAAAAATAAATAAATCTCTTGTCTCAGGGGGGATATGAGTGGGGGGAGCTCGGTAATTAGAAAATACTACTGGTTTTCTACTGATACAAAGCTTAATGCTAAATCCTGAAGTAACCCTTTAATTTGTATTTTTTTACAGCATTTATTATTTTCTTGGACAATGTTAATAAATAGTTCTACTACTGTTCATTGTTAGTTTGTGTTAGTTCATAATGCATTAAGTAATGTTAACATAAACAACTTTTAATTAAAACAAATATTAATATTTTGAAATTGACATCAACCAAGATTAATACTTTTTTTTAAAAAACAATTCTTTGTAAGTTCATAATAAATAATGCATTAATGTTTGTGCATAGAACCTTATTAATAAGTATACACCCCCACACACACACACATCAGTCTCACCATGAGTCTCTCCAGGGGTAAGATCCATAAACCTGCGACATCTTTCTCCTGTAAAGTAGCAGGACAAACACTACCAGTGGAATCCAATGAATTCAATATTGACTAATTGCCTCTGACGAATCTTAGCAAGCTCCTCTTTTCGCTTTGGTGATATAGTTCTATTGGATGGGCCCCTGGGATCTGGGGTGGAGCTCTCTGAGGAGATAACAGCAGACAGGAGTACAGCGACTGAGGTTTAGCTGTAAACATCTGTTGTGTCTGCATGCACATGTTTGTGAAAGTAGAAAAGAAAGTATGTTCATGGAATGAACAGAAATGGAAGCTTTAGCATAAGTTTTGCCGGGAAGACTCAATTGTTACGTCACTCACTACCTCCTCATCTATCCAATCGCACTCTAACACTTGCAGTATAAAAGATGGGTACATACACATGTCTGAGTTCACAGATGCCAACGCTTTCGTTCACCTCCACCCTCCCCACCACCAAGATGATTCCTTCCATCCTCCCCACCACCACCAGGATGTTCCCTTCCCATACCTCACTGGGGGTTGGCTGCGCCCCTGCCTCCATCGCCAGGCAGGAAATGCAGAGTCCGGACCCCCGGATAGCAAGCTACGGACGGGGCCTACGCAAAAGAAATTTATCATTATATTGTTTGCCGAGCTGTCAATAAATGGTTAATTGTTTCAGCATTATTCTCCCGAGTCTTTCTGGTAGAAATGTAGAGCACCATGCAAAAGCCGAATGCAAGTACTACACACAAAGAAGTATACATGGGAGGAAATCAGGGCATCTAAGGAGCCAAATGTAGATCATAGAGATCACAATATGGGAAAATATTGCATATGTTTTTTGTTTTTTTTTAATAAACTTTCCTGGAGAAAAAAAGATTTTGGTTAAATGTTGTCAATTACTATTTTTATACAGACTTAACAATAAACAAATCTGAAAATAGAAAATGTATATAAATCTGGAGTGTATTATAATAATAATAATGTAGTATTTAGTGCATAATAATATTTATAATCCATGTCAGAGTATTATAATTTCCTTGTCATTGTTACATCAATATTATCATTTCAGTTTTAAATCAGCATGTCATACAAACAAAGCATTTCAGGTTCAGACCTCAAAACTTGCAATTCAGCACTGGTTTCGAAATCCTCTCACTTAAATAAAAGTTCTTTCTGTCTACTCAGATCCTACATTTTCCCACAGCAATTATACAGTTAATATCAAACCAGGACATATCATACCTGTAGTGTAAGGCGCGCTGTTGTTCTGGCCACAGTTCTTCATCTTGACAGGTGAAAGGCTGAGTGGTTTAACAACCTTGTGCGTTCCTTCGCACCAGTATGATGTGCAGAATGCCAGCACAGATAAAAAAGGGCAAGGGAGGTGAAAAAGAGAGAGAGCAGGGAGCGAGAATGTCTGGACATGTGGTCTAACATGGTGACCAAAGGGAAAGTAGAAGAGAAAAAGTGATAACCAGAAGATGTTGAGGAAGAAGAAGGTGTGAGTAAATAATTCAAGGAGTGAATGTCAGCATGCAGAAGAGAGCGAAACATATATTGGAAGGGCAAATAAGGATATCAATTACTACCACAAAAATCTGATGGGATGAGAATGAGAAAATTACATGAAGCAGAAATGGGTAACGGAGATCCCTGTGACAGATGGCAGGGTAAGTAAAGACTGAATTAGTGAATTTAAAAGGAGAGGGTCAGGTGAGGGAAGATATTTGGTAAGGGAGGAAAGAAGGACATATGTCAGACATTTAATTACTTATTGCAATCATACACATTTAAATTCCTTGGCAGATGTAGTCTATAAAATCAATTTGAGAAAATAAAACAAGAAAATGGGAAAGTCCTTGGAAGAGTTCTAAAAGACAGATTATAATAGTATTATATCATTGTATTGGTTATTCTTTTATATTTTTTCAGTTTGTCAGCTGATTCTATTTTTGTTTTATTTGATATACTATTCAGGCCTGTGTATATATATACTTGTATATACTTTCTATTTTTATTTTAAGTCATTTATCTTTTTTATGTTTTCCTCTACTTTTCATCAAATGTTGTGAGATAAATCATTATTTTCTTTCTCATTAAATAGCTTTCTTTAGCATTTTAAGACATTATTTAAAATCCTTAAGTACTAAATAACTGATTTGTTAACTTTAAAAATCAGAGACGATGAAACAGTACTTCCCCATTATACATCAAAGACTAATTAACCTTCATAATTATCATTATGAGATCCTTTCCATATCAATGAAATACTTAAACTTTTAAAAATCATGTTTATATACTGCTAAATAAATTATATTGCACTATCCCATCTCACTTTTCCTAAAACATCACCCAATCAGTACACCATTAAATGGGATTAGAAATGAAAAAAGGAGAGGGAATTCAAAGGATTTGAAGTTACATGAAATTATTACTTGAGCTCTTGCATTAAATTACTTATAATCCTCTAATAATCTGTTTTAATCTGTGCTGGGCTTTGTAGGTGTGCATGTTTTTTCAGTATTTCTGCTATGGAAAAAGTTGCAAGTCAAAAAACAAAAACAAAAAAACAATGTCTATCCTCAACATAAAATCAGATAACATTTTTATCTTCATTAATGTTTAATTTTCAGTTTCTATCAATGAACACACAGGAAAGTAAACACATTGTACACTCAATTTCATCAGGTTGATACTTCTTAGCTTGCTATTTCAGTACAGAAATATATATTTATCTTAAGAAATATCAAAGAGACGTAGAAGACAGAGTACATCTGCTAATCAGAGATATTACTCAAACCTTACATTTAGTTGAGAGAAAAGTGGTACCAGATGTGATTCCCTACAAAATGCATCATGATGTGAGGGTAATATGTTTATTCTTTACATGAATTCAATCTGCAACATTGAGTTTTACAAAAGCGCAGCAGCTAATTAAATATATATTTTACATATACATAAAATATACCTGTTGAGAAATTAAAAAAATTGTCCTGCATTTAAAAAGTTGAAATTTACCTGAGCACTTTAAACTCCTCACATCATGCTCACCATCAATTTCTTCCTAATTCAATCAATTTATTTCTTCCTTTTTATACCTTCAGTGCAGTTGTCAAAAGACAAGGTCCTTGCCTCTTTGGTTGAGCATGTTTCTCTTCTTATCCTTTTGCTCTTTGTTTCCCCCCTTTTTTGGTACAATCCTTCACCAATCTCCTATTTTTTCTGACTTTCCTTGAAAATTGGTATCACAGTCTAACCCCAACATCCATAATCCCTCTTCAGTCCATCTGTCAATCCTGTCTCCATCTTTGTATCCTTTCTTCTTTTAATGCTTCCATCCCACCCTTTCTAACCTGCTCTTCACACCCTATCTCCACCTCTTACATGTGCCCTGTTTGGTCCTGGCACTCTACCCGCACCCCACTGTAAAAAGTAATCACTGTGTAATACTGAGTATCATATATTGTCCTTTTCCTTTAAATCATTTCTACATGAGCTTAAGTGTTACTAAAATCCATCTTAATTTGTTGCTAAAGGCATTTAGTGATCATATTATTTCCACCCATAGCCTCCCACAACACAACTCTTTTCTTCACAATTCACTTGTTTCCAATTAGATGACACAACGTTTTACAATAGTATTTACACTTTATTATTTACAACAACAACAAAAAAAAAAAGGAAAAAAAAAGAGAGAAATGAAAGTAATCAACAAGTTAAAAAACTATGATGATTTGAAAAGGCAAGTAATTCTGTATGTGTGCAGGTGTATAAATGAGAGAGCGAGCGAGAAACATGCACAGGCTGCACGGTCATCCCCAGGCCTGGGACTTGCAGTAATGGAGAACTAGTTTCCCATCACTTCCAAAACACTGTAAAAAAATGGAGAAAAACAAAAGGCTTACTAGGAAATCAGAAACACTCTCAGCCTTCATAGAAATGCCCACCAAACAGACATTAACTTAATTTTACCTTTTTAATTTGAATAGAGGAATATTTTTTCTGCAAGCTTTGAGCATCCTGGACTAGGGCTTTCCAACTTATCATAACCACACAAAGATTGTGATCATGTGCAATTTCTAAAACACAGCACGCTACAATTATTATTTTATTTATTTATTTTTTTTAACTCAGAATTGTTTGATGTTTAATTTGCTATTCTGATTGGTGTACATCTTTTGCACACTTATGGGATCTTGCTATTCAGACAAAAAAGGTACCAGTGAGAGAACAGAAAAAAGACCGGGAAGGTGAATAAAGAAAAAGGACAAACAAAAAGGCATAAAGAAATAACTGACACTATCATCTTACACTTATGCAAAGAAATTTTTCTCTGATGAAATGCGTTTTTGAACACTGAAACTTTTGAATGTAAAATGTATAAGGACAAACATTTGCCAAAATTGCGATTAAAATCTCCAATGTCTATCCTAAAAATCGTGATATTATTTTTTTTTCCATATTGCACAGCCCTATCCTGGACAGTCAGAAATAAGTGAGCAGGAAGATCTTCGACCACTCAATAATAAATAGTTGGTGGTTGCACTACTGTTAAAATAACAATCTGAAATGATTTCAGCCTACTTTTAGAAACATCCCTTTCAGCTTCCTTAAAAAGCCAGATTGGTGCAGAGCAGCATTTGGGGAAAAACAACAACATATACCTCAAAAAGTACACCCACTTCTTGGTCTGGTGATGGAGAAAATGACTGATTGACGTAAATGAACTGATAGAAGAAGAGAAAAGTAAAGAGGGTAAGAGGATTATCCATCCAGTATAGTAATGCAATAATAAAAAATATACTGTATTTAATGCCATGTCCCTTTTTTGTTTGATTACATGACTGATAACACTTTTCTTGGTCTAATATTATAGTACATTAATAATATTCTAATGCATCTGAAAATGGAGAATGGGTGTTTAACTTGACCAAATGCCTTTATATTCAACAGCTAAGTACTCCCAAGGAATGGTATGGCATTTCATTTGCATTTTCCCTTGAACTACTGAGGTTGTCCTAGTGGGAGTGAAAGTTCCGTACCAATTGTTCGCTAGGCTCCATTTTGAGGAAGCGTGAGATGAACTGCGTGAGTGACTGTACTGTCCTGCCCCTCTCCACAGCCCATTTTTTTGTCTTCATGATGGGCGCGTCACCAACCGCTTTCAACAGCACATCAACTGTTCAACATAAAATGAGGATAATTCAGAAACATCAACATCATATTCAGAAAATTTACCTGGACCACATTTTCAAACTGTTTCAGACTAGTAATTCCATTAGTAAGACTTAAACATAGTGGCAATATATATAGTAAGTCTTAATAAACTTACTCAGTTGTAAACTTAGTAAGTCTAAATAGTTAGTCTTAACAAACACTACTAGGTGCAATGTAGCTATGTATTTATTTTGTTAACAAAATGAATTGCTCACACCTAATGACTAAAGGAAGAATATATTTGGAACATGGAAATACTTTTGAATTATGCATGACATATTTATGTTCATATAGTAATTTTTACCTCCAAATGTCAAATCCTGTCCCTTTTCTTTTCTCTAATTAGTTTTTTTTATTATTATTTTGTTTTATGATCATGTCACATTTAATTATATTTGCTGCAGTAATAGTTTCCACAATCACTAGTTAGCTGAGTAGCTAGCTTTAGTTTTCACGACAGATTAAATATACAAAATGATGCTTTAAGACATGAAATACATTAACATAGCGTTTAGAAACAACTTTGTTTCACGTATCTATGCTATAAAACTGGTAAAGGTTGCACGTCTTTTACAAACGCTGCCATGAGTAAGAAGCGCCTGCCTGCCTGTCATTGGCCATGTACATACATTCTGCAACGTCATTGGCTGGCAGCGCTGTCAATCTTTCATAAATTGCGGAAGTAGTTAGCTAATGATCTGCCCCTACACGCAAACAACACAACAGTAGCGTTTAGATATGAACAACTGTTTCTCTTCTCGTGTATACAATTTAGAAGCATACTCTTTTTCTTCTCATCCGACGATCCAGCATGTTCAGAGACAGTGTGTTGTATTGAAGGCTCATCTTTTTGATTTTCTGTGGGAGATTCTGCGTTGTCAGACATCCTCCAATATACACAGCAGCAACACTACTCTAGATACCGCAGGCGTACTAATGATTTTTCAAATTAAAAGTTTCTATTTGCAATCTTTTTCTATGATAATTATGATAAATAAAATTCGTTATTTACTTTATATTAATAATTCAGTTTTCATGTATTTATTGAATTTGTATATTATTTAGAACCAATCGTTTTTAAGAAAGCTCATAAGCGACACCACTAGATGGCATTTGACCTTTACATAAGAAAGATGTATGATTTTCTGCATCAATGCTGATATATGCCTGTGTATTCTGCATTTTACACAAGACAAATAAATTGCAGTAATTAACATCAAAATCCTGTCAGAAAACTGTAGTACAGAACAAATGTTTATGTGAAACTGTGTGTAGTCCAGTAATAAAGTGTAGAAAACTTACAAGGAGTAAATTAACTCTACCAAGACCGTAGCTGGGTGAAAGGTGGTAATGATTTGAGGGTCCCAAAGGTCCAGGGGGGCCCACAACAAATTTGAAACTGTATTTTGTGTGCAAAGTATATTTGCACTCAGCACATGAACCAAACTCTGAATGGATTTCCTCTCTGTTCCATCTCTGTTTTGGTCCCTATTTTCTACAGCCCTTGAGTATGTTTTACCTCAGAATATATGGATTCAGTACATACACCAGAAGTCTCATCATAAGGGACTGTTGCAAACATTCCATTGTTCTGGAATGTTTTTAGTGTTTAGTCCTATCAATGAGTAGGTTTATTTGTATTTAATATATTTTATGTGTATTGGTATTATATGCAAACTGTTGAAGCAGATACTGTATTGCATTTAATTCAACACAAATTAAACAAGTGCACTTTTTTAATTTGATTACTTAAAACATTTTTTTCTTCACATTTTTAAAACCAAGCACAACAGTAAATGAACTAAATCAACAGCACCAACAACAGAGTCAGCTAGGCATTCCCGTTGAAACGTAGGGAACTGAGAGGAGAGCAAAACAAATATACTGTTAAGACTACTTTAGCAATAGTAAAGACAAAATAGATATTTTTTGTATTTAATTGATGAAAATGTTTAAACATTACAATCCTGTTTAAACCACTCCTTAAAACGTTGGGCATTATGTAGTCCAGTCAATTATTTTTTATTTTTGTATATGTATGTATAGCACTTTTCAAGACACACATTTTTCAAAGCAGCCTTGCAGAAAATTATGCTGTGACCAAAAATTGTTCAGTAATGTCTTTAATGTATCAAAAGACCTCATTGAGCAATTCACATGAAAACGTGAAATCATGTATTAAAAATTAAAAATGCATTTAAAATTATTTGTTATATATATATAACAATATTATTTGTGTATAGGCCACCAGTGAGCAAGCCAAAGACATATGTGGCAAGGAACACCAAACTCCATAAGATGTTAGTTAATGGAGAGAAAGAGAAATAATGATAAGAACAAAACAAACAAAAAAAAAAACCGTTGGAGAAACCAGGATCTGTTGGGGAAGTCAGTTCCCCTGTGGCTATACAGCATGAATACAATGCCAATATTAGTTAGCTGTGTACTATGTATGATCTCATGCACTGGGAACACTTCCAGTCTTTCATCATTGTGTTTGGTTACCACACTGGTTTTCAGTGGGACATAGAGAGTAGCTGTGCTAGAAAGAGGAAGTGATGTGATGAGATTCAGCTGCAGCATCCTTTTCCCAGCCAGGAAATGTAAGAAACCAGAGCAGAAAAATGTAAAGATCATTCATGTCAGTTCTAGCCTTTCAGGCCCCCATAGCTTAAATCCAATGCTGGACTTTTTACTTAAAGAGGTCAAACTTTCCATCATGAAGGTTTGAATCATGACCTTTGCAATTATATTACAATTGTGATGGTAAAAGTGATAATTGTGGAAATTTGAACAGAACAATTACAACAGACAAAGTTCCGCTTCAACAAGCTCTGCATGAAATGTTGCAAGACTGGTTCCAAAAAGTGCTTTCAATAATTATCGTATTGCATCCATGGCAATAAACCACAATCCATAGTGTTGTAAACAGTACACAAGGGCGTAACCGTCACAATTATTTTTATATTATCAATTGTCCCCTGGTTTTTCCTTCTCGCCCCCTATTTCAAACTGTGCCTGCGCCTTCACACTTCGTTGGGCTGAAGGTTGTCCACAACTCAAGAAGAAAAGCGCACTGAAACACATCAGATAGTCTAACGAATGTATGAATCTCGTTCTGAGAAGAAAACATTAAAAGATAGCACCTCGTCAGTCCTCTAACAACTCACTAAAACAGCTGTAACCAAAACGCTCCCTAAATGTCACGTCACTTCCTTGCCCATCCCAAAAATACAGAAAAAAAACATATCGGACAGAAAAGCGACGTGAAAAATCAGTAAAAGACCAATAGTAGAGATATTTAGACATATCTGTCTAAAAGAGGAGCAAAGAAGTACATTGACAAACACACGCTAATCAAAGTAAATTCTCCCTCGTTTTGAAGGAAGCCGATTTGAGAACTCCAGGAAATTTCAGTGGGACGCCCAATTTACCGCTGTCCCACGTTAGCTGTCTTTTCGTTGTCCTGAACTTTGCTGTTTGAGACTCGTTGTTGCACTGTCACATTGGACAGGAGGAAGTATTCCTAGGCAAAAGGCAGGACTTCAGCTTAAGTTCAAAACACCACAGGTAAGATTTTGACTGCAATTAAACTGGCCCTTTCGTTTTCACCTAATGCGTCTAACAGTTTGAAATTATGCTTTATATTATACATAAGTAGAAACAACCCTGGAATGTTGAATGGTAAAACCTCAGTGACTAGATCTGTTAAAGGCGCAGAAATGAATCCTTCCAGTTGTTGCAGTTGTTTATGGCTAGGTCAGGTCACAAAAAGGGCGATATTACTCATTATTCTAAAAAAACTTTTTTTTAAAAACCTGGTATGAGTGAAACGCGTTAATTATTCATAAATGGATCATATAGAAAGTGAATAAGTAGCTTATACCAAACTATTGACATGCTCTTCAAAGTAATTCCCTGTTAGAGAAGAAAGCCAAAGCAACAGTTGTTTGTTAGTAAAGCTAATCATTTATTATTCACTCATTAGCGAAACCATTTTATAAAGTTTATCTGAGACTTGTGTTTGGACCTCGCGCAACCCTCGGTAAAAAAAAACAAAAACAAAATATATATATATATATATATATATATATATATATATTTTTTTTTTTTTTTTAAGCCCGCGCTACAAGTCAGAGCTTGGCTTTGGCGTCGGAGGTGTCTGTAAACTCCTCTTTCTCACAGCTCTTATGCAATCATGACTCTTTTTGGCGCGCCATATGTGCAACGTGATATGGTTTTGAAACCTGATTATCTATATAAAAATAATATAGATATAAATAAAATTGCAGATCTATGAGTGCGAGTCATCATTGGTCCCATCCCATCTTCACCATACAGCTGAGCAATGGAGTCCCACAGTATTTAGTCCACTATTTGAATACTTTAGTTGTTACAATACATTCTTTATAGCCATTTGATTAAAATTTGATTGCAAACCTGCATCTGATTTTGTAATTTCTTTTCTCAGTTACTAGCATGCCTCTCCACAAATCATCTCGAAATCGTCTGGACCCCACAATGATCTCCGCTCCACTGGGTGATTTCCGTCACACAATGCACATTGGTCGTGGTGGGGATGCTTTTGGTGACACCTCCTTTCTGTCCAGCCATGGCCCCTCTAATCCTAATCCCAACTCTGTTTCACCAGCAGCCACTGTAGAGACCACAGAGTTTCAGATGAACCATGGTGAAAGTGAACGGACGGAAGAGACCCGACCAAGTCAGCTTCAACATTCAGATTCAGTGTCCTCCTTTGACCTCGACTTGGATTTAGGGCCATCCATTTTAGGAGATGTACTGGGAGTGATGGATGGACTGACACTGGGCTCGGATTGGACAGGGGACAGAGACAGTGAGGAGGTGTTTAGTTCTGGCAAGAGCACAATGGATGTCATGATGTCACAAAAGAGTGCTGAAAATAACTTGAATAAGTGGAAGAGAATGGAAAGTATGACCAAAGAGGTGTGCCAAAGAGATGAGCAACTAAATGAGGTGAATGGTGTGAAATCAAAAGGGCTCAGGCCCAAAGTGCGATTCAGCGACAAACGGGATGAGATCATTGGTCGACAAGATGTAATTGAGGGGCTAGATGTGGAAGGTGAGGAAGACATGTGCTTGATACCAAGAAACGGGATGCAGGAGATCAGTGGGAGAACCCCTTGTGACAAAGACCTAGGACAACCTGAGCTGAGTAATCAGAGGCTGGACAACACTCCAAGCCCCTCTTCTTCAGTGAGCTCAGAATATGAGGGAGTCTCGCCATTGGACAGGAGGAGAGAAGGCCAGCATGTTTCAGAAACAGATTCAGAAGAGGAGGGGGCAAATGGACAAGGATACACTTTTGAGGATGAGTTTGATGATGAGATTGGCTTATAAGGACATTTAAGGACCAAAAACAAGTTGTGTTATTGGCATCGTTGATGGGTCATGGCATGTAACAGATCTCTTATTATCATGATTCTTAAAAAAAAATCCAAAAACAGGGAGCATTTTCTACATGATGTAATAACTGGACTAGTTGGAATTTTTACGATGAAGTTTACAATGGTATTTGCTCATAATTGGATACACTTACAGTTTTGTCTTTGAATTGTAAAATTTTGAAAGTATCCATGGACAGATGTCTTAACCAAAAGAACCCAAGAACAAGTCTTTTCAGACCTTTAAACTCTCAGCCATATGAAACAGATTTATTGATCAATATTTCCACTTCACAGCTCCATTATAGGGCACTTTACCTTTTTTGATTAACTGGAAACTGATTTAATCTCATATGGAGAGGGAATGCTGGAGTTAATATAACATGGAATGTAGGTTATGCTAAGAAAAATATTTCTAAAAAACAAATACAGAGTCATACATTTATATATATATATATATATATATATATATATATATATATATATATATACATACACAGTGCCTTACACAAAAATGTTTTTTTGCCCCAAATATTTTTCCATTACAGCACATATATTTTTGTTTTTTGCTTAGTTTCACTGAAAAGCCAGTGATGAAGCTTTTTATTTGTTGTGTGAAAATGCATTCACAAATGCTGGAATTTCATCTTGGGAGTTTTTCATTACAACTTTACACGCACATACCCTAAAATGAGCACAATCAATTACAAAATAAATAAAAATGAATCACACCAGTTATACGCTATAAAAATGGTCCTAAAGCTAAACAGGTCCAAAATGTGTAGTTTTTATAAACTGTGAATGACAACCATCTGGCCGATGTAAATAACAATATTAAAAAAAGGGGGCAATAAATAAATAAATGTATTCATTTTAATATCTTATATATTTTGTATGTTGAAACTTGACACAGTACACAGGAAAGTGCAGAGTAAGATTGGTTTTATGCTGAAGAATGTTTTTTTTTTACCCAATTTCTCCTGTAAATTTAAATGAGTGCCAACATCATCATATATGTCAAAAGTACCGAAGCCTGTCATGCAAACCATGAGCTCATTGATGTCATTAAACGAGTTGGCTTTTTAATTCCATCCGTTTCTCCTGGTTGGAGTTTAATGGTGCAACACTCACATATTTAGTAGTACGTAAATTGTGACTTAGTGCCCATTTACGCCACAACTAGGCTAAGTTGTAATTTACGTATAGCTGGTGCAACTTGCCCCAGGGATGGTAGTCAGCATCAATACTTACCCGAGATCTCGCTCTTGACCAGATTAAAAATGGGAAGCATGAAAAGCGTTACAAGGTTGGGTTTATTTGCAAACACAGTTTATCTCACCCTTTCTTACTTTCACATGTATTTGACTTAAATAGTAAAGGATAATCACAGACAATCAGAAATTATTTTAAATTGACTCAAAAACCTCACTGTACATATTAAAATTTGTAGATAAGACCAAAATATGTGTTGTTTTTTTACTTGTGGTATTGTACATTTTTTGTAAGCATGCTATTGTTATTGATATTATCATGATGTTTAGATCTTCAGGTAATACATGAATATTTTACTACCATAATCTTTAAATCCCTCCAGTTTTGTTTTGATTGCATGTCAGCGCAGATGTTTACAGGACTGTTTGATTGGACCATTCAGAATCAGAGTAAATCCCCTTGGTTATCATTAAGTCCTTTTAAAATTAATTACTGTTATAGATTGTTTGTAACGTCAAACAAACATCTAAAGAAACAGCATTGAATTGTTGAACCAATTAAATCTGGACAGATGTTTTAGAGCAACTGCTACTTAGAACCCAAAACCATATTTATTTTACCAACTGCATCAGCTGCAAAACAACTTAAAAAGACCTACTTCCTCAAAGATCCCTACTTCAAACATACATTTGAAGGCATCCTTATGCTGTTACAAACTTTCCCTCTTTCTATTCAAAGTCTTTCATTGAGACTTATGATTTGCAAATAGACTTGAAGTCTGCCAAGAGAAGCTTTAGATGGAAACAAAAAACTGTTTCAAATTTGCCTGACATTTTAAACAGTCTAAAATTAATTATAATTCCTCTTAATTCCTTACTATAATTATAGTGTATCTTTTTAAACCCTACATAAAAACTACTACACAAACAACACACATGTATTAAGTATGCAATAAAGTTTTACTTTTCTATAACGGGTATACATTTGGAAATTAGTATATACACGTGTCAGGTATTCCTAGACATTCACACATCCAACTATGTACTTTAACAATCATATGCATGCACGCTCATCCTGCCTGAAACCAACAAACATCCAATCTCTCCCGTCTCACACACACAAAGAGTTATACAGAATTAGTTCTAAAGACGTTGAATCCCGACAAAGCCATGGAAATAAGAATCCAAGAATCTGTGTATACCAGTGGACCTCCTTTACTTCCTTCTGGCCCTGGTGAAGGAACAGTAGCTGTGGTAGCTATTGTTTCAAGCCCTCTGCCTGTCCGCCCATGTCACATGATTCCACTGACAGGTCCCACTGGCTGATGACATCATCTGATCCGGATGCAGCAAACACACTGGAGCCAACAGGGCTCCACTCCACTGAGGTCACAGGTGCACTGTGCTGTTTAAAACTGGCCACTGGACAACCAGACTGAGGAAAAAGTTTTAAAAAAGAGAGGCAGAGAGAGATGGAGCATAAGAAGAAAGATTAGGAGGCAATAATAGGTGTGACAGAAACACAGAAAGGTTCCAGAGAGACAACATGGTGTCATGCTGCGTCTTGTAGAAAAGGCTCAAATTTCATTCGAGGAAAATGAAACCATTTGAAGGGCTAAGGTATAAGCTGCACATGACTGATATTCATTTTTAAATCATATTAGAGACCCTAATGGAATAATTTGTGTAAAATGTATTTAATAAATAACATTTTAGCTTTCCTGAGTTAAATTCTAAAAAGCTTATTCTAAAAAGGACACCGTATTTATCCAAGAGATATTAAAATAAATGTGACCACAATTATCATTTTGCTGAAAACTTTATAACACAAGTATTACACAAAGTAACACGAAAGTTCCTGTTGGTTAATGGGGAATTTTACTTCCTTTAGCAATACATACATGTACTACTGCTTGGCTTAAGAGAGGTTATTTACCACAGATTGAATGCAATAATAATTTTTGTATGCTTTAGTTGGACAATAATATTAATATGCCTTTCTTCATGCTCATCCTCACCTGGAACTGTCATAAGTCCCAAACTTTCAGGAGGCCATCATCAACCCCAGACAAAATGAAAGGTTCAGTCTGGTTCCAACTGACAACATTGATGTCTGAAGAATGAACCTCATTGGCTGAAAGCATAGAATTAGGTGGTGCCCTTATGTCCCAAATCCGAACAGACTGATCCACCGAGCATGATGCAAAAACCTGGATGAAAAGTGAAGCACTAATGTAGCATATTTACCAATATTTCTGTTTTTGTGCATATTAAGTATTTTAATATTTAAATCTTTCTCTATTGATTGACATACTGTGGCTTCAGTAGGTGACCACTGTAGATCCTCAACAGACTGAAAGGTGTGTTTGTATCCGTTTTTTCCCCACGATGGGGCGGTGATTTTTGTTTATAGCTGCTCGTAACCAGTAAAATTTTAACTTTTGTTTTAGTGCAGCTACTGATTTACAGGTGAGGGGTGGTGCTTCACTGCTGTCCGGGACGCATTCAGGACGGATTTGCTTTTACACCTCAAATATGATGCTGTCACAGCCGCTTATGATCACATTTGTATGTGGTTTTAGTGACCCAATCACAAAACATTTTAGACCACTTTTAGACCTGTATTTAATGCTGACCACATGTGATCACCTGAAACTCATCTTATTACCAGTTGTGAACAGGATCTTAGACAGTAGCCTGATTAGTCCATAACTTTTTCCTCTTTGACCAAGTCCAAGACCTGTCTGTCTCTTTACAAAACTCTTAAAGCCCAGTAAAGTCAAATACAGGGTTACAGGCTAACCTGGTACCTTGGGTGGCCAATCAATGGCAAAACCTTCTGTCATGTGTCCAGAAAAACTAAAAAGAGGTGTGGCTTCCTTCTGCTGCTTGATGAATGCCGACATCGATGAGGAACTGTGCACTTCCTCCAGCTGAGGTTAAAAATCTCCACCTGCCCTTTCTCTGACCAGACAGCAGACAACGTCTACTCCCCTCGCTGGATCACCTGATACCGTATAAACATCAAAATGGGGTTTTGTCTTATGACAATTCAAGAAAGCAGCACAACACAAAACATTGTTAGAAATTCAAAATATTATACTAAATTAGATTTATGATTTGCATACGGTAAAGCTAAAAACATTTGAATAATCTAAATATATATATATATATATATAAAAACTGCACTTACTCGGACTGTGGATTCCATCATAATGTGGCATCATGGCAAGCTCCAAATGTGGTTTCTTGTCCTCATCCTCTTCATCACTTTCTCCATCCTTATCTTTTTCCTTGTCAGTTCCATGCAGATTGTGCATCCGCATCACAATAAGTCTGGATACAGATTGAGAAAATCATCTGTTGGGACTTCTTGGGAAGCCAAACACCTCAAAGCATGCAGTTTCTTTCATTTATTGAAATTGAGTAATAAAAATACCAAGCTCTGGCCGCAGTCCTGTCAGTCAACCTGTTGCTAAGTGCAGTGTCTGCCTGAGTCCCAGCACAAAGCACCATAGAGAGAGGAAACTGCTCCCGGCCTCTCCTTCACCATCATGCACCACATCAAAACTCTGACATGGGGCATCAAAAAGGGAAAGAGCCTGTTCATTATTTTTTTTTTCTTTTATGTCAATTGGATAAAAGTAAAAGCACTTACTAAATGACTAAATGTAAATCACTCAGATTCTACATGGAAGACTTCCAAATAGGTTTATATTATTTTGCTGTAAAGCAAGAATATTAGAGTAATGCGTCCATGGATTTTAGACAGAAAACATTCTGGTCACATACTTCATTATAATTAATGGTTAGAGATTTTAATAATGCAAAAAAAAAAAAGTAAACACGCAACACATTCTAGGACGGAGAGAAATTTAAGTATCGCATCAGACTAAAAGACAATTATTTGTGTTGCAAAAACCTCTAAAGGACTGTGGATGTACCATGGCACAGTGAGGTACTGAATAATTATTATATACATATACTATGTATATGGATAATATATTTACACGATCCCTGAATGTACTTTAAAAATAGCATGGTACAACCATGCAAGGTGCAAATAAAAATAACCATGCTTTTGCAATGTCTAAAAAGCATGGTAGTACCCAGATATTTTTGGTACTTACAATATATGTATTGATAATCGATATGTCAATGTTTTAGGTAGTTGTGGAGTATGTTTAGCAACAGAGTGACCTGTTTGGCACTCGTGAAACATGCGGTATGAGGAGCGGTCCGCCTCTAGCTCCGGCTGGAGCGGCTCCAGACCGGGGACATAAACCTTGCCCTCTGCTTCTCCGTTCTGCCCATCTCCATCCATATCATCCTCATCAGGCAACGTGTCTTCATTGGTCGCGGACATTTTAAACGAGCAAAGTATTTCCGCTTCGCGTCACGTGGTTTAATGCGCTGTCAAAGTAAAGTCACTTTCAATCAAGCCAGTCCACTCGGCGGCCGTCTTTAGAACGCTCCCGGGAAGGCTGAGAAGCTGTTTTCTATATACACAAACGGCATACACGTACAGCTTCCATCTATCTGAATGGGGAAAGACTGACATTTCCAAAACAGGTTGTCAAGATTAGGATCAAAGAACATATTTCAAATCAGCATTAAAAATGTGAAAACATAAAATGTGCTTCTTTATTAAGAATTAATACAATTCGGTCCGAGCTAATTTTCAGGCTGGTTCAGCTATTAGCGCGTTCTCGAGTTGGTAGACTGGCGAACTCTGTATCTAAAAGCCGATTGGCTCTTTATTCACGTAAGGCGGGACTTGTTTTTCTACTACAGTTGGTCGTTGCAATCACTGTTGCCAACTTAGCGACTTTGTCGCTATTTTTAGCGACTTTTCAGACCCCTTTAGCGACATTTTTTCAAAAAAGCGACTAGCGACAAATCTAGCGACTTTTTGGACAAACCTTAGCAACTTTCCAAATTCCAAATATCGCCAGTACTGCAAGCGTGAGGTCTTACTTCCCCGCTGAAAATATGTAATTGAGAACCGTTTTACTGGACATTCGGCTATATACTTATATAAAAACAGTATGAGCACGGTTTAGGGGAGATAACCGTTATTATAAACTGAAGTAGGCTACAGTACCGACAAATTAGGCAGAATGCAAATACGACGCGATGACGTCATTAATATGCTAATGACGCATGACGTCATCTTGCGACATTTAGCTACTTTTCGAGCAGGCTAAAGCTACTTTCCATTGAAAATAGTTGGCAACACCGGTTGCAATCTCTCACATTCATTTATTGTCCGTCTCTGCTAAACAGCCTCTGGCTCTGTACATAGTTGGAAAATATCCAATTCAGCTGAATAGCGGGAATTGTTGCTGTCCCAGAGAGAACGATTACCAGTAAACCTTGTCATTTATTCAGTGCCTCTATACAGTACAAGGGTTGTTTATAAAACATTGCTGTATTTCCCTAGGTGGAACAAGATTTACTACATGATGATCTAACCTTTAAAAATGTGTTTTGTCGGTTGTGACCTATTGTTTTCAGGTTGATTAAGTGATGTTAAACAATATCTTTTAAGAAAACAATTTAATTTATGTTACCAAATGAAGCACAATTTTAGGTTAACATTATATTCTATATATTTTATCTGAGTTTTTTTATGTAATTGTTGAATGTGGTTCACCATAATTGTGCTATTTTAAACAAACCCATTTCTGAAATTTAATGGGGGTCCTGTAACTTTAACCCTTACTGATTCTGAAAATTTATAAACCCACTTCAAACAGAGAATGGCTGTATGATGTGAATTCAAAAGTCTGGATGATTATTAGATTTCAGCTATGTGTATGTAGCTAAAGGGTAAAGTTTTATTTGGTGTTGGCTGGCTAATTGTGTTTTTAAGTGTGTGTGCTTGTTGTTGTGGTCAAGCCTGTCCCCAGCTATTGTGTGGTTAGACAGCAGAAGTGTGTAAACAAAAGCTCTCTGTGGTGTGCTGTTGTCTGTGCCATCATCTGCAAGTCCCTCCATCCAGCTGATACTAGAGAAAGTCCTCATACACAAACTCGAAAGAGTACAAAAACTACTTGTGCTTTTGGAAACAATTGTAATAAATGTTTAATACTGGTATAATATGACAGAGAATAACTTTTCAATTGTAGTCAGTCAGTTAATACTAGCATTTATAAATCTACACATAAAACAGACAAAAACATCTAACATCTAACATTTATTTGTACTTTTTTTTTTTTTTTTTTAAAGTAGCTTGATACGCCAACACTGATACTGTGATTGCTGTTGCAGATTGAACACTCTAAAGTCTTATTGTATTTATTTTAGTATTTTAATGTAGTTGTTGCACACTGAGCAATAATCGGAGAAAATGGCTTTTGGCTTCATGAATTCTTTAATTTTCTAATAATACATTCAATGTTAAAAATGTTTTGTCGACAGCTTCCAACGGAATGATCATGGGTGGCACATTAACTGTATATGATGATAGAATTACTGGATAAGTGATTTAAACGATCAGCGCAAAGAACAGATGCAGGAAAAAACATCAAATATCACATGTGTACATAGTTGCGGAAAAGTGAACACAGTGAGACATCATACTGGCCACGTGTCAGTTTTTAAAACATCCTGTTTTCTCCAACAGAAGTGAATCTACAATTGCCGGTATTCAGAAACCTCCAGAAATAATAAACCACTTGATCCAAAGAGAAATTTCTGACAAGCTTTTTTACAGTTTTAGCATTCAAACTGACTAACGTCAAAGAAACAAAGTATTTGTCATTGCAAAGTGAAGCCTTGAATCCTTTTGGTCAAGTTTTGTGTCATATTTATAACAGACTTCCTTGACTTCCTCCCTCATCGGATCATATTGATGTCACACATGTTGCTATCCATAGAAAATGCAAGGTCCACCGAGAGAAACCTGGGAAAGATGTCTTAGTATAGCCATTAGTCGGACCATGGTCAAACTGGCTTTTACCTATCTCTCCTTCAATTACAGTCTCCTGCACATCCACCATTTCACTATTGTCAAAATTCCCTTCCTCCTTTGATGCCAAATTTTCTTGATCCTCTTCACTTGGTGTGGGAAAAATGCAGTCATGCTCTCCAAAAGCACAATCCAAATTGAGCCATCTTGAGAAGAGGTCTGAGGTGAAGGAGAGCAGACCTTTAGGCGATGACTGAATAGATGGGAAAGTAGAGAAATCTGGACGTTCCTGAAATTTCTGTTTACAGAAGGATAATGTTAGTCAGTGGAGAGAGAAAAAACCTTTGGAGAAACCAGACTCCACTGAGGGAGCCAGTTCTCCTCTGTCTAACATACCATAAAGAAATAAAAGCTTAGCAAGATAACGTGCTAGAATCGAAGGGGTGTTATAAGCGTATTCATGTACAGACAATGCAAAAGACCACTGACCTTGTCTGCTATTTCATCCAGTTTGAGTTTCAGCTCACTGATGAATCTGTGTTTGAGGTGGATATTATTGAGATGCCGGAGAAGCTGAGTCCAGGAATTAGACAGGAGCACAGCAGCACTGAACACACAGCACTGAACTCAGACAAAAACATAGACACAGAAACACACACGTAATACAGATGTTTGAGGTTAGCTACTAGAAGCAACATTTAAACATAAGCATGTTCATCTTGGGTCTTTGTAACGATGAATAAACACTACCATAGAAAGTGGGAACTTTCTAAACATATATGGAGCTGTAATTCTTACCGGCTCATTACACAGAGTGCTGTCATTGAAGAAGTGAGACACAACGTAATTTTTGGGAAACACTTGTGGCTGCAAAAATATTGAAATGTAACATTTTATTTCCTTTAATAAATACACAATAACCAATTTTTAAATCAAAATACATGACCTCACTCTCTAGAACTACAATACCCATGATGCTCTACACAAACATACAACATTTCCCATACAGCTTGCATACTTTTACAACTAATTTCTCACAATATGGGTATAGGAGAAGAGTAAAAAAGCAACACGTTACTTAAGTAAAGATATTATGGTGTAAAATATAACACAAAATTGCGTTACTTTACTCGTTACTTGAAAAAGTAACGTAACACTGCCCCTGCTACCTGATTGGTCCCTATTTCTAAACCCCATCCCTACACCTACCCCTAACCTAGGGTGTCAGTTATCGGCACAACACCAGTAATGATGGTACCATTCTTGCATATAGGCCAGACTGCGAAGTGCTCAAAAATGAACATTCTTACTATTTGTAATTCAATAGTTGATATATGGAATGGACTTTTGCACTAGTGCCAATAAAATTATTTATACTATAAATGATGATCTTACTAGGAAGAAGTGCATTGTTATGGAAGGCCAAATTATATTTTGATGTTCCCAGCATTTGCATTTTCACAAGCAGAATTCCAATTACAGAGCTCTATAATAAAAATTGTACTAGTAAGAATTCCAATTACAGAGCTCTCTAATTTCATTTATACTAATTAGAATTTCAATTAAAGACCATTCTAGCTGATTTTTTACTAGTAAGAATTTCAAACAGAGAGCTAAATGAATGTGATCTTAAAATGAGGACAGAATATTGCTTCAGGTGTATCCAACTAAAGCTAATATGAACCATACGTATGTGTTTCTGACATTTAACAAACGTTTTGAACTCCTAGTTACAGTATACAGATTTTGAATTTCAAGAAAACGAACTTATGCCACTTAGCAGTTGTGATGTCATTTAAAAATAATAACTTCATAGTACATTATTATAATATATTTTATTTATTACATTTTATTATAACTTAGTCTGTTTTATTTGCTCTTAAATATTTTCAAGAGTATACAGAGGTGAATTAATAGTTAATAAGCATTATCTTTCAATAACAAAGCACATCAAAGTTGTCATCTCCACACTGCAGTAATTCTGACACCAAGTGAATGTAATTATGTTTGCTAAAAAAGCTTGTAAAAATATTTAATGCTAATATCATGGCCTTTATTTTGATATGAAGCCTACCACAGGCAGGATTTGGAAAGGGAAATGGATGTAATTGCTTCTGTTTCACATCTAATTCAAATGAGTTTTTACTAGTATGAATACAATTGTAGAGCTCTGCAATGGCATTCTTTCCAGTAAAAATGTCATTAGATAGCTCTGTAATTATAATTCTTACTAGAAGAAAAACTATTATAGATCTCTTTAGAGTTTCTGGCCAGCAGCCATATCACCCTGTAGCTCAAGCTCACTGAAGCCACGCAATGTTGAGCCTGGCCAGTACCTGGATGGGAGACCTCCTGCGGAGGTCTGCTGGAAGAGGTATTAGGGAGGCCAGCTGGGGGTTCTCACCCTGCAGTCTGTATGGGTGCAGATGCCTCAGTGTAGTGACAGGGACACTACACTGTTAAAAGACACTGTCCTTCGGATTAGATGTTAAATCGTAAAGAGTATGTGTCCTGGCCAAAATCCCCCCACTAGTCCTTCTCAATCATGGCCTCCTAATAATCCCCATCCATTAATTTGTTTTATAACTCTACTCTCTCCTCTCCATCAATAGTTGGTGTGTGCTGCTGTCACATCATCCAAGTGGATTGTCTGCCAGGTTGTTGAGGAGAGTGTCCTGCTCACTGTGTAAAGGGCTTTGACTGTAGTGTCAGAAAAGTGCTATATAAATGTAATGTTCATTCACTCACACAGAGAGATCTGTAATTGGAATTCTTACTTTTAAAAATGTATTACAGAGCTCTCTAATTTAAATAAAACTAGTCAAATTTAAGGAATGCTGTGAGCATTAAAAGCTAAATTGTCTTTCCATAGTAATCGCTTCTGTTTTATGTTCGGTTTTCATCTAATGAATATTAATTTTTACTAGTAAGCATGCAATAGTAGAGTTCTGTAATTGGAATTCTTACTAGTACAAATTTAATGAGAGCTCTGTAATTGATGTTTTACTAGTAAGATTTGAATTGCAAAGCTCAATAATTGGAATTCTTACTAGTAAAAATTTAATTAGATAGCTCTGTAATTACAATTTTTACTAGTAAAAATTCATGGAGTCCTCTATGGAGTTTGGAGTTTTTACTAGTAAGAAAACAAATGCAGAGCTCTGCAATGGCATTCTTACAAGTAAAATACAAACAGAGATCTCTACAACTGAAAATCTTGAAATGTTACTAGTAAAAATGCAATTAAAACGAGTAATGCTGAGAGGATTAAAAAAATAAATGGTCTCGCAATACATTGCTGATATGTGAAACGTCATGGTTACTGTTGTAACCTCCGTTCCCCGATGGAAGAAACGAGACATTGTGTCGATTGTAGTGACAAAAGGGGTCTCTTCTGAGAGCCTTGCGTACCTCTGAACTTGAGAAAAGGCCAATGTCAAGTTGGCAGACAGAATTTGCATGCCCTGCCCCGGACATAGGGCTATAAAGGGGAGCGGGCGAGTGACTGTCAGAGAGGTTTTCAACGAGGAGCCAAGAATAAGGATACGGCGCATTACAGTGGTAAGAGTAGTGACGTGGCAAGGGGAACATAATGTCTCGTTCCTTCCATCGGGGAATGGAGGTTACAACAGTAACCATGTCGTTCCCCTTCTGTCACTCACTCGACGTTGATTCGATTGTATTGACACAAAGGGTCCCACTTCAAAATGTCATGCACTACCCATGTTACGTGACTGCTGAGCCAGGTGCAAGCAGGCTGCTGCGTGCTAGAAGCAGCTGGGTCGGCTGTATGTAACCCTCCCCAATGCCCCCAATAAAAGCACTCTTAGGTTCCCAGTACCCGTCCTGCCTAGACTGGGGGGAGGTAACTTGTGACTAATACACACAGGGGTTGTCAAACCGCCTATGGACATGGTGCAGTGGTAGATCCTGCCTGACAATGGAGGAGTTGCTATAAACACGGCAACCGGAGACAGCGAGGACTGCCCAAGGGAGACGTGGGTCCTGCCAGCAGGGGAACTGTATCGCGGAAAATACATCACAGGGAGTTGCCTGAAGCGGGAATTATGCCTGTGGAGCCCAAGCCCAACACGGAGCACTCGATTCGTGGTGGGTCTGGTGGCGAATTCCTCCACTGAATTCACTGGCCAGAGGGCTAAGAAGAAAGAGCATCCAGGAAGCAAGAGCTTAGTGGCTAACCTGGGAAAGAAGGTGAACTGGATCAATGAAGGGCACAAGGTGAAAGCGAAAAACCCGGTCGGCTGTTCCGTATTACTGAGTTCTACCGGCTCGGACCTGACAAAACACGGGACAAGACCGACTCAACCCTGAGGCACGGCCTGGGTGTGATTGGCTAGGAGATAGCATCAACAACCCAATGAGCTAACCTCTGTTTGGAGATGGCGTTCCCTTTCCGCTGTCCGCCAAAGCAGACAAAGAGCTGCTCAGAGCATCTAGAGCCCTGCATGTGGTCCACATTGATACACAAAGCACGTACCAGACACAGCAATGAAGAGGCTGGGTCTGCCTCCTCCCGGAGCAGCTTCGCTTGCAGGTTCACGACCTAAACCCTGAAGGGGGTCATTGAAACCTTGGGCACGTAGCCCGGTCGCGGTCTTAGGATGAGGTGAGCATCTGCCAAACCGAACTCCACGCAAGTGTCGCTGACAGAGAACACTTGCAGGTTCCCAACCCTCTTGATGGAAGCGAGCGCGATCAGGAGGGCTGTCTTCAAGGAGAGGGCTTTGAGCTCAACTGAATCAAGCGGCTTGAAGGGGGGTCTCTGAATGCCTGAGAGGACCACTGAGAGATCCCAGGAGGGGAACTGGCTTGGCAGGCTGGGAGAGCTCTGGCTTTGTTGATCGTGTCTACGACTGCAGGTGGAAGACCGCTTAAGGGGCCAAACATGGAGGTTCCAGAGGTCTGGGCGCGGTGCCAGAGGGTGCCCTGTCCCTGAGAAAGGAGGTCCTTCCTCAGGGGAATTTGCCAGGGAGGTGCTGTCACGAGGAGCATGAGATCCGAGAACCAGGTCCGAGTGGGCCAGTAAGGAGCCAATAAGGTGACCTGTTCCTCGTCCTCCCTGACCTTGCACAGCACCAGTGCAAGAAGGCTCACTGGGGGAATGCGTACTTGCACAGCCCCTGGAGCCAGCTGTGTGTCAGCGCGTCTGTACAGAGAGGGGCCTCGTTAGGGAGTACCAGAGCAGGCAGTGGGAGTTGTCTTGGGAGGCAAAGAGATCTATCTGTGCCCTATCGTGACAGCACGTGCACCGTCGTGTTGCGGGCCGACCTGATCAGCAGGAGAGAACTCCGCAGGGCAAGGAGTACAGCCAACAACTCGAGGCAGTTGATGTGCCAACGCAGGCGGGGCCCCGTCCAGGAGCCAGCGGCTGCGTGCCCGTAGGACACGGCGCCCCAACCCAGTTGAGAGGCGACAGTGGTGACCACGACACATCTGGACACCTGCTGTAGGGGGACTCCTGTTCGCAGAAAACAGAGGTCTGTCCAAGGGTTGAAAGTCTGACAGCAGGAAGGGGTGATAAACACACGGTATGTGCCGTGGCGCCATGCCCATCTCGGGACTCTAGTCTGAAGCCAGTGCTGAAGCGGGCTCATATGCATCGACCCGAGCGGCGTGACCGCGGCCGAGGATACCATATGCCCCAGGAACCACTGGAACTGTTTGAGAGGAACCGTTGTGCCTGGCTTTAAGTGAGCGAGGCACCTGAGCACTGACTGCACGCACTCAGTTGTGAGGCGCAATGATATTGAGACTGAGTCTAACGCCAAGCCGGGAAAAGAGATGCTCTGAACCGGAGACAGCTTGCTTTTTCCCAGTTGACCTGAAGACCTAGACGGCTGAGGTGCGCGAGCACCTGGTCTCTGTGGGCGCATAGTAACTCTCGAGAGTGTGCTAGGATGAGCCAGGTGTATGCGGATATCCACTTCCTGTAGCGAGGCAAGGGCTGCCTCTGCGACCTTGGTGAAGATGTGAGGGGACAGGGACGGGCCGACGGGGAGGACCTTGTACTGATACGCCTGGCCGCCGGACGTGAGCCGTAGGAAGGGTCGACGCCAAGGCAGAATGGAGATGTGAAGTACGCATCCTTCAGGTCTACCACTGCGAACCAATCTATGCAAATGCAGGTAATAATTTGTTTCTGCATGAGCATTCTAAATGGGAGTTTGTGTAAAGTCCGGTTGAGAACTCACAGGTCCAAGATTGCAGGTAATAATGTGTCGGGCGGCAGAAGCGTGTCCCGAGGCTTGGGTGCTGAGAAAGACTCAAAGCACTTACCTTGCTCCGCGCACCTGGCAGGGGGAGAGTTAGAGACTGAGGAGGAGGTCCTGCAGGGACGTCTTCGGAACCCGTCAGCACTGGCCTGCCGGGGGACGGAGTGGTCTTGGTACCAGCTCCAGAGCGAACATCTGACTGCCCAGGTCTTCCATCTCAGGGGCGCTTAGGAGCTTCATGGGTCCTAGAGGGGGTCCTGGAGACGGGGGGCGTACACAGCCTGCGGGGTGCTCAACGCTGGGGCTGAGAGCTGGGCCCATTTGAAGGAGAGCTGCCTGTAGTTTAGTTGCAGGGGGACGGCCTCGGCGGGCAGATGGGGCGCGGGCTGCGTTGAGGCAGCGGTGCGGCATGATGCGAGATATAGCTTCCGTCTTCCTCTTCACCGCTGAAAACTGCTGGGCGAAGTCGTTGACGTTGTTGCCGAAGAGGCCAAACTGGGAGACGGGGGCGTTGAGAAAGTGTGCATTGTCAATGTAGGACATCTCGACCAAATTCAGTCACAAATGGCGTTCCTGGACCACGAGGGTGGCCATCACCACCCTAGTGCTTGCGCTGTGACCCTCGTAGCTGAGGTTGAGGTTGGAGGCAGGGTGCAGTTTCTGCAGCACATCGGGATCGGGACTACCCAGGTGCAGATCTTTAAGTGCCTTGGCTTGGTGAACTTGCAGGAGAGCCATGGCATGCAGGGCAGAGGCGGCCTGTCCAGTGGTGCTGTAGGGCTTCGTAGTCAGTGACGACGTTGTCCTACAGGCCTTGGAGGGAAATACTGTGCGGTCTCACCAGGTGGCGGTGTTCTCAGGACACAAGTGGATCACAACCGCCTTGTCCACCTGAGGGACCTCTGTGTATCCGTGGACCGACCCACCATCCAGGGTAGTGAGAGCCGACAAGCGAGGAGGTCGGTTCTGGGCAGTAAAAGGTGCCCTCCATGAACTCGTTGGCGTGTCATGCACTTCTGGGAAGAAAGGTACCGGGTGGGGGGCGGGGGTGGTTTGGCGTGGCTATGAGCGGCACCCTGGTCTGAGGAACCGATCGAGTAGCCGTGAGGGGGGGGACGGAGGTTTCCAGTCCACCTCGCACTCACAGTGGCCCAGGAAAGCATAGCGGACATCAGTGCATCAGGCTCACACTGGGCGAGCAGACCCGAAGGTGGCAGCCCAGACGAGTCATCAGCATCAGACACCGCTGTGATGCTCTCCGATGCAGCGGCGAAATTGTCATCCAATTCCGTGGGGCTCGAAGGAGAATGCCGGCTGGCCACTAGGCAAGTCGCACTCATCCAGAGCTCAGATGGAAGCAAGCAAACGTGCCGGGGGGCAGGTGGTTCGTGGGATTTTACCTGGTGAAACCAAACCCATCGTCATCCCTGAATCACCTTTAACTCCGGCCAGGTCATTCTCAATCCCGTGGGAAGAAAGAATGACGCGGGGGGCGGCTGAAGTGGCTTTCTCTTGTGAGAAAAGAAAGCCACAACCGCAATGTTGCCATGGCTATGGTCTCGCACTGAGAACATGAACCATTCGTAAAACGCTGCCTGCGTGTGATCGCAGCCCAAGCACACGAGGCAGCTTTTCTGACCATCAGAAGTGGAGAGAAATCGACCGCATCCAGGAACTACACAGAGGCGGAAGGGCATCTTGAAAAAGATGCATCCTGAAAAGGACATTCAGCGCCTTCTGTGTATTGCTCTTTTATGAGTGGGAACTCAAACCCTTTTAGAGGAAATAAACTTCTTCAAGCAATGAAAGTGCTGTTGAAGTGCCCAGGGGCGTGGATTGCACAGCTTGCAGAGAGGAGAAAGCTGCTGGAATGTGCCGTAGATCCAACAGCAGTGCTTATCGCCAGTAGAGGTGAGTGATGAACTCAGCTTTGCTGTTGCACAACCGCTCGGCTCCAAAGAAAAAAATCTGTCTGACAGTCGCTCGCCCACTCCTTTATACCCGTATGTCCGGGGGCAAGGCATGCAAATTCTGTCTACCAACTTGACATTGGCCTTTTCTCAAGTTCAAAGATATGCCAGGCTCTCAGAAGAAACCCCTTGTGTCACTACAATCGACACAACGTCGAGTGAGTGACAGAAGGGGAACTGTAAGAAATTCATTACAGATATTTGTAATTGTGTTTTGAATAGGAGTAAATGACAAATCATTGTGAAATTCCACTAGTGAAAATGCAATTAAAGATATTAAGAAATGTGATTTTTACTAATTAAAAATAAAAAAAATGTATATCAAGAATGTGTATTTCTGCATGCAATTACGTCATTTTGTATATGATTAATTAACGATTTTACCATATAAAATGTACTTATCAGTTATATCAAGAATAAGCATTTAACTAATGCAAACTAAATTGTTGATAATTCATATCCTTCACAATTAAATGTCAAAAGGTTTTGCGATAGTGGGAATGATAAATCCGATTGACCAAAATTCCAAACAAGCTAGAAAGTAAACAAGGATCCGTTTCTAAAATGTGAAATAATTTGAATTTGAAACTCACGAATCCAGTGTTTTTTTCTCTGTTGATAGTGTCCTGAAGATTTCTGACCGTCGTCTTCATAAAATCATCACACCCACTTCCTCGAACAGTCAATATTGATAGAAGTAACAGCACTGAAAAGTAAACGGCATGGGTTGATCAGAGGACGCATAGGCCAGCTTTATTCTCAAGATTTAACTAAATAAGCACGCGCATTTTATGTTATTAATGACGCCATATGTATAGACACTTTTGACAATAAAACCATTTTTAATATAACCAATCATCGACTGATGGCTCGTTATATTCTCCAATTGTCAATAGAGCACTACATTTGCGCACGGTATCACGTTACCTGTTGGTGACATGCTTCTACCGGCCAATATGGGCCATATTCCCCATGTTCTTCAAGTCTTTTCTTGTCACCTTGTTGTCCCAGCCGCCTCTTTAAGCAACTATAAACCTATGTATCCTCTTTTTACTGCTGCACTTTCTCCTGGAGCCCACATTGACAGCTGATCTTCATTCTGTCCTTCTGACTCATTCCCAGTCACACTTGGAATTGCCCTGTCTTCTGGAAAAAATCTGATTGATGACAAGATATCACTCTATTTCCTGTTAGATTTCAGTGTCCTGTTTCTCTTCCTATTTTGAGGCTTTAGTTTACTTCACTCCTCTCTCCTGGCAAGCTAGTAAGCAGTGCATTTGTCTTGGCTGTTGTACTTCTGAAGGAACAGTTTGGGCCCAGCTTGCTCCCTGAAAGTGAAAGTCATGGTGGCTCAGTCCTACTCTTTTCCTGTCCTCCCCACCCCTTTACCTCATTAGAAGGCATGCACTCCCCCTCTACTCCTCTCCTCTCTTTATCTGCTCTCAATGCATGGACTTTCCAGGGTTTAGTCAGGCACTCTGGCAGACTGTTTTTAATTTCCCCCTCCTCCTCCCTGAAGTGTCCATTTCTGTGCCTGTTGCTCACTGTCTCCCTCAGTCCCCTTACTCATCAAGTGAAATGATGATAAAGCCTATTGGACTTTCAGGTCAGAAATAAAAGGAAGTTCTACTTCATCATGATCAGACACATGTTTATGTAATTTACACTTGCAGTTTAGACTCTGTCAGGCATATGATGTCTATAAAATGAGATGACAATGAATCGAAGCTGTAATTATATAAGGCATTACATTTTTGGTGCAGCTGGATCTAATCATATGAGAGATTGTCTCGAAGAAACATTAGTACAAATATGGGTGTTTTGTACTAAACGTGGTAAAATGTGGTAACTTGTATGTCTCATCACAAATGCAAAATTGAAAACATTTTAAGTGGTCAACTCCGTATATACTTTACGACGTGAAGTGAACTTTGTTTTTCTGGAATAATTGAATGCATTATTAACTGTGTGGATAATCTGGGAATGATCCAGCAAATCCTTTGCAGTCAATCAGCCAGTGCAAACAGGAAATCTTGCAATACTTCTCCTGAGGGTAACATTGGTTCTCTGTCGCACACACACACTTTACTAGATTCCTTTGACCTGAAGTGATTATTCAATACAACCCCTTTTAAATTCCACTACTCAAGAATGAAAGGAAATTCCTCCAGCAGTAACAATTTAACTTAAACGATCATCTTGTTAAATAATATTTAGGAAGTCTTACCCTGGTATAACCCGATCCCTTTAGTAGATCTCTTACCACAGTGTAACACTAGAATGTCCTTATTTAAGACATGTGTTTATGTTAGGGGGTAAATGTTAGAACGATGTTTATAGCAAGACTTGAGGTCTTGGAGCAAATTGCAGTTGTAAAAACAGTTGTTAGAATAATTCTTATTTAGCAGCTCTCGCATGACAGCAATAAATATCTCTTTACAAGATCGTCCTGATAGGTGTCAGTAAATGCAATAATTAAACTGCATAATTAATACAAAAATGAGTTAAATAGCACTTCTGTTTACAAGCAGAACAGTCCATTTATTTAACATGTCTGAATTTACTGTAAAAGCCATTTGATTGAAATAAGTTATCAAGTAAGGATAAATAACATTTCTAATAAAATATTCTCTCTCAGACAAGTCAGATGAACAGAGATATGTGATGACTTATAATGGATTATAAACAGGCAGTATGATTAATTATAACAGGCTCAATTAGCTGAAAATAAAACCTTTAGAACTCTTTTGTCAACTGCTACTCTGCCTAATTCACAAAGTCTGTGCACCGTTATGCACTATTAGACACACGCAAAAAAAAACAGCAAATGGACATGACAGTAAAAACATTCCATTTAAATGCACATGTGTAACTAACTGTTTTTTTCAGGCTTCAATAACAACTATATCTTTTACTTTTTTTCAGATCATTGGTCTGTATTGCACAGGAAAACAACAACAGTCTTTCAGGGGGCACAGGCCTGGCCCCCTTTTCCTGACACACACACACACACACACACACACACACACACACACACACACACACACACACACAGAGTCCATTGTGCTCTCTGCCCCTCACTGGCTCGGAGTTCTTTCTCCAACTCTAACAGCTGTCATCAAATGGCTTTTGTAGGTCTTGCTGAGTCCTGTCATCCAAAACTTAAGCAGACGCACATTGTCCTCCTCTGCGGCTCCAGTGGCCCCCAGCAGAGCTAAAACCTTCTGAGTATCTTCTTTGCCTCTGCCATCCACCTTGGAGAACTTAAACAGCACCTTCACTTTACTGTAACAGAGTACAAAACAAACAGGAGGTGAGAGGAAGAACAAAGGGTTAGAATAGGAACAATAGTTAGAGAAGAGGAAAACTAGACAGAGTAAATTAGGGAGACGTGAGTTGAAGAAGAAAGATGGGAAGGAGAATTCCGAGAACAGTGAATAGAGAGAACAGACAAAATATTCAACACTTTGAAAGCCACATGATTTGTCCTGCTGTTTTCTAACACAAATGTATTTGAAGAACATTTAATAAAAGCACTCCGTAAGAGTACGTCATGATTCATTTTAGCATAGAGTGAACTGTTGTTACATTTTCTTTTAATAACAGTATATAAGTAACTACTGAAGTATCAATAAATTTATTAAGAGCAAATGTGCTATTTTGACATGCAGTATTAGTGGGTTTGTGAAATAGATATATTTCTAATGACTAGTAGATACAGCGCTCTGTTTTCGTGAGTGCGCAATGCGCAGCCCTACACACAGCATCTTATCCAATTTTCATGAGGGTGTTAATTATATTTTTGAGCCAGCTCAAAGTGCAATTGGGCATGTGTGGGAGTATTTGTGCTATCTGTGGATGTATTGCATGTTAATGAAGAGGGGCAAAGCGCAATTTGCTATTTTCCCGAGAAATAGGTCATTGCGCTAAGACAAATTAAGGTAGGATTGAATGTGTTCAATCCTACCTTAGAAAGGATTTAAAAATGTGTTAAGTGCATTTAAGGTAATGTGAAAGCTTCTCTCTCTCTGTGTGTGTGTGTGTGTGTGTGTGTGTGTAGTGAAATACAATAATTATACTGAAATCAGTGCAGAACATTTTGCCTGCTAGCACACGTGTATTTTTCTTTATAATGGCAACTAAATCCATTAGTCCTAGGCTTGCCAAGGACATGCGAGTCTTGAAATTATGTTAACCACTGGTTGGTAACAATGACAATCTATAGTTACTACCTTTTTGGCCAGAATATCCTGCAGTTATAAAACGTTTGATCCTTACAACGTTTGACCTTATCAGACTAGCAAACTTTATGTCTAATGTTAACAAACTTTTGTAACATCTTTGATTTCAAAACATCAATGTTTCCAATAAGTCATGGCACATATCTGCTCAGATGACGTTTTCGAATATCTGACTTTTCCTTTCTTTTGTTATGTATTTGTCCATTCACTCGGATAAGATGTCCTGTATCCATGTACCTCAAACCACATTCAACCGTCTGACTGTCATAGAAATATGCCTGACATTCAACAAGGACGCAGGTAATGCACAAAAGAACGTCAATATTTTAATAATTCTTAGATTTTTAATGTCTAACTTCTAATTCATTGAATACTGTCCATTTAACCAACTTCTTATGAATGTGAGACTTTGTTTATATCACACTAAATTGCTCTCGACCAAAGTGCACTATTAGCACATTGCGTGCACAATTTTGCCAAACACACTTGAGCCAAGACTTAGTGCATGCTTGCACAAAAATACCAAAATGTCATCGTCATGCCCACTGACTTTTCATGTATGACTTATGCTCTTAGCTCTAGTGCTCCTAAAATAGGGCCCACAGACTGGAGAAATAGATGTAAAATAGTGGTCAGATTTAAAGACAAAATGTGCACTTACTTCATCCATTCCTCTTTCAGACACAGTAGGCAGAGAGAGACCACCTCCACTGATAGGTTCTCATTAGAAAGAGCCACTTCAATCTTATTCAACAGAGTTGGACCTGAGAGAAAGAAAAATAAGAGAGACAAATTAAGGTAGGATTGAATGATTTAAAAACGTGTTAAGTGCATTTAATGTAATATGAAATCTTCTGTGTTAAGCTAAAGCCACAGTATACCTAAATGCTATAGTGTGTCAGTTTCAATATGCATTTGAATCTTGTGGCAATACTACTGAGTTTAAAGTATTTACGGCACCTTTGTCTGTTGGTTGTGTGTTGGCACAGCTAATTTTGAACTGGTAGAGTGAGAGAATGTCATCATCTGGTACAGCATTTACACAACCACGCTCAGCATTAAGAACATCCACCAGCACTGAAAACTCTGAAAGATAGATGGAGTGAGATTGTGAGAAAGAGGGAGAGGGCTAAGAGTCAATTGGCAATGACAGTGTGACCATGAGAATGCCCTATGAGTGCTGAACTTTGAGATGAAACAGCCACAGAGTTATGAAACAATTTCACTGTGTTTGGAATGAAAACAGTCGCACAGAAGTTAAGAAACTGGCTGTAAATCACATTCTGACAATGGACACCCCAAAACCACTTTTTTTTGAGGCCTCTATTACAAACTCCATGTGTTTGTGCTTTGATTAAAATGAAACATAACATTATAAAAATAATATTTTCCCCTGAATAGCTGGATAAAGATTATGAAACATTACTGGAAAGAAGGCAGAAATTATTTGTCAGTGTGACTTATATCAGGGTTAATGTGTGTGTGTGTGTGTGTGTGTGTGTGTGTGTGTTTGACCCCGAGTAAATTCAAGGAGATGGGTTCAAAATACAAAAGGATAAAGGGTTCAAATCCCTCAGCTTGGGATGTTACAAGTTTCATATAATGAGGTAATGAGTGAAGTGAACACAATATATTTCAAAAGAAATCTCATGTGTTTTATTAAAGTTAAATTAACCAGCTGTGTCTAGCATAACAAAGAGAAAGAGGTTTGCAGTGAAACCATAAAGAAATGGCAGATTTTTGCAGTAGTCATAAAAGGTACCTGAAGAGCTGACATGGGCTGGGATCGGAACATCTGGACTAAGGCCAAGGAAGTTGCATTTATATGCTTCCTCATAGTGAGGACTGTATGGAACTGCTCGGACACAGCCAACTGGAACCAAAGCCTTTAAAACGTCACAAATTACAATCAAAAACAGAAGAATTAGAATCAGAACACATAACAATAAAATGTGTAGACCTACATCACCTGACAAGTGTGGTAAAAATACGGTATAGTTAGGTTTTTAGATTACCTTCAGCACATTGAAAGCTGAGTGGATAAGACAAGGGTCTGCGCCTCTCCATATGACTTGGTTGCCTATGAGAACATGCCAAGCCAGTTGTCGGAAATCTGCAACACCTAGGACCTGCCATTTAATCAAATACAGCATGGTCAAAATTCTGATTTATAGTGGGTAAACAAAATGTAGAGTAGGCAAAGGAGTAAATGTTTATTTACCTGTCTTAAATGTCTGAGAGATTTGAACTTTGGTCCAAGAAGCTCCTCTTGTGTCCCTTCATCATATGGAAAATCTCTGGCTTGCAAACTGTCTGATTGGCTGGTCTGTGGTTTAGACCCTCCCTCTTCTTCACCGTCCCAGACAGTCTTTTCTTCCTCTTGTTCTGTGGAAGAATGATAGAAAATTGAACTTCAAACATATTGTTAAAAGGAATAGTTAACCCAAAATTATAATTCTCTCATATTTTATTCACCCATATGTCATCTCAAACTCGTATGACTTTCTTCCGCAGAACACAAACTAAGATATTTTAATGAAGATTTGATGTCTGTTGGTCTATTCAATGCAAGTGAATGGTGGCCAAACTTTCAAGCTCCAAAAAGGACAGCATAAAACTAATCCATACAACTCCAGTTGTTTAATCAGTGTCTTCTGAAGCGATCCAGTTTGTTTTGGGCAAGAACAAACCAAAATGTAACTCCTTACTCACTGTAAATCTTGTCAATGCAGTCTCTAGACATGATCAAGATTTCAAGTTCGATTACACGTCATAGTGCTTGTCGTGTGCGCAGAGTGCTAGATGGCGCTAGGAAGTGTAATCATGCTGGAAATCATGATCACCAAAGAGACTGCTGAAGTCAAAGTTTATAGTAAAAAAGGAGTTATGTTTTGGTCTGTTCTTTCACCCAAAATCAATTATATCGCTTCAGAAAACATTGATACAACAACTGGAGTCTAATGGATTACCTTTACGTTTGTTCTTTTTTGGAGCTTGAAAATATGTTCACCATTCAATTTTATTATATTGACAAACAAACATCATAAAATATCTTCATTTGTGTTCTGCGAAAGGAAGTCATACGAGTTTGACATAAGGGTAAATAAATGATGAGAGAATTATCATTTCTGGGTGAACTATTCCTTTTATATCTGTATGTCCAAATTCTAGATATATTGCAAAAGATTAAAATTGAATAATCATTGGAGAGTGGTTTGTTTGTCAGGGGACAAAATGTGGGTCAGACGCACAGTTTTAAACTTGAAAAATCCATTTTACTCAATATATTGATTTTTACCAGATTGTCTTTCAATGAGAACAAGTGTGTCTTCTGTGGGTGCTCCCTCTAGAAGCTTCTCAGTCAACCGGCTGCCACAAGCTTTCAGCAACCTACAGTAAAGAGACAATTAACATAGTATTGGGAAAAAACTAAACAGATATAAGACATGTGCTCATGTGCGCATAAACCCAGATGTTACCTCAAATCATGCAGCTTGCTGAGGAGAGGTGTGCTATGACTTTTCTAAATAATCAGACTTACAATTTTCTCCTGGTGGACAATAAGAGATTGACCTACATCGATTACTCATCATCATCATTAATATTTGAATTAGTATAGAACAGTGGTTCCCAAACATTTTACAGTGGCGAACGCCTTCAAACATTCAACATCCTTTCACGTACCCCCTCTCAAAAGCATAGATACCATTTACACAAGGTATTTTGAAAATATGTCCGTTAACACAATTATCTTTGTAAAACAACTCCCTTTTATTAAATATGTTATATTTTTACATGTTTTGCACATGTTATATTAATCATATACATATTGAATAAATGGCTTTCCGGTTGAGATGGGTATGCTAGATATGATATAACTACATAACTTGAAAACTCCTCATCACGTCGTGGTATGCAAGAATAGAACTTGGATCTGTTCCTGGAATTGCGCATCATTGCAGGTACGGTATTACTGGCCGAATTCGAGCATTGAAGGTAAGTATCTGTGCAATTGCGTGGTCAGCTCAAGGTGCTTTTTTATGTCACATTTGACACGGTTAGCAAGGTTGAGCTCATTTGCTGAAAAAACATGCAACAATGTATAAACAGGTCTCTACTGTGCAAGTAAATGTTATTGAAAATTACTGCGTGTGAATGTGGAAAATTATTTGGTGGCGCTGAATGTCTGACTCCTGTCATCTAAGCTTATGAACTTAAACCATCAGAATCAAAACTCCTTATGCATCTAACCTTAAATACAAATTACATTTTAAACGGCGAAAAAAATTAAAAAACTAAGCAAAATCGTGGACAAATTACATGTGCAAGTCTGGTAAAACAGTGAAGTATTTTACTTGCTATCTCTAAGCTACGTCACCTAGCGCTGGGCTTGGCTGGCGGAAAAAGATACTTGTGTGATGCACGACGCAGTAGATGCATTTTTTTAACCGCAAAAGATAGGGTTATGTCATTGCATATTTTTCTGACATTTATGACACAACCATTTTGGTGTCTCTACACTCGAGGAATCTCAGAATGTTATTCACGTACCCCCATAGTCACCTCATGTACCCCCAGGGCTACCCATACCCCAGTTTGGGAACCACTGCTATAGAGCCTTGGAGGTGGCTCCTTAGACCAGGCTAGTAAGGAACGCCCTACTAACCACACAAAACTGCGTAGCTATACGCTAACAATATCTCTGATCACCTTAGCAATGTACAGGCAACCACTAAAAACACTCTGATCATTGTGGCTGCTAGTTTTGCACAGGCAAGCACCACTCACGTTTTCTTCAGAAAATTCAGATCACTGTGTGTTTTAACGCACCAACTGAATGAGGAGTGGAGACTGGCCCACAGGTTGGTGTGTTGGGTTAGGGATGTGAGTGAGCGAGCTGCATTGCCGCTGCGCTGATGGGGGAAAACTGTTGGAGAGAAAGCGTTGTTCATACGCGCAGCCCTCTGTGGACACACACACTGCTCGCTGTCAAACACCTGTAGGGCAAAGTACAAAGAGAAAGATGGGTAACTTTTACCATCCATGTAGTTAGTAGCTGTGACTTGGTTTATTTTTTTGAAACTGCTGAAAATCACTCCCAAAACTCAGCAGTGTGTATGTGGCCATAGAAAGTCAGATTAATTAATTTACAGTGTGTTGATAAAAACTTTACTTCAGATGAAAAATAGCTTAAAACAGTCAACAAAGAGTCAAAGTGCAACCTGTGTTACTTTGTAGTAATTGTGACAATGATACAAAACACAGTAATGACTAAACTAGCAGCACTATGTCTCGCTCTGTTGTATTTCCAACAGCATTGTCTTGCTCAAAAATTTACTTTGTAAATCATCACTGTACTAAAATCATTGTGGTGGTGTAGTCTTGTACCTTGAGTGCTGTGCTCTGTAGACTATGAATGGTAAGCCGCAGGTGACGCAACAGGAATGGCCAGGAGTTAATGAGGTAGATCCTGTCCATGGCTACCACAACAATGCTATACCACCGCTGGAAGCCCCGTGCTAGGCTGTCTTTGATGAAAAACGTATGAGAGAAAACAAATCCATGTTGTTCATCCCCAAAGAAGATGGGACCCTCCCTACCAGGACAAACCTGAAAAGAGCAGAGAACATACAGTAACAGAGTTATTTAAACAAGTATCATATGGATGCATCTAAGAGGCATATTCAATCCACACATTTTTGGGGGTTTAGCTCATGCAAAAACCCAATAACATGCCTTTGTGAAGGTAATCAGAGATATTAATAATTCTGATCTTCTAAAAGCCTTTGGAACTGGTCAAATATTCTCTGTATATTTTTTGTGGCTGCGTGTGACTCATGTGACTCACCTCGCAACTGAGGCTACGTACACATGCCTGTCGCACCACGCTGAAGAGCTGTGGCTGGCGTGGGTGTTGGTGGCTTAGGTAACGGATTCCTGTCTCACCGTCCACACTCACAAAGCCTGGGTGAGATGCAGGTAGGGAGCGACAGCCCTGGTGTGTGAGAGAGATATATTAATAGATGCATGAGTAACTGATAAAATATTAAAGAAAAGAGACATCATGAAATAGGTGTGTGATCAATAAGAATAAAGAATAAAGCTCAATCAACAGCATTATTGTCATAATGTTGATAACCACAAAAAAAAAAAAAAAAGTTGACTTGTCCCTCCTTTAAAAAAATTACAAATAAAAAAGTTGCAATGAGGCACTTACAATGGAATTGAATGGGGCCAATTTGTGGATAGTTTAAAGGCGGATATGTGAAGTGTAATATTATTAAAGCACATAAATTAATTCTTCTATTAAAACTCATATTATTTGAGCTGTAAAGTTGTTTAAATCATAATTTTTACAGTTATTTTAGGGTTTATTGACATTACATCACCATGGCAACAAAGTTGTAAAATTTGCAATAACTTTACAAAGAAAAGTTTAGCAAGGAATTTTATCACACTAAAATCACATTAACATGCATATTGTTGATGTCTTTTGGCTATACTGTTTAAATAGTGATTATTTTAATATTTTCAGATTGGCCACATCCACTTGAAGTCTGAAGAATAAAATAGGATTTATAGACAATTGGAAGAGTTTTTGGGGTAGACCTGACCTGCTAAAGAGAGACGGACTCCATCCCTCCAGGGAAGGTGTCTCTCTCCTCTCTAGTAATTTGGCTCATAGTCTTAATAATGATAGTATTAGACTAACTGGGGCCCAGGTCAGGAAGCAGACAAACTGGTTAATCCGAACGTCTACTAGCTGCATTGAGACGTCACACAGGTCACATAAACTACAACACATAGAGATTGTATCACCTAGATATTTCATAGAGACTGTGTCTGTTCCCCGAACTACCAAACACAAACCCTCACTAAATAATAATAATAAAAAAAAATTGATTAAGGTCAAACTTGAACAAAACAAACAAATAAAAATACACATCATATAAAAATAGGGCTAATAAACATTAGATCTCTTTCTACCAAAGAACTTATTGTTAATTAAATAATTACAGATCATAGATTGGATGCGCTCTGTTTGACTGACACCTTGCTTAAACCGGATGAATATATTAGTTTAAATGAATCTACTCCCCCAGGTTATTGTTATAAACATGAGCCTCGTCTGAAGGGTCGAGGAGGAGGTGTTGCTACAATTTACAGTGAAGTTTTTGTTGTTACTCAGAGGACAGGATATAAATGTAAGTCTTTTGAACTAATAATGCTTAATGTGACACCGTCAAATCTAAATAAAAAAAATCTCTGTCGTCTTTCATCGTTGCTACAATGTATAGTTCACCCGGGCCTTATTCTGATTTCCTTGGTGAATATGCTAATTTTTTATCAGATCTTGTAGTTACTGTAGATAGAGCTTTAATTGGTGTTGACTTCAACATTCACATAGATAATGAAAATGACACATTGGGATTAGTATTTATCGATATTCTAAACTCTCTTGGGGTCAGACAAAATGTAACAGGATCAACTCATCACCATAATCATACGCTAGATTTAATTCTGTCACATGGAGTTGATGTTGATAATATAGATATTCCGCAGCAGAGCGATGACATCTCGGATCATTACCTCATCTCTTGTTTGCTGCGATCAGCTAAGCAGTTCAGGTAGAACTATTCTTTCGACCACTAAAGAAAGCTTCACTAATAATCTTCCAGATCTATCTCATACGCTCAATAAACCCCAAAGCCCAGAAGAACTTGATGAAATAACAAAAAATATAAATGCAGTCTTCTCTAGCACTCTTGATATTGTCGTCCCACTTTGATTAAAGAAAATTAAAGAAATAAGCCCTGCACCATGGTACAATGATCACACTCATCCTCTCCAGAGAGCAGTTCGGAAAATGGAGCGCATGTGGAAAAAATACAAAATTAGAAGTATTTTGTGCATGGAAGGATAGTGTCTGTAGCTAAAAACAGGCACTAAAAGCTGCCAGGTCAGCATATTTGAATAAACTCATAGAAAATAACCACAACAATCCTAGATGTTTATTCAGTACTGTGGATAAACTGGTTTGGAATAAAGCCTAAAATGAACCAGATATTCTGGCGCAGCACAAGAGTAATGACGTCATGAATTTCTTTACTGATAAAATTTAAATAATCAGAAATAAAATTGGATTTATGCAATCATCTGTCATAGCACCTCAGAAAACAGTGTCTAATAAATTTCCTCATGTGCAACTTCAATTCTTCTCTGTCATAGCTCATGAAGAGCTAACAAAACTTATCGAAACATCAAAAGCCACAACATGTTTGTTAGATCCTATACCAAATAAGCTCTTAAAAGAGGTATCTCCTGTAATTTCAGAACCTCTTCTTAATATTATTAACTCCTCGCTATGCTTAGGACATGCCACAAGAAACTTTAAACTGGCAGTTATCAAACTGCTTATTAAGAAGCCACAATCCTGGAGAACTGGCTAATTATAGACTGATTTCAAATTTCTCGTTTATGTCAAAAATACTTCAAAAGGTAGTATCCTCACAAATATGTTCATTTCTACAGAGAAATGGTATATACAAAGAATTTCAGTCAGGATTTAGGCCTCATCACAGTACAGAGACTGCACTTATCAGAGTTACAAATGACTTGGTCTTATCATCTGATCGTGGCTGCATTTCTCTTCTAGTGCTTTTAGATCTTAGTGCTACATTCAACATGATAATCACGACATTCTCTTGAATAGGCTAGAGAATTATGTTGGCATTTGTGGAGTTGCATTAGCATGGTTTAGGTCATATTTAGCAGACTGCTACCACTTTGTCTATGTAAATGAAGAATTATCAAACCAAACAAAAGTCAAATATGGAGTGCCACAGGGATCAGTTTTAGGGCCTCTGCTTTTCTCCTTGTATATGCTTCCCCTGGGAGATATTATCAGGAATTGTGGAATAAGTTTCCACTGCTATGCCGACGATACTTTATATTTCTTCAAAACCTGATGAGATTTCACAATTCTCCAAATTAGCAGTGTATCAATAAAATAAAAGATTGGATGGCCAGAAATTTCCTTCTACTCAATTCTGACAAAACAGAGGTACTAATTATTGGACCAAAAAAACTCTAAAAATAAGCCACTACAATATAATTTGACTCTCGATGGATGTACTGTTACATCATCTTCAACAGCGATGAATTTAGGTGTTATATTTGATACCAATCTGTCCTTTGAAAATCAAATTACCAATGTTTGTAGAACAGCATTCTTCCACCTAATAAATATTGCTAAATTAATGCAAATTAATGCGTTTATGACCTCAAGACTACATTATTGTAATACATTACTGGTAGGATGTCCAGCAAGATCAATAAATAATCTTCAATTGGTTCAAAATGCAGCAGCCAGAGTGCTAACGAGAACCAATAAATATGATCATATTAGCCCCATTTTAACATCATTACATTGGCAACCTGTTAAATTATGAATTATTTTAAAAATTCTGTTAACTACGTACAAAGCTTTGAATGGTCTAGCTCCGCAGTACTTAAGTGACCTTCTACCACACTATATTTCATCACGTTCATTACAATCGCAAAATTCTGGCCTGTTAATAGTTCCTAGAATATCAAAATCCACAAAAGGAGATAGATCCTTTTCACATTTGTCTCCTAAACTATGGAATAGTCTCTCTAACACTGTTTGAGATGCAGACACATTCCCTCAGTTTAAGTCTAGACTAAGACTCATCTATTTAGCCAGGCATACACCTAATTTGTCCTCCAACCCACAATTAGGCTGCTTTAGTTGGGTCTGCCAGAACCAGAAACCAGAAACATTGATCATGATTTTTAACTCTGCAATAAATTGAATGGCATCTATGCTAATATTATTCTATTTGTTTCCCTGTCTCAACCTTGGGACTTCTATCCTGAGGTCACGAGAACCAACTGGATCCAGCTCCATTCCTGCATCGTGTTGGACTCCACTGCTACGTGTCGCTGAGTGATGATGACTAAATGCAGCCGGTGCCAGCCAAACATCACTTCAGTCTATTATGATGGACTTCAGAGGATGAACTGATGCCAACTCCAATCTTAAGACATGGGATACTCATATGCCATTGTCTGAACCTTGGATTTAGGATGGACCACACCGAAACTCACCGAAATTACCGGCTAGGTTGAACTGTGATGCAACTCACTGATTACTGCCTGCATCACCTCGGTCTATTGATGGACTACAATCTTGAAATGGGATACATAGACTATCAATTGCCAACAAAAGCCTTCATCAGCCAATTAACAAGGACAATTGCATCTATGTGAACTTCTGCAGTTAATCCAGGATGGACTTTAAAGACATTGGTCATTAATCTTACAGTTCAAACAAAATCGATGTTTAAACACTGACTCTTAACACTTACTTAGTTTAATCATTTTAAACCATGACTTGCACTTTACATAAGTAATATTTACATTATGTTCATGATGTTAGCCAGAGGGGAACTGGCCCCCACAGTGAGTCTGGTTTCTCCCAAGGTTATTTTTCTCCATTAATCAACATCTTATGGAGTTTTGCGTTCCTTGCCACAGTCACCTTCAGCTTGCTCACTGGGGTTATTTATACAATTATTATATAATTACTTATTTTAAACACGATTAACAACCGTATTTTATCTAATTACACAATGATGATTCATCGACATTATAGTTTTATAGTCTGTTAATGCCCGATCTTCTGTAAAGCTGCTTTGAAACGATGTGTGTCGTGAAAGGCGCTATACAAATAAAATTGACTTGATTTGACTTCCATTGTGAGTGCCTCACTGTAACCCAGATTTTTTCCAGAAAAGAATGGGCAAGTCAAAAACATTTTTATGTGGTAATCAATTTTATGCCACACATGCTGTCGATTGAGCTTAACTTGTATTGAACCCGGAATGTATTAATTTTTTTATTGGGAAACCAAAAAGGTTAACAATTGTAGAATTATAACTGCATATACAAAAAGGCATTGATAATAGAAGAAAAAAACTTTTTTTATTTTTACTTTTTGTAAAAATGAAAGCCTTAGCCATTTATTTTTCTCTTGTAGTTTGTCTTCGAAATTTTGTTTTGAATTGAGTGATTATTGTTTTTCTACAATTGATAAAATTCTATTTTTTTGCATTAAAGATATTATTGGTTATTTTGAACACGAGAATAAAACTTTGTATTGTTTGTAGTTAATTTTTTTTTTTTATTCTTGTAGCAAAATTTTATTTTTATTAAGCAGAGGTATCTTAAAAAGCTACCCAGGCTCACTGAGATCTTAGTTGAAGTGGAGTACTTAGTTAAATCTTTAAGATTGCTCATGAATAAAAAATGTTCTTCTTTTTTTAAGAAATTATGATGAAATTTTGGTATGTGCCATGAACCATTGAACCCGGAATATTCCTTTAACTACTTCCTTAGATACCTCGCACATGTCAGCCCTTTGTGTGGCAGAGCTGTTGGCTCTCATGGTGAGTCCCTCTCCCTCTCTATCCCCCTCTCGGTCCCTGTCAACAGGAATGGCTGAACCAGGTTGCGGCGATGGAGAGGGAGGGTGGACGGCCTCTGTACAAAACAGCGTCCGAGGGCCATGGAGTTCACAGAAGTGGCAAAGTGCAACTAAAGCATTCATCTGGATAAAATAGAAAGATTATTTGAGAATAAAAGCCCATGTAATATTATCACTGACTTCTCATTTATTATTAGCAACATCTCAAATGGATGAGAGTAACAGAGAGTCACTAACTATACTTTGTTCTGGACGCATAATATGAAAACAGCAAAGGGTCAAAGAGTTTACCTTTATTAAACCCAACTGCAAGAGTACACTAGTTTTGCATATACATATATAAAACAGAATAAACAAAATATAATTACCTTTGTTATCAGTTGGGTAGGGCTGTAGCACCGACTGGCACTGCCACTAAACCATCAAGAACAAAATACTGTAACTGGGCTTTGACTAACTTATCTACAAGCTTAGCATGGTTATAAATGTTACTAACAATACTACAGGTTATTACTACGTCTCACAGTCAGTCAGTTAAAAGGTACGCCATCCTCACCGATGAACGATTTACTAAATCGTCGCCCAAACACGGTCGAAATTATTAGTTTTATTGCGTTTACATCGTTAAATCCATCCTTTCACAGTCCTTTCAATGTGTCATGTGATGTGACGGGGGAGTCACGCGCTTGGATCACAACAACTATGGCAAGCCAAATTAACTTTTATTCAACCGCAGGATATGAATTGTTGAAATCAACAATTCAGTTTTCACTAGTTAGAATTCTAATTCTTGATACCAATAATTACATTTCCACTAGTAAAAATGTGAATTATTTATAACAACAATGATGTCATCACTCGCGGAAATATTTTCTTGATATCAAAAATGGAATTTCAACTAGTAAAAACCGTCATTCTAGTAACTGACTCCTTACATGTTAGAAAAGAATTGTTACATGTTAAAATGTATTTTTTACTAGTTAAAATGGTCATTTCAGATATTATAAATTCCTTTGTGTATATGTACATAATAATGAGGAGTATTTACGTGTTCCTTACGTAACTTATGAATATTCAATAAAATAAAGGTATGGAACCTCGCAGGAGATACAAGGGGAAAAGAGAACCGCTAATTCATCCCCATGATCAGTTTCTGTCATTTATAAACCACACATTTATTTTTCATATCAAAACCACAAGGTGTATATTATGTTTACATTGAATAGCATTGTATACTTTTGTAATGTGAATCGAGATGTGTCCATCTGCAGAACCACAGATCCACAGCAATTCAGGACCACAGTGCCAGGCCGCAGTTTCAGGACAGATGAGGTGTTAGTATATTAGCACCATCTAACATTTAGAGCAAAAATGTGTACACTTGTTTGCTTTTTTAGATTTAAAATGTGTTTTTAACTATACCCATTTGACTATATTATATGTGATCATTTGCTTTCCTTCCTGTTCATAAATTTACAAAGAGTACTTTAAAAAAAGACTCACAGAATGGGCATTTCATGTCATTTGTATTTAATCATATCAAATTCAAAATAAATTTAGTTTAAAATGGAATGCACTAATTTATCAGCCGGGGCCTCATTCCCCAATAATGATCGCTCTTAGCTAGTGGTTAAGAGCGCTTTCTACCAGCGATTTTTTGAACGTTTGTTATTTTTAACATGCGATTCCCAAAAATTCTCTTAACATGAACGTGTGAGGACACGGTTTAAGTGCTACTTAAGAGAGTCACTACTTAAGAGAGTTAGAAATGTAACTGAAAATTTAATTGTTGATATCAACGATTCATACCCTGTGAATGAATAAAAGCTAAAACGGCTTGCCATACAACAACAGCATGCGCGTGACTCTCAGCTGATCTTGTCTCTCAAATTAAACGCACATCGATACAGTCCTTTTAATCTACTAATACCTTGCTTATTTTTATTCTGATGTAGTTTCATGTTAAGGTCACATATATGTTAGGTATCATAAGTGGTGTCATTTCCTTCTAAATTCGTCGAATGTCTGTCTGAAAACTACAGTTTCCATCAGCGCCCATGAACTGAAACCGGAAGTTACGTTTGTAAATGCTGAACTCCTTGCCATTACCTATCTATCAGCACAGTAAATAAACCGGGAAATAGCTATGTTAAAAACGTTTAGTAAATGAAACGTCTATAAAATACAGTCAGGCAATGTGTTTATTTCCAAATGGCGTAGTTCATTAAGTTACATTTTTAAATAAATTTAGTTACTTATTTTTTATGAAAATGGTGAAGCCATTAGTACTGTATGAGTCATTTTACTAGATGTTGTCATCGTGTATGTGTTAAGATTAACACTAGTAACCAATCAGCTAAGTTTCTTCCGACTAATTGGAAACATGGGATACTTAACATCTAATCTGTCCAAAATTATGGAGAGAATGGTTATTTTTTGATTAAATCATGTGCTGGAAAGCAAAGGATACTTTTCTCCTTTCCAGAGTGGTTATTTCTTGATGTGGAGAAAGCTTATGATATGATATGATATGATATGAAATAAGGGCTTCTAATTAAACTGGATAAGATGGGTATTGGAGGGAGAGTGTTTAATTGGTTACATTGTTTCCTTTTTGACAGATCTATTCAAGTCAGGGTGGGATCATCGTATTCCAATACATATTATGTCGAAAATGGTACTCCTCAAGGTAGTGTCTAGCCCCATCCTATTTAATTTTATGATTAATGACATATTTTCCCAGGTTGGCGCATGGTGCAGGAGTTAAAAAAAAGTCTCTTGTTTGCAGATGATGAAGCACTGTGGAAGAGAGGGAGGAATGTTTTGTATGTGGCTAAAAGTATAAAGAGTGCAATTAATGAGGTGGAAAAATGGACTGATAAATTTATCAGTGCCGAAAACATAGGTTATTTGTTTTTCAAAAAAGAGAGAATGTGCAAAAGATTGCAGCTATATGGCAAACCCTTAGAACAAGTGAATGTGATAAGATATCTGGGGGTATGGCTAGACACAAAACTGACATTTGCAATTCACATACAAAAAATGTTTTAAATATCTTAAGAGGTTTTGCTGGGGTGGATTGGGGTGCCAGGTGTCACTCATTGAAGATAATATATTGTGCATTAATTAGGTCAACTATAGATTATTGATGTATAGCATATGGGTCTGCGTCTAAAACTTTGCTGCAGAAAGTGGAAATAAGTCAGTCACAGGAATTATGTGTTGTGGTGCTCTCAGATCTTCTCCTATTCCTGCCTTACAGGTAGAAATGAGTGAACCGCCTCTTGATATTAGAAGACTAAAGATAATGTTGACATATTGGATTACAGTGAAAGGACACTTTGAAACTCATCCAATTAAAAAAGTATTGTTATAATGCTGGGAATATGACTCAGCCAATCTAAGAAGTTTTGGATAGATTGCAGAAGATGAAGCCCAATCATGTGGAATAATACATGTAGAAGTGAGCCCCACAGTAGTAGTGTCACCTATTTCTCCTTGGCTATTCCCTTTACCATTAGTAGATCTTAATTTCGCCTTGGGAACACAGCTCTAAATGATTCCCTATATAGGATGAACAAACATGAGTCTGGGAACTGTAGTTTATGTGGATCAGCAGAAACTGTAGCGCATGTAGGCCTACTAATATATTGTACTGCTTATGAAAATGAAAGAGTAATTCTGTTGGAAGAAATAAGAGAAATGGGGATAGGAAATCTTACTCTTAAAACACTGCTGCTTAATGAATTGGATCATCGTAAAATATATAATGCATTAATGAGATACTTAAGAAAGGTAGAACTGTTTAACAAGATTTAGAAGGTAATAGTTTTTTTTTCCATCAACGCTCCACACTCCAGTCCAGTTGGTGGCGGGAGTGCATCTATCGTTTGTATGCCAACCGCCATAAAACGCCAAAAGAAGAAGAAGTAGTCAACTAAATTATGTGGCTGTGTGTGACTTGAGGTAGGTTAGTTTCTGCCCTCTTGATGTTGAATTTTTGGTTAATAATATTGTGATTTTGGCCAATTACTTTATACATAAATATAAATTTGTTAAAAATCCTCCCATCCTCTTGCATTTCCAGAAGGAATTGGTGAATTTCCTCAAATCTTTAAAATATTTGCATAATAAAAAAAGCCCTTAAATTGTGTAAACTTTTGGAGACACTTTGATAATTAACACCCTTGTATAATATTCTTTTGGTCTTTTTCATTTATCTATTTAGTTATTTTTTTATTATTATTTTTTTATTTTTGTTATCCCTTGGTCATTTACCTTTGTTTATTATGTGTATTTTTTGTTTGTGCTGCTATTTAGTTTTGACGTTATGTATTAAGATTCATGTTTACTGTGGCTTCTTTGTATTTTCATTCAAGCAATACAAATAAAAAAAAGTTTCTGCCCTCTCGTATTGTGGCATTATTATTAGTAATCATTTTTGTTTTGTATATTTTAAAATGTGTTTAGGATGTTTACATATTTTTATGTATTTTTACTTTTCGACTTGATTTTTTAATACGTTACATTTAAAAATACATTATGTCAAAAATAATTGTATACGGTTGCTTTTAATGGAACGTGTGTGTTTCAGTAAAGCTCAGTTTAATTTGTTAAAAAAGGAGTTAGAGTAAGAGAGTACAAAGGAAAACTTCCCAGAGTATTCTGATGAGCAAATCCACAGAGGTAAGAGTTAAAAGTAATTAACAATTAATTAAATTGTAGTTATTGTTGGTATTCACTTTTTCATTTGAAATAAACTTTATAAAATTGAGTATTTCAAAAACATTTTTTTATTTTTTTTTTGTAAGTTTGAAATACACTGAAATATACTAATTTGTCTACTTTCATCTTAATATTTTATGGTAAAATGCTTTTAACACAATAGATCAAATGTGGAAGCCACAGATTAATTAATGGTTTCACAGTGCAAATGTAGAAATTACCTGAAGATGGCAGTGAAAAGCCTTTCAGCCAACTTCGCAATTACTGTGTTCTTACACTTTATGCACAATTTCTTCCCTAGAAGAAAAACTGCCCGGGAAAAGCCATTTATTGTGCTATTTTCAGTTAAAAACACTTGGCCTAAACGTTTTTAAAGGGACGTTTATGTTGTGCTGAAGCAATCAAATTGGGATGTGTTGTTACACGGGTAGTATAGTACAGGTTATAGGTATGTTTGTTTAATGTGTCTCAATAGGAGTGTAAAAGCATAAACGGTGGGTGGGGTTGAAGACGAGTTGAAACACGCTGCATTGAGTTTAGTCCATCCCTCTTAAACTTGCCCGTTGTGTTTTGGTTGTCATTTATATTTTTACACACCACTACATCTAAAAAAGGCTCGTGGGCAGACTTCACTTTAAGTACATTTACTATACCTAATCAGGGAGCTATTAACTTGTATCTGCCTACTGTCTAAATAATTATAGACCTTTTTATTTATTTTATTTGTATTTTATTTTTCTCCACAATTTGGAATGCCCAATTCCAAATGTGCTATTAAGTCCTTGTGGTGGTGTAGTGAATCTCAGTTGCCTCCGTGTCTGAGGCCATGCATCTTATCTTGTTGAGCACGCTACCATGGAGACATAGCGCTGTGGAGGCTTCACTCTGTTCTTCACGACATCCATGCACAACTCCCCACGTGTCCCGCCAAGAGCGAACCACATTATAGCGACCATGAGGAGGTTACCCCATGTGACTTTACCCTCCCTAGCAACTGGGTCAATTTGGTTGCTTAGGAGACCTGGGGCCGGTTGCATAAAACTGTTTTAGACTGGTCTTACTAGTTAGTCATCTAAAATGTTGGTCATAATTTTTTCAGTCAGTTGCATAAAAACTTAGATCAGTCTATTTTAAGGCCAAAATGTAAGACAGCAGACTGCAAACAAGCCCACACTGGCCCTTTACGGGCCCACTTAGGGCTAGCCTAATGGCCCACAGCAGGCTGCCAGCGCAGGGCCCATGAGAATTTGCTCATTGGCAAAACGTTGGCCCCTGCACAGGCAGCCCTCACTTAGCCCCCAGGAAGCCCTCACAGGGCCCGCACTATTAATCTACAACAATAATTCACTATAAATACTTTGACTACTATAATAACTATAAGCCTTTGGGAAAAACGATTATTCTATACATCTGAAATGGATGCAGTCACCACATAACTAATGTCTGTATTGTCAAAAATGTACAGTAGTCAAAGGGATTTCAAATCAATGTATTTATTAATTACAAAATTTAAAACATTCAATTCAGGTTAAAACAGCTTAATAAAGCTAATTTAACACTCTGGAAGGGACTAAAAATCCTCTATACAAATATAAAAATAATTCAAATAAACACAAAAATAAAAAAATACCACATTATTACTTTGACCTTTGCTGAAAATATGTTTGGTGTGCTAATTATTAATTGGCAAAGTTCACTCTTCCCCAGAGGTCCCTTGACTAGTCAGCAGACGGTGGTAGCGCTCCTTTCGTCTACCCGCTCTGTCTCTTGAATTCCGCAGCCACACCTTTATCTCACTCTCAATTTCCGAATCAGGAGGACTTGGCTGAAAGGAACATTTTCTTACAGCCTCTGAAATGCAAATAGGCATGTAACAACACCGTGTGTGGGAAGTAATTAATATATGCCATTTCTAATACCACATGCTTACCTGTTACAACCCTCCTTAGCCTCAGGTTCTGAAAAGGTCTCTTTTGGTTTGAGCCATTCCAGTTCAATTGAGTGGCTAAAGAATGGCCAATCAATGTTGTCAGTATTCTCCTAGTTGCTACTTGGACATTACACCCACCAATGGTTCCTAGATAGGCAGTCTATGAGGAAGGAACATACACAAATTAAAAAGTGATTTGCATTGGTAAAAATTAGGTTCAGGACAAAACATTTTTTAAAGCTTTCAGTCAGGCCATCCTTAAAAATATTCTTGTTTGCCGTAACTCGACCGACCCTGTCAATTTAGGACCGACCCAATTATATTTTTTTTTCCCTTTTAGTCCGACCGACTTGCCGGTTGTAAACTTGCGTTAAGACCGACCGATTTTTTTTTAAACTCTTCAAACAACTAATACAAATGCAATAAAATAATATGAATTATATTTTAGTAAGTATTGTGAATATAAATTGCCTATGCCTACATACAAACGTAGGCTACGTTCTTTCTTTTAATTAAAAACCCGTGGCGCGTCATCTATGATTATGTTTACACCATTGGTTTACGCATGTCAAACTATGGCCTACACGTTCGCTTCGTTTCATTCACTGTCAATGGTTCGCGCTTGGTAACAATGGCTGCGGCTTTATAAAATTACTCTAAAGATTATTTCATTTTTATATGTTGTCGAATATGGTTTATTAAAAAATAAACGTGTGAAAGCGTGTTATAGGCTATTTGTCATGTTATAGTCAGATATGATGGCGCTACTGCAACACGCATCTCTGCAGATGAGCATCTATTCATCAAGCCAATGTGCAAACTATCACAAATCAAAGTGAAAGTAAGTCGCAGACGCTTAACACACAATCATCTTCATTAAATGTAAAGAAATTAAATGACGTATCGTGACATTGTTGGTGATACACAGCCCTAGTAGATACACTATATGGACGAAGTATGTGGACCCATTGACTGAAAACAATTAAAACTGAGCACAGAGACCATTTTAGCAGAATAAAAGCCAACTATAAACTCACAATAGGGCTCTAAAAAACAGTGTGCCCCTAGAGTCCAGTATTGTACAGCATTTTGTCTATGTTCAATGAATGCACTCATGATTACCATCGCGCAACATCAGCATCACAGCAGTTTCACACTGCAAGCGTGAGCGGCGCATATTTTTACTAATGAAACAATAAAATCCACAGGCAATACATAATAATAATAATAACCTAATAATATTTGGATTTTGTCTGTGGATTTTATTGTTTCATTAGTAGAGATGCACCGATTACAATTTTCTAGGCCTATTCTGATTTCCGGTTTTTCATTGAGTTTGACCTGCCGATACCGATTTTAGCCGATTCCGATTTCATCCACAGACAAAATCCAAATATTATTAGGTAATGTAAGGCCTAGCCTAATAAGAAAGAAATGGATACTAACATTGGGTTCTTCTTTCAAGAACCAATTCTCAATGAATAACCATCGTTACAAGATGTAGCCACAAAGAGTAAAAATAACTTTTGCTTCCAAGGCTAGAGAGGTGTAAGCCTTTTTACAGTCTACTAAATATACCTGCTGATAGAGAGTGCCTCACAGGAAGGGGGAAGGCTACAGGTGAAGGACGGCTTGCAAGTGGAAGTTGGATCTCAGGTGAAAGTTGAAGGTGGCTCGCTGGTGGAGGGTGGCTCGCTGGAGCTATTCATCAAAAGCTGACAAAATAATAATAATAATATTGGGTGTAAATTATTATTTTCATAGTTCTTCTTTCATCATTAAAGAGTATTATTTCCACACGTTTTAAAGCTATATCAGTTTAAACTTCTAATAGATCGTTTTCTGAGTGCACTTATCTGAAGCACACACACACGCGCGCACAAACACAAAAACACACACAAACTGGCTGTAAGTCTTGTAACTTCTTTCACATTTTGTTGTTGTTTTTAAACTGTCAAATACTAGGATGCTGCATACAGCCCTAGACGTAACGTTATCACATAACCAACTGAATGCACTGTACGATACTATGATATTTCTTCAAAAGCTGATCGTGGAGCCATTTTAATCCACTATCAAAAATAATGTGCGCAGAGCACAGCCGTTAGACGAACATAGTTATAGCTTAAGAACTTTTTTCCTTAGACTTCAGCAGTTTACTTTGACAATCTGACGTGGTAACATACAGAATAGGGAAAACGGGGTGAGAAGAACAATATTTAACCTATATAAGCTAACTAACGTTAGTTAATTGACAACCTAACGTTACTCCGTTGTCGTTCGACAAAAACATATGGTCTGTCTGGATTAACCAAAAAAAAACAATAGGTACTGAAATATAATCCTAGCAGAACATACACACTATAGCAATTATTTACTGTTAAAGATAATACTCAATTTACACTTAAAACTCACCTCAGAGTCAGGAGAATTCCAGCGTGATGGCAGAAACCGTTGGAAAGGCGGCAACGCAAGTGACGACTGCAGCCTGTAGCTCAATGACGCGATGACGTTGATTAATCAATACGTAGTTGATGTTCGACGCATGCGCGGAATTGGATACTTTAACACGCATGTATTAATCTTGTATTTAATGTAATTTAAACTGTAATGCCGAGTTAAGGATAAAAAAATAGATACTTAAATAGATATTTAATTAGACAAATTATTCTGTGATTTTAAATCAGTAGCTTGCGTATTTTAACTTTATTTAAACAAGGAGGGCAAAGTGTTTTGAATATATATATATGTGTTGTTATTATTTGTTTAATTCATTTAATTCTCACACTCGCTGTGCTATAGCCTACTTGGCAGATTATAAGAGTTGTAATAAAATATGTGGACATCCTTTTTATACCCTAAGAGATTTAATAAATTAAGATGACAAGAATAAATATCCTGTGTCACGGTGTGAAAAGAAACTAATGAATAAACATTTATTTGACTTGACTGAGGCGTTATTAGTCATGTGAACCTGTATTTTCTTTCAATTTAATGTAATTTTTATTGTTGACATTTTTTAGCTATATTAGAATGATTTAAATGGCATTAGGCCTATACGTCTATGGGAAATTGTATAAAAACAGACAAAAAGTAAATTACATTTAAACTCAACTAACTCTGCCAGAGTGATGGATATCATAATAACTATAGTTGTAACTTCTTCATATCTCTGTACCATCAATAACTTTACATTTTGACCTTCTCAAATAAATTGAAAGCCTATTGTTTTATTCCTGATATGCAGGATTCAAAATTAACTAGGTTGGTAGATTTTTTTTTTAGATTACGAGGCAACCAGATTTTTACCAGCAATTGCATGGTACACTGTTAATTTTGGATTACATTACAAACATCATATCCAGGAAAATAATAGGCTTTTTAAAGTCAGATTTGTTCTTAGAGTTTTTAAGGGATCATGCGTTGTCTTGTAGACACAATCCAATGCAAATAATGGATTTTTTCTTTTTATTCCTTCTGAGCAGAGTTATAAATGGAAGGTCTTATTGAATTTCACAATTAAATTTTAAAAAGCTATCTAAACAAAACCTGCATGGGCCCAAAGGTACAAAAGCTGCTCTGGGCCCGAACGGGCTGGCCCACAATGGGCCATCATGGGCTTAATGTGGGCAGCCCGCTAGTGTGGGCTGCTCACAGATAGCCCGCGGTGAGCCCAAAGCTGTGGGCCTCGCCTGGGCAAGCCCGCACTGGGCCTGTTTAGGTTTGGTGTGGGCTGGCCCTAGCCCACTGTGCCCGCAAAAAGCCAGCATGGGCCCCGCAGGGGCATGTTTGCAGGGACCTTGGCTAACTTTTGTTTACATTCCATGTTGCCATGGAAAATAACTGTCAGCTGAGCTTGTGGGATCTTCAGTTGAGGGCTGAAAGGGGCTTGATTTGAAACTCTGTAGAAGACTTCAAAGATGGTAACAAAATGTTGTGTTTTTTATTATTTGGGTTAACATCACCAAATTTGTTCATTAGAATAAATTTTGAAGCACTGTAGTCCTCTAATATGCAAATATTTTCAGCAAATGAAAACTGTATTGAGCATCCACTGTCGGCCATTTTTTAAAGCTGTTTAGTGTCTTACTTTTCCTACAATGCAATGCAAATTAGACTGTCTTTCAAAAGACAAATGTCAGCTTGTTTTATGCAATGGTCTTTCTTCAGTGACTTTAGTTAGTCAGACTATTTCTTAGACACAGTCTTAAGATAATGACTATGTTTATGCAACCGGCCCCTGGCTGGTGTCACTCGGCACACCCTGGATTCAAACTCATGACTCCAGGGGTGGTAGTCAGGTCTTTACTCGCTGAGCTATCCAGTCCCCGGATTAATCTTCTATTTTGAGATTATCAGCGTGGCCAATTAATAGAAGTAGTATTTCACAAAATGTAGTTTCCAAAATCTAAGGACAGCCTTGTCAACATACTAAACTGTTTAACAAATCTTCTATTAACATTCTATTAATAAATACTTTCTGTTTTCATAGATTTTATTAGAATATTGTGAACTATTCTATGAAATAAGTGTACTTTTATCTACATCTCATTTACTATCATTAATTTAGATTATTTATATTGCCAGTGTACTTATTATATCATCATAAGCTGTTAAAAAACACATCGTTCGACCAGTAGTAAATACTGTTTGCTATGTGATTGACCAATGTTATGATTTTACTGTACTTTCCCCTTATTTTCCTTTCGATACAGATGAGAAGGAAACAAAAACAAGCAGAAACAACATTTGCAAGCACTTTCTCTTGGGCAAATGCCATTTTGGAGACAGATGTCTACTGTCTCGCAGGTCTGTCAATCACTCGAGATGGCAGACAGTACGTTAAACCATGCCAGTAGAGGAACTAGCCTCACGCTAAGCACTCTTTATCTCAGAATATTCTTGTAGCTGACTCAGAGAAAGATTGTGATAGGTCCTGGGAATATTCTTTGAAGCTTCAAAGCTTAGTCAATAAATAACCCGACTCTCTTTCCCGACTTTACAGTGTCCTTTATGTCCCTCAAAGCACACAAAAAGAGGAAGATGACAGACCGGTTACAGAAAAGCAGAGCAAGAAACGAAAACAGAAAAAAGATAAATACAGAAAATAAAGAAAATAATTATTCAAAGATCGAGAGAGAAGGTGTGACACTGCAGAAGCACTTTATCTTCTATATCTACCACTCATGACTAATAGTTTCTCTTTCTGTCCCAGGGCTGAAAAAGAAGCCACGCATGTGCACTGCTCATGATGTAATCTCCAGAATTCTTTGGGACTCCTCAGTGGACCCAGCTGATTTTATGGTCGGTCACCTGGACCACTTCCTTGGGTTGCTGGAACGCCCATTCTCTGAATTCTCATGGGATGCTCAGGTGTGTAACATCAGGCCACATTCACATGATTCATTTTCATGTAAAAAACAGATCCTCTAAGCCCATGTATCACAAGATGTAAAGCAGTCTAAGGTGTTTTGAGCTTTGTATGCCTCCCTTAACACTTGTGTGATACTTAAAAGGTGTGTGACACTGACTTTTCTGAGGAGCTGGCTCTCCCTTGTCTCAGAATCCAATACTTCAGCTATAATGGTCAGCGTGTGTGGGACAAAGACAATCGTACTGATAGGGTGTTTTGGTTCCACGGGGCAAACTATTGTGCCTCCTTTTGGGGGTGAGGATCATCAACTAGGTGAGATTTACCTTGAGAGTCTTATTAAGTAAAAATACATAGCTGAATGGTAAAGATTTGTTTTGATTACTGTATATCAGAAAAACAACAGACATGATATGGACCTTCGTCAGGGTAGATGGGAAACATCATAGTTGACATGAACAAGGCCTCATTTTCATTCACATGAAATTCAGTATAAACTGAGGTCCACTGTATTTAAACTTTCATAATTATTCTTAAATTTGATTTATTGGAATTATTTAAATTCTCAGAGAATTTAACACCTGATGCTGGACAACAGGAAGAGACTACAAACATAGAAGATGTTTTAAATGACCAAGTGCAAGCAACTTCAGAATTTTCTAAAGAACAGGATGATGTTTCAACTACAGTTACAACAAACACACATATGCGGCAGAAGACTCAGCAACAGAAAATACTGATAATGTATCCCGTGATGACACTTTACTTTTGCAATATGAACCTCCAGTTGAAGGAAAAGCTAGAAGTAAATAAACTTTATCTTTGTGTGAATGGTCCAACCACAACAGAAAGTGGTTTCTACCAGATAGTATGTGTTGTGCAGCTACCTAATGTTTAAAGTAGTTTTATATCATCTGAACTCAGGAGTAATGACCATGTCAAATACAGGATAGTTTTAAAATTAAGGATGAAATAATGTCCATCTCAATACCAATGATCTTTCTCTTGTATTCCTAATATTACTCTTGTACAACGCATTTAGATTTTCAATAGGTTTACCAATTCAGGGCTGCCAAATTTTATAGTTGATAATTAAATTATTAAAATAATAATAAAAAAAAAATCAATACTATAATTTATTTTTTGTAATAAGGGAAGCATCAAATTGTGTTTATATTTTCTCTATGCAATTTTTTATTTTTTTTTTATAAACAACTATATTAACACATAGGACATGTTTTCGGATGAAGTCTGTTTTTTCCATTTCCTAACATCATTATTTTCCAAAGCATGTAGTACTAGAGAATGAAAACTCCCTTTCAGTGTGGATGTGAGGTGTAAATGTAGAAAAATCTATACGTTTTCAATGCGTTATTTATAAGTAGTTGTTTGTAAGTATCATAGTTTAAGCACAGTAGTCCTATTTCAGTGGAGAAGCTATTTTTTAATTGCCAGTGAATTTTACTGAACAGCTTTGACACTTGTTATATGACTCTTTTTGAGTTATAATACAGTTTTGATTATGTTATCCTTTACAAAGATGTTGTATTTGTTTACATTAAATACAATATATTACATAGTTAAAATGAACTAATGATGAGCAATACGTTTACAGCATTTTTAATCTTGGTTAATTTATACATATACTACCAATACATTTCACATTAAATGTTAATATTGGGTAATACAATATGAACAGTAACAAGCACTGAATAATATTATTATAATTAATAGTTACCATTAACCAATATTACATAACAATGTATAAAGTTTTTGTTAGTTACTAGTTCATGATGCCTAATTAATTAACACATATGAATAGAACCTTAAAGTAATGTTTTACTTATATTTTTTGTACATTTGTATTGTATATAGTACAGTACTGTGCAAATGTCATAGGCACATACAATGTTTCACAAAAACATTTGTCTTAAGATGGTTATTTATATCATCAGCTTTAGTGTGTCAAAAGGAATTATACATTTTACACTCCTAAAAAGTCCTTTTGCAAAGAGAATAGAATAGAAGAACAGGGAGACCTGCAACAGATGGCATGCCCCCCACAGAGCCCCCACTGAACATTGTGTCAGTCTGAGGTTACATAAAGAGACAGAAGCAATTGAGACAGCCTAAATAGATTGAAGAACTGTGGTGAATTCTCCAAGAAGCTTGGAACATCCTATCTGCCAACAACCAAGAATAACTGTGTCCAGGTGTACTTAGGAGAATTGGTGCTGTTTGAAGGCAAAAGTGGTCACTGGTCACACCAAATATTGATTTAACTTTTTTTTTATGTTTACTTGACTTTGGCTGAGGTTTATTGAAAAATTAAAAATATTTATGGCATTAGTTTTTGAAGAAATCCTCACTATGCAACAAGTGTCTAAAACAAGTGTACTGTACTGTATGTGTGTGTGTGTGTGTGTGTATATATATATATATATATATATATATATATATATATATATATATATATATATATATATGTGTGTGTGTGTGTGTGTATAAGTAGTGTAACATATTTTTTTGTACATTTTAGAATAATAGTAAAGTCATCAAAACTATGGAATAACATAAATTGAACAATGGGAATAATGTTGTTACTAAACAAAATCCAAAATAATTCAAAACTATGTTATATTTTAGCATCTTCAATGTAGTCACCCTTTGCCTAGAATTTGCAGACATGTACTCTTGACATTTTCTCAACCAACTTCTTGAGGTATCACCCTGGGATGCTTTTTAAACAGTATTGAAGGAGTTTCCATCTATGTTGGGCACCTATTGGCTGCTTTTCTTTATTATTTGGTCAAAATCATCCATTTCAAAAACTTTTTTTAAATTAAATTTTAGTTTTATAATGAAATAAATTAATATGGTCGCCCAATTATATTTTTGTCCACAAAACTAATTTCAAACATTTAAGCATACAGATCAAAAGATTTTTAAGATCATGAGAAACATTATAGTCACGTTTCAAAACTTTTGACCGGTAGTGTATGTACGTGTGTATATATATATATGTACACACACACACACATTGGCAAGAAAAAGAATGTGAACCCTTTTGAATTAGCAGGTTTTATGCATTAGTTATATAACGTGATCTCATCTTCTTCAAAGTCAGTAGTATAGACAACACAATGTGCTAACAACACACAAATAATTATAATCTTTCATGTCTTTGTTGAACACATCCCATTAAACATTCACAGTGCTGTGGAAAAAGTAAGTGAACCCTTGCATTTAATAACTGGTCGATCCTCCTTTGGCAGCAATAACCTCAACCAAGCAGTTCCGGTAGCTGCGGATCAGACCTGCACAACGTTCAGAAGCAATTTTGGACCATTCTTCCTTACAGAACTGCTTCAGCTCAGTTTATATCCTTAAGATATCTGGTGTGAACATCTCTCTTGAGGTCATTCTACAACATCTCTATAGGGTTAAGCTCTGACTGGGACACTCTAAAAGGTGGATTTGATTATTTTGAAGCCATTTTGTAGTGGATTTACTTCAATGTTTAGGGTCATTGTCCTTCTGCATCATCCAACTTCTACTGAGCTTCAGCTGACACACAGCCACCATTACAATATCCTGTTGGAAATCTTGATAAACTTGGGAATATTTTTTTTCCTTAGATGATGGCAAGCAGTCCAAATTAGCCCCAAATCATGATGCTCCCTCCACTGTACTTCATCACTGGAATGATTTTTTCATGATAGTATGCGGTGCCCTTTTTACACCATACATAATGCTGTATGTTCTTCCCAAACAACCTTAAGGCTCAGGTATACTTCTTTTTTGTGTGTTTTGGATCAATATTTTGCCAGTAACATTGTGCAATGTCAATGTGGTCTTTTGCAAACTTCAAGCACAGCAATATTTTTGTTGGAAAGCAGTGGCTTCCTTCATGGTGTCCTGCCATGCATACCATGCCTGTTTAATGTTTTCCATATAGAAAACTTTTTTTTTTTTACCTCATTTGCAATGTGTCATCTTGGCTGGATGGCTACTTCTATGGAGAGTAGCCACAGTACTAAATCATCTCCATTCATAGACAGTGTGTCTAACTGTAGACAGATGAACATCTAACGTCTGTGAGATAACTTTGTAACCCTTTCCAGCTTTATGCAAAGCAGCAATTCTTGATCGTAGATCTTCTGAGATCTCTTTTTTGCTAGGAAGATGCTTCTCGTGAATAGCAAACTCAAAATCTTTGAGTGCTTTTTATAAGTCAAACTAGCTCTAACCCACACCTCCAATCTTGTTTAATTAACTGGACGCCAGGTTTGCCATCTCCTGACTCTAATTAACTTTTGTTGACATCATTAGCTTAGGGATTCACCTACTTTTTCCAAACTACACTGAATTTTTGAATAATTTAGTCAATATGTACAAGAACAATACAATAATTTGTATGTTATTAGTTCAAACAGACTGTGTTTGTTAATTTTCGTTACTTAGATGAAATTCAAACCAGATTTTGATTCAATTTATATGTAAATGCAGGTAATTCCAAAGTGTTCACATTTCCTTGCTACTTTGTGTGTGTGTGTGTGTGTGTGTGTGTATATATATATATATATATATATATATATATATATACACACACACACACAGTGCACACACATTGTATGCGCTTACTTATAGTTTGTGTTATGCATTTGCTTTATTTGCCCTTGCTGAGTTAAAGAAATGCAGCACCCATGATTTAAGACTTACAACAAGATCTGTACTGTAATTTAAAATTTGATATGTCTGTTTAGTTAATCTTTGTAAGATGCATCTAAGTGGTTCCAGTCCAGTCCAAGGCAGTAATTTTTTATCACTTATCGAATTGGATGTTGGGGTGAGGGAGTAGTTTTGTTGAAAGTGGACTGCATATTAATAAGTAATGCAAACATGTATTTCAACTATGTTTTTATAGCACAAGCTTTCAATTATTCAATATCAAACAAACAACTCTGAACAGCTGTACATTTAGTCCATTGAATGTCTTGAGACCTAGTATTTCAAAACAGAGATTAAATCAATATGAATGAAGCATTTTGTGAATATTATACTTGATTTTTAAAAGTGATTGCATGTGTGTGTTACAGTAGCTGCTCTGTCTGAGATGCCACTGGGGAAGTCTTGCATACATAATGTAATTTTCTCTTTCCTCCTGGATACTCGAACACTATACATATATGAGTGGTTTTGCAGTCTCTCTTTTTCTCAATCCCTCCCTCCTGTGCTTCTCTATCTACCTCCCCTCCCCCATCCTCTCTTGCTTTTAGTGACACAGAAAAACCAACACCACCCTCCCTCTCTCATGTATTCATGTTCACCCCCACCCCTTACTCCCCTGGCACACAAATACCCATCTCTCCATCCCTTACTTGTTCTGTTGTTTTCATTGTAATTTTTTTTTTTAATCCGTCTATCTCGGTCAAACCTCCTGGGCCACAGAGATTCTATAGCATCTCTTCAACCCTTTCTTTCATAGTTCATCCCCTGCTCAGTTTTTGTGGTAAATGAGATCACAAAATATAACCATCCATATTTGGACGAATTCCCTTAGAATTCATGTTAAATTGCACCAATTACATTGGCAAATAGTGCTGTGCCATTATCTCCATATTCTCTCTTCCCTATCTTGTTGTTTTGAAAAGAGCCTCCTGTATATAAAACATCTATAGTTTTATCACAATCATTCACCTCTTTTTTTTAAATCTCTAGAATCTTGTGCACTGTCTAAATACAGTACATTGTAAATCCTTTCCATCCCTCTTTTTCTCTTGCTAACACAAACACCCACACTCACTGGGGTGGGGGGGGGGGTTGTTAGTGAGTGAGAGAGAATGATAGTGAGTGAGTGTGTTCGTGTGTGTGTGTGTGTGTGTGTGTGTGTGTTTGAGAGAGAGAGAGAGAGAGAGAGAGAGAGAGAGCGAGCGCCACAACCAACTTCAGTCCTGATCAACAGGACCCTCTGGAACACACCAATCTCAATCTGTCATTCACTCATTTGTATTGACTGTTTAATTTCTTTAGAATTGGAACATCTAAATAAATCCTCCGATTTTTTTTTTTTTTTTTAAGTATATCGATTCTTAATATCCTTATTCAACCTAGTCAAGCTTTTAAATGGACACAATGCACTGGATGGCTTTCCTTTGCCCTGGATGTTATGAATTTCCTGTTTCTGCGGACTGAAAATTGATTCCTATGGAAACGCAATTGACAACAACATAGTTGTGGATATTTGATTTTTTTTTTTTAATGATAATTCTGACTGAGAACAATACATTTAGGAAGTTTTGCATTTCAATGAATCCGGGAGTTCATTCAAAACACCCCCCTTTCGCGCCACTGTGGACAATGAGTGCGATTATTAAAGTTGTCAGTGTATTGCAAATGTAAGCGTGCGATCTAAAGAGTGAAAGTGGCGGACAGATGCCGGGATTTTAACGAGACATCTTTCACTTCAAGTACCCTCAGGGATTCTCTCCTCTATTCCAAGATCGGTCTCTCATACAGCAACGAGCACATACTCGCGCCCAGAGAATAGGCGCATATTGAACACAAAAGACCGTTATCTTCACTCATTTTCTCTTTGAAATTCAAATTTGAAATGTGAAATTTTCAAATGAAATTCCAATTGAACAAATCTCGTTGCTCAGGAGAGTGAGTTTAAACCGTCAGGGGTCTCAGTAGCAAAAGCCCACACGAACGTGACAGACGTGGAAGAACCACACATTAGGCTGCAAATTAAGGTGGGAACCCGATTTCAAATGTATGATGTAAAATTGTCCACAATTTATTGTCTTGTGTATGATTCATTCGCAGGGTCAATTGGTCTGTCTGCAAAATGTGTGAAAATTAATTAGTAAAGATATGTGTACATATATTTAAACCACGTCAACAAAAGAACCACAAAATGTTCAGACGCCAAGACAAAGCGCTGTTATTATTTTTGGGATGTGATTGCTATATATATATATATAAAGTAAGTCAGAGAAAGTTTGAGAGTCAATCCATACTAGTACAATCAGCAATCATTTCTATTTTGTATCAGGTCATTTTTTAGGGTTTTATCAATATCTTTTGGATCAGGATCAGTTCTGTTTTGATTATTGTATAGTTATGAATATCTTGATACTTTGTGAGCTTCTTTAGTTAAGCACATTAAATACAACTAAACACAAACACTGAACCCCATGAACTTCCTTTGGACCCTACTTTCAAACTAGTGTTGGGCAAGTGATTATAATTGGTTTAAATGAACAAACTTTTCTGAACCAACAGCAGCTCTATAAAACAGCTCTAATATGGGTATTAATTTTACTACAATAGTAGGTCATAAATTGACCTCTAATTCTTTAATATAGAAGATATGTTGATGTTTGTATAGTTGATCCTAAATCTAATATTGCTATGACCTACTATTACAGTTACAGGTCAACAGCAAGCCTTAATCAAGTTTTTGAGAGCAGTCAACTCAGTTGGTAAATAGAGTATTTTAATGGCCTTGTGAATGTTAATGGTGAATGATTAACAATATCATGCCCTTATCACTGGCTTTTGGTCTATTTCAAATGTATTAGCTTCAAGAGACATGTTGCAGGCTTTGGAGAGTGATTTAAATGATACACTTATTTGAGCTTTCAATTTTATTGCTAATATATTGTTCATGATAGTTCATTACTGATGATTAATTCATTCTAAACCTTATTATATCAGGCCAGTGAATTAACAACACTGACTATATTGAACAGGGAAGTTAAACTGTATTCTGAATAATATATCTAATTACAGAAAGGGATAGTTTATAGATTATTTAAAAGATGGGAGGAGTACATTACAAGAATATGCCACAGTTGTTTAATCTTCCCATCATTATGATTCTAATGTTTTTTTCTTTATCAATGTTTATAATATCAAGTGGCAATTCCAGATTTTTTTTTTAAAAGGATTCATTTTGAATGACAAAACCATTAGATGATTTAGTAAATATGTCTGGAAACATATATTTTCACACTTTTTTCACACACTGCTGTTGTGTGTAATTATGCTAAGGAATTGACAGATGATTTTACTTTATAAGCCCACAAATGAGAAGTGGAAGAAATTTTGGCCCACAGTCATTCTGCACAACATTTCCCTCCTTTCCCTATCACCAAACTTGCTTTATTTGCTTGAGTTATGCAATGTGAAGCATCCTTATAACAAGCAGACAGAATGCATCATGTTCAGATGTGGTGTAGCGTTCTAGTCTGAGTCATGGTCTGGATGTTTATCCATTTCTTAACACCGTTTCACAGTAATTTGGCTTTGATTGTCATTTACATTTGAGAAGATTACACTTTATTGTGATAATGCTGCAGGGCTCAATCGGTTTAACTAACCTTACAGTTCATCAGCTTATTGTCTGGGCTGACTCGTCTGATGACCGGTCCAGCTCAAGCAATGCTGTGAGTTTGGGGCAAGGCCATCTTTTTTTTTTTTTTTACATTATAGAGTGATATTAAAGTCATCCCAACTATGGAATAATAGAAATGGAAATATGGGAATTATGTTGTGACTATACAAATCCAAAATAAATCAAAACTATGTAGTCACCCTTTGCCTAGAATTTGCAGAAATGTACTCTTGGCATTTTCTCATCCAACTTCTTGAGGTATCACACTGGGATGCTTTTTAAACAGTATTGAAGGAGTTCCCATCTATGTTGGGCACTTTTTGGCTGATTTCTTTTATAATTCGGTCCAAGTCATCCATTTAAAAAAATATATATATATTTAAAATAAAATTTTAGTTTTGTAATTAAATAAATTAATATGTTGGCACAATTATATTTTTGTCTACAAAACTAATTTCAAACATTAACGTATATGCCTTCAGATCAAAATAAGATCATGAGAAACATTTCAGGCAAGTGACCCCAAACTTTTGAATGGTAGTGTACATATTCATGTGGTTATCTTATCAGCCAATCATGTAGCAGGAATGTAATGCATAAACCATTCAGGTACGGGTCAGGAGCTTCAGTTAAGTTCCACAATACCATCAGAATGGGGGAAAAAATATGATCTTAGTGATTTTGACCATGGTATGATTGTTACAGGCTGGTTTGAGTATTTCTGTAACTGCTGATCTCCTTGAAGTTTCACACACAACAGAAAGAAAGGCTACGGTAACTTAGATAACCACTCTGTACAGTTGTAGTAAGCAGAGTAGCATCTCAGAATGCACAACACGTCAAACCTTGAGGAGGATAGGCTACAACATCAGAAAACCTCATCGGGCACTTTATTAGGACCATAGTGTTACTAATATAGTGTTTAGTTAGTGTACAGTATTTATGAAAGTACTCTATATCATCTGATGACATTATAATATTAGATGATATTAGAAAGTGCAGCTCTCCTAAAGTTATAATTTCGAGTGTATAGCCACTAATGAGATCACAAAGATTTTTAATATAGTTGCCTCATGATGTAAAAATGTCAAAAGGTATGACATCATGCACAATGTCATAATCATTTTTGGTATGTGTAGCCCCCAAAGGGGTCATAATGATTTTTCATAGGAGCTAATGGTTGATCAGTGTCTTAGCCATATTATAAACCTCTTCACTTAAAATGTATGATCTAATCACTTAATCCATGTCACAGTCCCAATGTTCCTCAGTCCTTGTAATGAAAATGTTTGTGTCTCTACTTAACCTACTTTCATCCTATTCCCTTGTTTCTCTGCTTATTTCTGCATGTCATTCCATAATTCTCTCTGATTCTCCTGTTGTTAGCATATGTTTGTTTTAATTTCCCCCCTTTTCTCTACATGAAAAGCTTTAATTGAAATTTAATGATATGGTTGGCTCAGAACAAGTTTGATGTTTCTTTTTATGATACCATGTTTCTTAACCATCACAGACATCCTCAGAGCTTTTCTCTGTCTTTGAGAAAGACAGAGGTGGTTGACAGGAGTCATGGCTGCCATAGCAACCGTCCCCAACTACACCCCATCTCTGTGGGTACGTTTATGCCATGCCATTCCTCGCCTGGACTTGACCCTGCAGACCCGAGATAGCGTGTTCACCCCAGACAGCTGGGAGTACCAGCAGGTAACCCTCTCTCATCTAGCTCACTCGTTTACTCCTGCCCTCTCCTTGTTTCTCACTTCCTGAAGCAATTTTCACCTGACAGCTGGTGTTGGTGGGCACTCTCTTCATTTGGAATGATATCCATTTATTTCTGTCTTGTGCTCTATTTATGCACTTTTGTGTATGTACCCTCTCATTTTGTCCAAGTTACATCACTTATATGTAATAGGGTGTTTGTGAACAGCCATAAATCACCTTTTTTTTCTTGCTGTCAGAAATATGCACACATCGATGTATGCACTACATAGACACACTCACACCACTCCTACACTCAAACACACACTCACAGAAAAGTTCAACTGAAGTGTTATATACCAAAACATGAAAAGCACTTCTTTGTGTGCAGTGCTAACATTTATTGACAAAAAAATTGGTTTTGTATCCAACATTCTATAACGCTAAGTGGCTGAACATTATATAATAGCATTGACTTTTGCTGTGCCAGAGACTAAAAGCATGACGGACTGAGTGTGATAACTCCATTAAATGAGAGGACCAATTACTTGCACATGTGTTCACATCACTAACATTTGATGAAATATGAGCTCCTGCAGTGCTATGTTATTGCTGCTATCCCACCCCCATGCCATTTCTACCTCATTGAACTCTATACTTACCAACTACATATATACCCACATGTTCACTCTATTGTTAACATGTTTGCATTTATTACTACTGTGTCCTACAGATATGGTGGTTGGTACTTGTCTCTGTTTGTATTTATATGTTACATATTTTGTTACATGATATGCACAGTGGCTTCTGGAGTTACTGTATTTCGTTTCCTCACCTGCTGCTTAGGAAAGAAATGACTATAAACCTACTTTGAAATATGACTTATTGTCCAGCACACGTGGTACAATAATATTCCAGTTTTATTCAACATCAAAAGATGAAATAGAATTTGGAATTGTAACTAAAACTATTCCATACTACCTGAATCTTTAAACTGTGAGTATATTGAGGTTACTCTCAGTAGAAGAAATTCCCAGATTTACCACAAATAGAGAAAATGGGAAGAGACAAAGCCAGATTATGCGAAGGAAGCTTGACTGGGTTTATGGGATAAGAGGCAGATGATGAAAGAGAAAGAGAGAGAGAGAGATGTGCTAGGAAAGAACAGGGTATGAGAAAGTGAGAGAGAAAAATGAGAGAGTCACATGCTGGTGCATAAAAGTGGGAATTGGGAAGAGAGAGAAATTAACAACATGAATAAATCGAAAGAGTGGAGGAAAGAGGGTGAGAGATGAAAAAATGAGAGGGAAACAGAGAGGAAAAGCAGTGAATGTATTTAAGTAGGTCACAGATTATTAATAGAGATCCAGTGGCGTGAATAAAAAGAAAGAAACGGGGAGAAGAGCGAAGGATGAGTGTGCGGAAGAGAGTGTGTAGGGAAACTGTGGGGAAAGGAGAAGGAGGGATTGGGGAGAGAGTGATAGAGAGATAAATTGAGGAAGATGAATTGGGACAAGATTGTAAATATATAGTGTGTGAATTCTGAATTCACAATGTGTGTTTGACTGATGCAAAGCTTTAATTACACATTTACACCTCCCCTTTCCCTCTCTTTGTGTGCAGCATCCATGCTGTAGTAGCCAGTAAGATCAAAGAGACATCCTCCATTTTATGTCATAATGCTTTCCATACAGGCATGTGTATGTACTGTAGCTACTGTATGTAGCATGTATATTCATATTCTATGTTCTGTTTTACCTGAGTAGAAAATCTTTTAAATACATCTTTAGATATTTTTTATAAAGCCATAGATGTGGCATCTCTATAGGCGATCAGATTCAAGACTTGAATCCAAATACATTGCTCATTTATTTTTGGAGATCAGTGACGTCATTATGAGACAGATAGTTCAGACTCTAAATTCTGATTGATTCTTGATCCATTCACTTGCATTGTATGGGCCTACAGAGCAGATATATTCTTCTACAAATCTTTGTTTGTGTTCTGCTAAATAAAGAAAGCCATACACATCTGTGATGACATGCAAGTGAATAAATGAGAATTTAAATTTTTGGTTGAACTATCCCTAAAACATAAAATATCAAAGGTGCCTTGTTCTTGCAATATCTCCTCTCTTCTTTCCTTTTCATTGTCTATCCTCTGTTTCCATAGACACTTCTGGTCCTCTCCAGCTTCTCCGCCATTGCTCTCGTCCTCTCGTTACTTGTCGTTCTCTCCTTCCTCATCCACTACTGTTGCTGCCATCGTGGTGATGGGGGCAGAGATGCAGAGGAAGAAGAGGAAGACGATGATGCCAGCGGTGGCCATGGATACAATGGCAGAAAGGGGCACGACATCTGTTGTGTCACATGGGTATCGGTTGCAGCCTTGACATTATGTTGGTAATGACAGTAATTTTAAAATTACATTGATTAGTATTATATTAAGCAGAAGTTTTAAATTCAGAAAATAATAGAAGTTCACATACAGGCAGAAGGCCTTCCGCAAAACACACTTTTTTTAGATTTGTTCGAGATTTGCAACATTTGCGGCCCTATTTTATATCTTTTGCCTTTGTGGGATATAATATGTGTAAAATTCATTTTATTTATATTGTTTGAGTTAAAGCTGTGAATATAAATGTTATTAGCCCCATGACTCCATGAAATCAAAATTTAATTTTGTGGCTTGTAATTCATGTCTGTTAGCTTTGAGCCATCTATATGTTGAGGTATACTCCTAAAAGTTCACAAAATTGTGCAAAAATACTGATGATTCATCTTGCACTTCACACATTTTTGTTCAATCAAATGCTCTGAATGAGAATGTTCCTCCACCTAATGCCACCTGCCTCAGACTAGCAATACCAAGTAGCAAATTATGGTTCACGGTTGTGAACTAAAGCCTATTGGCTGTTTTAAAGCTGAAGTATGTAACTTTTTCAGTGTTAAAATACTTTCTTTCAATACTTTTCTTATCGGCCCTCCTACTGGAAAGAACCGCCACTTTAAATATTTTGCAATATTTTGGCAGTTAAAAACAATGTTTAAAACATTAAATTACAACAGAATTTGGGCATGAATTGTTAGTAGGCTTATGATGTTATCAGTTATGTTATTGAGTTATAAAATAATCGAATAAAACATTTTTTTCATGAGTATTAATTTAATTTCACATGAATGTGTGTCAGTAAAGGGTGTTCGTATTATCAAAGTCTCCTTTTTGTCACAATGACAGCATGATGCACAGTGCAAATCAGATTAATACCTGCCTTTCATATTAATTTGCTCTCCGAGTTTCAGATTCCAAATTTATTTTAAGGCTTTATAAATCACTTTGTGGGTGAAATTTCATTCATTCATTGCATCCAGTCCGCCCTTTATTATGCGCATTTGAGGCACGCCTCTAATTTATATATCCATGTCGAGAAAGACACAATCTTTAAAAGACCATGTCAGTAGGTCAGCGCAGACCTTTTTTTTAGCATGCTATCAAGTTTGCACATTTTTATACATGCAAACATTTAGTAAATTGTGGCCTGTGTCTTTGTGGCTCTAAAAAAATTCCATGTGTTTGTTTTAAACGTCCCGCTTAGACCCGCCTCAATAACGTTACTCAACCAATGGCATGAGTTTGGGACAGGACTATCTGACTGTTTGAACAATTGTAGGCAAGGGGCATATTCAGAAAGCTGTTTTGAAAACATTGTTTATATTTTTTATTCCGTTTGGTTGTGCTAGTGATGCAGAAATTACATAATTCAGCTTTAAAAATGGGAAGAGCCCTTCAATATGTCGCAATCCACTTTCCTTTTTTAATAAAAATTACATCAGCACAGGAAAGAAAACTGTGCAAGTCAATTTCATGGGGTCTTCAATAGTAGTCCATTCAGAAAGTTCATGTTCCAAAAGCCATTGACATTAGTAAAAAAAAAATATATATTTTTGTTGTCAAACCACAGTACTCGGTTGAACCACATCAGTCTCTCATTTATAACTACTTCACCGATCAAGCAAACAGATCATTAAGAGGGCAGATGACATTTAGCACCTGACATCATCCCTTCATTCCCTGTGGGAAATTACAAATGAGAGAGAAAGAGAGCACACAGGAGGAGAGAGACACATCCCCTACTGTATTTAACTCCCCCCGCATTGAGCTTTAACACATCAGATTACAGTATCAGCCGTTCTACAGGGCTTTAAGAGTAGATAACTCTTATGACATAGTCTTGTCTTTTTAGCATAATACAAATCTTATAAGTCTGTATAAGCACTCTATAAACATATTTATAAACATAAGATCAATTAATCATCATGATTGTTCTAAATTAAGATCAGTTTAATTTTGTAAGTTTGGAAGGGAAGATTTCCTTGTTTCCTGGCAGATTTGGTTTGTGCATTTCTGTGTGTGATGTCACGATACAAACATTTTAATGTGGCACGTGTTCTGCCTACAAGCCCTGCCCCATGACATCACCCATTATCCATCCATGTTGACCTCTTTTCTGAGTGATCTAATAGCTAGATGCTAATTTACAGCTTCATATAAACATATACACACAGACAGCAGTTGCTCCTTTACTGCTTGAAGTCCAATATGAATAACTGTGTCAGACATGCATAAATGCACATTTCTTTTTTTCTTTGGCTTAATCTGGGTCAGACGGTTAGCATGAGATTGGGTTGTACAATTTTTGGCAGGGTGGAAAGGACATCTGGCCCACGCCTTAATCTAAATATTTGAATATGAGACAGTGTGTAAATGAGAGTGGATTTTTAGTGTTGATGATTTTGACAGAGTAGGCAGAGAGTGGAGTGTAAGTTTCTATTTTTCAAACCAGTCTACTTTTGATTTCCTCTTTTTCTCTCATTCTTGCTCTTGCTCCTCTTTTAATACTCTATTTTCTCCCTATTTTTTTCTCCTCTCCTTTTTTCCTTGTACATATCTCTGCTATTTGTAGTGTTGCCATAGGCATTGGCTTCTACGGCAACAGTGAAGCGAATGATGGGATGTATCAGTTGACCTCATCCTTGCTCACTGCCAATTATACGCTGGCTTCCATCGATCTACTGGTGAGAACGTGCGCGCACGCACACACACACACACACACACATGCAAAACCTTTTATATCCATATCCATTTGAAGCACCAGGGGACCAAAAGCTTAAGAAATGCAGCATGTTCACCACACACGTTACATGATTATATAAAACTGAATGCAAATGAGGAAACTGGGTAATTCAGATTAAGATTGTGTGTGTGTGTGTGTGTGTGTGAAAGAGAGGGGAATAAATTGTTTGAATACATTTGTGTGTTGAGAGTGTGAGATTTGAGGCTGAGAATTGATTTGGCGGTTGCTCATATGGTCAATCAATGTATGTGTTTTAATCTGATTAATGACCTACTTCTACTGTACTCCTATAACACCCTATCAGTTCAACACCTTTTCCCCATCATTGTCCTCTTTCTATCCCACACACATCCCACATTCCCTCTCTTTTTTCTATGTTTCTATTGTCTTGCATTCATGGTGGGAAATTTTGCCCACCATAAAGCCATAGAGACTGGTGAATGCTTATTTATTTATTTTTTCATTTTAAGTATGTAAAATAACTCAATATGTGTGAAACTTAACTAGTGCACAAGGCAGTAAATCATAAAAGATGTTATTTTGGGTTTTTTCCACATTTGAGTCCTCTGTAAAAGAACTAAACTCAGACCAAAAAAAGTCTCTTTGCATTCACACTGTCCTTATAAGTGGACTCGGTTCTTGTTTTGATTGTGGATCAATGTCCATCGCCATTTGCCATTTGTTTCACATATAACCCAAAGTAAAGCAAACGTTTTGTGGGGCACATTTGAAGTAAATTGCACCACTGTGCAGACCTGAGATGGTCATTTGGAGTTCTTTTGGAGTTTTCAGTTTTCCCATTAAAACAGAGATGCACTTAAGATGGGAACAGGCAATCAGACTCCCACCTCGCCAGCTTTTCTTGTGTCTGAATGCAACTTTACAGTAAGTTTTTTTTACATTAGTAAATGCATTAGGTATGAACTTACAATAAACAAAACATTTTACAATATTTATCAATCTTGGTTAATGTTTATTTATTGTTCATTGTTCATCATTTATTAACTAATGTTAACATATTCAACTTCTAATGTAAAAAATGTAGTAGTATTCTTTGAAAATGACCAAGATTATTAAGTGCTGAAGAATGATTGCTTATTGTTAGTTCAATTTAACTAATGTAGTTAACTAATGTAAACGAATACAACCATATTGTAAAGTGTTACTTTTTGACACTACAGGCATACATTATTCTGTTATTTTCTGGATTCTTTTTGTTACAAAAAATATTTAAAAAAAAATACAAAAGTGGTACTGCTTTGCAAGAACAATGTTAAAGGAATATCTCAACAAAAAATTAAAACAATTTCTGTCAATGTACTCACCTTCAAATCGTTCCGAACCAGTATGACTGTTTTTCATAAGTGGCACATAAAATAAGGAATAAGAGAATGGTGATTGTGACTGTCAAACTCCAAATGCACATTAAAGCACCATAAAGTCACCCATATCACCTGTGTGCTGTATTTCAAATCATATGAAAGTAATATGATAGCATTGTGTCAGGAAGAGACCGAAATGTAAGTCGTAATTCACTGAAAATGTTTGCTTTCACCGATTTGAGCATGGCGCACACGCGAGAACTGTATTGTACTGTAAGCGCAGTTTAGTGAGCACACCTGACCCCAATTTGGAAAAGACAGCAGAGAAGAAGCGATCACACAAAAACTTCTTTGGTTCTTTCATGTATTGTCACAAAATTTTAATGAGTGAAAGTGAATGACATTTGAGAACTAGGCCAGTCTTTCTCATCCCCCATGCAATACCACCGCACCCCACACTTTGATAACCACTGGCCTTATCTGAGACAGGTTGCCCACCACTCTGGCTGGGAAATATGGCAAAATTACCTACCACTGTAAAAAATACCCACATTTGGCTGGTGTTAGTTAATTTCCCACCCTGCTTGAATTCCAAACAAATGTGTTGATATGTCAGGCTAAAGTATAAATGCATTGGCTTCATGCCCTTCAGAATAAAGTACTATGTCATAATGCTCTCTTCACCTCTTGCATGCCAAGGTTTCAGACACTGTGGCTGGGCTACAGCAATCTGTGTCAGGGCCCTTGACCTCCATGGAAGATCTGTTTGGAGGACATAAGCCGGCACTTGTGCCCACACGCTCCTGCAGACGCTTGTCAGAGCGGGTGGTGTCTCTCCTCTCCAACCTGACGCTGGGAAGAGGTCTGATCTCCATCACTGATGGAATTTACAGGACGAATGGAAGTGAAAGCATAGTGGGAGCCCTAACCCCATCTCCACCTTCTGTAGCCCCCACCCTCAATCCCTCGTCCAACAGCATTCCAGTAGCCTTCTCCCCTGGCTGGGCAGCCAACACTCTCATGGTGAATGAAGACTACAGGTGAAGGTCTACTGGAGATATTACTAGCATGACTCCATGTTCAATATGGTATAAAATTGATAAACATAGATAGATATGTTGTACTGTTTCGGATTACAGTATGCTTAAAAGAGCCATGCTCTACACTCTTGTGGCATTTAAATCTTTCCTCTTAATCCTCTTATAATGTTAATTAAGCTTTTTGGCAACAGAAATTGTAGTTTAGTTTTTCATGGACATTTTCCACTCTCTCTTTGTTCCTTACAATCCATTTTTACTACTGTGACTGATCAGTAGGACTTCTATACTTAAATGATCTCTATTACACTTGACTAACCACATACCTATTTGCTAAACAACGAAAAGGCACTTCTGTGTAAACATGGGCCATAGTATGTTTGTGTGTATAATGTATAGTTTTTGTGATTTCACTGTCTGAAAGTCATTGTATTGAAGATGTTTTGAAAGTGTGCTATGTTTGTTGGTTAGGTGGCTGTCGTACGTGCTGCTACTTTTGCTGGATTTGTTGGTATGTTTCTTTATTCTGCTGGGTTTGGCCAAACAGGCCCGCTGGCTACTTGTCCTGTAAGTAACACTCACTGCTGATCTGAATTATGTATTTAAGTATATAGTACTCTGCAGATGTCTATACTGCAGACTGCCAATGTAACAATGACAAACTACAATAAACAGAACTCATTAATTATTCATGCAATATTCACACTGCATTCCTTGCATAATGTAGGGATGTAATTGTTCACCAGGAACATACATGTTTACAACAATGCTTTTATTATATATTATACCTAGATGTATTTCAGGATAAGATCCCTAAAAAAATGGTACCCAGAAGAAAATTGTATTGCTTTGAAGTTGCTCTTTAATAGCTTATGAGTTGTAAAGGATTCTTCAGTAATATTTAATTTCACTATCAAGTTTGTCTCAGGTTTATCCAAAAATTCTTAAGGAGAAATAATAATTGTAACAATGAGAAATGTTTGTATATACTCTTAAGACTTTATCTCTAAGAGAGATATACAATTAATGTGAAAACTTTAGTTCAGAGAATACTGTCTTGGAAGAATCTAAAAGGAAAGTTTACTCAAAAATGAAAATGATCTCATAATTTACTAACTATGTAGGACTTTCTTTCTTCTGTAGAACACAAACAAAGATTTTTAGAAGAATATTTCAGGACTGTGGGTCCATTCGTAAGTGAATAGTGGCCAGAAATTTTAAGCTCCAAAATTACATAAAGGCAGCATAAAAGTAACCCAATTGCTTTGGGGGAGAATCAAATCAAAATTTAAATCCTTTTTTCTATAAATGTCCACGTTCACTTTCAGAATGTGAAAAGTGAAAGTGGAGATTTGCATTATTTCAGAAGACATTGATTTAATCACTGGAGTCATATGGGTTACTTTTATGCTGCCTTCATGTGGTTTTTGGAGCTTAAAATTTCTGGCCACCATTCACTTGCATTGAATAGAACAACAGAGCTGAAATATTATACTAAAAATCTGTGTTTGTGTTCTGCAGAAGAAATTTATACACATCTGGGATGGCATGAGGGTGAGTAAATGATCAAGGAGAAGCAATGCAGACATTATTATAGAGATCTCATTTGTTTTTTTTACTTTCCATCAGTTATGTTTTTGCTTACTGACACCCACAGATGCACAGAGAGGCAGATGGTGATAATGAGCATTTGTGTGTGTGTTTGCAGGATGACAGTGCTGGCCTGGTTGGCTCTGTTTCTGAGTTGGGGTTCTCTCGGCCTGGAGACAGCCACTGTGGTGGTGAGTATTCAGGCGATGTCTAGTCAGACATAATATCAGCAGCTCTCTGCAAGCAGACATCCACAACAGAATACAGCCATCTGTGTGTGAATGAGAGTGTGTCAATGCGCTTTGACGAGACATTTGTGTTAAAGGAAAAATCCAGCCAAAACTCTGTGAATGTTACTGAGTTTTAAAAGGTCAAACCAGCCAAGATGCAGTCACTTATTGTGTGCTTATATAAGAGAGAGAGAAAGAGAGAGAGAGGAATAGAGTGTGTTTGTGCTTGTGTTAAAAAGGATTGTACTCTCTGGGAACTCAGCAGTCATGGCACAATCCCCAAAAGGCACAAAAATGTAATGTGTGTGTGTGCGCATGTATGTTTGTGAGTATGTGTTTCTTTAATAAAAGTAAAAAAAGAGAAATGGATGCCAGATTGAAGATGAGCATAAGAGTCTTTAGAGCAAAAAGAATTGAAATAAAAGAGAGAGAGAGAGAGAGAGTGATGCTGAAAGTGTTTCAGAGAACAATATCAGCCAGAAAGAAAGAAAGAAAGAAAGATTAACTTGTATGTTCTTCTAATCAGATGTACAGCAGATGTAATCAGTATTTTATCTAGTAAATCAGTAAAAATATCCCAAATAGTCACATCCATGTGATTAGCCCCCAAAACTAAACATACATCTAAATTTTTATCTAAATCATACATTGCATAGCACAGATTAACGCATTACACAGTACTGCCTGCTTCCCATTTTCACCATTAATTTAATGCCTTACCATGGCAACACCGTTCGACATATCAAAAACACAATTTAGCATCTTTAATGTCAGGCATAATGCTGTCTAAATGTGGTGACAGTCTCATGAATCCCCTAGGAGGAGTATTTAAAATTTCATAGCCTGCGATTTCCAGAAAATCCAAAATGGCTGACTTACTGTTGGGAAAGCTAATGACTGTAAATTTGAAAGTTGTTCGGCTTGATGAGAACAATATATATACCAAGTTTGGTGACATTAGGTGAAAATGGGGGTGCTACAGAAACTCTACACACCCATGTGTGAAATTGTGCCCAGTCCTAATGGCCGACGACTCTGATGTATTTGCTAAATTTCATGAAATTTTAAGCATAAGAAAAAGTGCCTCAAAAACAACCAAATATAGGAAGAAGGGAACAATAACAATTAATATGTTGCCATGCCAACAGCCTTTAAGATATCAAATATTCCTTCTCAATTTTACATCAGCAGTGTCTTGACATTATTCTAAAGAATTTTTAAGCAATTCATGTAAAAATTAGAGGGCTATTTCAAAGTCTGTTAAAAGTTCCATATTTCCTGCTGCCAGTTGATGGTGCTATGACCATGACCCATAACAGCCACATCCATGTGATCAGCCCCCATTACCAAGCATACAGCTGAATTTTCATCAAAATCACACAATGCGCACAGAAGATATGTGAATTCTTGTTTCCCAGTTTTTGCCATTCATTTATTGCTTCGCCATGGCTATGTCACGATTCCACTGTCTGGCCTGTGTTTCTCCCTTGCCATCTCCAAGACTACACTTCCAATAATTCCCGGCTCTCATCACTGCCAGCTGTCTCTCATTGTTTTCACATGTGTGTCGTTATCCTTGTGTATTTAAACCCTGTTGTGTCTTCATCCGGTGTGAGTTGTTGAATGTTAAATATAAATGTTCATCTTATGTCTACCGTTGACCTTGTTCCTGCCCGTGCCCTTCATGGATGTTTCTCGTGTTTATATCTTTTGTTTTCCCATCGTGGATGTTTCTTTTGTTCCTTGTGTTTTTTGTTACTCTGTTCATCGTTTGTGTTGTTTTCAATAAAGCTGCAAGTAGATCCTCACTCTTCGTCTGCCCGCTTCGTAACAGGCTACACCGTTCAAAATATCATAAATCTGTTCTCAATTAGGCTTCTACAATGTCTTTGCATGATGGTGCACAAATTTGTTGCCAGTCACATGAATCATGAATTTAAAATTTCAAATCCAAAAAGAAAATCCAAAATGTCCAACTTACTTTTGGGCGAAGCTAATAACTGAGAGTAAGTTTTTTGGCTTGATGAGAACTATATATGTATCAACTATGGTGATTGTAGGTGAAAAATGAGGGTGGTACAGAGCCCTCCCTGAATGCCCTGTTAAGTACCCCAAAATACAGAAAACCTTGAAAATAATAATAATAACAATAATAATAATAATCCTTAGAAGAACAACAGGGCCTCCGCACTTCAGTGCGTGTGCCCTTATAGTCTTTAGAAGAACAATATGGTCTCTGCACTTTCAGTGCTTGCCCTAAGAAAGAAATAGAGAAAGGCAGGAAGGGAGGGAGGGAGTGAGGAAAGAAAAAAAGAAAGCATTTGATCACAAACATTGATTAAAATCCATAGTGAGTCTGTCATTCTGCAGAAATAATAAAAGGGCAACTAATGACAGATAGAAATCACCTTGACAGATATTTTACAGTTTTGTTACATTTTAAAATATAACCTTGTGAAAGCCAACCGAACCATGAAGAAAATGCAACATTGTAACTATTTTAGCCCCTGTTTCAGAACAGTCAAGCAAGCTACAGGTCTGAAAACATCCCAAATCACTCTATTGCAATTTCAGTTTTACTCATGTTGTTATGTATTTTTTCAGAGAGAGATAGTCGTTATGTGTGTCACTCCTCCACCATTTTTAATTGGCAAGTGTGTCATACATTTGACCGAACAGAGCGAAATCTTAGCAAAACATTCTGCTTGTTTGACACCCTTGGCCAAAACTAGTTGTTTTGAGTTTGCTAGTGTAGAGCCAGCTTTACAGGAGTCAGGCATGGATGAGAAAGATTGTGGTGATTTGTATGTGTTAGTGAATGCTGTAGATCAATAAAAATGAGAGCGGTGGGACAGAGAGATTGAGGAAAGTATGTCACTTGGTCACTGTGCCAGAGTGTCAATGTCTTTTTTTATTTTTTTTTACTGTATTCACTCTTCCCTTCTCTCTGCGTTTTAATCTCTTTCTTTCTCTCTCGTTCCGTCTCTCAGGCCCTGAGTGATTTTTGCTTCGACCCAAACACTTTTGTGCTTAACTCCACTCACTTCAACTCTAAAACAAGCACAGGTGCTGTATAGCTTTGTCACACACAACCTATCTGTCTTTGTCTCTGATGCACGCACAGTCTTACCACTCTATTTCCCTTCTCTCTAACTAGAAGTCCTGGACTACTACCTGACCTGCAGCAGGAGAATGAACAGCCCCTTTCAACAGGTGCATGATCTTGTTACATGATGCTGCAGACAGTGATGTGATTGAGATTACTAAAAGAGAAAAACAAATAGAAGGCAGAATTCCCTAAATATAAAGCATTATAATAATGTCACAAAGTACAGATCAAGATTAAAAAGCAATGCCATTTATGTCACAGTGGGGATAAACAAAATAAAGAGGATTATGACATTATCATCAAGACCTAGAATGGCAGTATTTGGGGAACCTGTCAATTGTAAAAAGGAACTTGATTGTATAAATCATTAGGACAGCGATATACAAATGTTATTAAAGGTACTGTAAGCAATTTTTTAAGGAATGGTACACTTATCAATAAATGCATTGTTGCACCAGTACATTGGTAGCTATGGAGGGCGGGAGTTTGGAGAGAGGAGGTGTGTCTAATTTAGGAGCTTATTCTGGTGGAAATTTCCCAATGGCTAACATCCCTTTTAAGTGAAAATAAATAAACAGCATTACACATGAGGCCGTGGTGTGCATTCAAAACATTAACAATTATAGTTTTTAGTTTGTGAAATTTAGTAGTTCAGTGAAATCAGCAAAAATTCTGTTTGTTAAACTGGCAAAAGCTACTGACCCAGTCACAGAGAGCGCTGTCCAGCATTCACTCCCACCTTTCCACTCTGGAGAGAGATGCCCTCCCGCGGTTTCCAAAGGCAGAGGTATGTTAATATTGCTTTCATTGCTATCAGTGGCACAATATGGCAGCCACTACATGAAAAGATCAATACTAACCATACAGTGAATTGTATCGTAACATTCTGCTTAGCTGCTGTGTTATTTTCCCTTTTAGAAGTCACTCAGGGAGGTACAGCAGATACTCAATGTCACTGAGGGCAACTTTCACCAGCTGGTTGCACATCTCAACTGCAGAGGGCTGAACAAGGTAACCATAAAAACATATTTTCCACCTCTGCCTCTGAGAGTGGGAGCAATACTCCTGTTGGTGAGCCATATATCTTATTTTAAAACAAATCGTCTTCATTTGATCTCTATCTTTCACACTTCATGTCACTCGCTCTCAGGATTATGTTGACTCTCTGAAAGGCCTGTGCTATGATGGGATGGAGGGGTTGCTTTATCTTTCCCTGTACTCGTTTCTCTCCGCTTTGGCATTCACAGCCATTCTTTGTTCCCTCCCAGGAGCCTGGAGGAGCTTCCACAGGTTAGGTGCACTTCATCCCTCCACACTTTCTAACATCCCATCTGCTGTTGCTTTAAAGGGATAGTTTACCCAACAATGACATTTCTCTCATCATTTACCCACCCACATGCCATCCCAGATGTGTATGACTTTCTTTCATCTGCTGAACACAAACAAAGATTTGAGGAAAAAATATGTAGGTCCTCACAATGCATGCGAAGGGGTACCAACATTTTTAAGCTCCAAAATGCACATAAAGGCAGAATAAATGTAATCAATAAGACTCCAGTGATTTAATATATGCCTTTTGGTCTTTTGGAGCTTAAAAGTTCTGTCCACAATTCACTTGCAGTGAATGGACCTGCAGAGCTGAAACAGTCTTCTAAAAATCTTAATTTGTGTTCAGCAGAAGAAAGTCATACACATCTGGGATGGCATTAGGGTGAGTAAATGTTGAGAGAATTTGTATTTTTGGGTGAACTATATAATAATATTTAGGGCGCTGTCATGATTTTTAATGAGTGAACTATATAAGAAAGCAGTGTTGTAATTAACGTAAATACAAGTAATTTACATATCATGTTATTAAGTATTAAATATACTTTTATTAGTTGATAATGAAGAAAAATACACATAATGTGGCCCCAAAAACTATTTGAACAGTTTCTCATATTCCCCAAAATGTACAAATGAAAGCAAGTAGCATTTATTGTAAGGAAAGACAGCACAAGCACACTTTTCAATCACAACATTTGACAAAAGGAAGTTTGTTAGGTCAGTTGATAAAACAATACATACTGTTCAAAAGAGAAAAATGTTAGGACACTTTCTGTTTGTCAAACATTAGTGGAACATGCCTGTAGTTAATGTGATGTATGGTTACTCTGTTAGGACACCTTTGTGAACTTAAAGGAATCTGACTTAAAGAAACCTGACTTTGTGATCTTAACGGAATCTGACTTTATATATAACCCACCTTGACAACAGTTCATTTTAATGAAAACTGCTATGCAAAAATTACTCTGAAAAGCAAAGTTAGTTCTGGGAAGAACTGTACTGACGATTCTTGTAGACGTCAACTAATTCAATAACATTCATAAAATGTAAAAAAATAAAAAATAAAAAAATGTCAAAATAGTTTTTGGGCTGCTGTATATGTGTAAGGATACAGTGGATGCTTGTTGCTAAATACTAATTTTTCATATACAGGGAGACAAGAACAAAAATGACTTTTTTTCAGAATGACCCAAGACTGATGAGTAAACAGTTCCTATGCCAGCTGAATATATATGTCAAATTGTAATTTAATCTTTGATGTGTCTGTATGTAACTTGCATTAATGCTCGCCAGGAACTTATAGATTCCATAATTTTTATGTGAATCAAGTTACATGATTCCGGCATCCTCACCATCTGCAAACACAAATGCGGCCAAAACGTTAATGGAGGGGCTGCTCAGTTTAGGTTGAGCTAACTCGAGGACAGTTGGAAACAAAGCAAACACTGACAACTGCTCCAATCAGCAATGCACAGATGAGAAATATGATCTCTCCTTATGGGAATTAATGCTTAAATGCACTTCACTCCTTTTATCTGGATATGGTGTTAATGCTGCCATTGCCATTAGTTCGGAACCTTTTGTTAGATCAGTCACTTCCTATTGATTCAGCCTGACTTGGTACACTCACTCGAAGAGCCTGAGGTTGACAAATCCAATTTTTTAAGTAACAGAGATGGTTGCAGTGTTTAATTGCTGTATATGTGTTCAGACTCCATTTGAGTGAATGGTAGATGACAGATCTGAACTGGCAAATAGGAAGAGAGAGCGAGACAGATTAAAGGATTACCTACTTGGCTGGGATTATTTTATTTTATTTGACAATATCTACATGTATAGTTAAAGGAATAATTTACACAAAAATTTTAATTCTGTCATCATTTACTCACCCTAATGTTCTTCCAAACCTTTATGACTATCTTTCTTCAGTGGAACACAATGAGAAATGTTTGGTTGTAAAACAGCATCAGTCGCCATTAACTTTGATGCATTGAAAATGAATGGTGACTGAGGCGAACATCTGCTTAAAGGCTCATTTATACTTACTGGTCGAACAGACTTCTTTTAGTTCCCCTAAAATGATGACAAAATGCAGTAAAGTTTTTGTTCTGCCAAGGTTTTGTTTGATGATATTTCTTCTGTTCGTGCAGACCAATCATCTCTGAAAAATCTTTGACCTAGGAAAACTCAGCTTGTTGAAAAGCATTGATAATTGATTAAAGCTAATCGTGGTTGAGGTTTGGATATCGCAATCGATAATGCCAGCTTATGAGTGGCACTATCGTTACCAATTGATAACTTTGAAGCCCTGAACTAGTGAAGCCTGTCTTTCAGAGATACACTTTTTTAAATGATTCACAACACAAACTCTACAAGGACAGCATGGCCACAACAAATGCATGGAGAGAGATTGTCGTTTTTATGAAGTCAGATCAGATAACTTCTCGCCAAAATTGGAAGGGGCTCCATGACAAGTTTAATAAGGCAAAGAAGCGATACAGTACTGAAAGTGACGATCCACAAAGGGAAAAACCTACATTATTGGCATTACTTCCATGGCTGAAACAGTACGTTAAAGACCATGATGTCACCAGAGATTTTTGTATCAACCTCCACAGACAGAGAATAATGATCAACTTAGATCACGTGAGTCTTCTAAGCCAGTCATGTAATTTCACTAATGTCAATTAACTGTGTTCAGAGTGTTACGACAGTAAATCACCATTTGCGGATACCATGCAAATGAATGGGTTGCAAAATTTTCTGTGACTTTTCTTATAAAACAGCTATTTTTCATGGTAAACTCCACACATAGTTCCCTCCAAAAGGATTGTTCAGTGTAAAACATGTTGAAGATTAGCAGACAGGCAGAGGTTAAGACATTATTTTTGTGTATTATTTTAATATGTTTCTCAATGTTCACTTATAAGTAAAGATTTTGTCATTTTTATGTAAAAAAATTATAATTTTCCCAACCATTCTGACCCTCGGTTTTGGTGCTACTTCTCCTTTAAGAATTGACAGTACACGCCCACTGTTATGATTTGTTCTTTGCTCTTGACTGACCTGCTCTCTCTCTGCTTGCCATCTCACATCTCAACGCTGCTGGGTGCACTACACATGTAAATAAAGGTAAAGTAGGCATTGATGTGTTGTTGTGGAGGCAGTCAGATGCAAAAGTGTGACATCACAATGTAAAGGAATTAGAGAATGATTCATTTTGGCAGATTGGTTTCAACAAAGGCTCTATTTGCAGTGAAGAGAAATTTTTGAGTTCTGAAAATTACAATATGTTTTTCTAGTACAATGACCTCTTATATGTCAAAAAATCATGGGAAATTTTATTCCACATGTTGTGACCCCTTTCAGTTATGGGCTGATCTCTTCACAAAAGCAGTTTATTCAGTGTACTGAAGCATCTCCTCCGTAGACATCCATTAAAAAAGAATGGCCTCTGGTCTCCTCACCAGTGTACCGCTGCGTTATGATTTGTTTTGCTAACCTTGTATTCTCCCCCTTGTTAGAGGGGTTCTGATGCCACACTCAACAAACTCATTTTAAAACGACACATCATATAGTATAAACACCAGCTTCGTTCGCCTAGGGTAATTTAGTACATCAAAGTTTGGCTTCTTCCACAGTATAAACTAGGCTTAGCATCTGCTTTTTTGGTCTTCGGAAGAAAGAAAGTTATACAGGTTTGGAACAACATGAGGGTGAGTAAATTGAAAACTGAATTTTCATTTTTGGGTAAACAATCCTTTTAAGACCTATATTTAACTGTGATTTTTTTTTTCAGTAAATGTTTTTAAAGCCTTCATTTTGCAAATGTGCTAACATAACTTGTTATTTAATGACATATTTGTTTTTTCACATGTTTTAATGTTCCATAATACTTGCTGGACGCCACAGTGATTCTGAAGAGTACGAGGACTCCGACAGCGAGAGCGAGGACCCCTTTACTTCTCATCAGGCACGTAGACAGATGGTCTCGGGCTCACAGCGAGGGGCCTTGCCCCCCTTCTATAGTTACCAGGGGGCCGGCTGGACTCCCCCCTTTTCTAGCGCGCCTCCGTTACCGTGAGTAACACATGCACAGACACACAGACAGACAGACAGAATGACCCTACCCGTATAATACCACAAGGTTGTGTAGATCACCCACACATAGTTGAACAGCAGAACCTCAAATGCATGGCAGCATAATTTTAATTTACACTCTAGATCATAATTACTTCTCAGTTTTTCCTGAATGTTGTAGACATCTAGATTTACAGCTTAAAGTTCCTTGCTTGAACAGCTCAGTATTGTGTCATGAATGATCTTTGCACAAACACATAAAATAGGCTAAACAAATATAGGCTTATATGCAACCCCAATTCCAAAAAAGTTGGGACAGTATGAAAAATGCTAATAAAAACATAAATGAGTGATTTCTAAATTATATTCACCCATTGCTAAATTGAAAACACTACAGTTACACATTATATGATGTTATAGATTGTTTTTTGAAAATGTACAGTAATTTCAAGTCAGATGATTGCAACACGCTCCAAAAAAGTTGAGACGGGCAATTTAAGACTAATAACAATTTGATGAGTTAAAATAACAAGACAATGTGAAACAGGAAAATCGTGTCATTATTAGTGGTCGACCGGTATGGGTTTTTTAATGGCTGATGCCGATATCCAGAGAGCAGGTGGCCGATACAATGCCGCTATATCACACAATTTATTATAGTAAATAACAAACATAAAATTGCTAAAAAAAAATTGTATTTTAAATGGTAGATTGCAGATTTCTGTTCAATCATCAAATTTTAGTAATTACATGAAGAAATTGTTAATATATTAGGAAGAAGGAAATAACAGAGCACACAGTAGTCCAGCAACCATGGATGGCATGTCCACATTAACAATCGCATTTACTCCAAAAATATAAAATCAAACCTATTGTACATTAAGTGCATAGTGAAAAAGACATTTACTTATAGCGCACATAAAAATGCATTGGAAATTGTAGGCAGCTGACTTGCTACCTTGCTGCCTAATCAGTTAATGGCTTAACTGACAGCTGTTTTGAATGAATGAAACTCTTAAGGAAACTGGTCTCCAAACAGTTTGAAAAGCACCTTATGTTCATCGTACCTCAGTATACATCCTCTGGAGGCATAATTTTCCTGGTTTCGGACGCAGCCATGAAGTTGCACTCATGCGCTCCTGCGGATCCAGTGCGAGCCTCAATCTCCTGACAGTTTAAACAGCCTGGATCACCAAATTGGATTGTCACAGAGTGAACGTCATGATTTGTGAATGAGAGGAACTTTTGATATTGATCCTGAAGTTTTTGATTCTGGCTGATGGAATACGTGCTTCAGAGGAAGATATTAGATGAGCGCTCGATGGGAAGAAAATACTGGATTTTCATGAGGTTCGTGAATGATATCTGTTTAAACAAGATTCTGTATCTGCATGTTTGCAAACGGTAAATAATACAAGTTTTATTGATATTTGCCTTTTATACGTGCTTCAGAGGAATATTTATGAGCGCTCCACAGGACGCTGGGTCTGTTGAAGTTGTGTGAGGTTGGTTTATTACATCTGTTTAAACGAGATATGCACATATTTTCATACAGTATATATGATATTAGTTTTATTGATATTTGCCTTCTTCTATTTAGATAAGACAATTCAATTTACAGGGAACTGTTGAGGTGAGAGAGGGAGCATGAAACAGTCAAGCACTTTAACATTATGAGCTCAAATGCGTCTGCCGCTGCTCTGATATGTGGACCGTTTAAATGACACTGTGTTGCACACCGGTTTGTTATTGTAATAACACAATGGCATGTAATAACAAAACAAACCATGACTGGTCATTTACATGTCTCAGTCGCTTCACATGCAAGCAGGCAATTTTCGGCTCCCTAAAGAAAAAAATCGTCAAAACAGGAAAATATATTGGCCAATATGATAATGAAAAAGTCAGAATATCGGCCAATTTATCGGTCTCGTGATATATCGACAACCACAAGTCATAGTATATAAGGAGTCTCCAAAAACAGCCTAGTTCTTCAAGAGCAAGGATTATTTGAGATTTGTTGATTTGCCAACAGATGCTTCAACAAATAATCCAGCACTCTGAGAACAATGTTCCCCAAAGACAAATTGGAAGGATTTGCACAATATAGTCAAAAGATTCAAGGAATCTGCTCAAATCTCGGTGCGTAAAGGGCAAGATGAAAACCTTTTCTGAATGCGCGTGATCTCTGATCCCTCAGACATCACTGTCTTAAAAAGATCATTCATCTGTAATGGATATCGTGAGCATGTGTTTGGGATTACTTTAGTAAACCTTTGTTAGTCAACACCATTCGCCACTGCATCCACAGATGAAAGGTAAGACTTTACCATGCAAAGCAGAAGCCTTACATCAACACTGTCCAGAAGCGTTTCCGACTTCTCTGTGGAACCGCGTTTTTTGGTCCGATGAGTCCACATTTCAAGTAGTTTTTGAAAAACACAGCCATCATGCTCTGTGGGCCAAAGAAGAAAAGGACCATCCAAGCTGTTATCAGCATCAGGTCCAAAAGCCAGTGTCTGTATGGGCCAGGGGTGTGCCAGTGTCCATGGCATGGGTAATATGCACATCTTTGAGGGCACCATTAATGCAGACAGATATCTACAAATTTTGGAGCAACATATACTGCCATCCTGCACTGTCTTTTCCAGGGATGTACTGGCATTTTCAGCAGGACAACTTCAAACCACATACTGGCCGAAAAAGCAGAGAGTGCAGGTTCTAGATTGGCCTGCCTGCAGTCCTGACCATCTCTAACTGAGAATGTGTGGCGCATTATGAAGTGCACAATACGGCAATGAAGACCCTGTACAATTGTGCAGCTGAAGACCTGCATAATGGATGAATGGGGGAAAATTCCACTTTCTAAATGTAACAAACTTGTGTCTTGAGTGCCCAAATGCTTAATAAGTATTATTAGAAGAAAATGTTTCACAATGGTAAACACTCGACTGTCCCAACTATTCAGGAGTTTGTGTCAATCATCTGATTTGGAATGACTATAAATAAATAAAAAAACAACACAAGGTAAAACATCATATAATGTTTAGTTGTAGTGCTTTAAATATAGCAAAGGGTGAATGTAATTTACAAATCACTCCTTTTTGTTTTTATTGCCATTTTGCTTAATGTCCCAACTTTTTGGGAATTAGGGTTGTACATGAAAACACTGACAATTGTGTCATGCATAGGCAGGAAAACGCAGAAAGCTGCAATCACACACAGGTAGATAGGTAGGTGTTAGATGGAGCACACAGACAGACAGACAAACACAAACACATACATACACAGACAGACACACAGACAGGTGTATATATCAAACACAGTCTAGGCAAAAAACAGACTTGAGTCCAGAGTTCTGTCTGTCTGTGTGTCTGTCTAATGGTCTGTCCGTCATTCCAAGACAGACAAAGATCCACCAATCAGAGACGATGCACAATATAGGTAAAGTCCCGCCCCCTCTGATATTTCTGTCCACCATCAAAAATCTTGCTGTCCAGACTACATCACTCTTTTCAAATCTATTGCAATCTGCCTTGCTATTTCTTTCTCCCTGCTTTTTAACTTTTCCTCTTTCAAATATTCTGTTATTCTGACCATAAGTGCTATTTTCATAATGTATGTACACTTTTCTACTTTATACACTATGTTTCCATATGCATTAAAACAGATGTTGAGAGGATAAATGGGTCTTTTGGTGCATTCACGTCATGTTGGAATTATCGTTATTATGAGATTCCGACTTGTATAAAATGTTCACGACTTTATGGAATTTGTAATTAGAAGTTTTAGAACTTCAACTTCACATTCATGTAAAAAGAACCAATATGGCAGCAGCTAAATTTAGTGAACACATATTTCTGTTAGATATGACATTTTATTATGCCATTATTACCTAGAGTGCTTTTTTTGTTCTTTTTTTTCTCTCCAAATTTGGCATGCCCCCAATGTGCTTTTTAAGTCCTTGTGATTGCGTAGTGAATCGCCTCAATCCGGGTGGCAGAGGACAAATCCCAGCTGCCTCTGCATCTGAGACAGTCAACCCGTGCATCTTATCACATGGCTTGTTGAGCGCATTGCCACGGAGACATAGTGCGTGTGGAGGTCTCACACCATCCACCGCGGCATCCACGCTCAACTCACCACGCGCCCCACCGAGAACGAACCACATTATAGCGACCACGAGGTTACCCCATGTGACTCTACCCTCCCAAGCAACCAGGCAAATTTGGTTGCTTAGGAGACCTGGCTGGAGTCACTCAGCATGCCCTGGGATTCGAAATAGCGAACTCCAGGGGTGATAGCCAGCGTCTTTACCACTGAACTACACAGGCCCCTGCTTTGTTCTGAAACATTTAGCAAAATTCTCTCATCATTTACTACCCTTATGCCATCCTGGATGTGTTTGACTTTCTTTCTTCAGCAGAACACGAATGAAGATTTTTAGAAGAATATCTCATCTCAGTGGTGACCAAAATATTGGCACCCTTGGTAAATATGAGCAAAGAATTCTGTGAAAAAAAAAATCTGCATTGTTTATCCTTTTTTTTTGACAAGAAAGAACATACAAAACTCTCTTAGGGGAGAAATAAGAAATATAAATCAATAGGAACAATACAATTATTGTCAGTGTAAATGAAAGAAAAGCGTCCCCTACACAATACTGAACAACAAGGGGGTATTAGTTAAAAAAAAAAGTCTAGAGAGCAAAAGGCTAGAGAAAATATAAAAATATTTAAGAAAAAATGTAAATAAAAGCATCCTTTAGACATAGCATACAAGTGGATATTTATCAAAACAATTGTCTGGATATATCACTACACATCTGTCTTGTAGTTTTAATAGACATTACTTTTTCAATGAGGAAAATACAATTTATAATCGTTCATAAACCATGAAAAAGAAGGCTTCGAATATCTCCACTTACTACAATGAATATGATATTTACCCATGAGAACAATCATATTTACATTTATGTATTTGGCAGACTCTTTTATCCAAAGCGACTTACAGTGCACTTATTACAGGGACAATCCCCCCGGAGCAACCTGGAGTTAAGTGCCTTGCTCAAGGACACAATGGTGGTGGCTGTGGGTATCGAACCAGCAACCTTCTGATTACCAGTTATGTACTTTAGCCCACTACACCACCACCACCAATAATATTAACCAAATCAGATAGGGATGAATCTACATTATCCATATAAAAGAGAATTTGTGATAAGTCAAACGTCGGGATGTCATCAGTCTTAAATGACAAAAAAGCTTTTACCCATAAGACATAAAAAGAACAAGTGTTCCAAAATTCACAGGGATCTACTTCAAATTTAAACCACTTTCTAAGAAAGTCAGCAACCGGATATATTTTATACATTATTTTAAAATGAGTCTCTTTGACTTTAGGGGAAATGGGCCATTTTATGAATTTGAAATGTGGATTATCTATGGACAAGGCATTCATATTTGGACCTTGTACACACAATCCTCTATTATAATCCAAAAACATTCTAGATTTCAAAAAATCATTAATACATTTGTTATTACATTTACTGTAATGTAAATTACATTCATTAATTACTAGATTTGGTAAAGTTGGTGAAAGTCTTGTTCTCACATACATCAATGTGTTTTGGATTAACTGTAATAATGGTATTTATTTACACATTTTATTATATACTCTAAAAGTGCGGTTAAGATTATACTTGAGCAAAAAGGCAATATGTTCCAAGAAGTTACTATTATCATCTAATATATCATTCACAAACACAATACCCATCTCATACCAATCACTCTTAAACAATGATTTCCTATTAATTGTAATGACCCTGTTATTCCATAGGGTGGATCCAAGGGGAGAAAAGTTGTGGGTAAATATAATTTTACAGTATTGTTTGTGGAAGTTTGAAAATTTAATAGGAACCTTAGTTACCTCAAAAACACATTTTAAAAGAAATTAAAGCCCACCTATTTTATTAAATAGAGATCTAGGTATGTGAAACCACATAGAGTAAGATTGTGATAAGTATGATTTCAACCATTTACACTTAAATGCCCCAAACATTGATTTAAAGTCGAAGGCGTTGATACCACCCTTATCATACTCTTTCACTAACTGTGATTTCCTAATATATGGGTTTTATTTTTCCAAAGGAGGGAACTGGGAAGATTGGGAATCGGATGATCGCAGACAGTAAAGAGGTTATGGTTTCTTTCTAAATTTTCCTCAATTTTTTGTAGCTGTAAGATGTTTTGTGCGTTTATATATATGTGTGTTTTCTGTCTTTGATAATAACTGAAAATAGGTGGAAATACAGAACGCAGCAAGGCGTTTAGTGAACCTGTTTAGAGGTACACTGAACGCTGGTCCATCTAACGTTACTGTTGAAGGGAACGTTAGTGTTTCACAAAATGGTAAGTGTAGATAGCTAGATGTCAGATAGTTCCCAGCTTGTTCCCAGTGTGGTACTGCAAGGGTCATCCACTACTCATCAGCCTCTACATGAATTCATTATGTAGATGAAATGCAGGCTCAGAGAGCCCTGGGACCCTTGGGGCTGGGAAAGCACAGCAGGTGCAGCAGAATATGGCCAGGTTAGGAAATCAAGAGTACATTAACATTATTTTTTACACAGCTCTCTGAAATGTTTGATTCTGATTTGTCAGTCACATATCGTAAGTATATATATATATATATATATATATATATATACGCAAAAAAAACATCTTACAGCTACAAGAAATTAAGGAGGAATTTAGAAAGAAACCATAACCTCTTTACTGTCTGCCATCATCCGCTTCCCAATCGTCCTGCTTTCTGTCTGTCCTCGTCCAACAACAGCCAATCACAAGAGATTCGAAGAGATGCAGCCAATCAATACAGGATGTGGTCTGCAGCCAATAGCATTTGTTAAAAGAATGGATTGGGCCCCGCCCCTGAGTATCAAAACCGACTTGTGTGCGTAAAGATTTAAGCTGCGCGTGTGTGCAGAAAATAACTTGCGCGTGTTTAGATCTGCGTGCGTGTGTGAGACCTATCATGACTTGCGGTTTTGTTATTTCTGCTCGTAAGTTGTTAATTTGTGTGCACAGTCATATTTTTGGTGCTCGAGTTTGTGGTTTGCAAGTTCTGCAGGTTTACATTTTACGTGCGAGCTGTGTCATGTGCTCACATTGTTATAATTCACTTGCGCGCTGTTTATGCGCTTGCGCTGTTTTGTCCAACATTTAACGCTATAGAAAATGCCCATTTCCACCATCAGGGCAGTAATTAACAAGTTCAAATCAACTGGAGATGTTAAGAATTGGCCTGAAAAAGGACGTGTGTCTATACTGTCTCCACGTACAGTGAGGAGGATGGTTCAATTGGCCAAAGAATCTCCAAGGATCACAGCTGGAAAATTGCAGAAATGAGTTGGGTCTTGAGGTCAGAAAGTCCCCCAAAAATATCAGACATCACCTACAAGTTGTTTGTGGGGGTTTCCAGAAAAAAGCCCCTGCTCTCATCAAACAACAAACTCAAGCATCTTCAGTTTGCCAGACACTACTGGAACTTCAAATGCGACTGTGTTCTATGGTCAGATGAAACAAACAAAAAAGCTTTTTGGCAGCGAACACCAGGTATGGTTTGGCACATACAGAGATGAAGTAGTCCAAATACCAACAAATAAAAAATCAAAACCTGGCTGCCTCTGCCAGAAAGCTTACAATGGGCCCTGATTGGATCTTCCAGCAGGACAGTGATCCAAAACACACATCAAAATCAACCCAAAAATGGTTCACTGACAACAAAATCAAGGTTCTGCCATGGCCATACCAGTCCCTTGACCTGAACCCCATTGAAAATGTGTGGGGTGAACTGAAGAGGAGAGTCCACCAACATGGACCTCTGAATTTGAAGGATCTGGAGAGATTATGTATGGACGAATGGTCTCAGATCCATTGCCAGGTGTTCTCCAACCTCATTAGGCATTATAAGGGAGCTGTTATCTTGGCAAAGTGAGGCTGCAAAAAGCATTGAACAAAAGTCTGCCAATAATTAATGCCAATGTGTTTTGGAGAAAAATATTTATTTAATAATGAGCTATTTCCCCTGTTTCAATTGTTTCACTTCAGTTACAGTATAGTTTTTTTTTTTTTTTTTTTATGAAATCAAAAGGATAAACGATGCAGATCCAACAGAATGTGTTGAACTCTGCCTTTTAGGGAACAAATCAACTGTCTGAATTAGTCACGCATTATTTCACTAATATAGTTAAGAGCATCAAAGATTCTAACAATTGCTCATAAAAGAATGCACAAATAAATTATACACTGTTTTGTAAGCTCACAATACAGTACACAGAATCACACTGGTCATTTTATATCTGTAATTTAATACACAAATAAATGGCAAGTCATTTAATCTGAATAGAAAATATGTTTTTTATATAAAACATAATCATGTTTTTTTATATACTTTAACAACTTTTGAGACTTATTCCATTATGTTGATTCACAAATTGAAGTGCTTAGATCGGTTATCACACTCACATTAAGGATGGAGGGATTGATCGAGACTATCAACGTAAACTGCGTCTCAAATGAGTCCCAGTCAGAGACAGTCCACTTCACTCACTTTTAAACCTGGAAGATGAAAAAGTACTGAAAAATCCCTAAATGAACCATTATCCTCTTGAAATTAAAAATAACGAATGTTTACATTATCTTCTCTTGTGTGCAAGACATACTGTATATACCTGTTAACATCTCAAAAACGTGTTGTAGTGTTTCTTGACCATTTAAATATTGATCTGTTTTTTTACCCACACTTATCATTTAACTTCTGAAGACATTGAATCAACCACTGGTGTCTTTTCCAACCAAATGGATTACTTTCATGCTGATTTATGTGATTTTTGGTGCTTCAAAATTTTGGCACCCATTCACTTGCATTGTGAGGACCTAGAGAACTGAGATATTCTTCTAAGAATTAAATATCTTGTGACCTTTAACAATAAAACCAACCATTTGCCAAAATGGATACATGTGTGGTTTTGTTGTTAAAGGCCACAAGATATTTAATTACTACAATTATTCATTTGTTCTCCTCAAGCAAAATGTTTAAGAACAAAGACAGTGCAGGTACCATTGATCCTTTTCAGATTTCACCATGATGGTCAAGTATGAACTGTCCTAAAATTCAAAGTTTCGAAGATTTGATGAAGATGTGAACAGTTTTTACAAGTAGGAAACTCCTAGTTACGGTAATTCCAACATAATGTGAACACGCCATATTTCCTTGTATTCCTTCTTTATTTATAATCAGTCTCTGCCCTCTTACAGTAGTGCAGATTATTTTATACAATGATCAAAAGATTCTTAAAGTGAAAATGTCACATCTCTCTAACTCTTCCACTGTTTCTCTTTCCGTTTCCACCCTGGATCCTGCCTCTGGTTCTTTCCTGCTCTCTTGGTGCTTCCTTGTGGTTTGCATGTCTCTTTTCTGTCTGCTTCCTTTCTTTTCCATTGTCCCATTTACCTTGTTCCTCTCTACTCTCCTCTCTTTCTCTATGCAGGACTCCAAACGTTTCCTCCAATGGCAACCCTGGTTATGAGAACCTGCCTTTGAGTGACAGGCAATCCCCACCCCCCTCTGTGAGTTCCCTTGTCTTTGTGACATCATTACTGTGGCATTCTCATTATTCATATTATTGAGATTCAGATTCAGAACAGACTGAATGAATGACAGATCATGCCAATTGGCCCTCTGCCAATCCTCCCTTAGCAACTCTTGTCATCCGCTATATTATATGTCCTGTTTGTGAATTTTAATGTAACTACACAATTTAACAATTTCTTTAAAGAAAAACGACAGATTAAAATATTTCATTCTGACCCACGTAATTTTACTAAATTTATGAGCACATTTTACTGCAAATGACACTCTTTATTTAAAGTCAACTTTATTTATAAAGCACATTTAAAAACATTAAAAGTTGAACCATATAAAAGTGTAAGAGAGTACACACACACACACACACACATATATATATATATATATATATATATATAAACAAACTAAACACCAATAAACAACATGTAACTTTGATCTTAAATAGTATCAAAAGATACAGCTAAAGATGCTAAAAAATAGCTAAAGATGGAGCAGACCTTACGTGTATAGGGAGACTGTTCCAGAGTTTGGGGTCGACAACAGAGAAGGCTCGATCTCCCTTATAGACTTCCAACGACAGCAGGGAGCTGATAAAATAAGTTGCTTACAAGACCTAAGCATTCTAGGAGGTGAATATGTGTGCAGAAATTCAGTGATATATTGAGGGGCAAGACCAGACAGGGCCTTGTGCACATAAATAAGCATTTTAATATAAATTCTAGCCTTGACAGGAAGCCAATGAATGGCAAACAATACAGGGGTATTATGATCTCTTTTTTTAGTCCCAGCTAAAAATCGGGATGTGGCATTTTGAACCTTCTGCAAACGAGACAAAGCAGACTGAGGCAGACCAAAATTCAGAGAGTTACAATAATCCAGCTGTGAAGTAATAAGAGCATTGATCACAGTTTCAAGGTCTTTACCAGAAAGAAATTGCTTTAATTTAGCAATAGACCTCAATTGAAAGAAACTTCCCTTAGTAACAGCACTAATCTGTTTGTCAAACAGTAATGATTTGTCAAAAATGACCCCAAGATTTTTGACATGCATGTGTACATTTGAGGAGAGCAGACCTAACTGGGCTTAGTTTTGCTTTCATTTAATTGCATTCAGCCTTTGGAGATTTATGCTGTTCATGGAAATCTCCAATTCATTTGTTTTGTGGAGCTTGTCTGAGTGAGCAAAAGAGCGCAACATTGCCCGCCCACTATTTCAACCGTATCAGTTCTGGAAGTATTTGTCCCATTCGTTTCCCCATAGACTTTTCAGAAAATCCTTCATAAGAGTTGATTTGAAGCTAAAAGTTTTTGAAAATCAGATAAAGGTACAAGACTGTGTACTTACATCTGTCACGAAGCACTAACTAATCCCATGAAGCATCGTGAATGATGTAAACGGATAAAAAAAACAATGGAAATACATAAAATTATTGATTTTAGGTTGTTAATTATAAGTATAGATGTTTTTTTGTTTTTATTTTTTATTTTTTTACGTTTATTGCAAACTATTCCAATATATACGAACAAATAAGTAGTTTGAGTTGAAATAATGCTGACTGGCATATACAATGGATTACCAACCTCGGAGCACACGGTTGATCTGTCTTTAAAGGTTTCTAAGTTAGTGTTAAAAATCAATTAGTCAGTGTGTATGTGTGTGAGTGAGAGTCCCCAGCCACTGGGGGTTGCCAAGTAACCAAGTATAGTAACCAAGGGGGCGGAGCTTAGCAAAGGGTCAACTGATTTTAAATGTTATTGTGAGAAAACCACTGCAGGATAGAAAGAGCACTGGATAATTTTTGTGATGTAGATTATGCACTGATTAATATTTAATTTTGAAATTAATATTGACTTTTTTCTTTCCTCCCTTTGTGCTCCTCCACTGGATCTGTCCATCATTGTCTCACCGGCTCCTCTCCTGTCTAATTATATGTGGATTTCTGAAAGCACAGTACTCTCCCAGCATGCTGACTGGCTATGGGGGCAGTCAATCACACTCCAACCCTGCTCATTCAAGAAACCTGTACTCGCACTAATAATTTTTTATGTATAGTAGAGAAGATATATAGCAATGTTTAGTTTTCAGATGGATGGAGATGAAAATTTAAAAGAAATTTGAATTTTAGATGTTAAATATCTGTGTGTAACGTCAGTACCACTGAATCTTAGAAACATTTGGTTGAAACAGACTTACAAAATGATTGACAGAAAAAGACATCCACTTCATTTAGTCGTATGAGCCTATCACATCCTCTCCCTCTAGTGTCATTGTGAACATTACTCTGAGATGGAAACAGGTTGGTATTGACGTTACAGTAGTGGTCTATTTTTTAATGTATAACCACTTTATTTTGGAGTTTTTATATTGTTATATGTAGTCACCAATACATAGTGGCAATGGCACAATTTCATTGTATGATTATGCAGTTTTCTTCACCCTTTTTAAAATATTTGACAGGACCCTATTTTTTAAGTGGCAATTCTGTATTACATTGTAATTACCCTCTAATACTATCTGATCATTTATTTATATAAAAATGAATATATATATATTCACTGTATAAATGTTTCATTGTTAATGCATTTTGATGATCAAAAGAAAAACCTGTAAAACATTGTTGAGGGCTAGCGTCCATTTCCTCTGCTGGCTCTGAGCAACACAACTGCGTTTTGCCAACTGCAATGCAATGGCCACAAAGCAAGCAGCAATAATAATCAGGACATCTTGCAATTACCATCTGTGTGTGTGTCAGAGGTATTCATGAGATGTGCAGTAAAATCCATATATATATATATACACACACACACACACACACACACACACGCGCACACACATTTGAAGTCAGAAGTTAACGTACATCTTAGCCAAATACATTTAAACTCAGTTTTTCACAATTCCTGACATTTAATCATATAATACCTTCTTAGGTCAATTAGGAAAACAATTTTATTTTAAGAACATGAAATGTCAGAATAATAGTTTTTATTAATAAATTATAGATAATAAATAGATTAAATTTTTTCATCACATTTCCAGTGGGTCAGAAGTTGACATTCACTTTGTTAGTATTTGGTAGCATTGCCTTTGAATTGTTTAATTGGATCAACATTTTTTGGGTAGCCTTGAATTTTGGCCCATTCCTCCAGACAGAACTGGTGTAACTGAGTCAGGTTTGTAGGCCTCCTTGCTCGCAAATGCTTTTTCCATTCTACCCACAAATTTTCTATAACACTGAGGTCAGGGCTTTGTGATGGCCGCTCCTATACCTTGACTTGGTTGTCCTTAAGCCATTTTGCCACAACTTTGGAGGTATGCTTGAGATCATTGTCCATTTGCAACAGAGCTTTAATGCTCTGGCTGATGTCTTGAGATGTTGCTTCAATATATCCACATAATTTTCCTTCCTTATGATGCCATCTATTTTGTGAAGTGCACCAGTCCCTCCTACAGCAAAGAAACCCCACAACACGATGCTGCCACCCCCATGCTTCATGGTTGATTGTGTTCTTCACCTTGCAAGCCTCACCCATTTTCCTCCAAACATAATAATGGTCATTATGGCCAAAAAGTTACATTTTTGTTTCCTCAGACCAGAGGAGATTTCTCCAAAAAGTAAGATCTTTGTCCCCATGTGCACTTGTAAACTGCTGTCTGGCTTTTTTATGGCAGTTTTGGAGCATTGGCTTCTTCCTTGCTAAGAAGTTTTTACTGTGGATATAGATACTTGTTTAACCTTGTGCTGTTGTTCTAGGATTTAATTGCACTTCATTCGCATCTCTAGGAGACAGAATGCGTCTCCTTCCTGAGCAGTATGATGGCTGCATGGTCCCATGGTGTTTATACTTGCACACTATTATTTGTACAGATGAGCATGGTACCTTCAGGCTTTTGGAAATTACTCCCAAGTATGAACCAGACTTGTGGAGGTCCACAATTTTTTTTCTGAAGTCTTGACTGATTTCTTTAGATTTTTCCATGATGTCAAGCAAAGAGGCAGTGTGTTTGAAGGCAGGCCTTAAAAAACGTCCACAGGTAAATCTCCAATTCAGTATACCTACTATTAGAAGCTAATTGGCTAATTTGTATGCTCTGGCATTTGTTGTATGACCTTGTGTTTTTTTGTCCCTCTAGGTTTGTGATTGTTTTGATGGTTAATATGTATGGTGTTGTTGTGTTTATGTTTTTCAACGCACCGACGATCTATCTATCTATCTATCTATCTATCTATCTATCTATCTATCTATCTATCTATCTATCTATCTATCTATCTATCTATCTATCTATCTATCTATCTATCTATTCTAATTAAGGATTTTTTCAAGCTGCTTAAAGGCACAGTTGACTTAGTGTATGTAAACTTCTGACCCACTGGAATTGTGAAATAGTCAATTAAAAGTGAAACAATTTGTCTGTAAAACATTGTTGGAAAAATTAATTAGATGTCCTAAATGACTTGCCAAAACTATAGTTTGCTAATATTAAATCTGTGGAGTGGTTAAAAAATTTGTTTAAATATCTTCAACCTAAGTGTAGGTAAACTTCTGACTTCAACTGTATATATACATATACAGGCCCTTCTCTTGGCTATCAACCTGTCGTTACTCCTTAAAAAACAAGTTTCTATGGTTTAATGCTCCTTTTGAATGGCATCCTTTTTCACTACAGAGTCTAATAAACTGTAAATGAAATAAAAAAAATACAGTAACAAAAGTGGAATGTCTCAAAACATGTTTTTATGTTTTATGCCTTTATACCTGCTAATAAAAGCACTACAAGCAACCCACTGAATAAACCTATATTGACTTATGTATAACCTATGCATTAAAGGTGATCCTTTTTAAAATTATTTAGTAGTTGACCGGTATAAATTGTTTAATTCGAAAAACTGAGATAGTGATACAAATAATATGTACACAGAATTTAAATTAACACTTCACACAATATTTACTCAATATTCACTGTGATTTTTTAGTCAATTTTGTTGAAGTGATTTCAATCAGAGACAATTTAGCAGAGATGGGCCACTTCTATTAAAATAAATGGGAGAAATTGAAATGTCCAATGGTCAACGGATGAAGAAAAGAGATCCTGCCTTACAGGTTAAAGAGCATATCACATTTTAGAGACAGATATCGCCTGTCAATCAACTCGAGGACCCACATGCGCATTAGTTAAACAAGCCGGGAAATGGGCTTTTTTTTTTTTTATCGTAAGGTGATTTTAAAAAAGCACAATTTATGATTTGACAGTGTTGCCAGATTTTACTTCCCGTTTGAAATTCTTATTCTTTTCTTTAAAATTCTTGACCAACCGTTATGGAGATTTCTGTTTTTACCTTCAAGTAGATAGCTACACTTTCATGACTGGAAATAGCTTCCCAGGTGCGTTCCAAAAAATAGCCTCCAGTAGACTGACTTGCCACTTATTTTCTTTTCGATCTGATACCAATAATTTCATGTCCAATATTGTTGGTATCGATACCAATACGATACTTCTAATAAATTAATTTTTTGCGATTTCTTAGGATAAAATGTGGAATTATAAAATATATTTTTTTTGTCATAATTCTATAATTATTGGACTGTTTTCTTCACCCTTACACAAATTAACCATGGTTTCACTACAGTAATTATAGTTTAACCATAGTATTTATTTAATCCACAGTTACCACACAATTAACCATGGTTACTACTACAATATTACTGTAACTATTTTTTAAATTACTTATTAACAACAATTACACACAAACTTATTTTAAGAAATGTCACCTTTACATATGTTTTTTATTTTAGTCTGAATTTACTCCAGAAGATGTTTCTCTGATTTTCTACCATTACCTCTAAAAGGCACTGGTCCTTTTTTGTTTGAAAGAGTCTTGTGACGGCACAAGTGCTTGACTGCTTGTGTCTTTCAGCATTTATGCATGTAAGATGAGTGGAAGGAAAAATAGTTCCCATCCTGCACAAGTGTTTGTTCATGATCATGGTAACCAAATAATAACTCCCTAGTTCACATTTAAGGCCAGGCACTAGAGGCAAAAAAAAAAAAGTTTTTGTTCAGTTTGTCAATTTTTATATTTTTTGCTTCTATATCTTGGAAACTTTCATAACATGCACACAATTATAACCAAAAACAACTATAAATAGTTTGTTTTTATGCTTTTATACAACCTTTGCCAAGTAAAATAAATACTGAATGATACAATTATTAATTTCTGACCTGTACAGAACTACATGCTATGTTTTATTTGTATGTTATATGTAACCTTTGAATTGAAAATGAAATTGTACAATATAACTTGTTCGGTTGTGGAAAACACGTTCTAACACTTCTAAATGTTTTAAGGCCGATTTTCTCAAAATTACATTTTGCACAAATGCCGAGCTTGACAACTCATGTCTCATAAAAGTAAAGCCACATAATTCTACATACTGCTTCCTTGGAATAGCTAGACATGTTCAGATGGATTTTTGATATCTTGTGTCATTTTCCTTTTATGTTGTATTATATGCAAATAAATAGGCGGAAAATCTTGTTTTTTAACAAGTGCCATGTGTATTTTAACATAATTAACTGAGCGAACAATATTTTGACAAAAGCCTCTGTAGATTACCAACCACTTAGTTATTGATCACATTAAAACAAATGAAAAAGTTCTGACTTCATCTACCATGTCAATATTGTGTTATAAGTCATATGCAAATAGGTGCATATTTATGAGATAACACTTAATTTACATATATACATTTTTTGCCTATTCACCTGTAGTACCTCCCCTTAAAAAAATATATATATTTGAAGGTGTACTCCATAATTTTTTCCTCATTAAAAAAAGTTTAACTCCTAAAGACATTATTTGTATTTTTTCAATATATGTAGGAAATCATGACCACTCACATTAAAATGAAGACTCCAGTCATAACAAGAACCTTATAAAAGCTGTTTTACTCTACATGGAGAGGGTCCACACATGGGGGCTGCCATGTTAGGATCATATGAATAGCCGAATATTACTCACTTAATTTCAGTAACCGTCCTGTTATTTCATACTTTCACTCATTGATTGAAGTAATTAGCCTGTGAATTTAGCCTGTGAATACTAAATTTCTACAATGGCATCTGAAACTTAAAACTGTTGATTTTAAATGATCCAAGCCACTAGGTTTCAACATAAGTTCAAGATGACTCAAAGACAAAAGTTACTGAATGCAATTTTGCGTATATTTGAAAACAAAAAAATCTCAGCAGATTTTGGAAATTTAATGACCACTTCTGTAAAATGGCAAGTCAGGCACAGTTAAAAACCAGATTGGCCAATTTAACGGCCTATCACTAATTATATTCTTATTTATCTGGATTGCCAGATGATATTTAATTTAACAGCTTGGTGGACTTAATCCTCAAGTGCAAGTTTATATTAAAATCCTGTAAGGAAAAAAAAAAAGTTCTGACAGCATAACCAACAACATTAATCAACAAACATTAGTATTACAGCGCAACAACACCCACCCACTTCAGCAGCCTTGGTTCTGGAAGTATTTTTGCCATACATTTCTTCCCTAGGGATTTCATAACCAAACCAACCAGCTCCAAAGTAAAACACAACATTACAAACTTTGGTTTGAAGCAAAATTATTTGAAAAACGGTCAACAAACCAATAGTATAAAACTGTATACTTCAATAAAGGCATGCACTACAATCCAATGAAGCACTGCGAATGATGTAATTAAATAAAAACAATGCAAACATACACTACCGTTCAAAAGTTTGGGGTCACATTGAAATGTCCTTATTTTTGAAGGAAAAGCACTGTACTTTTCAATGAAGACAACTTTAAACTAGTCTTAACTTTGAAGAAATACACTCTATACATTGCTAATGTGGTAAATGACTATTCTAGCTGCAAATGTCTGGTTTTTGGTGCAATATGTACATAGGTGTATAGAGGCCCATTTCCAGCAACTATCACTCCAGTGTTCTAATGGTACAATGTGTTTGCTCATTGGCTCAGAAGGCTAATTGATGATTAGAAAACCCTTGTGCAATCATGTTCACACATCTGAAAACAGTTTAGGTCGTTACAGAAGCTACAAAACTGACCTTCCTTTGAGCAGATTGAGTTTCTGGAGCATCACATTTGTGGGGACAATTAAACGCTCAAAATGGCCAGAAAAAGAGAACTTTCATCTGAAACTCGACAGTCTATTCTTGTCCTTAGAAATGAAGGCTATTCCATGCGAGACATTGCTAAGAAATTGAAGATTTCCTACAACGGTGTGTACTACTCCCTTCAGAGGACAGCACAAACAGGCTCTAACCAGAGTAGAAAAAGAAGTGGGAGGCCGCGTTGCACAACTGAGCAAGAAGATAAGTACATTAGAGTCTCTAGTTTGAGAAACAGACGCCTCACAGGTCCCCAACTGGCATCTTCATTAAATAGTACCCGCAAAACACCAGTGTCAACATGTACAGTGAAGAGGCGGCTGCGGGATTCTGGGCTTCAGGGCAGAGTGGCAAAGAAAAAGCCATATCTGAGACTGGCCAATAAAAGAAAAAGATTAAGATGGGCAAAAGAACACAGACATTGGACAGAGGAAGACTGGAAAAAAGTGTTGTGGACAGATGAATCCAAGTTTGAGGTGTTTGGATCACAAAGAAGAACGTTTGTGAGACGCAGAACAAATGAAAAGATGCTGGAAGAATGCCTGACGCCATCTGTTAAGCATGGTGGAGGTAATATAATGGTTTGGGGTTGCTTTGGTGCTGGTAAGGTGGGAGATTTGTACAGGGTAAAAGGGATTCTGAATAAGGAAGGCTATCACTCCATTTTGCAACGCCATGCCATACCCAGTGGACAGCGCTTGATTGGAGCCAATTTCATCCTACAACAGGACAATGACCCTAAACACACCTCCAAATTGTGCAAGAACTATTTAGAGCAGAAGCAGGCAGCTGGTATTCTATCGGTAATGGAGTGGCCAGCGCAGTCACCAGATCTGAACCCCATTGAGCTGTTGTGGGAGCAGCTTGACCGTATGGTACGCAAGAAGTGCCCATCCAACCAATCCAACTTGTGGGAGCTGCTTCTGGAAGCGTGGGGTGCAATTTCTCCAGATTACCTCAACAAATTAACAGCTAGAATGCCAAAGGTCTGCAATGCTGTAATTGCTGCAAATGGAGGATTCTTTGACGAAAGCAAAGTTTGATGTAAAAAAAATCTTATTTCAAATACAAATCATTATTTCTAACCTTGTCAATGTCTTGACTCTATTTTCTATTCATTTCACAACGTATGGTGGTGAATAAGTGTGACTTTTCAGGAAAACACAAAATTGTTTGGGTGACCCCAAACTTTTGAACGGTAGTGTATAAAACTATTTGTCTGTTGTTGGGTTTAAGTACATAAACAATATATTTGAACTTTAACTCAAAATTTTAGATATTTGGAAATATATACACTGGCAGCCCAAAGTCTTGAATAATGTACAGATTTTGCTGTTTTGGAAGGAATTTGGTCATTTAATTCACCAAAGTGACATTCAAATGATCACAAATTGTAGTCAGGACATTACTGATGTAACAAACAGCACCATCACTATATGAAAAAAGTCATTTTTGATCAAATCTTGACATGCCCCATTTCCAGCAGCCATCACGCCAACACCTTATCCTGGAGTAATCATGCTAAATTGCTAATTTGGTACTAGAAAATCACTTGCCATTATATCAAACACAGTTGAAAGCTATTTGGTTCGTTAAATGAAGCCTAACATATTCTTTGTGTTTGAATTTTGCACAGTATGCAATAGACTGGCATCTCAAGGTAAATATTAGGTCAAAAATGGCAACAACAAAAAAAAACAGCTTTCTCTAGAAACTCATCAGTCAATCATTGTTTTGAGGAATGAAGGCTATATAATTCTTGAAATTGCCAAAAAACCTTTATGAAGATAACAAAAGGTGTACACTACAGTCTTCAAAGACAAAGGACAACTGTCTCTAACAAGGACAGAGAGAGATGTGGAAGGCCAGATGTACAACTAAACGTGAGGATAAATACATCAGAGTCTCTAGTTTGAGAAATAGATGCCTCGCATGTCCTCAGCTGACAGCTTCATTGAATTCTACCCGCTCAACACCAGTTTCATGTACAACAGTAAAGAGAAGACTCAAGGGTGCAGGCCTTATGGGAAGAATGGTAAAGAAAAGGACACTTTTGAAACAGAAAAAAAAATAAATGAGTGTTATGGATCTTAAACCCATTGAGGTTTTGTGGGATCAGCTAGACTGTAAGGTGCGTGAAAAGTGCCAGACATGACCACATCTATGGCAAGTGCTACAGGAAGTGTGGGGTGAAATGTCACCTGAGTATCTGGACAAACTGACAGCTAGAATACCAAGAATCTGCAAATCATTGCTGCACATGGAGGATTTTTTGATGAGGAATCTTTGAAGTAGTTTAAGAAGTTCTGAAAAAATTTAAAATTCAAATTGTAATAGTAATTTTTCACATTATTAATGTCCTGACTATAGATTGTGATCAGCTGAATGCCACTTTGTTGAATAAAAGTACCAATTTCTTTCCATAAGAGTAAAATCTGTACATTATTCCAAACTTTTGGCCGCCAGTGTATGTATTTTAAGAGTGTATTTGGGTCATTCACAGTGCGTCATGGGAGTGGGTGGACCCTACAGTGCCTGTTTGGTGCACAACTGTTAAACCACTGTTAAACATGATTTTGAAACCATCGAGGGCAACCATCATCTTTAAAGGTTTATAAGTTATTGTTAAAAATCTATTCACCTATGGAGAAACTGAACAGGATTTTTACCTTCAGAATCAGAATGTTAAGCTCTGTTAGATGAAAGCAACTGCTCAGATGAAAAAAACAGTGTAGATGAAATTACACAAAAGTAAGACCAGGCAAACTACTAGTTTCAAATAGCTCTTCTATTTACTATAATACCACAAACACTACTCAAGCAAAAACATTTAAAGGAGTAGCAAAAATTCTGATAAATAACACAAATCAAATGTAATTTTTTTCCCTCAATTTAGCGGTTTTCACTGAGTTAATGTGAACAAGGTAGTTTGAGAAAAAGCTTGAAAGAGTAGAGTACGTAGGCGTGAGAGAGATAAAGTCTCTTATCTCTTTTGTATATGCATAGTAAGATGTACACTGACGTCTAAAAGGCAATGAATGCTACATGCCACTTTGGGTAACTTTAGAGTACCATTTCTGTGCATAGTTGTAACAAAGACACAAATCTTTGATCTACTTCAGCAGTGAGTGCATAGATAAAGATAAAGTGAGAGATCATAGTTCCTGAGTGGAGAAAGAGCTAAATAGACAAAGAAGTAGAGAGAGAATGAAGCAATTGGCACAGCTATTGTAGTGTCTTCCCACAACAACACAGTCAGTGTAAGTTCAAATAATCAGCTCCATATTAGGCAAGATGTCCCTTTAAATAAACACTATGGGCATTCTCTCAGACTTCCCTTTGTGTTTGAGTATCTGTGAATGAACGTACGCACACTATCCGCAATCTTCCTGTGGTGCTGCTCTCCACAGCTCATATATAAAGCCTTTCACAATTACTTGGCTCAGCAATGAGAGAGAGAATGTCTGGTTTTGAGAAATCACTTATTGGGGTTATCTGGTTTCAACCATGTCCCATCATCTTCTACTTCCTTTTGGACAACAAGGAGCATCTCGGCAACATCCTGAGAAAGCTGTTCGATGAGAAATGACCTAGACGGAAGAAAAATCAAGAATCAACAAAAAATTGTCATTGGTAATTCAATAAAAACAAGAGCAGGGCAATAATGGAAGGTGGATGGTAATCTTAGAAAAACTAGATGTAACAAAGGTAAAAGGGAAAGGGGGCAAGAACCGGCTTGACTATATAAATGATAGCTTAATAATAAACTTAAACAAAAAGACACAAACATAAACACATGCAGGGCTGCTGCCTGTAGTTCTCTCTCCGGTCGCCTTTATCCCTCTTGGGCTTGATCAACCTGATTAGGGGCCAGGTGTGCAGTATCATGTCCCGGCCTGGCCCGGCCCTCCGCCCTGCCACACTAGATATGCTCTCAAGCCAGATCACATGATTTTAGGCCCTGATTACACCTGATATAACCATCTGATTATAAGTGGTCAGCCAAGACAGATAGGATTTCATCAAGGGAAGGGTTTCTGATTATGTGACTTCATACATACATCACTAAAGTTTAAATTTTTTCTCAAATTATCTTGTCGCTCTCCACGGCAATCTCTGTCGCCAACTGCCACAGCAGCTTGTGTCACCAGAGGTCGCTGTGCTAAAAGCACTACAAACATTTAATTTCGAGTGGAATGCGTTGTTATGTTCATTCAAGTGTATTTACTGAACTTGGGAAGTGTTTCATATTATCTGTCACTACACTGGTGACCAAAAGTTTGGAATAATGTACAGATTTTGCTCTTATGGAAAGAAATTGGTACTTTTATTCACCAAAGTGGCATTCAGCTGATCACAATCATTATTCAGGACATTAATAACGTGAAAAATTACTATTACAAAGTGAATTTTTTTTTCAGAACTTCTTAAACTACTTCAAAGATTTCTGATCAAAAAATCCTCCATGTGCAGTAATGACAGCTTTGCAGATCCTTGGTATTCTAGCTGTCAGTTTGTCCAGATACTCAGGTGGTATTTCACCCCACACTTCCTGTAACACTTGCCATAGATGTGGGTGTCTCTCTTCTCAAACACCTTACAGTCCATCTGATCCCACAAAAGCTCAGTGCATCCATAACACTCATTTGCAATTATCTGTTGTCCAATGTTTCTTTGTCCACTCTAACCATTTGTTTTTGTTTTTCTGTTTCAAAAGTGTCTTTTTCTTTACACTTCTTCCCATAAGGCCTGCACCCCTGAGTCTTCTCTTTACTGTTGTACATGAAACTGGTGTTGAGCAGGTAGAATTCAATGAAGCTGTCAGCTGAGGACATGCGAGGCATCTATTTCTCAAACTAGAGACTCTGATGTACATATCCTCTTGTTTAGTTGTACATCTGGCCTTTCACATCTCTTTCTGTTATTGTTAGTCAGTTGTCCTTTGTCTTTGAAGACTGTAGTGTACACCTTTTATGAAATCTTCATCTTTTTGGCAATTTCAATCATTGTATAGACTTCATTCCACAAAACAATGACTGATGAGTTTCCAGAGAAAGCTGTTTCTTTTTTGCTATTTTTTTTTTTTACCTAATATTGACCATAAAACATGCCAGTCTATTGCATACTGTGGCAACTCAAAAACAAACACAAAGACAATGTTAGGCTTCAATTAATGAACCAAATAGCTTTCAACTGTGTTTGATATAATGGCAAGTGATTTTCTAGTACCAAATTAGCAATTTAGCATGATTACTCCAGGATAAGGTGTTGGCGTGATGGTTGCTAGAAATGGGGCCTGTCTAGATTTGATCAAAAATGACTTTTTTCAAATAGTGATGGTGCAGTTTTTTACATCAGTAATGTCCTGACTATACTTTGTGATCAGCTGAATGCCACTTTGGTGAATTAAATGACCAAATTCCTTCCAAAACAGCAAAATCTGTACATTATTCCAAACGTTTAGCTGCCAGTGTACATGTTGATATGAGGCATAATGAAGATGTTCTGTTCATGTATATGTATATATAAATATGCATGTAAATATGCTTTTTCAAATTTTTTGGTCAAACTATTTTGATCAAACCTCTGAATGTGGTTTGGGTGAGTGAATCACCAAAAATTATTGAAGTCCCTTGTAAGTCCCTCAAGAGTGAATATGTTAGCCTATTTTTAAATCCTGGTAACTGGTTAATAACCAATTAATTTTGTTCCGAGCATTTTTGCATGCAACAAAAGGGTTAATAAGAGACTATTTAGCAGAGACGGGACACATCTGTTAAAATTAATGGGAGAAACTGAAATGCACAATGGTCATCAGATATAAAAAGGAATTTCTTCCTTACAGGTAAAAGAGCCAATCACCTTTTAGACACAGACATCATCTGTCAATCAACTCGAGAACGTGGTTGCGCATTAGCTCAAACTCTTTCTATCAAGTCAGTCTACAGTTGGCCATCTTTGGAATGCTCTCAGGAGGCCATTTCCCGTCATGTCAGTGCAGCTCCTGTCTACTTGAATGGAGAAAGACCAAAATCTCAAAAATGGTTGGTCAAGATTATAATCAAAGTACCAGCAATAAAATATGTTAATACTGGTATCATAAATTGTGATTCTTTACATCATATTACGCTAAAAAATGTATAGCTAATGTACATGCACGTTCTAGAGTTCATTGGCAGGCAATGTCTGTATCTAAAAGGCAATTGGCTCTTTTAACTGTAAGGTGGGACTTCCTTTCTAAATCCGTTGACAGTTGGGCACTCAGAGCTCCTTGGTTGAGCATTAAAATTTTTTCCATTCATTTTAATATAAGTGGCCCATAACTGCTAAATAATATCTGATTAGCCATACAAGCCTGTACAATTGCTGTTTTTAGTGTAGTCTGAGTTAAAGAATCATAATGTATGATACAAGTGTTGTCAGATTTTACTGCTGATTTAAATATGATTTGAAATATGTTTCAAGTAGATAAGAACTGCACTTGTATGCCGCTTGTGTACATAGAAAAACTGCTGCCTGGTAGCATTCCAAAGATGGCTGCCGAGTGGAATGATTTGCTAGAAAACTTTGGTTTAACACTTCCTGATTCCTGAAAAAATGACAACATGACAAGCAGCATGTATTATATTTCCCGTAATCTGTATTTTGCATACATGTAGCAATTATATATAGTTGTTAAAAAGTTCTACATTAATAATGTGCAGTTGGGCAAAGAAATTTGTGATGCAGTGTTTTCCCTTTGGATCAAAATCAGTTAATCAGTTAATCATGATCAGTTAAAAGTATATTTCTCAGAGTTGTGTCCAAGTCACTATATTTTTGCTAGAGATGATGCAATAAAATAAATTTTATGCTGTCGGGTTTTGACTGAGAAGCAGATCTGTAATCAGGTCTTACTTTGTGATAATATTTGGTGTCATATGGCTTAAAACAGCTAAAGAGCGCAGAGCAATGTCTGTGTGCCCCCTTTTTTTTTACCCCAATGTTGGCTATTAAATTAGTATAAAGTTGATTTAGGACTTTATTAGCTCCAGACGAACATGGTCCGTGCATGTGCTCTCTGTGAGTACACGGTTTAAAAAAAATATATAAATCATAACATCATTAACATAAGGTGGCATTTAGTCCAAATGCACCCACTCAGTTTGTGCATGACATGCTGGAAACAGAGATTTGGGGTATTAATTGATTTGAGATGGCCAGATAGAGATATTTGAAATATTTTTAGGGATATATTTAACTATAGGGATATATTTACATAGCTACACTGTCACTTTTTTTGTTAAAAAAAAACAAAATGTTATTAATGAGTGAGTGCAACAAAAATCCATCTACCAAACCATGTATTTACTTCACCTAAATACACTTTGATAAAACGCTGTCAAGACAGATTTCATGTGAAATTGCAAACATAGGTCATTTGCCATTTGCGTGAAATGAATGAAATTAAAAAAATATGTTTTTAATCCCTGCTTTTTGGGCCTGCATATAGCGCTGTGATCAGATCACCCGAGGCATATGTTTATGCCAGGTGTATACATATAGACCCTGTTAAATATGAACAGAACTTGCCTCACTGCAAAAAATCTACATACTGGGTCTCTCACCTGAGTTCTGTTTCTCCTCCAATACAGGCAGGTCCCTTTAACTTGGAGTCTAGGTTATAGTACTGTCCATTGACTTCTCGTACCGCCAGCCAGTGTCTGCGTCTCAGTGGGAGAGACACAATTCCCAGTGACACCCTTGATGGGACATTCAAAATGAAGCCTTGAATTTTGTCCAGGCACAAATTCTGTACTGACCTACAGGACAGAAATGGAGAAAGGTTAACCAGCCTTTTATAATCAACATGAAAGACACATAAAGGATATATAAAGTGACAGACATACATATCACTCACAGTTTGACAGAGAGTACTGTGAGTTATTGTCACACAAACCTGCGCTTGTCCCACCATACAGCAGCAAGTCCCCTACTCTGCAAAGCAGACATAATCACGTTCACATCATAGTTTCCAGTGCCTAACACTGAGCGGTGTGGATTCATCACACACTGTGGGGCAAGCCTGAGAAGAAACAAAACTCAAAATCACATCCATCCCATATAACTGACAAGGTGAACCACCAAAGCTTCCATTTGAAACCTCTTTCATGCTCATAAATTATTGCTTTATTTAGACTAATTATTATTGATAATTACAGTTCTAAGGCATATTATTAAAATACTTCATATAAGACTAGACTGAAGGGTGAAACTCAAATATGTGACCTAGATATACAAGGAAATGTGCTGTTCTGAGCAAAATGACAGATGGCACACACTGCTCACCTCTTGCAGATGTCATCTGCCGTCTCCTTGGTGAAAACTCTCTCCTGAAGCACGTTGTTCAAGGCATGGATGGCGCACAGCTCCAGTCTCTGTTTCTCATGAAACACCTCACCGTCGCCCATCCTCACCCTGTAGTAGTCACAAGCATATTTTAAAGCAGAAAGCCCATCTATTAATGTTTAATTACGTCCAAAATCTACGCTATCTTTATTCATTATTTACAAGTGAACATTATTTACAGTATCCGCAGTGCAGTGTTACCAGCTATCCACAATATGGAAATAAATGGTACTGAGGCGTACCGATAAAACTAATGTTTATTGATTCATTAATCGCAGATATGTAGTAACCTATTAATTACTAAACCAATGAAATGCGAACGCTGTCGGTATCTTGTCCGTAAGGATCGGGCGGAAGTTGTCTTGTTGTTTGTTGCGGTAACGCCCCATGAAGTCACCCAGACTCATGTGACCAGCGTCATGGTGATGGCGTAGTGGGCTAAAGCACAGAACAGGTCGCTAAACAGTCAGCTGCCGGTTCGATCCCCACAGCCACCACCACTAGTAAGGCATTCAACTCCAAGTTGCTCCAGTGGGATTGTCCCTGTAACAAGTGTACTGTAAGTCGTTTCGGATAAAAGCGTCTGCCAAGTGCATATTAGCAATTTACCTCTCGAGCGTGTTCTACCAGATACTGTTTAGTAGAGATGGGCCACATCTATTAAAATTAAGGGGAGATATGGGAGCGCCCACCGGTCAACGGATGTAGAAAGGAAGTCCCGCCTTTCAGGTAAAAGAGCCAATCGCCTTTGAGATGCAAACATCACCTGTCAGTCAACTCAAAAACGCGCGTGCACATTAGCTATACAAGCCTTGCGTTTTTTTTGTTTTGTTTTTGTTTTTTGCGCGTAATCTGAGGTAAAGAAACACCGTTTATGATACAAGTGTTGTCAGATCAGATTTTACTGCTGATTTGAAAAATGATATCTGATCGTAATGTTGACCAACCGTTTTGAAGAGCTCGGTCTTTCCCCCATTCATGTAGATAGGAGCTGCTCTTTCATGATTGGAAATAGTCTCATGAAAGCGTTCCAAAAATGGCCGTAAGTGGACTGACTTCTTAGAGAGACTTTGGTTCTACCATCACCGAAGGCTCTTTAGTTTTTCATATTTTAGCGTTTTGCTCTCAAGCCATTAACGAAGGATGATGTCAGATGCGAGATGTCACTTTAACTTATAATAACAAAGGGTTATATTTTACTATAACTATAGGCCAGTAATCGAATTTAGGAAATGATTAAAAGAGTATTTTTCATACTTATATGCGTAAAACATTTCATCCTCTGAGAAATAATTTTTTATTTGTTTTGTTGTTGAATAAACCTGAAGCCTGCCTTTTGATTTGTAGCATCGGGATTAGAGTGCTTTCTAGTGGTGTCTCAGTGGTACTACAGTTTTTTTTAAACGTCTGTGGTATGGAGCCAGAAATACGACAAAACAATTTGAATTTTAATTGTGTAAATTTGAATTATAGACTTGACTTAACAATAGACTGAATTTGAAATATAAGTGTGATTTTGCCAAATTAAATATTATGTTGTATTTTAAACTCCAATCCTGGACATTTCATATTTAACATAATTGAATTGTTTTTTTTTTAATGGCACAATTTTATAAATATGTATTTTCAAACAGCAAATTTTTGGTTCTGAATTCTTACACTGTAAATATTCTGTTTTAAAAAATACAGCTTCAAGTTTTCAAGATGAAGAAGAAATTCAGAACACTAAATTCAATATTCTAAAATTCAAACCACAGAAATTCAGATCTACAGAAAGTGGGTCAGAGGTCAAGCTTCCGTGTTCCACAGGGAAGAGTAGAGGGTCTCGGAAAAGACGAATGGAGCATTTTGGCCAATTACAGGTCGAGGTGCAATAATTCTCTGGTGCGAGCGTGATTCAAAAGGTCGCCATTCTGAACATGAAGTGGTTCTTAAACTTTTATGATTTATATTTATATGGTTAGCACGTTAGCACATTCTCAGCACATGAGACATTTGTCTAAGCGGTCTCTGGTATTTGTTTTAGAATAAAGTATATTTAGTATAAAAGTATGCGTTGAGTAAGCATCACATATAACTCAGTAATGAATGTAATTCTGCTTCATTCTGTGATCTGATCAGATCCAAGTCGGATGTTATTTCAAACACTTGTTGGTGTTTGTAAGTGCGTTTTGAGCTCAAGACATGAACATCACGAATGATCATTCAGATGTGTGTGATTTAGCAGGTGTGATTACATTAGATGATTAATTTCATGCAAATTGTAGGTTATTGTAAGGCATTTAATGGCTAATTTACACACTGAACTCCAACAAACGTCATTCTCACACGGAGAGTGCACATCTCTATTGATCTTTAGTCATTATGCCATTTATTTTTAGTTTGACTGTCAGAATAATTTTAAACGGAACATTTCACGTGTTCTTGTCATAAATCTTCAAAGCTGCAAAATACGCTTAACCCTCTGGGGTCTGAGGGTATTTTGGGCCCTGGAGAAGTTTTGACATGCCTTGACATTTGTGCTTTTTTCAGTTGCTTAAAAACATATTAATGGTTAAAGTCTGATAACACTGTATTCAGCACAAACAGGGCTACAATAATATGTGAGCAACAGGTGGGCTTTATCCCTCTTGACGGCTTAATTAGCCTAATACGGGACATGTTACATATCATATTTATATTATACAGCATACAATTGAAATACCTGCTTTAGCTGAAACAGCATTTAAATGTAACTAAAGCTTGCTTATTAGGACATATTTCAAATGTCAATACTCTGAATCCTGGCTGGCAAGTATGGAAACAGTCCCACTAGTAAAATATGTTCAAGTTTATATAATAGCATGTCAACTAATGAAAACTAAATGACTTACTTGTCTGAAATTGTATCCTCGGCTGGATCAGATCTCTCTTCAAAATACAAATGTTCATCGGAGTCCCGCTCTTCTTCTGAGTAAAATGTTAACTCTTCCTTACAATCCTGGAGCTTTCTCACTTGTGTAGCATTGCAAACACCCAGAAAACTGAATGGATTTTGTTTACTTTATAACTCGCAGTTGGGGGCGTGCACATTTGATTTGATCATCTCAGCACATTAGCATATGAATGGCGCGCTCTGCTGGTGGGTGGCATCACATTACAGATAATTAGATGAACCGGTAAAAACTGAACATCGCTTTGTTTCAAACAGATTGCATTGCAGGAGAATATTTGATTTAAATGTGAATTGGTTTATTAAAAAGTAGACATTTAAAGCTTTCTTTAGACATATGTTTCATGTTTGTGTGATAAAAATTCATGGAGTTTCAGTTAATTTTTATGACGTGTTTTAGAAATATGCTCGTGAACACAGAGACTGCTGAAAGCTCACCCTTTTTATTTTCTTTATTTTACAAAAGCACAAGGTTTCATTGTTATTATGAGTGTACACAAATAAAAGTAGACCCTTTATAGTCTCTAATGATGTCTTAAACTTATCTGTATACCCAAAATGACGGAGTATTTTAAGTTGTTTCTGCTGTAATGACGAAAATATCCAGCAGGACGCGCTGGCGCTTCCGTCGACCCCAGAGGGTTAAACAAGCAGCATAAAAAGTTTAGATTTCGGGTAATGTTGATTATTGTTAATAATAGCAATGTAAAAATGTATAAGCCTTTTTACTGTTTCATAATTTTATTCATCATTATGGTCATCATTATGGTCATCATTATGAAGGCATTTCAACACCATTAATCAGCGTGTGTTATTGAATAACGCGTGATAGAATAAAGCTGCGCATGTATAAAGGATAAAGTTTAAGAATTCAGAACCAAAAATGTGCTGTTTGAAATTACATATTTATAAAATTGTGCCATAAAATTAAACAATAAAATTTGGTTAAATATGAAATGTCCAGGATTGGAGTTTTAAAAATTCAAATTTAAACCTATTTAAAATACAACGTAATATTACATTTGGCAAAATCACACTTACATTTCAAATTCAAAAGTCTATAATTCAAATATACATAATTCAAATTCAAATGGTTTTGTCGTATTTCTGGCTCCATACTGCTGGCGAATTTTTAGCAGGTTTAATTAAATATATACTAATGCCAACGTACTGAATTGAATGATGGGTTTGAATCACTTAGCCTAAACTAGTTTAAACGATTTAATTGTAGTGATGTTGGACATTGATAAGGCAGATAAAAACAGTAATTTCATTGTATTCAGAATTAGCTATATTGCCAAGTATGCTTACACACACTAAGAGAATACAAAACAGACACATATAATAATAATAAAATTATAATAATAAACAGTAAATAAACCTTATCAAGATATACACAATCGGGCAAGAGGTATGTACAAATATACTATAAAGTTATGTGCAAGGGAATGTAATGAAATATGCAGAAGAGGTTGAAAATTTAAAATAAATATACATTTGAATATAAATATTGATGAATGAATAGGATCATGCACATTGGAGAGTTATTTGGTGTAGTTTTAACTGAAGTTAAGTGAAGTGAAGTGAAGTGGCAGTGCCTGGCTGATGGTGCTCAGTGCTCTGTAGCCCCGGCAAGAGGGCAACAGTCCAAAAAGGTAGTGGTCTTGGTGAATGGGGTACAGAATTATTTTTTTAGTCCTTTTCCTTACTCTTGAGCGGTCTGCAGTTATTGGAGTTTGGGCAGGGGAGCGCCAGTTACCCTCTCAGCAGTCCAAACTGTCCATTGAAATCTTAAGAAGATTCAGGTCACAGTTAAGTCCTGAATCATTGTTATCATTTATAGTTTAATGTACATTTTCAGTATCGAGCATTTGTGTCTTAGCTAAAACACCATTATATTTTTTTTGTTTCAGGTTATTGTGCATATATGGAAATTGTAGGCATTTTAGCACGTACAGATCCATATAAGGTGTTGACCAAGAACAAGGGGCAAATTGTTTACGGCCCCTAACCACATCCTCCACTTTTTAGCAATAAATGTTTGAGATAATATCCATTATTAATAAAAATTGTATATCCTTCCTGATATGCTAAAATGAGAACTATCCTGATCCATGACTTATATAATATATATATATATATATATATATATATATATATATATATATATATATATATATATATCATCATCATTTATATGTTCAAAATATATTTAATAAAAACATTTGGATTATTTGTCATCTTTATCTTTTTTTTTTTGTGTCTTTTTTATTTATTTTATTATTATTTCCTTCACCTGTACTTGACTTTATGATTGTATTCATACATTGTTTGATCTTATTAAACATTTATATCGAAAAAACTCTACAGTTCTACCACCATTTGTGGACTTTTCAGACGGTCCAGACGGTCACCGTAGGCAAATTTTGCACGATTTCACTGTGACGCCAACTGACCAGCTTAAAAAATCGCATAATTTTATCTTTAAATACGGGACGATCCCATATTTTACGGGACGGGTGCAACAATATGTGGCATCTGAAAAATAACAATATTATTAGTTTGCCTGGTGAAATTGATATAAAAAAAACTAAGAGGGAGAGAGATTTATTATCCCACATTATGATGGCGTAGATGGCCGCCTCGGTGTGGAGCTCTCCAATTTGTATGTGTTTGTGTGTATGCATGAAGGTGTGTGTCTGTGTATGTACGTATGTGTATAATAATTATTTTATTATTATCTATGTCTTGTTGCTGTTTTTGTATTGTTTTTTTGTATTGTTGTGCACTGGAAGCTCCTGTCACCAAGACAAATTCCTTGTATGTGTAAGCATACATGGCAATAAAGCTGATTCTGATTTTGATTCTGATTATATCAGTAAATCTTTTCAGCCTATCTATCATATGCTTCTTCTACACTGATGTAATTGCCATTTGAAAACTCTACTTGAGTATAAGTACGCATTTAAAATTGTAATATAATATAAATGCCATAATATATTTACCCCGATAAATGACCAAATGCAATGCTGCCTCAATTTGACAACAGTTTGAACTGATATACTATGTTTTGGTCTCACTTTGCAGATTCAGATGATTCTCCCACGAGCCAAGAAGAGCAATAGTTTATTTCGCGATAAATTTAGAAAAACTTATTTTATTTAATATGTAAATATTATAAAAAATATTACATTAAATAAAAAAACATATTTTGCAAATATATAAAGGTTTTATTTGCACGGATGATTTTATTGTAAAGAAACACAAGGGTAATCAATAATAATAATAATAATAATAATAATAATAATATATATATATATATATATATATATATATATATATATATATATATATATATATATATATAACGCTTCCAAAAAGATTAAAAAACCTTGTGTACGTTTCATTTCAAATTTTTCTCATTGGTTCCTCCATTGAAATACATTTGTCCCTGCCTTTGGGAGGGCACGAGTTATTCAAACGCACCTATTACCAATGAGCATTTCTCGCATTCTCCACTTTCCCTGGTCCGTGAGGTTTCCAAGGTATGCTACGTCAGTGTATCCAAAGCTTCTGATTGGTTATACTGATTTGATTGATGAGCACACTCTCAGATTCTGATTGGTTAAAATGCATTCGAACTGCTCCGTTGAAGAATTGGTATTTTTGTTCCTGTGTCAAAGACTGCTAGCTGATAACAGGCTACAGTTACCGTCTGTGGCAGTTAGCTATCAGACGATTCAACTTTATCAGAGACGAAATTGATAACTTTTTGGACTCAAAATCATTTATACCGCATATTTCATCTGAGGACAACGACGGGCACGAATTTCATGAAGGAAAACAGCCAGATATTAAAATTGCTCAGCAAGCCCACAGTTAGCTTAGCCTGGTTTGATAGCAATACTAGCAAGCGGACCGACATTAAAGTCAGAAATTATTTTTGAATTGAAGAATACTGTAAATAGTTAAGCGTCTTCATATATTGTGCAGTTTAGATTATTTAAAACTTTTAGGTTCGTATTAGTTTAGGCCTTTATATTGATCGCCGTATCAGTCTAGTCGGCCGGTTGTGTAGCAGTCTGCTAAGTTTTTTCATCTGGGACTAATTTGCTGGCTATCTGTGTGCTCCACACAGCTGAAAATGGTATGTTTAGTATGTGAGCTGATTTTCTTAGGTTCAAATTATTTTGTTAATAAAAGAAAATAGCTTTTCAATTTACGGCCGTAACTTTATAACAGTTTAGCTTGTGAAATACCATACTTAGTTACTTGACTACCAGATGCTAGCTTGTTTTTCTTGTTTTCTATCTGGTTTTGATTTCTCTCTTGTTTGACAACTTTAATTGTAACAATTTCCGTATTTCTGTTGTTTTACGCCCTGTCAACTGTTGTGCTAACAAAACGGAATGCAGTATGTCCTAGTCTATACAAAGCAAATGGTTATACATCACTTGGGAAATGGTGATGGCCATTTGGCTCTCACTGAAGTAGTCGGTGGCATTATCAACACGTACAAGCTTATGTTCATATCTTTGTCATTGTCAAAAGATGATGTTGGCCATCACTTTATATATGATTTACCAGCACAAGTTTGAAATAATCACTGATTTAGATGAAGGATATGAGACTCATGGTTCATTTTGTTTGTGTGTGTGTGTGTGTAGAATTCAAATGTGGAAAACTTGCCACCTCAAGTGTTGAGACTTGTCTATAAAGAAGTTTCTGCCCTGGCAGCAAATCCTCCTGAGGGGATCAAAATCTACCCCAGTGAAGAGGATATCACAGAACTTCACACGGCTATTGAGGGCCCAGGTAAGAATTTAAATGAAATTGATTGTTGTTTCTCCTCGTTTTCTTGTTACTTTGTTACTGGGCGATTGGGTTGGCCATGGCTAACATCAACTTACTACTTCCCCTTTTGCACAACAGAAGGAACTCCTTATGCCGGAGGGGTGTTCCGGATGCGTTTGGTCCTTGGAAAGGATTTCCCTGCTGCACCTCCCAGAGGCTATTTTCTGACTAAGATTTTCCATCCTAATGTTGGGCACAAGGGTGAAATCTGTGTCAATGTACTGAAGAGAGACTGGAAGGCAGAGCTGGGCCTGAGACATGTATTACTTGTAAGTAACACTTTTCTCTTGCTGCTGTCCTATTATTCCTAGAGTAAATAATAGCATTATTTATTGTTATTTACAACTCCAGTTGAAGTCAGAATTTTACTTGCACTTAAATTGAATTTTTTTTAAGCACTCCACAGATTTCAGATAAGCAAACTATAGTTTTGTCCAGTCGTTTAAGACTGAGATACTTTGTGCCTGATAGGAGTAATTTTTCCAACAATTGTTAACAGACAGATTGTTTCACTTTTAATTGACTTATCATAATTCCAGTGGGTTAGAAGTTTACATACTCTTAAGTTAACTGTGCCTTTAAGCAGCTGGGAAAATTCCAGAAAATGTTGTCAACCTTTAGGCAATTAGCTTCTTATATGCTAATTAGAGTCAATTTGAGGTGTACCTGCGGATGTATTTTAAGGCCTACCTTCAAACTCGGAGCGTCTTTGCTTGACATCATGGGAAAATCAAAAGGAAAAAAAATTGTGGACCCCTACAAGTCTGGCTCATCCTCCAACTTATTGTAAGACGCTTGTGGAAGGCTATCCAAAATGTTTGACCCAAACAATTTAAAGGCAATGCTACCAAATACTAACAAAGTCAATGTAAACTTCTGACCCCCTGAGATTGTAATGAAAGAAATAAAAGCAGAAATAAATAATTCTCTACTATTATTCTTACATTTCACATTCTTAAAATAAAGCAGTGATCCTAACTGACCTAAAACAGGGAGTGTTTTCTATGATTAAGTGTCAGGAATTGTGAAAACTTAGGTTAGATGTATGCCCTTCAACTATATTCCCTTTGTTGTTTTGGGGCTGGTTTCAATCGTTATCATCTGCTGTAAGTAACAACATGCCATTTCTCATTATCTGTTTGTTACATGAGGCAATAAAAGAAAATGTGACAAACATGTATGATACTTGGAGGCAATGATTTTTGCATATTACTTCATGAAAAATAAACCGATTAGAGATGCAACGATGTATCGGCCAATAATCTGTATCACCATTAAAAGCAATTTCCGTACTATCGGACATCAGCTGAATGTTTAAAAACAGGCGATGATCAGGGCCGATTATATCCTGTCAATCAAAAGGGGGCGGAAAATGCGTTGGACAGTGTAAGATATTTGTATGCGACATTGAGAAGGAAATTTAGGGTCTCGAAATATGTGAGCTATGAACTAAATTGAACTGTCCATATTGTACATTATTAGGTAATGAAATGTATAACGGAATTAGTCGAATTCGACTATTATAAATGAAATTAAACAACAAATTTGTTGAATAAATTAGTCTGAATAAATTCTCCCATTTAAATCGTACTACAACATATACGCTCACAATTTCTACTGTAAGGAATTGGCTTTAATAAGTGAATTATGATTAATTCACTTATTAGAGTGATATTATTCTCATGGCTTATTGAAAATAATATCACACGTATTTAGGTACAGCTTGGAAGCAAAATCTTTTAGAAACCGGGATGAGAATATTTATCAAAATATACCACAGTCATGCCATCTTTGAACACAGACAAACTTTATTGCTATTCTAAACAAAAATCTAATCTAACACCTACATAAGACAGGTTGGTGAGAAGAGTGACAGAATGTGAAATAAATGATCAATACAGTGAAATTTAACTTTATAGAGTCTGTAGACAATACCTTAAGAACCGTTTATCCTTGGAGTCTACATCGATTTGCTATCGGATTACCCAAATTATTAAATTAATACACCAGCACTTTGAGCTCAATTTTGGAGATGTACTTGCGTGTCTTTGTGGTGTTTCCTTGCATTCTTTGTGTTGCTTGATTCTTGGGCGACGGTTCGTTCCATTGATGTTTTGGACCTCTGTAAGATCGGAGTTATTGTCTGTATAAATGATGAGGTTGGCTTTGATGCGAGGCCTTCTCATGGGTGTGTAAACCATAGAGAGTGACAAGCTTTCTCGGGACGTCGAGTCAGGAGAACTTCAGGAACTTGGTTATACCACATGGATAAAACTTTACACACATTTTAAAGAGGTACATCAGTCTATAATCGTTCATTTGTCAGTTATACAAGTTACCACAGTTCAAATAAAATTTCAGAATTACCTAGCAAGACTAGGTCTTGTATAAATCGTGGATTTATATGCATTCTGTACATTTTAGAAGGCTAAATCGGTAAAGTACCATGACTTGGTGTAAAATGTTCCTGGATTAATATGAAATGTCTTGGTATTCTAGTCATGCAAATCTGATGGTCTTTTGGAAACCTTTCAAGGAAAAGTCTGTTTTAACTCTGTGTGGAAGTTCAAAAGGTCAGGCTGAGGGGCCTTTCTGACCAGTGATGATGCCTGGGCCGTTTAAATTATGACTGTGAAGAATTCCAGGATTGCAAAGGTTGAAAATCCCTAGATTCAAATCATGTAGTTTCAATTCTTCTGCATGTATAACACTACAACAATTGGCCTGCTACTCCTGCTGTGTGTGAAGAAAATGTCTCTTGTGTGGAATTTCTTTGAATTGGGTGACAATGACAACAGAGTTGCCATTTGTAAGCTATACACTACTAGAATTTCACGAGGTGGGACTGGCGTTAACTTTTAACACAACTAATCTGATTACCCACCTTAAAGCTTGACACGGCAAGGAATATGGCGAGTTTTTTGAAGCTAAAGAGGAGGCTGTTTCAGCAAAAAAGTGACAAGCTTTGTCCCAACTAAAGGCTAACGTGACTCCGTCTATAACGCAAGCATTCAACAGCAGGGGTGTAAATCGGACGTTTCATCAAAATACAATCATGAATCGATTCTCTCGGCCTGCAATCCAATATTTACTGATACTTCAAAGTCTGCCACAATACGATTCGATTCATGTGCCTGTGATCGATATTATGTGCCTATTTTTACACAATTAAATGTATTTTTTTGCCCTCAAATGCAACCAAAATATAATTTGATTATAATAATAATTTATAATAATATAAAAAATAAAGTAATACATGTAATCATCAGTCGTTTGATGACAGCTAATTTTTCTGTTTAGTCCAATTCAAAATACTTGCGTACCCATGACTTGTTTCTAACTATGGTTTTCTTGGCTACAGCTTCCACAGAATTAAAAATTCTGTTACAGTTAACTGGAATAAATGTTAGTGTGTAGCTGTGTGAAGTGTTATAACTGATGCTGGAGCTGAACAGGTGTTTCTCTTTAGCTCTTTAGTGCTGTTCAGAATGTCGGCGTTGTCAAGATGTTTCACATGGTTGAACTTCATGTTACTTTAAAATATCAAATTCTCATGTAAAATTCAAATGGGTTGCATGCGCAACGATATCGATGGAAACCTCAATTAATCGGACATGTGAGCCTCTCTGCATTTGTCATGAGATCTCACATTTTAATGAGTGCCTGGTTGACGTGCTCGCACTGATCCTGTCTCTTGTCTGGAGCTTGCATTTTGCGGGAAACTCGGTTGATGCCCGTGCATGTATAGCAGAGCGCAATTTGGCTTCAAAGACCCCGCACTTCCGTGTCCCACATGAAAAGCATATTTAGCACAAATGACAGCACAAAAGCTCGAGACATTAATGGACACTCGAAGAGTAATGGAGTTTATCGTGCAGGATGATCAACCATTCTCCGTAGTGGAGGACATGGTCTTTTAGCAACTGGTAAAACACCTCGAGCCTCGCTACACAATACCGAGTCGGCATTATTCCGCAGACGTCTGCTTACCGGAGATATACAACAGTGTGGCAGATCATATTCACAAGCTTCTTTAGAATGACTCCACAATGTGCTTCACCACAGTTATTTGGTCTTCAGATGAGAGTCCGATGATCATGCTTCATCTCACTGATCCATGGATCGATTGTGATTTTAAATGTAAAAAGTCTTTCTTCACATTAAAGAATTTACCGGTTCTCGCACTGCACTGGCAATCTCACAAGTGTTCACCGACATGTTAGATAAATAGATAATTGACAAATCAAGATTACACATTGTTGTACTTAACAGTGCATGGAAGATTGCATAAGCCATGGCGGACAGTTATATCATGAGTTTACCGTGCTTTGCTCATTCCCTTCAGCTGGCTGTTAATGAAGGCATATTAAGCCAGCGAAGTGTGACAGACTTTGTCAATATGTCAAAAAATTGTTGGCCACTTCATGCACTCACAACTTGCTTATTCACGTCTAGAGTCCATACAAACACAGATGGATCTTCCACTAAAAAGACTTAAGCAGGACATGACTATGAGATGGAATAACACTTTCTATATGATGGAAAGAATTTTAGAACAAAAAAAAGAGTGCTTGCTGCATACACTACAGATTATGAGCTACCTGTCACACTTAATGCACAGCAGTGGGCACTGATGGAAATTATAACCACACTTCTCTCACTGTTAGAACAAATAACCAGAAAGATTAGTAAAGCAGATGCATCCTATGCTGACACTATTCCCCTAATTGAGACTCTGAAAAGGTTACGAAAAAAAAAAACATTAATAGAGGCAGTAGATTAACACTTCAGGAACACAACTTCCAACCACCTGTACTGTATCGCAACGGTCCTTGATCTGCATTATAAAAACTCACAAAATGCTAGTTGCGGAGATGAAGTTTGCGTGTTTTTATGATTGAATTGGAGGCTAAACAAAAAGTTAAAATGTGACGAGACTGCAGTATATCCAACAGACTCGTGCAGCGTGTGAAAGCCATTCGTGCATCACGAGCCGACAGCGTTTCACTTTCGTTTTGCAACACGTGATGTAATAAGGAAAACACCACTATTATACAATAGCACAGCCATTGACCAGGAAAATAAAAAATGGCACTCCATGTCAAAAAGGTTGCCGACCCCTGCACTAGTGGATCAAAAGCAGCATCTTTCTCTGAAATGTTCAATGAGATCGTTCAAGAAAACTGTACCAAGACGCAGAGGGCGAGTGTGTCTACACAGCAAGTGGCTGGATATCTGGCAGAGCCCACAATTCCCAAGCAAGAGAGAGCACCTATGTATTAGGGAACTTATCATAGCTGTCTGCCTGCGCTTGCACAATTGACGAGAAGATAGTTGTCTGCACCTTGCATGAGTGTAGATTGTGTAAGTATTTTTAGCCTTGCATTTACTGTAATGAATGAGAAAATAAATGTACTGAGTTGTGATAAAGCAGAGAAGCTTTTGTTTGTCAAGGAAAATTTACCCCACATACTTAAGGGGAATAGGCATGTGACGGTATTCAGTAATACAGTATATCGCGGCAATTAACAAGTACAATATTGTTATCGTGGGCACTCCAAAATACCGTGAATAATTCTAGATAACCTTTAATCCAAATTGTTACGATTTGTATGATCGCTCTGTTTCAAGCAAAAAACAAAGCAAAAAATTTATTTTTGATAACTGCAAATTTATTGAAAAGAAAAACTGATATCACATTGACAAAAGTATTTAGACCCTTTGCAATGACGCATGAAATTTTGCTCAGGTGCATCCCATTTCTCTGGATCATCTTTTGATTTGAGTCCACCTGCGGCAAATTCAATTGACTGTACATGATTTGGAAAGGCACGCACCTGTCTATATAATGTCTCACAGCTGAAAATGCATATTAGAGAAAAAACCATGCCATGAGGTCAAAGGCACTGCCTGCAGAGCTCAGAGACAGGATTGTGTTAGCACAGATCTGGGGAAGGTTACAATTATTTTTTTTTTGGCTGCATTGAAGGTTCCCAAGAGCACAGTGGCCTCCATAATTCTTTAATGGAAGAAGTTTGGAACAACCAGGACTCTTCCTACAGCTGGCCGCCCAGCCAAACTGAGCAATCTGGGACAAGGGCCTTGGTAAGAGAGCTGACATAGAACCTGATGGTCACTCTGGTTGAGCTCCAGAGAGCATGTGTGGAGATGGAGAAACTTGCAGAAGGACAACCATTAGAGCAACGCTCCACCGATCTGGGCTTTATGGCAGACTGGCCAGATGGAAGCCTTTCCTCAATGCAAGACACATGAAGGCCTGCTTGGAATTTGCAAAAAAGCATCTAAAGGACTCTCCGACTGTGAGAAACGAGATTCTCTGGTCTGATGTAATGAAGATTGAACTGTTTGGCCTCAATTACAACCATTAATGCTAATGTATGGAGAAAACCAGTCATCAACTGCGCAATACCATCACAACGGTGAAGTATGGTCATGCTAACATCATGCTGTGGGGGTGTTTTTCAGTGTGACTGAGTGGCTGGTCAGGGTCGAAGGAAAGCAGAACACTGCAAAATACAGAGATATCCTTAATGAAAACCTGGTCCAGAGCGCTCAAGACCTCAGATTGCAACAGGACAATAACTATGCAAGTGTGGTTTAGGGACAACCATGTGAATGTCTAATATATATATATATATATATATATATATATATATATATATATATATATATATATATATATATATATATATATATATATATATTATAGTTGTTTAAAATTAACAGTGACTTTTTTTTTAATCGTGTTTATTAGTGAAACCATATAATCCTAACAGTCCCACTCTGAGGTATAATGCAACTTAATTTCCTCTGGGATACTAGTGGATCAAAAGGGAAATTCAGAATATTCTGATGAAATATCAGACTGCAAATCGACTCATCATTCATGTGGGGAAGAATGATATTCATAAAGAGCAGTCAGAACTCCATAAGAAGGATTTCAATGAACTTTTTGAAACACTTAAAAGACTGAAAGTTCAAACATTTATCAGTGGACCACTTCCAGCAAGAGGAACAAACAGGTTTTCACGGTTGCTTGGGCTTAATACATGGCTGCAAAAAACCTGTAATATAAAAGGAGTGAACTTCATTGACAACTTCAATCTTTTCTGGAGTCAGAGGCAACTGTTTCGACAGGATGGCCACCACCCAAACAAACTTGGTTCAAGAGTGCTAAAGGACAATATCTACTTCTCCCTCAATCATCCTTCTGCAGTGTGTGCCAATCCAATCAATCTGAATGGCACACACACACCTGGACCACAGTATGAATGACCACAGGACTTCACTCCAGCACCTGAATGGACATTTGGTTGACAATTCACACAAGGACAATGATAACACCACTCAGCCACAACAATTTCTCCTCACGGGCACAATCTCAGCTGAGCCCTGCCCACAAAGCTCACCACAGACAGACTGTGACATATTAGAACTGCTCCAAGATTCAGCACCCAAGGACGCCTTTCTGGAAAACACCCAGGGAGACCAGGACAGCATATTACAGCCGATAACACCACAGCAACAGCCCCTCTCACCAGACACGTTATCTCTCTCTCCAGCATCTCCACATCTGTGCTTCTCAGAGAAAATGGGAGAACTGGTGTATGCTGGAACCAAACTATCCCACTCATTTGCTGCAAGCCCCCAGATATCAAGCAAAAAACGGCAGGCCCCTAAACCACCAAAGCCTGCAGGCAAAGCTCGCCCTCCCCCTCGTCCTGTGAGAGCTCTTCGGCCTCTGCCACAACGCAAGGGCTCACACCATCCTCCATCTGCTCGAGGTGAACCAAAAACAACTGATACCAGCTCTCAGTGATGTGTGTCGGGTCCCCGCTATGATAACAGTAACTTTCTCAAATGTTTACAAAACAAGTGGGAACCCAGTGTGCCTGTATCTTTCTCTATTGCTGTTCGATGTCATGATAGAAAGTCTAAGGCCTTCAAAAGCCATACAGCAAACCCATCTAATCTGGTGCCTATTACACGCCAAACTAAGATTGCTGTGGGGTCAAAAAGTAAGACTGTTAAGTTAGCACTTTTGAACATCCGCTCACTTAAAAATAAATCACTTCTAGTCAACGACTTAATAAGCACATACAACCTGGATTTTATGTTTTTAAATGAAACTTGGCTAGAAGACAGCTGTAGTGCAACAGTCCTTAATGAAACATCCCCTCCTAACTTTACTTTTCTGAGTGTCTGCAGAGAAGGCAGGAGAGGTGGGGGCTTAGCTGCTCTTTTTAAAGATGTCTATCAATGTAAGCAAATATCATTTGGGAATTACCCGTCTTTCGAATATCTGGGTGTAGTGTGTTAAAAGGTGCTCCACGCATTTTACTTATCATTATTTACAGGCCTCCAAAATACTCTCCAGCATTTGCTGAGGACTTTACAGAACTGTTATCAACAATTACCTCAGAGTTTGACTGTTTTGCCATTGCTGGAGATTTTAACATTCACATAGATAATGCAGAAACCAACATGACAAAAGAAATCAAAACTGTTTTAAAAACGTTTGATCTGACTCAGCATGTACATGGACCCACACACAATCATGGACACACTCTAGATTTACTGATCAGTAAGGGTCTAAACATTTCATCGATTGTTATTAAGGATGTAGCACTGTCTGATCATTTCTGTATTTTCTTTGATATATTGATCTCTCCTGCCATAGAAGCTAGATCTGTGTCTGTCAAGAAGAGATGCTTAAATGAGAACACTAGTGTACTATTTATGAAGGCTATATCTTTAACACCAAGTATATCTGCTGACACTGTTGATTTTCTCCTTGATTCTTTTAACTCAAAAGTTAAAAGTGTAATTGATGATATTGCTCCTGTGAAAGTGAGGAAGAAGAGTGGCAGTCAAAAAGCACCTTGGAGAAACTCAACAGCAGTGCAAAATATGAAAAGACAATGCAGAAAAGCAGAGCGCATTTGGCGGAAGACAAAACTTGTAGTCCATTATAATATTTACAAAGACAGCATCCATGCTTTTAATATGGAACTAGGCAAAGCTAGACAGTCTTTCTTCTCGAATATTATAAACAGCAACTTAAACAACACACACACTCTTTTTGCGACTGTTGAGAGACTGACAAACCCCCCAAGCCAGATTCCCTGTGAACTGCTCTCAGACAGCAAGTGCTGTGAGTTTGCTTCTTTCTTCTCTGAGAAAATAAATAATATCAGAAAGGTGATCAGCACATCCTTGAGTTGTGCTGGGGTCAGACAAATCAAACCACAACCTGAGAAAGTAGTTACTTTGTCTGACTTCAAAGAAATTGATGGCAAAATTTTGGAAGAAACCGTACGGCACCTTAAAACATCAACCTGCGCCCTTGATGCACTTCCAACATCTTTTTTCAAAAGTGTGTTCAACTGTTTAGAAGCAGATCTCCTAGAAGTGATAAACTCCTCACTTCTCTCTGGGAGTTTTCCAAACTCCCTGAAAACTGCAGTTGTCAAGCCCCTCTTGAAAAAGAGCAATCTGGATAAGACCATATTAAGCAACTATAGACCGATCTCAAATCTTCCTTTCATAGGCAAGATCATTGAAAAAGTTGTCTTCAATCAACTGAACAAATTCTTGAACTCGAATGGATACTTTGACAATTTTCAATCTGGTTTCCGATCACATCACAGCACAGAGACAGCGCTCATAAAGATAATAAACGATATTCGCTTAAATACTGATACAGGCAAATTATCAGTACTGGTACTACTCGACCTCAGTGCTGCATTTGACACTGTCGATCACAACATACTTCTGGAAAACTGGGTGGGGCTTTCTGGGATGGTCCTAAAATGGTTCAGGTCATACTTAGAAGGGAGAGGTTATTATGTGAGTATAGGAGACCATAAGTCTGAGTGGACGCCCATGACATGCGGAGTCCCTCAAGGCTCAATTCTTGCTCCACTCCTGTTCAACCTGTATATGCTCCCAATTAGCCAAATAATGAGAAAGAACCAAATGGCTTACCACAGCTATGCAGATGACACACAGATCTACTTAGCCCTATCACCTAACGATTACAGCCCCATTGACTCCCTGTGCCAATGTATTGATGAAGTAAACAGTTGGATGTGCCAAAACTTTCTTCAGTTAAACAAAGACAAAACTGAAGTCATTGCGTTTGGAAACAAAGATGAAGTTCTCAAGGTGAATGCATACCTTGACGCTAGGGGTCAAACAACTAAAAATCAAGTCAGGAATCTTGGTGTGTCTCTAGAGTCAGACCTTAGTTTCAGTAGTCATGTCAAAGCAATAACTAAATCAGCATACTATCATCTGAAAAATATTGCAAGAATTAGATGCTTTGTTTCCAGTCAAGACCTAGAGAAACTTGTGCATGCTTTCATCACCAGCAGGGTGGATTATTGTAATGGACTCCTCACGGGCCTTCCCAAGAAGACCATAAGACAGTTGCAGCTCATACAGAACGCTGCTGCCAGAATTCTGAGCAAAACCAGAAAATATGAACACATCACACCAGTCCTCAGGTCTTTACATTGGCTCCCAGTTACATTTAGGATTGATTTTAAAGTATTATTACTGGTATATAAATCACTCAATATATTGCAGATATGCTCACTGAATATAAACCCAACAGATCACTCAGATCATTAGAATCACATCAGCTAGAAATACCAAGGGTTCACTCTAAGCAAGGAGAGTCTGCTTTTAGCTATTATGCCAGCCGCAGCTGGAACCAGGTTCCAGAAGAGATCAGATGTGCTCCTACAGTAGTCACATTCAAATCCAGACTCAAAACACATCTGTTTAGCTGTGCATTTACTGAATGAGCACTGTGCCACTGTGTGTCCGACTGTTTGTACTGTGTTTTATTAGATTTTTTTTTATTCTAAACTGTTTTAATTATTCTTATTTTATTATTCTTGTTTTTTTCTTTTTAATTTCTACTATGTAAAGCACTTTGAATTACCATTGTGTATGAAATGTGCTATATAAATAAACTTGCCTTGCCTTTTGTATGTGCAGTGTGAATATAACTGACCTTGAATTTCATGCTCAGTTCAGATATATCAAGATGTTAAGTATTGTAATTTCAAAGTAGCGGTGTTATACAATAGTGAAAACACTTCCAACCAAAGCTAGATGTGGCCATGGAAACAAGAACGTTTTGTGATCTTTCCAATATTGAAATCTTTAATTCCCTGAGTCTTATTCTTTGTATAATTGATTCCCCATGTTCACTTTATGAAGTCACAAACATTTCTCCAGTATTTTTCTCTGGTGTATTGTGTCTGAGCTGGATGTGAAAAAAGTTTATTGTAAAATCTAATTTTTCTTTCACAGACTATCAAGTGCCTTCTGATCCATCCTAACCCAGAGTCAGCTCTGAATGAGGAGGCTGGGAGGTTACTTTTGGAGGACTATAAGGAGTATGCATCACGTGCTCGCCTTCTAACTGAAATCCATGCTATGGGAGGCACATCAGGAGCCCCTCAGGAGCCTGCTGATGGACCTCAGCCCAAAAAACATGCAGGAGATCCAAACAAACGTGTAGCTGGTTTGGTAACCGCGTGTGCTGGGACAAACGGCTCGAATAACAGCGGCACAAGTAGTAGCAATAGTAATGTAGTTGCAAAGAAGAAAACAGATAAAAAACGAGCACTGAGGCGGCTATAAAATAATAAATCTGTATTTTTATGTACATATAAATATTGAATTGTGCAGACCACCTTTTCTCCTCTTCAAACTGTCTTTCCATGTTTAGGTTAGCACATAAATTTTGCCATGATCCTGCCAGATCAGTCCTCTTGTTTCTTTGTCTCTTTTGAACTTACTCTCAGGACTTGAACTGTCTTTGTGACAATTCTCCTTCACTCACAAAAGGAGTTTCATCTGTGTTTTCAAAATCTCACTATTGTTCAGATTATGAATTCAGTAGTAAATTTTTTTTGGAAAAAGTTATGTGGCCTCTTGGATTATGTAATAATCATCAGCAACATTTGGGCTATATTTATGACTGCTACGATTCCTGTACAGTCCTGTTGCGGTGGGGGTGCACAGAAGTTATATTATATATACTTTTCAGGTGTGACTGGTCAGTTACTGTAATTCTTTCCTAATGCATTGGACTGATACAGTTAAATTACTGATGAGAAATGAGGATTTATTCAGGGGATTAATGAAGAAAAGTACCTTGCAAATGCTATGATTATTGTGTGATTGTGGAGGAAGAGATGTAAGATCAGGAATAGCAGAGAGAGGGGGTTAAAATGTGGTCTGAATAGAACTTGTGAAATATCACTTGTCTTTTTTGTTGTAATTTTTGCATTTCTTATATTTTGTGAGTGCATATTTGTGTGGTATTATCTCTTTCTTTACAGTTTTTACTAAATTGTTTTGTAGGTTCATCTCTTTCATTGTCCTCTTTCAAAAGGCCTTGTTTTCCATTTGAAGTTAACAGCTACATTTACCTGACACTTTGGCACATTAAGTCATTGGGTAGAGCAACGTGCATCTAGTTTATAATGCCATTCTATCACATGATGTTTGTCCATTTTGAAATGTAACCTTTTTTTTAGGTTGGATGATATACTTGAAAAGAAAGAACATTTACCCTCCCCTTTTATATGTTCAGAGTTGCACTTTTTTTTTTCTAGCCCTGCTGCTCTCACAATCAAAAGTCTGTTAAGCAATCTTCTCCAGTTACCTTAAGTTCTGGCCTTTTAGTTCCCAAAGATTCTCTCCAACAAATTGCTATGAACTTTGGGAAAGGTGTGCTTGCAGATACTGTTTTCCCGTATTAAAAAGCTTGTGGATGAACAGTAGGGCATTTTTGTGGCCATTTTAAATTATTTAAATAAAGATTTTTTTTTTTTTATTATTTGATTTCTCTTTTTTTAATTGTGTTAAAGAAAAATATTATATTCTGTTCTCATGTTTGCATGCATATGAGTTAATCTGAAGTGCAGTTGGGCAAGAACATTTGTTTACTGGGGATATTTGAATTTTAAATCCTTGTCTATAAATGAAGGAATGACCATTTAATTGGCTACAGAGCAAATAATATAGGTTGAGATTAACTGTATGCTATATGAGGTGTTGTCTTGTTAAAGTGTTCACCCAAAAATTAAAATTCTCATCATTTAATCACCCTCATGCCATCCATATGAGTATTCATCCTTCTGCAGAACACAGATTTGTAGAATAATATTTCAGCTCTGTAGGTCCATACAATGCAAGTGAATGGTGATCAGGTCCAAAATGGAGATAAGTTCAGCATTAAAGTAATTCATCAGACTCCAGTGGTTTAATTGATGTCTTCAGAAGTGATCCAGTAGGTTTTGGGTGAGAAGAGACCAAAATATAACTCCTTTTTTAACCGTTTATCTTGCCTTTTGTAGTCTCTTTGGCGATCATGATTTCAAGCTTTATTACACTTCATAGTGTTTGACGCATACACTTGGCGCTAAATGGCGTTGTAAGAAGTGTAATCGAGCTTGAAAAGGAGACTGCTGGTCAAGATGAACAGTTTTTTTGGTTATTTTTTGGTCTCCTCACCCAAAACCAACTGGATCACTTCTGAAGACATCAATTAAACCACTGGAGTCTGATGGATTATGTTTATACCTACTTTATCTCCTTTTTGCGTCTTCAAAGACCTGATCACTGTTCACTTGCATTGTATGGACCTACATAGCGGAGATATTCTTCTAAAAAAATCTTAATTTGTATTCTGCGGAAGATATAAACATCTTAGATGAATCATGGGTGAGTAAATGAAGAGAGATTTTTCGTTTTTGGGTGAACTATTCCTTTAAGGTGTATTCTGGTCCACGCAGTGGTTTTATTGTCGTCTTGCTGTTCAGGGTACAAACACATTAAACAGCAAGATTTGCTGTTTAAACGTTTTATGAGGATGAAACATGTTCTCAGTGTATACTGCCCCTTAAAAAATGTTTCATATCACCCAAATTCAAAGTGCATATTGCAGACTATAATTTGAGCAGGTATTCTCATCGCAGGTTGCCTGAGCTGTCCAAACAGCGGCCCACCCACCTGTATTGGAACAGCTAAGTGCACGCATGGCTAATTGATGTCTGTAGGAAGGATATATATGAGCTTGCAGTGTATAATCGAAAGACTCAAATCATTTATTCAACCATCTTTGGCGTTTCAAATTTGTCAGTTGCACGCCTTAATCATGGGCTTAAAAAGAACTTTACTAGTTCCCAAAACAGCTCGCCCTTTCATTTGTGAAAAAAAATCAGTGTCCAGAACAACATTTAAATGAACTGGTCTACCACCGAGTGGTAAATATTTCATGACCTCCACTGAATATGGTGCTGTGCGATATGCATGAGCTGAATGCGTCGCTCTCCATGGTGCTGAAATGACGATTGACGCCTGTCTGTTAGCAACAGGCGCTGGTTGATCTACACAATCTAACAGTGCATTTATATGTGCCTTCACAGAAGAGATTCATATTTGGTGAAATTAAGGATTTGATTTATTAGCTCAAACTCATTTATTGGATTAAGTGTACATCAAATTAAACCTGTTTATCTGGTTATGCATTTCAGCCTATTTGGATAATATCAGGTTAACAGTAATTGCGTTATGATTATAGACTTCTAGTTAAGATACAAAGTTTTGATTATTGTCAAATGTTACACCTGCATAGGGGAATCGGACATTGAGACTGCAGTTTGTGTCGTGAGCCTCCAGCTATCAGTAAAAATCTATAACCAGTTGACAACTCTGTAATTTTAAAGCATAATACCACAAGCTAGGGCAGTGTCATGCAGTTGTTTTAAATTAATACGTTGCCATTTGTTTGCTAAATAAGCCACGGCCATTCGCACAAAGGCAATGCGTCTTTATTCTACAATCAATTCGTATGTTTTTGAAGGGAAAGGCATCAAAATGATTAGAGTCAAAAACAAAATGACATTGTTGCCATGGCAACCGGTCGATGTGCCCCCTCTGCGCGCACACAGACACACCATATTGCTTAGCCAGCCATAATCGTGTAAAGATGAGAAGTAGTTTGAGAAACGAAACACGTGAAGCAGTCTTGAATCAACGTATCAGTTCCTCATCAACAGAGTCTCGCGAAACCAATAAACGCACTTTTCAGCGCTGCGGACCTCTTTGAGACCACCCGCCTCATTCCGCCGGTGTTTCGTGACAGGGTCGGAATGTTCTTGTGTGCACACTTTGCAGGCGGCGTCGATTAAAAGCAACGTGAAGAATCAACAATTGCGTTTCATTTAAGAGAGAATTAGAGCGAAAGAAATTCACGGCAACAGGCAGTTTTTGTTTCACCCGTCATTTTAACCCTTATTAAAAGTATATCAAGGACGTATTTGGTAACTTGGTAAACCTGGAATACTTTTACAGTGCTATAAACAAGCAAGATATGTTGCCTGTAGGTAAAGAAAATTGATGCTTTTTCTGTAGTAAGAACATGGAAACAACTGGGGCAGGTGAAAGAAAATCCTGGAAAGAAATTAGTGACTGTAAATGTTGTTTTGTTGCCAAAAGACGAGACTAACATCAGCAGGGGAGTGCTGCAACAGTTTGTGGAAATAACAGCCATCGTCGTCGCTCAGGCTTCAATACAATATGAGATCGGTGGTGTCGTGAGGCTCAACAATTCTGTACAGGTAAGTCGCCCAAGTTGGACTATATCGCTGCATGCCATCTGATTGTCTGATTAATCGTTTGCTGTGTTCATTTTTTTCTTTATTTTATTGAAGTACAATGAGCTGTACCTGATTTTGCATTTTAACTACTAACTGTTAGTGGTTAAGATGCCTAATACATTGCATAATTTTTTTGTTTTCAATCAATTTGCAAGCGACCGGAGAAAGATATGTAACACATAAGTGTAAAGTGGCTACACATCAACCTTCCTGCAAACATGCATTCACGCCTACGCAGACGGCCATTCATTGCTCGCGCTGGTTGTCATGTCCACCTACTCACCCTCGTGCGAATTACAGGTCCACAATCAGCAAGAGACACGTCGATACACGGTATTCATAGTCTCACCTTCAGATTGTTGTGTGATTTGAAATCAATCAAAACCTCCCATTGTTGGTGTATTTCACTGTTGCGAGACCAACAAAAGTCAGATTGACTCGGTTGGTTGCGCAGTGGACTGAACTGCGTTGCGTGTCTCTACAGGTATGATGTTTGGGTCATTATCAAAATATGGTGACAAACATGTCCCTTGACTTTTAAATCATGAAAAAGATTTCAAATACTCAAGAAACCCCATTAAAAGGCATATTTTTTATAAACTAACCTTTTATTAAATAATATGAAATTGTTTGTCTCCATAGACCTATAGTTCATTTTTTTTGAAAATATAGTTACATTTGTCAATTTTCAAAAAAATAAAAACACTTCTGACATTTAAAATTATTTGTGTTTATTTTTTGCTCATTTTGGTTTCTCAGGTCAAGCATTAGTGCAAGGCCTAACAAGTGTACAAAAAGCAAAACAAAATAAGTAACTAATAATTAAAATAATTTAAAACGAATGTTTATGACAAACGAATGTTTATGACATGTCATTGCTGTTATCAATTTTAAAAACTTGTATTTTTAAAATGCAAAAATATATCCAAAAGTATATCCAAGGTCAGAGGAAAAAGAGGCTGCTGAATATAGTGATTTTACCACCATGTTCAAAAAGTTATTAATTTACATTTAAACCAATAACACCAATGTTATTGGTGTATTTGTTTAATGTTCAAATTATTTAACTGATTTAAATAAACTTTTATCTGTCACTGGTGTTACATCCCTTGCATTAACAAGAGTCAAGTTTTCTTTTATGAATAAAACTAATGTTAAGATGTTTACTAATGTAAAGTATTTACCCTCAGCTTTTATGGGTGAAAACTGAATTTAATTGAAAATTTCAATAGTAAGTCTGAAAGTAAATAAAATTTTTTTTTAATGATTGTTTTTGTTGCCTTATATTATGCAGTGTTAGGTAAGCTTCTTAAAAATAGTAACTTACTACAAATCACTAATTATTTCTCTGAAATGTAATCAAATTACTTTACTATTTATTTAAGTAATCACATTACTAATTACTTTACTTTTAAGTTACTTTCTAAAACACTTTTCCACTCAAAAATTTGAAAATAATGTCTATATTTCCTTGTTCATTGTTACACACAAGTCATACCTCACATTTCTCCTTCACATTGACTCATCACGGGGCCATAATTCATGTATTCTACATAAATAATATATTAGAAATAAGCATAACCCTAGAATGTACTTAATTCAATTTAACTGAATTGAAGTCATACTGAAGTCAGTATCTGTAACCTGATTACAAGAATTTAAAATGTAATGCATTATACTACATTTTTGGACTAAAAGTAATTTGACCTTGTAACTAATTACTTTGTAATTGGATTACACCCAACACTGATATTATGTTTACCCTTAATATATTGACAGTATCCATGACACACTTCATTTGTGCTCTATAATCCCTAATGGTGGTTTACATATCTACATATTTGGGCACCATCTTTTACAAAAATTGTGGGGGATATTATGACTTCATGAAAGACAAAATTTGAGGTTATTCTATCCTTGGTTCACAGAAATGTTCCAGGCCCTGGCCCTGTCAATCCAAAATGTTGCCTTTGTAAGGTGAACACTTGGTCATGCAATGCGCCAGACCTGCAGATCCTTATGCTTACCTGATCATTTCGTCCATGTTAATCATTTATTTAACTGTTAATTTACCAGAAATTTTGGTTGTTGATTCAGTCTGGTTTATATATTTTAATTGTTTTTTTATTTGGTGGCATTGTTACCACATTTTCCAGTACATTTCATGTAAAATACCACTTTTTTCAGATAGATTTTTGATTTTATTTTTTTAAATTGACCTACATGGAAAGTGCTGTCATGGAGCACCAAGAACAGATTTTACACAGCCATACAAATGGCAAATGGTATTTTATTGCCTTTTGAAATTTATTTTAATTATGAAGTCAGTTTTTTTGGGAATGCTGTGACAAAAGCCTTACTTAGCTTTCCCATAGTCTTAAACACTTTCCTTACAATGAAGGACACAGACATTGAGTCCAAAATAAATTAAATCCCAAAAACAGTTTATTGTGCAACCAAAATCTCAATAATAACTAGAAAAATTAAGATTTGGTGCATTACAAACAAGTCTGAAATACACCTAGGACTCACAAAATGACACTTTTTATAGCCTATATATTCACCAGATAAAGAGTCTATATGTATATATTTCACCAGATGAGGTTTATTAATGAGTAATAAAAAAAAATTAGAAAAAAAGGAACTGCATATATTTTTGTCGATAACCGATAGATCCAAAAAGCAACTATTGGCATTGATTAATTGGAGAAACCCATATATCAGTCTACCTTTCAATAATAACATGCTCTGCCTTCTAATTCCATTAGATCTGAGCTGAATGTGGTCCGGGATGTACATACAGTGGCCTTTTTATTTATTTCACCTCCTACTTTGCATTTATTTGATAGTATGGGCTACAGACCAGCTATTTAACCAGATTAAGAACATAGCAATACACCAGATTAATCCATATTGTATGTATGTGAGAGGGTGGTGTAGATGCATAAGGTTTGGGATGTGATTGACTGCTACTGGCAGGTCCACAAATAGCTCATGGTGAGTTGGTCTGTCACAGGCATATGAAGGAAAGGCCAAACTATTTTTCTTTCAAGATAAGAGCAGGTTTAGAGGAGAGGTCTATTCATCATATCTATCATTCTCTTTCTCATTCTTTCCTTCTATACAAGACTGAACTACTGCAGTGCTATTCTAAGAGAGAGTGAGCTGGCTCAACCCACGCACTGAATATCACAGAGAGAGAGAAAGGGAAATGCAGTGAGGGAGATAGAGATGTTGAGAGAATGTCCAAAACAGAAATGTTTTGCAACAAAAATATAATAAAATATAGAGAGACGAGCAAGATTTCATAATACTAATTTGAAACCAGATGTTTTGCCGGTAATTCCTCTGTAAACTCACGTTTCTTACTGTTCTAGAAACTGTTTGTTAATGCGCCACATCTTTAGAGTCACATCTCTTAGAAGTCGCCCACAGTGCCTTGCTGACACGTTCAGGAAAAGCTAATCCAGTTTGTAGATGCGCACACTGTTGCACATAGCAAGAAGGTGTTGAAATGGCCTACGCTTTATTATATACATGCAAATGAGAGGTTAATGTTTTTAATGTTGTAGACTGTTCCTAATTTTGCTCCCGTGAAAACTGTAAATGGCTCAAAGATCTTCACATGAATCACTCAACACCACACCTCTTAAGATCAATATTCCATACATTGTTCCTAATTGCTTAGTTTTTCCAACTGAACTTGACAAGTGTGGAAAAATACAGTGGCAAAAATGTGAGGAAAAACATTCTTCCCACTTAGGTCAAATTAAGCATGGTACTCCTTGCTCTATATGTGCAAGAACTGTAATTGCATCTGTCAATGCAAAGTCCTTTGTAAGTGCACTTTGGTCATTAAATGCTTCCACATTAATTATGCAGAAAATGGGGGCAAAACCATAAACGGGTTATGTAGCGGTTGCTAGGACAGCAATTTATCACAGCTTTAATGAATTTCCTTGCATTACATACACTACCGTTCAAAAGTTTAGGGTCACTTACTCATTCTTTATTGTTATTTTTCTTTTTTTCTTCATATTTTAGAATTATAGGAAAGTCATCACAACTATGAGATAATAGAAATGGAAATATGGGAATTATGTTGTGACTAAAAAAATAAATAAATAAATAAAAACTGTGTTATATTTTAGCATCTTCAATAAGATTTTCCTAGAATTTACAGACATGTACTCTTGACATTTTCTCAACCAACTTCTTGAGGTATCACCCTGGGATGCTTTTTAAACAGTATTGAAGGAGTTCCCATCTATGTTGGGCACTTATTGGCTGCTTTTCTTTATTATTTGGTCCAAGTCAACAATTTCAAAGAATAATTTTTTTTTTTAAATAAAATTTTAGTTTTGTAATTAAATAAATATGGTGGCACAATTATATTTTTTTGTCTACAAATATAATTTCAAGCATTTAAGCATACACTTTTATTTAAGCCTTCGGATCAAAATGTTTCTAAGATCATGAGAAACATTTCAGGCAAGTGACCCCAAACTTTTGAACGGCAGTATAAGTGAATACAGTCTGATGATTTGAACAAGTATTATATTTTTTATTGAACAATTGTATCTGGGGTTTTTTTTCTCCCCATAATAGTTATTGTAGATTTTTTTTAATCAAATCTAGTCAAAGGCAATTGATTTTTTGGTTTTGTTGTTGTTTGTTTGTTTTTTTACCCCTAAGCATTATTATTTATTTTTAATTTTTTTGCCATGCTTCTTTGAAATTTATTTGAAATTTTGAAAGAATTTCACTGTATTGCATGTCTTTTGGATGGCAGTTACTGATTTAAACCAGGTTTTGGATACTTAGGGATGTTGACATGGTACATTGTTAATTTCAGTTAAAAAGAAAAAAAACCTGACAGCTGTGGTTGCCAGAAATTCACCATCAAAATATAGTGATCATGTTTCAGGCATTAAGAGGTGTCATTCTGATGCCTATATATTATACAGTTCAGTACTGTATAGATCATTCAATGGTGATAATATACTCCTGGAACTAAAAAAAAATAATCTGCTTTGTACTTTTAAATGTACTGTTAACCAGCATAGTAACACAGATGGTAAAACAAAAGGCCACATGATGACTTACAGTAAATCTCACAGTACAGTAGATTTCATCAAGGGTGGTCCTTCTAGGAGAGATGGACAATAATCATTTAAAGAAAATACAAAATGTTACCCATGCTAAGACATACCACCATCAGGGTTTTTCTGATACACATTAAAATTACCAACATAATATGTAACAAAAAACCACCACTATGTACATACATATTGAACTGATGTCAAAAATAATTCTTAACATTATATTTATTTATATTCTATAAAATGTAATGACATATGATGGATCATGCAGGGACGTCTGGGAATAATGTATAGTTGTTAAACATACTATACATTTTCACTGTAAACTACAAGGTAATTAATACTTTTTACATCTACTTTTACAATATTTAACAATAAAATTACATGTATTGTTGTGTTAAGTATAATATGATTTGTCAACTTAAATGGAATGATAAATACCAGTTAACAAATTAAAAAAAAAATTCCTGTAGCATTGCATTCCTTTTCCATTAAAATGACAAAATGTAATTGTATAGATAGATAGATTTACTGTTAGATGGACAACCATTATTTGATTAAAACTGAATTTGAAATCGGTAGCCTGAAAGGTTTGCAAACCACACTGTAAAAAATAAACCAAGTAAATTTCTGGCAGCTGTGGTTGCCAAACGTAACCATAAAAAATATGGTGACCATGTTTCAGGCTTTACGGGATGTCCTTTTTTTGCCTGTATATTTTGCAGTTCATTGCCGTTTATATTATTAAATAATATAAACTTGATATTAACATTGTGGAACTATAAAAATCTGCTTTTCACTTTATAGTATATTGTTAATCACTGTAGTATCTGCAGAAAGGCACACAATGACATAAAGTTCATCAATAGTCCCTTCAAGGAGCAATGAACAATAGAGACAGTGTGTCACTCACACAAACACAAAACAGCATCAGGGTAACACATATGAAATTAAAATAATGCATTAAAAATATAACGTGCAACACCCCAAAGTACTTTACTGATATTAAAAATAAGTAACAAAACTATTCCCATAAAATAGAATGAAATGTGATGGGTTATGCAGGGAACTCCGGTAATTTACCATAAAAAGTACATGTACTCAATTGTTAAAAATAATATAAATTTTACCGTTAATTATATGGTAAAATTATACTTTTTACATCTAAAAAACATAATTTTTAACAACATTTTACCCAGGAATTACATGTATTGCCCTGTCAAATTTATAATGTTTTACTGTATATTTTAAGGTAACTAGGCCTACCCATTAACCAATTAACGTTTTTTACTGCAGAATTTTTACTTTTACTTTTAAAATTCTTTTACTTTTAGTCTTTTACTGTTAAAATTACAGACATTTTTTACAGTAATGCCATGATGCAATCATAGACCTCCTATGCCTAAGCGCTATACAGTAGCTAAGATGAGACCACAGTAGGCATGGGTATATTTTCCTTGCCAACACTGTATTTCCTGCATTGGAATGTTGATAGATTTTTATGTGCCTGTTGTCGCCACAGTTGTGCTATATCTCTGTGCAGATCATTCCTTGGTGATATCTGTAGTTCATTACATAGAAGATGTGTTATTTGTTTCTCTGGTAGCATTAGCATGTTGATGTGTGAACAATAAATTTTGTGTACTCATTTTTTGGTCTATACACATTTTATATCACAGTAATATATGTTTTTTTTTTATTATGTTCCGAATGTGCTGTAGTACAAGAGCGTGTTAATATTCCTTTACTACCAGATCAAGCATACTGTCTGCATGTGCGCACATGTTTTGCAGTCTCTATGTTTGGTGTTAGCACTGTATGTTCCCTATGTTGTGAATAGTGTGTACTGTATATAAGTGAATGTGTGTTAGTAAGTGGTGTCACTGAACGCTTTCCATTCTCTTCCACCCACTCACTGCACTCCCACATACACACATGCACAAACACACAAAGCACCTCTTCTCTGTCGTACCTCTGGCTCTGTGTGCTTCTGCTATGCTGTGCTCATATTTAAATCCCCCCAACCCCCTAATGGATTTCCACTGGCCCCTGCAATTGTGAAAAGTATAGCAGATGGGTATTGATTGAGATATTAGGAGTTCCAGAACTGTATAACAGTGTTTCTGTCATTTTCTTCACAAACATTCTGACACATAGGCCTATAGTAAAGTGTCAGGAAAGAAAGATCTCAGTCTCTTCCTCCTTCCCAGTGTCATGCATCATGCTATGCTCTCTGAAAAGGACTGATCACTGTTTGTTCTGATCATTGCTACTATTCACTTATTTCAATGCTTCTGATTCGAAGTGACTTGTAGTAACACATTAGACAAATGGTCATCATGCTTTTCTTTATCAGAGTTACGAGTTTGATGTTGGAATTTGCAGCTGTATTGCATGCAATATGATCCTCAGTGTCAATGCCATATTTATGTTAGAGTACATAATAAAATAATAAATATTGATTCTAAATGTTGATATTTAGTCTAAATGATTAGTCTTAAACTGAAATGTGTAAAAATTTAAAGATAAATATTTAGCTAATATTCTGATTTGTCATGGTGTCAGCCAGTCAGCTTATGAAGCATAATGAAATGTACAATTTAATGTGCAATGGACACCGTTTTAGGCTAGAAGCTCCAGGCCAACAGATTCATACCAAAAGTGTGTATAACATGTGCATTTAACCAGTTATAAAAAATGGTGACGTGCCCATGCAGCAATAATGTAATAACTTTACCCTTAACCAATCACAAATTCTATGATTTCAAAACTGACAATAGTCAAATTTTACTAGTATAATGCTCATGTAAAAATTCTGGTCCTTTTCTCTTTACTGATGCATACAGTAATACATGGATGCTCACTTAATAATCCCTGTAAAACACTTCTTAAAGGAACAGTTCACCAAAAATGGAAATTCTGTCATTATTGTTACTCTAAACAAGTGATTTTTGAAGTCTTTAGAGGGCTTACTTGCCATGTAATAAAAATTAACCGTGATTCAACAAAGGACAAAAAAAAAAAAAAAAAATGCATGGCTACATTCCAGACTTCTGAAGCGATGTAATCAGTTTGTGTGGTGAATGGAATTTAAGTAATTATTCACTCTCAAGTCAAATTAATTCTTTCATATTTGATTTACGTTAACTGTAAATCAAATATGACGGCTATGTCGATAACATCAAACATTAGTGTTCTTGCGACATGACAACACTACCTTTTAAACTGACATTGATAACTTTTACTGTGGTTTAAGTTGTTTTTTTTGTTTTTTTTGACTGTAGTCACTTTCATTTGATGGCACATAAACCCTGTGATAACCTTTTTGAATTTTTTTATTCACCCTTTGTGTTAAAATGCAAGAAAGACAGAATGGCATAATTTTTTATATTTTTGAAGTGACTATTTGCACTAGGTGTAAATAACATAACGCAGCTATTTGTACAGAAATTGAAGGTAAACTGTGCCATCCAGGATTAATATAAAGACTGATTTTCTTGCATTGATTTTGGTCAGAGTGAAGTTCGGGGAGTTGACAGAAATTAACAGGTCAAATAGGTATAAATCCAGGTCAAATTAACCATTGTTTTGCCATAGTTTTTATACAGTTAACCATCATTTTACTACAGCAATATGGTGTTAATATAGTAATCATGTTTAATTTTGCGGTTACTATGATTTTACTACAAAATACTGTGGTGATACTATGGTTACTGTAGAACATGGTTAATGTAAAACCATGGTTTATTTTTGTAAAGGTTAGGTTTAGGGTATCTATGGGACTCTAAATAAACACAATAAACATACTGCAGTGATGCCCCTATACTGTATGATAGTGTTTAATTAGGGGTGCAAATATTTGCACTTAGTGTTATTTTTGGGTGAACTATTCCTTACTATTCCTAAAATGCCTGCTGGATTGTGCCCACACCACTAAACATAGATGTAACACATTTTTATATGAGTTAAATATTTAATTCTTGTTACTGTTGTATTTAGTGTGTTAAAACATACAGACCAACCACATTAAATTAATATCTGCAAAAATTCTGTGGATTGATATACTGATTACATTAGTTGCGGCACATGATGTGTGCTGCACTTCGGCATGGAGTGCCCTTTTTTCTGGGGTAGACTGAATATATATATATATATATATATATATATATATATATATATATATATATATATAATTTATTTATTTAATATATATATATATATATATATATATATATATATATTCAGTGTACCCCAGAAAAAAGGGCATAAGTGCAGCACACATCAGACACACAGTCAGGCAGCAGCACCTCCCAGCTCCTATCACAGTTGTGTTTTTCTTGGCTTGTGTGGAGGTGAGTGATGATGAACATAACACTAAGCTACCAATGTCTCGACTTTACAGTTAATTACCCAAAAGCCAAAAAACTAATATAGTTAACTTGTGTGTTGCTAACATGCATGATTCATGAACTACTAGCTAATGTATTAAGTTAGCTAAAGTTTAGCTAAGGTAATATATCATGGCCATACAGGCTAATGTACTGTAATTAATAGAGACACTACAGGTGAATACACTACAGGTCGCCACATTAATATGCAAATTCGGCGTTAACTAATTAAAATGAGCTAATTTGCATGCATTTGACAAAAAGTGCCCTTTATTTCCACTTGAGCCCCTGTCCCCCAAAATGTCAGCGCACATCCCTGCCTACATGTCATATTTGTCACAATGAATATAATATGCTGCCATGTTGGTGACAAGCTATGATCTTTCAAAAACAATTTTGTGTGTGCGTGTATGTGTGCATTAATGTGTTGATTTATTTTTCAGAGGCACATCACTCTATCGTTGAACACTTGAAAACTTTCAGTGGATTCCTAGACCAACCCTGCAAAAAAAGTGAGGAAACAGCCATGTCCACACTATGGAATATTAAACCATTTCACCAAGAGGTGCAGCAAACTGTTTCAAAAATCTCTGTCTCAATGAAAACTGGGCTTATCAGAAAAACAAATCTGCTGTGTGAACTGTAAGAAACTGGAAAGAGACTGGAGACTTTCTATTGCGAAGACAATCAGCCTTGCAAAACATTTTACCATCTTTTGTGCCATTATCAGTTTTTTTTTTTTGTCTTTGTTATCAGTTTATTGAACATTATCACACTCCAATAGCCTGAAATACATGTAGATGGATTAAATACTTATAATACGACCCATTTATATTTAACTTGACGGATTCTACATTTTTACCTGATTTCTTTCAAACATTTGAATTTCCGACAGGCTATTTAATTCTTTACATTCTGAATGAAGCAATGACCATTCATTTCAATCCAGTTTTGTAGAAGTTTTCAGGCCAACATTTAAGAGTAACCTCTGAGGAAACTAAATAATTCCTCACCTACTCAGAAGTGTTCACTGTTCTGAGTAACCCAATTAAGACGTAAACAAGAGCAGTAGAACAAAACAGTAATTTTTGACTTTTGACTTTTTTTTTCCCACAAAGTGTATACAAATTGTTTATACTAGATGATAATAGGAAACATTCAGGGAGCAATACAGGTCAGGGAAATTTGCCTAAAGACTAAGTGCCATTGTTGAATGTAAAGAGTGCCCAATTTTTAAAAGAATAATATTGTGAGGGAAAAAAGAGACGAAAACATTTTTAAGATGTTTAAAGTTGTTCCTTTCTCTTAAATAAATTTTTCATCCTGATAAGTGCCAAAATAGGGGATTAAACATAAATTCTTAAATTGCTTTCAAGTGTCATCAATACATTAACTATATAGGTAATATATAAAGTTGATAATAAGAGATGCCATTTCTTGTTTGTCTGCAGATATAAAAAAAAAATAAAAATTTGTTTTTTGTTTTGTTTTTAGGACAGTCAAAAGGGAAGATATTTCTTTGCTTTTATACAAAATATTTATTTTAAATATTCTTTAATTTCCTGTTTGTACAAGAACTGGCCAATTTATGTTGCTTACTACAAATATTATTGGCATTTGGATTGTTTGACATTGTTTTTGTGTTCATCTATATGCTGGAAGGAGGGACTGCATGATGAGTATGAGAGAATATGTGTTTTATAACCATTGTGGCTCACCTTGAAGCTGAAAGCACTTATAAATGTTTTTTTCTCTCTCTCTTTTGCACTGTCTCGGTGTGTGAGAGTTCACAGCACACACTTTTAACAGACTTTCTAAAACAGATTTTCTTTTTGAGACTGTTTTAATATAGAGTCTGATTTCATATATTGGAGGGCTGCTACAAACATTTTTACATACCACGTTAAGCAGGCTGGGTTTTTTTTTGAATCTATATTGTGTGGTGGGTTGAATCAGTCTGAGAAAAAAGCAGCGTTAGTCATGTAAAAATGATGCCCACCTTGAAAGCTCGAGTGCGTATAATCATTCTCTTCCTGCTGATCGCTGTCCCATTTAACGCTTCCTCAGCAAGCATCCCGGGCCCCTCCAGAAATACACCGAAAGGGCCCATCACCATCACTATCACCCCAACACCCAGCCCCAGATCTCGGGGTAGAGGGTTTCTGTTCCCCCTTTCTAAAAATGGTGAGAATATGCGAGGGAAGTCTATGAATCATTGGCCAAAGCAGCCAGCTGGAGCAGCAGAATTGCCCCCCAGGCCACTGCCTCAGATAATGCTGCCAAAGAACATAACGGCCGATGCACTGAAGCCCCCTCTTAGAGCAGCACAGGTAGTTCCGCCTCCTCGCAAACTGGTGGAAGTGGATGTTTGTCGGGGTTATTATGATGTCATGGGGCAGTATGACCTCACCTTTAATTGTTCCAAGGATGACTTCATCTACTGCTGTGGGACCTGTCATTATCGATTTTGTTGTCCAGACCGCACTCGAAGGCTAGACCAGAATATCTGCCAGAACTACCATTCTCCTGTGTGGGCCAATACTGCCCCACCAGCAACCAGGCCCCCAGCACCAGCCCATCCTGACCTCAGCCGCATTGAGCAAAGCAACAATACTGTCTATGTCATTGGTGGAGTCATCTCGTTTACAGTTGCAGTGGCGGTGGCAATTAAGGTGGCGTTCCACAAGGCATCACGTCAACCTAGGAACAGAGAACTCAACATGCCCAGGTGAAAGGAGGCAACCAAAAACACTCCAGTTACTAAAGGTATCGATCATCCAAAAATTTAAATTATGAATCATTTACTCACCTTCATTTTTTTCCAAACATATATAAATTACTTTCTTCTGTGTAACACAAAAGGAAATGTTAGTAAGAATGACAGCCTCACTCTCTATTCACTTCCAAGTGAGAATGGTGACTTGGGCTGTCATTCCTTCTTGCATCTCCTTTTTTATTTATTATTCAGAAGAAGAAAAAACATATGGGTTTGGAACAACATAACAGGAAGTAAATGATGACATAATTTTCATTTTTGGATGAACTATCCCTTTAATCAGTGCTCTACTGCCCTGCATATGGCCTGTTCAATGCATATATTTCAATATATCAATGTTTAATGTAGTCTAATGTTAAAGAAGCCTAATGCACCTAAAATTGTATCCTTTTGACTAATTTCTACCTCCTTCCTTGTCAGGGCTCTAGTGGAAATGTTGCGTCACCAGTCAAGTACAGTCCAAGAGGGGGAGAGAAACAACAGTGTTGCCCTGGGAACTGGAGGAGGAGAGGGGACACTTGGAAGACCCCCCAAAAACCTCTATCCCACACTACAGAGTAAAGATAACCGATGTGAGAGGAAAACTTACCAATTAATTCTCTTTGTACTCCTTTATCCAAGTTATCTGTGAGTTACAGTTGTAACTTGTAAGTTTAGATCAAAGATCCAGTATCCAAAGATCCTGAGCATATATTTGTATTTCTACATGGATCAAAAAGCCTGTTAGTCACAGGTCAAATGCTATTACATTTTACATTTAGCAGGTGCTTTTATCCAAAGAAACTTACAAATGAGGAACATAGCAAGCAATTTGTTGTACAAAAGTCGACAATATCTGCAGTAATGCACTGCCAAGTTCTAAAAGTTGCAGGAGTAGTATAGAAGATAATGTATAAGAAAGAGACAGATTTTTCAAAACAATATTATTAAATATTAAGTGCATTTGTTGATTGGTTAAGTGTTCTTTGAACAGATGTGCTTTCAGCTAGCTGTTGAATGTTAAGATTGTTTCAGCAGATTGTATGAAGGTAGGAAGTTCATTCCACTTCAGAGGAACAGAGAAAGTGAAGGATCATTGAATAGACTTTGTGCGTTCCACATTCTGTCCTGAAGGTTGAGTTAAAGCCTTAAATTTGATGCATGAAGCTACAGGTTACAAGTGAATTGCACTCAAGAGTGGGGTGATGTGAGCCATCATTGACTAATCGAAGACCAGAAGTGCTGCAGCATTCTGAACTAATTGCAGTGGCTTTATCATGCTAGCAGGGAGGCTGGCCAACAGAGCATTTCAGTAGTCTAGTCTTGAAATGAACAGAGCTTGGAGCATATTCAGATAGGAAGGGTCTGATGTTCCTGATGTTGTAATGCGTGAAGCTGCATGACCAGGTGGTTGATGAGATGTGGGCAGTGAAGGTAAGCTGGTCATCAACCACCACTCTCAGGTTCAGAGCAGTCCTGGTTGGCATTAGTGTAGTTGAACCAATATAAATAATGAGGTTGTGGTCAACAGATGGGTTGGCTGCGATCAGAAGGAGTTCTGTCTTGGCTGAAGGTGACGCTCCATCCAGGCAGAGATCTCTGAGAGGAAGGCAGAGATAAGAGTGGAGATGGTGGGGTCATCAGGCTGGAATGACAGGTAGAGCTGCAAATCATCTGTGTAGCAGTGATAAGAAAAGTGATGTGCCTTAATTATCGGTCCAAGTGATGCAGTGTAGATCGAGAAGAGGAGGGGTCCAAGCACTGATCCCTGAGGAACACCAGTGGTCAGTTGGTGGGACTTGGACACCTCTCCAGGTGACCTTGAAGGATCTGCCTGTGATATATGACTCAAATCATCCAAGCTATTATGTGGAACCAAATGTCCTGTCAAATGTTTTTACATTTGATAAAAACATTTGACAGGACAAACTAGATGTAACCTCGTTGCACTTTGCAGTTGGCTGGTGTTGTTGCATTATTTGTCATACAGTGTTCCTTCATGTTTCCAACTCAGATTGAATCTTGTGAACGGACAGCAGCATAAATTCAGGACAAGAAAGAATCATAGGGAAAAAGCAAGGGTTTAAAGCATCAACCAAATGATGAAAGGGCATTTGTGAATTATTTAGCATGGGGCTGTATTTATGAGCGCATTAGAATGAACAGACTGAATGGAGTAAAAAACACTTTGTAAAGTTAGAAAAACTTAGTGGAAAAAACGTAGTATTATTAAATTAATAAATGTACATAAGATACTTTGTAACTTCATGGTAACTGTAAATATTTGCTGACAAAAACATTAATGGGAGTGTGCAGATGAAAGGTTCGACGCGTGCGCCCACACACACACACACACACACACATATTAAATCTTTGTTCTGTTTCACAGTGGGGAATCTACAGCATAATTTCATCCATACCAAAGGCTCCAGCCCCAAACATACAGCCACCATTGGTAGGTAACATCCAAAATTCTATGAAAACCACTGCAATATTTTCTATTGGGTTTCAAATAACCTCAACATCCATCAATGATGTTATGTGTCTTTAAAGAGCGTGCACCACGTATGAACAACATGCAGCTGGCCACCGGTGGCACACTGAAGCCAAGTAAACATACTAACGCCATGAAGCCCCAGCCTTCCTTCCATCACTCCCTACACAACCTGGCTCAGCTGCCGCCCTCTTATGAAGCCGCCATGAAGCCTGAGATGAACAGATACTCCTCTCTAAAGCGTCTGGGTGAGTGTCATTACCAAAGGACTTTCCAAGACTTTTAAAATCCCTTTCATATGGTTTTCTATCCTGTGTTGACGTATTGCCTATTGAAACAGGATATTGGGGCGAAACATATCGGAGGGTTCATTCTTTTTTCTTGTGCAATACAATATAGATGGCTTCAAAGCTTGTATACATTAACAAAATAAACACAAAATTCCAATTTTGATTTAAGTAAATGTTTTGAATGAATTACATAGAAAATGTCATGATTGTTTTCATATTATAGACCACATCATTTAAAAGGCATCACAAAAAATTTTGAACCAATATAGAGAGAAAGATGAACCAAGTTAGTAGTGTTGTGTTTTGAAGAAGAAATTACCTGCTGGCTGATGAGGATACAGCCTCATGTGGGGTTTAGATATAAAAAAAATGTATTTGTTATTTTAAGCAATGTCAGTGTTTCACTGGAACACTTGGGAGATATACAGTAAATGTTTGTGAAGGTCGTTTTAATGAGTGCAAACTTTTGCAAAGCAATCTTATACAGACGTGTACAGCCTTAAGGCCTCTCTCTCTCAGCTAGACATTAAACCTCCTGGAAAGTGTGTTACAGATGAGGACAACAAAGTTTTGCGCAAGCAAAGGTTATACAGGCTGATACAGTGACTCAGACTTAATCAGCAAAGATGAATTGGCTCAGGGATCAGGATAAAATATGATCATATTAATTTTGTTACAGTCATGAAATCAGGTTTTGACTTAAACACAGTATTCCAGGTTGGAGGTGTAAGAATTTTTATTAAGCAATAGTAATAGGTAATTAAATTAAGTTGTGATAAAGATTTGAATGGCTCATAGCCTGTAGGCATTCATAGTTGTGCTTCCATATTCTCTGAAATTGATTTATTTTCTCTTTTCTGTTGATTTACATTTCTTGCCTCATTCAATTTCCTGATCTTTTCAAACATGTTTTCCTCCACCTACAGAAAAAGGAGGATTGGAGGATTATTCAGGTTACTGTACCACGAAAAGGAGGCCCAACAATGCCCCTCCATCCTTCCATTCCTCCCAGCATCATCTTCCCTGGGGTGGTGACTACACATTGGGGGGACGAGGCACACTTCCAACCCATGCCACTCGCCCTCGAATACCTCATCCACAGTCTGCCCCAAGCCACACCCCCAATCCTTACCCTCTGGATCCACCAGAGACAAAGCAAAACCAGAATTATGATACACTTTCCAAACCACCGCGCCGTGTTAAGTCAACTGACCAGCTCCTTGCACTCGGTGATGGCAACACATTATCAAGGCTCTCCAAGAACCAACAGCACCAATACTACAAAGCCATGGCCAGTGCATCAAAGAACTCCAATAACCAGAACACCCTACAAAAGTCTAAGGACAGGCTGCTAATGTCACCGGATCATCTAGAGGAGGCTGAATATGGTGAAGGTGGAAGTGGCATGGGTATGGGAATAAGTGAATACCCTGCAGGAGGGGGAAGTGGGATGGTGCCCACCCTGCCCCGCGTGAGCCACCAGAAAGCTCAATCACAGCAGAATGTTTGTGCAACACCGTCACTTGACCGTCATCACATGATAAAGATGAACTCGCACCCAACATCGGGGCGAGAGCAGGAGCGAAATTCAGCAGCAATGTCAGGTCACCTGGGAGGAGGTGGGGTTGGAGGAGTGGGATGGGGCGATATGCCAGGAACAGGGGTTGTCATGGGAACAGGAACTCTTGGTGGACACAGTGCCAGGAGGCTTGCATTTGCAGCGAAAAGGCAAAATACCATTGAACAACTTCACTTCATCCCGGGTGCAGGGGGGAGTGGAGGAGTGCCGACAAACCAAGGGGTTAGAACAGGAAGCAAGACTGAGGTTACTGTGTGAGCAAGAGGATGGAGAGAGAATGAAGGAGGAACGGAGAAGATGGGTGAGGGATAGACTGTGTGATGTGTTGGAGGATGGTAAAGGGACTGTGGGAAAACAAGAGTGGGCGTAAGAGGGAGAAAAATAATGAGAGAAGAGAGAAAAGGAGTAGGAGGATGGTGAAGGAATCAGAGAAACCAAATTTGAAGGAAGGGGCCACAAGGTGGTTCATAAAGAGCCAAGTGGCACCATATTTTTACAGATATATATTGTATATAGTGGCAAAGACAAGATGAGATTAGATAACAACAGTTATTAGTCCGTTTTGATAGAGCTTGTTGTGCTTATTATGTTCATGAAATTGCCGCTATTAGTATGATCAAAGTTGCCATATATGACTATTAATTTGTTTCAAGTTTGCCTATAACTTGCTGCATAGAATATCATTAGAGTGTAATATAAATTTCACATGATTTGTCAGATGAACCCCATCTGACATTTTTCATATCTTTGTGTCAAATGTTTTTACTCTTGGATATTTTTTGCATTATTACACAGTTATAGCTGCTATGGAGCCATACATTTCAGAGAACAGCTCTCATCTTCTAAATATGATGGAGACTAACAATTACACAAGCTTATGTAACATCTGCATAAGAGGAACCAGTTAAACAACCATTCCTGCTGATGAATTGCAAAGCTTCTTACAGGTGGACAAATACAATAAGAATCAATGGAAAACATAAAAAGGAGTCGAATAACCATAATGCTGGATCTTACCTCTTTTTGAACCCTAATCTACATAATAAGGGAGGTTGGCAGGGTTGTTACAATGTATGTCAAAATGATTGATGATGGAACAATTTGAGGAGCATAACGATTTGTTTGAATAACATAAACTGACAAGAATTAAAAGAACTTGAATGACTTTTGAAGCCTACTCAGTGAGGCAGAGAAAGCAAGTAATAGCTTACCATAAATTATTTTCGCCTGGAACTTAGTGTGAATTTAATATGGATATACCAAGTGAGTTTCTGTTCAATTTGTTTTGTTGGAATCCTGAAAATAGTACACGACAAGATTTAAACCCTCAAGTTTGCCCTTCGGTACATAACTGGAAACCGTTTTGAACAATGAGTGAAAGCCATTTCAACTGGGCAGAACAGCCCAGATGAAAACCAAGAGAAATGTCTGACAATCATATTTTTTCTCCATTTTAAAAAGACTCTTTTTTGGTCAATGGCACTTTGTTTGGAGCTGGGATTTGTAAGGGAGATTCATCATAAGGGACACTGGACTACTAAAAGCACAAGAATAATACATTTGATTCCTGTAATGCTGGGTACATGCCTGTTTATGCTCCTCTTATTTGTGCTGTAGACAAAAGTTTCTTAATTGAGAACACCTTAAGCTTTTAAATGTGGATCTGAGAAGGGGAAACAACACAAGAGTAATCATAAATTAATTTGTATGTTAATATTCTGACATAAAATTAGTGCATAACATGGCAGTATCATTACCTTGCTCAGGTGTGGGTAGGCATTTAAAATGTTTATCAAGACAAACCTCTTGGACTGCTTTTTGAATCTCCATGTTAAAGCCATGTGCATATGCTGTTAAAACTAAGACTTTACAAACAGTCTGAGGATACAGGCATGCCAAAACAGCTAACCTGTATTACAAATCTGCTAATACTGAGATATGGACACAGAACACATCATACCTGATTTCTTCTTAACCATTAACGCTTGTCAATATTAAGGGCTAAACAACACACATGCGTTAGTGGTACTAATGTTACCCACGGCTTATTCATTATTACTTAACAGATAATAATCTCATAATATATGGAAAGATATTAATGTAGTTAGTGAATATTCAAATAAAATGTAAATATGAGATTGGTTGCACAAGAGCCAGCTATAATTTAACATATGGTTCTGTCTTCTGACGAATAGTCTAGGTCTCATGAACTAATTTTACAAATTAAAAATAATCTTTTTGTCATAGACTTTATACCTCTTGGTTAATGTTCAGTGTAATACAACGGTTTAAGTTACAGACTATTTGAATATTTATTACTCCCTGTAAAAGTGTTAAGGAGTAGTTTATATTACGTTTGCATCAAAGGATTGGTGGCAGCACATTCATTTAATTTTTCACTGGAACTAGTGTGTATCTAAATGGAAACTAATGAAAACTTAAAGACAATCTTCCTAACAGCTCTGTAATACATAGGTGTTTGTTATTGTCATTACTATGACAGTTAATATTATGGTTATTGGTGAAATGTATTCTTGTTGTTATGGTTATCTTTTGGTTATGATGGTGATTTTTTTTTCTTCTGTGGTTTTAGTGTTTACTTGTTTTAGATATATTTCTTATAAATTTTTTTGAAATTATGATTAGAAAATAGAAGCACAAACTTTTTAGCCACTCATTGTTTGCCAATTCTTCATGCATTCCTAATGATGAGGAGTGCCTTCAAAATGTCTGTGTGATGTAAAATTGTAATTGTTCTAAGCCTGAAAATGTCATTAATTGTTGCAGAGACATCACAATGGGTTTTTAAAGATGTCATAGGATGTATGTTGTATGTGTGTAATTGAATGTCTTATTTTTCTTGATTTAGTGAAAATTCAACTTTTTAATGTTAATTTCAGGGACAATTAGAACGGCTGAATCAATTTAGTATTTTAGTCATAAAAATTCTGTAGCAATGTCTGTTCAGTTTTGTAATCACAAGCCATAATTATGACAATGTTTATGAAATTTCATCACAAGGCATTTTAATGCTGAAAATAACAAACACTGGATGTGCAAATAAAGTCTTGATGCATTTGAAAAGGTTGGGCTACAATGGAAAGGGCATTAATTGCACAGGCAAGCAGGACGACGAAGACATCGTTTTGAGAAAGCAGTAATAAGCTCATGTTTTTTAAAATGTTAATGTACAGAAGCAGAATTAATGTGTGGGTATATCACCTAAAATCAACCATTAACCCAATGATGTTTATGTCAATTTCCAACTATATCAAATTGTCTCAAATTACAAATCTCTATTATATACTGAATCATCCACTTGATTTGCATACAGGTTAAATTTCATCTTTGTAGAATAAAATCAGCTGATTCAACTGTTGCCATAAATGTCTGATGACACGTCAATTGAAAAACAGAATGTTTAAATTATTTATAAACTTAAAACATTAACATTTATTCACTTCGTTAGCACTTATTATATATTGTTAACAACATTAATGTCCCAGTATAAGATTGGAATTAAGGAAACATTCCAAGGCAGCCATTTTGATAAGGACCTGCCTTTGAATTTAAGCTGTCAGTATGTAATAAAATGGCCACTAAAGTGCAAACAAATCACTACAGAAATAATATAATAAATTAAAATTGAACATATTATTTGATATCAGGATTATATGCGCCAAGTAGTAATACAAATTTAGCTCGTGATCTCAGTGAGGTGGTAAATGCTAGCTCGCTAACAGTCAAATTTGACAGCAGCACTCTTAAACGCGTACTTGAATGCTAAATGTATATCTTGTGCAGCAGATATGCGAGACGAATCATATCGTAAGTAAAATGATATATGTAAAGATGCGAACATTAGAAGTGCACACTAACGCAGTCGCAGCACCGTATATATATATATAGAGAGAGAGAGAGAGAGAGCGAGAGAGAGAGCGAGAGAGAGAACATAGCATACAGAAGACGGGCCAGCCGGAAGTGTTCCATGTCCGGAAACGACCAAAGTTACATGCTCACACGTCACTCGTTCCTCTCTAAAACACAGACCGTCCAACATATTTTAGCATAAAAAAAAAAAAAAAAAAAAAAAAAAAAGCAAACGAAAAATAAATAAATAATCGGTCGTAATACGGTTTGATATAATTTGCACAGGACATAACATCGATACTTGCATCTGCTTTACAATATAAGAGACACTCGGTCTCATGCAATCGCAGCTCGGTTGCAGTGAAATTAGGGTCCGCTAACTAGCTGTAGCAAAAGGCTAACCATTGGAAAACAAAACGCAGAGCTGCTGAGGTGCATGAGCGAGGGGGGCAGGGTGGGACAGTGAATAGCAGGCCCTGCTCATCTTGACCAGGCTAAAAGATGGATGCATAGGTAAAAAGGCCTATTTTATTGTCTCGACTTTGGTGTATTTATTTGGACAATATAACGACAATTTTGCTCATGCATTATGTGGCTTGCGGCTGTTAGGTCGCGCATCATGTACTGATAGCAAACTAAGCGGTGTCCCTTTGCTGAATGTGTAGTATTAGCCAGCTGTTTTGCATGCTAATATGTTACACATAGCCCCACCGCTTAAATATTTCACGTCCATTCTAACTTTTTTTCACAGCACTTGGCATTCGAATTACGTCACCCCCATTCGTAGACTATTTGTCATTACCCCCCCCCCCGCAGTGTGTATAAATGTACCTTTTCTTTAGTGATTCGCGGTGCAGTCGGAAGATGTAATAATTACAAAAAATGCACATCTACCCCTGACGATTCACACTGCGCTCAGCATCTTTTCAACAGAAAAAGCAAGGAAAAAAAAAAAAAAAAAAAAAAACATTGAGAGGATCTTAAGTGATTATTAATGTTGAGATGTTAAATTAAAGCACCTTTGAGGGGAAAAAAGTTTTTTTTAAAAAAGATGCCAATGTTCTCAGAATTCTGTTGACAGGAGTCAGATTTGCTGTGTTTAAAAAATTTAAATAATAATAATTGTTGCCAGCTGTAATAAATTGTCTGTTGTTGTCGTTTATTTTTTTAATGAAACATTTAGTTGTCTTTGGTGTTTTTATTCATTTAGATGTATGCTGATGGTATGCTGCATTTAATTGTGTCATTGTTAGTTTAAATGTACCATTTAACATATTGTTATTTTTTCCTCTCACAGTGAGAAGAGGAGTTGCAGAAAAACACATTTTTCACAGATCTCAAGAATGGTAGAGGAGGATTTTGCTTCCAACAATGGAAAAAGGATAATTATAATAATTGAAACCAGGAAACTGAGATGTAAGCATTTTTTCAGAAGGATTTTGGATCAATAGATATTTTTGAAGATATGAAATTAGCCCATGGGATTTGGAGGAATCCATCTAACTGTGGGACGGTCATAAACTGAAAAAAAAGGAAATGTAACCCAAGAAAGTAGATTTTCTTTTTTAATTTATTTTTTACTGAGAGCAAACCACATAACGCACTTCATTTGCTTTTCTCAAAATATGAAAAGCGAGATTGATGCATCATATTTTCCTACCAATCCATACGTCTTTGCACTCTTATGAAACATTAAAACTAAAATCTTAATAGCAAAGCTAAACTAATATAACTGTGGTCCAATATAAGGCCAAAAGGGAGTTGATTTTTGGTCATTACATTAAGTGACATTATCAGCCATTAAGCCGTAAAATCACATTGAAGACTCAAAAACAGAAGAAACCACTTTTTTGCAGAAATTCCTCATTCATGTTACAATTAGTACAAAAATGTCCACTCATTTTCTCAGTCTCACCCTGTGAATACTCTGCTAAAGAATGGAACAATGCCTGCTTAAAATAAAACAACTTCGGTAGTATGCGAAACACTGGTGTAATGGAAGGTGAAGTGGAACCATGCTTGTGAGAGATCACAGTTTTTTTTTTTTTTTTTAATTGGTACTGTTTTTTTTTACCACAACTCATTAGGAAAATACTGTGGAAATATTGTTGCTGCTTATAGAACAGAAGGTGTTGCCCCTGCACACCAATGATTCAGTAACTGGGAGATGTTCCAGTTTGGAAAATACAATGTGGACATCATAGAGATGCTGAGTGGACACCAGGCCCATCAGTTCAAAGGTCTTGGATTAGATCGACAACTTCAACACCAACAGCAAGTGCAACTTCACCAACACCAGATACAGCAACAGCAGCAAAGTGAGACATCTGGGTCAATTTTGTCTGGACTTGGATTAGGCCCACTACAAGGATCTAGAAGCAGTGCCTTTTCGGACTCCGCATCAATTTTTGCAAAAATGAGTGCACCTCCTCCACCTCTACAGCAGCAGTCCCTGTCTTCATCCTCTCAAAGTTTGAGGAAATCAAGCAAAATGTCTGGAAGCAGTAGCAGTGGTGGAAGTCATGTAAGTGGATATCCCCAGTTTTTACGTTCATTTCATCCAACTGAGGCAGCCCTTGCACAAGAGCAGTTGCATTCAGTAGGGCGATTTGATCATTTTGCTAGCAGTAGTGGAAGTGGAGGAACTGCAGGGGGAATTGGAGGACTGGTTTCATCTGTTCCACCACCACCCCCATTGCATCCTTGCCTATCAGTACCACATGCATCCCCTGGGGCGCCATCTTCCTCTTCATCTCCTGTTTCAACCTCCAATAACCCTCCCAGCAGTAGCACAGTAACTACTCTGGGTCATCAGTTGGCAGGATCTCAGTCTGATGCCCGAAGCCTACATCAGCAGTTTAGCTGCATGTTAGCAGCAAATCAGTATTTTCTTTCTGGAGTGCCAGCCAATTCCAGTCTAGAACAATTTTTAGTACAGCAAGGCAGTCACAACCATCTTAGTATTGGCCTGGGCCAAGCTGCAGGAGAAACAAGTTCAGCTCTTGCTCCTCCCCCCGCTCTTCATTCGTCACACACTCATGGTCACTCAACCACTTTATCACAGCCACAACAGCCACCACCACAACAGCAGCAACTGCCACCTCACACTTTGTCTCACCCACATCCACACCATCCACTGCACTCCTCCCAGCCCTCTTCACTTGGAAGTTTTGATTTTCAAGGAATCCCAGTGCTTTCCTCAAACCAGCTAGCATCACTAATGCAACAGGAAGCTGGTTTACCACTTCCTCTTCCTCTACATCTTTCTTTATCCAAGGAGGAGGGAAAGGGTGATAGTGCTGCTGGAGGAGGTGCAAGTGGTGGTAGGAGAAAGAAAGCGATGGCTGGCTACCTGCCACAGAGAAAGCCTGAGAGCAGTGGCAACTCTACAAACCCTAACACCCACAGTAGCACTTCAGGGGGACATAACCAGGATAATACTCCGAGCTTGGATGGAAGTGAGAGTGTTGGTTTGTCAGGTATTGGTGGAGACCCACCCTCCCACATAACATCCTCTTCTTCTGTTGTTTTATCATCTTCCTCAGCATCTTGTACATCAGCATCAGTATTGGTAACAAATGGCTCTAAAACAGACAATCATGGTTCCATGCCACCTCAATCACAGCCTGAACAAGGAGCTCTTTATCATTGTGGTGAGTGTGGCAAAACTTTCACACATCTCTCTAGTTTGCGCAGGCACCTACGCAGTCATGAATTAACCACAGCTGGCACAAGTGGCACGAGAAGTAACATTGTAAACCCTGTTCTGCATCCTGCTGATCCAAGTATTCCCCACTCTACTCAAGATGATTCAGCCACATCTTCATGTGCCAGTCCTGACAAGACTTTTCATTGTTCTGAATGTGGCAAAGGTTTCAAGAAAAAGGGACACCTCCTTCAACATGGTGTCATCCACTCTGGGGCACGGCCCTATTCCTGCACTACTTGTAGTCGTGCTTTCAATCGTCGTGAGTCACTCACCCGCCATGAAAAGATCCATGAAGAAAAACCATTCCGTTGTCCAGCTTGTGGACGCTGTTTTCGGGAAAGTACGTCCCTTTTGAACCATGCAGCCTCAGGTACATGTGGCAAGTCAGGACGTGTACCAAGATCTAAGCATGAAAGTAATATAGTTGAAGGCAAGAACAATAAATCAGGGTCCCCCCATGATGGAATAGCAACTAATGCAGCGGGTGAGTAACATGTAGAAGAGTGTATATTTTTAGTAAACCCAGTCAAAGTCAAAACTTTTATTAGACTCTGTGATGTGAATATTTGTTTGCATAGCATTATTACTGTTTAGTCTGTTGTGCAGGTTCTTACCGGAATGATGATTTCAGTGATGACTACAAGGACCAGCGCTCTCAAGGTAACATGTATTCTGAAACATCGTGTGGTGGTGGCAGCATGACAGGGCCTGCACTTAGGAAGGCACCATTAGCTCCTACTCTGCATCCACACCTACAAAGCCAAAACCAGCAGCAGCATCATCAACAGCCACATCTCCCCCTTTCATCTCTGTTAGATGATTCAGAAGATGATGTCACTAGCTCTGTAAACAATGCCATTTCTGCCATCACTGCTGCTGCTGCAAATTGTATGAGTGGTGATCTTACCCATAGTGCAGGTAGAGGGGATGATCGAAGGGATATTATTGGTGGATTACTTGGAGGTTTAGGTCTAGGGCCCCTTGGCTCACCTAGTGGTCCATCTTCCACATCTGGTATTGACAAGTCCTACAGAGGTAGTGCTAACCAGAGTGCAGTGGCCCTCAATCAGCATCCAAATCAGCAACCTGGCGGAAAGCCCAAGCGCCCTCGTAAACCCCGCAAAAAGAAAGAACCTGGTGTAGTTGGTTTTGAGGTCACAAAAAGAAGACAGTATTCTCACAGACCAGTTGGGCCTAGTGGGGATGTTCGACCATATTTGTGCAGTGTTTGCGGTCGAGGTTTTGCAAGAAGAGAGACCTTGCGGAGGCATGATAGAATACACACTGGAGAAAAGTCTCACCACTGTTCTGTTTGTGGCAAGTACTTCAGAGAGGCATTTCATCTAAGCAAGCACCACACAGTGCATTCTGGAGAGAAAAACTACAAATGCATTCTGTGTGGAAAGGACTTTGGATACGCTCAGAGCCTTAAAAGACATGGCAAGCTACACCAGAAAGGAGAACTGGAAGAAGTGCCAACAACACCAAGTGGGGGAAATCTTAACTGCTATCCATCCAGTGGTGGCAGTTTGATACAGGGGGGTCAAGGCAGCTCTGCTTCATTCTATTCGTACACTCAAGACATCAAACCACAAACATCAAATCCTCAGCCCCCTCCTAGACTGTATACGTGTGCTTTATGCTGGAAATCGTTCCGCCATCACTTTCACTTGACTGCACATCACCAAACAGTTCATGAGGGTGGGGGTGAAAAGTTGTTTTCTTGTGAAGTCTGTGGGAAGGCTTTTGCATACTCTAACAGCCTTACAAGACACAGGCTTTCTCAGCATGGCTTAACACGAACTGGCCAGGTAGTAGCTCAGAGGAGCACAAGTGAAGATAACAGTGTTGGTGGTTCGATATCTGAAAGTGAAGCTGCTACCAATGCTTTGCTTCAGCTTGCACCACCAAGTGGCACACATGGCGAACAACAGTCTCATGTTGGTGTTCTTCATACCCAGGAGCCTTCTCCTCAACCACAAGCAGGCTACTCCTCTCTCTTCTATGTACCTGAATCCAATGCATCACACCCGTCTTCATCCAATGCCTCCACGTATTCTCATTCTCTGTCCTCAAGTTCCTCAGTGCCTCTTCTTTGTAACCATCAGCATCAACATGCTGGTGTAAAGGGTGAGCCCATTTACCAAACAGGTCATGGACATACTTTTAATCCGAACGTACCTGTACATTCCCTTCCCTTGCCTCCATTACAGCCACATCAGCAGCACCATAACTCCCAGCAACATTTAAATGAGATTCAGTCTACACACCACCAGACTTTTCAAAGCCAAGAGGAGCTGAGGAGACGGAAGAAAAAAAAAAAAAGACGGGAAGAGAGAGGGGAGATAGGCTACAATTGGATGCCAGCTGCAAGAGTGGAGAGACAACATGCGGAACTCTCACTTGGGGAAAGGCAGAAAAATGAGAGTGGGAAATTTCTAAGGAGAAGGAGAGCAATACGTAGAAGGCAACATAAAATTAAGAAGCACATGGCTGTGCTTTTGCGAATTAGACAAGGAAGTGCCATGTATGAACTGGGCCGTCCAGGTGGACTGAAGCTTAACAGGCTGCGTTCTCTCAAAGTTCCTCTGAAACGGAGATCCTGTCCTCTGTGCCTTGGAGCTACCTTCTCACAGCAGGCAGCACTTAAGGTTCATATAGCAGCTAGACACTGTCCCAGAGTTAGTGGCCTTCAGCATCGATTGAGATGTCCAGTTTGTGGAAAACAGTCTCACAAGTTCCTCTCTGCCCTGATTCACAGAAGCTCCCATTTAGCAAACAGAGCATTTTCTTGTAAACATTGTGCCTGTCGTTTCTGGAATGCAATGCTCCTCACAAGGCACAAGAAGGTGTGTCGAGGTACGCTGGCTAGTTTTCGACGAGAGAGGGCTCTTTGTGTGAAATTAGTGATGGGATCAACATACAGGAAGTTTGAGTGTAAAGGGAACTCTTCAGCCCTGCGTATGGAATACAATCAGTCTCTGTCATAAATCACATTTTCATATGCAGTTTGAGGAGAGATATTGAGCGTGGGGATTTTCCTGACGAAAACTAAGATATTTGACTGCATATCCCATATACTAATTTAGTCGTTGACTTTGAGTGTTATGAGAGCTTTTTCTTTTCTCTCTCAGTCATAATAAAGTTCCTCTTATAACTTGCACCCCTAGAAATGAACACCTTCAACAAACTTACAAATGTTTTAAAGGCATTTGTAAAGAAAGGCTTAGCCTACACATCTATCCAATTCCATACTCAGAGGAAACTCTTATTCATTATGAAATTATCCTTGGCTCTTTGGATGGCAATAGATAAAGTATTAGTGAGTAAATATTGTTCTTTACCCTAACATTAGGCTGTTGCTCACTGTTTCTCAACAGATGCTCTGTAGAATTATTCTGTCTCTGATATATATTGTGTTGTTGGTGTTCACTTAGAGCAAGTGTGGAGATGTGATTTTGTTGATGTAAATGTGCATTAAGTATTAGAAGGAGAAAAGAATGGTCCTACTATAAAGATGAGTGTTTTGTTCAAAAGAATATTTCAATTACTGCATGTTAGACATTGCTGTCCATGTATTAAAAGGTCAGTTTGATAGATGAGACTGAACTCTGATTGTTACATGACAAAAACAATTGAAAATGTACTTTAACTCTTAATAGAGGAATTAAAAGAAACTAATATATCATAACATGCTGATTAACAATTCAAAATGTCAGAGAGAATTGCCCGAAAATATTCCCTGTTTTGATGTATCCACTGTTTGGTATGAAAACTAGCATTAAGATGGTAAAGACAGCACTTAGGAAATATTATTTTCCACATAACTATTTAAAGGACAAATATATTGCAGGAAGTTAATTGACTGATTTTGTGCCCTAAATGAACTTGTGGCAAAAGCCTTACCAAATTGAGACAATTAAAAGGACACATTTTATTAGTAGTAACATTTATGTACAGAGTTGGGGGGGGGGGGGGGGGGGGGGGATAAGTGTACTGTAATATAAATTGTGTCAATATTTTATTATGTTTTTTTAAGTCCATTATCTTCATAGCTACACTTCAGGTTGTAGGAAAAGTGATTGTAGGAGATATCACTTTAGATCATGTGTATTAATGTGTGGCAGTCTGTCCACTTGCCAACTATGAACGTATCCCATATTTTCTCACCATTTATGTAGAGATGCCATACTACTTGTAGCCTCTTATTTTTCTTTATAAGAAGAAAAGTAATGTATGTTTCTATCACTTTATTTACATTTAAGCTGGTTGTTGATAACCGAGCCTTTAATAAAATGTTCAAATGTTATATCTTGTCAATTCCATGTAGACGTTTATTGGTATGTTACTGCAATGTTTTATATTTTTTGCTTGCATTAAAATAAGCATAAATATGCATTCAAATATATTTTGACTATTTAATCAAATCCAGAATGTTTTAGAAGGTTGTTGATTTATTACCACTGTATATCTTTGTTATAATGTTTAAATATTTAGTACCTCATTCATTTGCTGCAATGTAACTTTATTCCCATGTAGGTAATATCATGATCACACACATATTGCACTAATTTATTGTTCTAGTAAAGGGAATAGTTCTGTGCCTGAGTATTTATCAACATGAAAACCCATAATCCATTTAAACCAAATTATGTTCCATGGACATAAAAATATAACCATGCTTTATTTCTTCTCTAAATGCAATAATAAATGATAATCAGTCCCAAAACAAACAATATATATATACAGTGCATCCAGAAAGTATTCACAGCGCTTCACTTTTCCCACATTTTGTTATGTTACAATCTTATTCCAAAATGGATTAAATTCATTATTTTCCTCAATATTCTACAAACAATACCCCATAATGACAACATGAAAGAAGTTTGTTTGAAATCTTCACATTGAAAAAAATCACATGTACATAAGTATTCACAGCCTTTGCCATTACACTCAAAATTGAGCTCAGGTGCATCCTGTTTCCACTGATCATCCTTGAGATGTTTCTTCAACTTGAGTCCACTTGTGGTAAATTCAGTTGATTGGACATGATTTGGAAAGGCACACACCTGTCTATATAAGGTCCCACAGTTAATAGTGCATGTCAGAGCACAAACTAAACCATGAAGTCCTAGGAATTGTCTGTGGACCTCCGAGACAGGATTGTATTGAGGCACAGATCTGGTGAAGGGTATAGAAACATTTCTGCAGCATTGAAGATCCCAATGAGCACAGTGGCCTCTATCATCTGTAAAAGGAAGAAGTTTGGAACCATCAGGACTCTTCCTAGAGCTGGCTGCCCAGCCAAACTGAGTGATCAGGGGAGAAGGGCCTTAGTCAGGAAGGTGACCAAGATCCTGATGGTCTATCTTGACAGAGCTCCAGCATTTCTCTTTGGAGAGAGGAGAACCTTCCAGAAGAACAACCATCTCTGCAGCACTCCATCAATCATGGCTGTATGGTAGAGTGGCCAGATGGAAGCCACTCCTCAGTGAAAGGCACATGACAGCCCGCCTGGAGTTTGCCAAAAATCACCTGAAGGACTCTCAAACCATGAGAAACAAAATTCTCTGGTCTGATGAAACAAAGCTCTTTGGCCTGAATTGCAAGTGTCATGTCTGGAGGGAACCAGGCACCGCTCATCACCTGGCCAATACCATCCCTACAGTGAAGTATGGTGATGGCAGCATCATGCTGTGGGGATGTGTTTCAGTGGCAGGAACTGGGAAACTAGTCAGGATCGAGGGAAAGATGAAGGCAGCAATGTACAGAGACATCCTTGATGAAAACCTGCTCCAGAGCGCTCTGGACCTCAGACTGGGGTGAAGGTTCATCTTCCAACAGGACAATGACCATAAGCACACTGCCAAGATAACAAAGGAGTGGTTACGGAACAACTGTGAATGTCCTCTAGTGGCCCAGCCAGAGCCCAGACTTGAATCTGATTGAACATCTCTGGAGAGATCTGAAAATGGCTGTATATCGACGCTCCCCATCCAACCTGATGGAGCTTGAGAGGTCCTGCAAGGAAGAATGGGAGAAACTGCCCAAACATAGGTGTGCCAAGCTTGTAGCATCATACACAAAAAGACTTGAGGCTGTAATTGGTGCCAAAGGTGCTTCAACAAAGTATTGAGCAAAGGCTGTGAATACTTATGTACTATTCACGTTGTCATTATGGGGTATTGTTTGTAGAAATTGAGGAAAATAGTGAATTTAATCAATTTTGGAATAAGGCTGTAACATAATAAAATGTGGAAAAAGTGAAGCGCTGTGAATACTTTCCAGATGCACTGTATATATTGAATTAATGGAATTCAATTATTGATTTTGAATTTCATTGTTGGATGCAGATAAAGCTAAAATATTATAACTGTAGCAAATGAAAATATTACAGAGCCAAGCATTACAGTACAAGTACTGCAGGGACAATCTCCTAGATGTCCCTTGCATGGTGACGGCTCTTGAATTGACTTGATCTGGGTTTGAAGTTAAACCTGCAACCTTTCATTGACCAAGCTCGTTTGTTTTTTTGTTTTTTTTTGTTTTTTTAAATCACAATGCCACACCACCCACAACTTTGGCATGTTTCCAAAGAGAGATCCTAAGAAGAATTTCAATATTACTGTTCTTGTTCCATGCAAATGGTTTGAAAACCAAAATATGCTTTTGATAACTTTTATGATGCATAGTCTGAAGAAATCTGACTCAGTTTTGGCGAAGATTGGAAAAGATTTGTGAGAGGATTTATATTAAAATTGCATGTTGCAGTTTTGATTACATTGCCAAACACTACATCATTTTTATTTAATGAGTTGGAAATGTAACTCTTCAATATGATACTATGCCATGTCTTTCTAATATTTTCTCTCAGATTCACCTTAAAACATTCAAACTATTATTTATGGAGTTTTAAGATATAAATCAAAAGTTATAATTTTGCAATATTTTTTTCTGCCTTCTGTCACTTGCCATCATGCTTCTTTTCAATAGAAGATTTTTTTGAATGTGTGATATGGTAGCATTTAATAATCATTTGTCGTGTGGTCGATATAACAAAACTCATAGAAGAAAAACAACACCAGAGAAAAATTATGTTCATTGCAACGGGCACTGGGTCTGAACGGGTTAATACAGGCATAATTTAACATATAACACAGAACAGTGAACTACAAAGAAATTGAAAATGTAGCTGATAAGCCAATTTATGCTCTGCATAATGCACTATATAAACCATAAAGATTTTTAGAGCGTCATTGTCCTTGGTTTGCACCTGAAATTGCTTGTCACCATGTTGATCGGTTGGTGGCAGCAGGGGACTCAAGAACCCATGGTACGAAGAAAAAGGCCCAGCAGCACGACTGTCACATGGATTTAAACGCTGATAGTGGTTGGAAAACAAGTTCTCGTGTGTGCGCGCGCGAGGGAGACATGGAATTGATTTGTGTGCAAGAGAGACGGGGACGGATTATTGGCATTAGTTTGTGTGTATGTACAGTGTGTATGATGGAAAGAGTGACACACACACACAATGTCATTGGCAGATGCCTTCTAATCTGATTCTTAGGAATACAGCTTTTATTCTAATGTTTTTTTAATTAATTAATTCTAGTTATGCTATATATTTAATAGTTATGAACGCAAACATAGTAGGCTAGTTTGGGTTTTGGAAAGACCTGCATTGAGCATTTAAATACTTTAATTCTCTCGTGAGGGGTTCACCAGGTTCAAGCCTAGCGAATCTATTTCGTTTATTCCTGAATCCTTTGTGGGTGTGCGCCACTCTTCCCCGGGATGCACGCAGTTTCTGTGTTCTCACGCGGCTGTAGCATGGGTGGGAGATGTGGGCGGATTGCTGTTCTTAACAGTAGCCAGTGGTGGGGTGAGAGGGGAGGAGACTCTTTTCGCTCAGCCAATAGCTGCAAAATGTACTCAAGGCTCAGGCGCGTCTCCGCGTGCGAACACCATGTGCACTGGAGAACGCGTCTGTGTTTGTGTGTCAACGTGTAGTCTCCTCTAGACTCATGCTCACGTTTCCCGCGGATTATTAGTGAAGCGGAAAAGTGTGGCCTTTCGTTTTGATCCCCCCCCCCCCCAGACGAATCTCCCCAAAGTAGCTCTCCGGTAAACACATAGACACGAAACTGAATCCGCAATTCATGCTGCGTTTATTGAGTTTGTTAATGATACTTCTGATGCTTTTTTAAAACGTTCCACTTACCAACCTTGAAAGTGGCTGCACGTTTATGCTGTTTTGGGGTGCTGAACACTGGCGTCATTGAGAAAGCTGGGAGTTAATATAGTGTAATTACCGACCAATTTGATTTTAATCATTGCTGCTCACCCCAGGGAAGCGTGCCTGTCACTTGGAGGTGTGTCTAATTAATATTAAACAGTGAGGCGCCGCTGGGCCGACCTCTCGCCTCTGCTCTTGGAGGCGTCACGTCACGTGAGTGGCCCGTGTTCGTTCCAGCTGAGCGAAAAGCTCGGACAGTTTTGAGCTCTAAGCGTGCAGTAACACATACAGAGAGAACTGAACAGAAGGGGGAAACGATTGAGCGGCTGAATGGGGAAAAAAAGGGGGAAAACAACTACAACATCCGCACTACGCAGCAGAAATTGACTCCGCAACACTTTCTTCGTTTTGTTTTCAGTTGTTATTTTTTAGACGTTTGAGAAGTTTTTTGCTCCGTTATTTCTTGAGTATCGTTGGCATTATTGGAATTTTGTTTCTCTCAGATCTTTTCAACTCTTGTTGTTGTATCCGGTTAATTTGTTGCTTTTGTTTCATGGTGAACTTGGATATAACGTCGCCACATCAGTCTGGTTATTGAAAGTAAACAGAAGATAAGCTGTCAGCACTTTCTGGAAATACTGGGAATGTAATTTTTTGTCTACAATCAAATGTATTCAGAAGTGCAGTCTTTATTTAAAATCTTATTTTCAACTAAAGGTAATTATACTTTTGAATGCATATTTGCTTTAGCGCACGTGAGCCGCACATGTCTTTACTTCTAGCGCTGACAATGTAAACATGGTCTCGTGCTGCATGGCTTTTTATACGTAGCAGCTTTTGTGTTTACTTTTATGAAACTTTAATGCTGTTAATTATTGCATTATATTATTTATTGTGATGTGTACGACTGGGCAACGAATTAATGCCTTAATTTTGTTTTGTTTTTTGTTTTTTTCCCCCTGTGAATCTTCTCGCGATTGATTTGACGGCTGTTGATTAGTATTGAATCACTCAGTCATCTAGCGGTCAAGGGAGTTCAGTCCGGACGTTGGATGATGGCCAGGCCGATTTCACAGCTCCTACCCCCGGACCTTCCCTCTGCTGGGGCGAGCCCGCAGTTTGGTAACAGTATCCAGGCAGGAGGCTCACTTGGCGGTGGACACGTAAACTCCGCAGCAAACTTAAAGTCGCTCCTGCAGCTCCCCGTGAAGGGTGACCAGCGCATCAAAGATTGTTGTGAAATGAAAGGTGAGCAAATACACCTGCCTCACTGACACTCGCTGTGTCAAAATATTCAGGACCCCTCTCTCTCAACCTTTATGTTTTTTGTGCCCCTTCAGTAGCTTAGTAAAAATATTGTGTTAATAGTGGCCGCACGTGTAAAATGGCAGGGTCATGTGTAATTCCTGAGCATGCAGTACCTCTTAGTCAGCCTCAGACAGGACATCACATGTGACTTAGTTGAAGAGATAAACAGGGCCAGGCCATTCAGCAACTTAGCTGACTACCCCCAGGTACTCTGAGGCCAGCGATTGGCTAAGCCATTTTGTTTACAGGCCCATGCAGTGTCATATAATGTAACCACACCAACAGGAGGTTTCCACGGCCTTTGAATATTGTGAATGTTGAAAAAGCTGGTTTATTATTGCTGCCAATGCCGTTGTCATATAGCTACTAGGTAAATGGTAACCCAAATACATATTGATCCTAATGAATTCCAATGAATTGTCAATACAGTGTTTATGTGCATTCGGATCTACATGATATTATTTATCATTACGACAATTTAAAATAATGTATTACTGTTACTTTTGAATGCTGAGATTCAAAAGACTACGTGAAATGATTTGGAAATAGTTCTCACACTTTTCTGTTTTTAAGATTCATTATCATGCACCGGATGGTTTTGCATAGAAAACATGAACACAGACAGACAAAACAAATGTGGAAAAAAACATTGCAGTTAAATGTTTATGGTTTGTTTTATGCGGTATCACTAGACCAGATTTTTACAAGAATTTCCCATTTCAAGCTGTCTTAGCAAGCTCTGGTTTCTATGCCAATACACTGTAAAATGTCTGGTTTAGCTAAAGAGTGTTAAGATTTTAGATCTCACCCTAGAGTGTCTCAGACTAGAGGTCGGGTGATAGTGGATTTTGCTGATACCGATAATTAAGGTAGTGGAAAAAGCTGACAAATGATTAATTGGTGGACAGTTTTAAAAATATCTTTGTCTTTCCTCACTGTGAGGGGAACAGAAATGGATGCTACGAGAGTGCCAAATGAATAAAATTCCAAAGGCAGTTTATAGTTAAACCAAAATCCCAATAATAACCAGACAAAATTAAAATATGGTGCACACGGTGGGACTTTTAACCAGGGACTAAAAACGGTTCAAGGAACGAAAACAAATTTAATTGTAGCAGAACATAACCGAAACCAGAACAAAGTGATTTTCAATTGTTCTATAAGTGAAAATGTCATTTTGAAATGCTGGTAACCGGTTATAACTGGTTAACTGTTTTCCAATATTTATTTTTTTTTTTAAACTAAAGGCCAAAGGGTTTATCACAGTACATTTTTGGAAGTACACCACATTGTTGCCTGAAAAAATTAACCATGTGCTTTGATCCTGAAGGAAACTGCTGCATTACACATTTCTTTTCCTAAGAATTCCTTCTTTGCCCTTTGTGGATGCCACATTATGTGAATGAAGATATTTTTAACAACTATGTATAGGTACTACATATACATGCACAGCTAATCCAGGTACATGGAAAACATTATTAGAGGTAAAAAAAAAGAAGCATTTTTCTCAGTTGTTTCCAAGTCTTCACTGAATTATTGTTAGATATGATGCATTAATACAGGTTTGATGCTGCTGGGTTTTGACTCAGAGGCAGATCTGTAAATAAAATGATACTTAACTGTTAATTAACTGCTTGTTATAATTTCTATGCCAATTAATCCACCACACATGAAAATAATTTATTGCTTATCTTTGCTTATTTTGGTGAAGGAAGTGGCTTATTTTAGGCTTGTTTTTCCAGACCATGTTGCTTGTATGTCTTGTGAGATCTAGTAACACTGCAACTTATATTTCACCCACCCCTTAGCACAGAGTGCCGTACATTTTTAAAAGAACGGTATTAATCGTTCCTTTATTTTGTTCTAACCTGTAGCCTTTTGGAAAGGAGGCAGTGAAAAAATATACATTTTGCTCAGAACGAACCAAAATTAAAAATATTTAGTTTTTAGTCCCTGCTTTTAACTTTAAACAAGCCTAAAACACACTAGGGACTTTTATTTTTAAATGACAAAGACTCCATTCTGTGCTCTTGTCTAGAGTAACACTGGGGAATTACAAAAAGCAACTATCAGCACAGATTAATCAGTAAAACCGATATATCAGTCTACCTTTATCTCGGAACCCACCTAAATGTTTTAAGATGGAAACCAGTAGACTTGGGTTCGAGAGCTGAAGTGCTGCAGTTTTAGCAATTAGTTTCCTATTTTTTCCTGTAGATTACAATTGGTTTTATACCAGCTAAGCAACTTTAGCAGAATATTAGCTCCACCTAAACAATGCCACTACACTATATCTCAGTATAATCTAGAGTGAGAACTATGATACATGTTGACATGGCAAAGGTAGTTCTCCCAGAGGGATATGAAAGTTGTAGGGAAGTGTTATTCTTTCCCTTACTACAAATGATTGAGTAATCTGAGCACAATAACAAGACAAAGAATAAAAAAAAAAATACAGAAATACAGCCTTCTATCTAAAATTGGGTCCAAATCTAGAATTAGATGCTTGAAGTAAATGCAGAGGTATTCGTGCTTGGCTTTTGTCTTGCAGTTCAAAATAATAGTTTTAAATGTCTTTTTAGATGATTCAAGGGTGTAAAAGTTCCTCTGAATCGTGAGTGATTACAGTATTTTGTTATATTCCTGCAAACTAAATTGTAATTTTTTTTCTCTCTGTATCTTATAGGTAAGGACAGGCTGGATATTGACGAGGACTCTCTTGGTCGCTGTCCTGTGCGCAATGGCTGCAGCAATGGATTAGTTGCTGACAGCAATGGAGCAGGTACAGGCAGTTTCTCTAACAACAACAACAACAATTCCTTCCTGGGCCCGTTGCTATGGGAACGAACATTGCCATGTGACGGCGGGCTGTTCCAGTTGCAATACATGGATCTTGAAGAGTTTCTAACGGAGAACGGGATGAGCAGCATGCACAATACCTCCAACTCCACCTCTGCTCAGATACCTTCTCAGAGCCCTCAGTCAGCCATCCCTAACCAGGGCTCCCAGTGCCTCCCCACCTCCCCCCCACACTGCTCCTCTTCCTCCTCACCAACATCAGCTACTTCGTCTTCCTCACCCTCTCTGCTCAGGCTGGACATGCACACACCACAAAGCGTGCTTGGAACTTCAGACTGCTTGCATGGTGAGATTTTTGTTGTTGTTCAGAGATAGAAAAATAAAATAAAAACGTTCTTCAGTGGAACACAAAAGTAGATACTAGGTAGCATGTTAGCCCCAGTCACCATCCACTTTCATTGCATGGGGGAAAAAAAGAAGCTAGTAAAGTAAGTGGTGACTGAGGTTAACATTTCCTTTTGTGTCCCATGGAAGAAAGAAAGTCATTTGGGTTTGAACCAGCAAACCAGAGTGTTAAAATAATGACAGAATTGTCATTATTACATTTTTGGATGAACTAACTCTTTAGAATGTGAAAACCCAGGTAGGCCCAGTGTCACAAAATGAGGCCTATGCATTTCAAGGACATTCTCCATTCTGCTTCCAAGAATTCCCCTGGATTTCTGTCTTTGTGTGTGTTTTAAAAGAAGTGTCAGGCAGTCTCTTAGATGTGTGTGTATATGTGTAGTTTCAGAGTATTAATGGTTTGGGTGTGAGTGTTATGACTGTTGAGTGATGCTGATGGTGTGTATTTGTAGGCTGCAGAGTGTTAAGAGGTTTGGGCGGTTTTGGGGAGTAAATGTACAGGGTGTGCAACTGTTTGTGTTGAGTTGTACTATATAGTCATGTGAATATTGTGTATACACGCACTTCATTGGGAACACCTGTACACCTAATTATTCATGTGATTATCTAATAAGGCAAACGTGTGGCAGCAGTGCGATGCATAAAATCATGCAGATACGGGTCAGGAGCTTCAGTTAATGTTCACATCAACCATCAGAATGGGGAAAAAATGTATGCAAAAAAATCTCAGTGATTTCGACTGTGGCATGAGTGTTGGTGCCAGATGGGCTTGTTTGAGTATTTCTCTAACTGCTGATCTCCTGGGATTTTCACGCACGAGAGACCCTAGAGTTTACTCAGAATGGTGCCAAAAACAAAAATCATCCAGTGACCGGCAGTTTTGCAGACAGAAATCCCTTGTTGATGAGAGAGGTCAATGGAGAATGGGCTATGTTAACTCTGGATAACCACTCTGTACAACACGTCGAACACCAAAGGTGGATGGGCTACAACAGCAGAAGACCAAATCAGGCTCTTTATTAGGACTATAGTGTTCCTAATAAAGTGCTCAATGAGTGAATTTCATATGAAGAACCATTGGATTGTGAATTTATGTTTGTTTTTATGAGCCGTGGGTTGTATAAAAGGTGAATAGGGAGGGGGTTTGCTTGCATGTTTTTCGGTTGTATCAGGTGTTTGTGTATCTTTGTTGTATGTGAAGAATGGGTCTGGTTAGCAATGTACAGTGTGCACACTGCAGTCTTTGCACGGTTGAATTACACCAAGGAAAAAAGAGATAGACATAGATAAATAGGGAGGACATTAAGTGAAAAGAGAGGAAAAGATTTTGACATATAGTCGAGAAAAACACAGATTGAAAGGCAGGTAAAGTAAACAGTGAGAGAATAAAATATGGAGACGCAGGTGGGCCAAAAGCAAAGAATGAAAGGGAAATAAAGCGTGTGCGCGATTGTACTTGCATGTTTTTAAATCTCCTCATCTTCTCACACGCTTGGTCCATGTGCACGCACACAATCACGTGCCGAGGCCGAGGCAAGCAGAGTGAGAGCTAGTACAGGGGAGGAGCATAGGAGAGGAGGTATGTGTGGGAGTGTGTGTGTGTGTGTGAATAACAGTGAGGGAGAGATTGAAAGATTGAGATGGAATGCCTCTGTGAGTTGATACTGTACTTCCAATTAGATGTTTGTTTACATTTATGGATTGATTTAGAAGAGGGAGAGAGATTAAAAGTGCAATTGGTAAATAGAAAGAGTGCATTCAGTGCAATTTTAAATCAACAGTCATTACACTGAATATTTGCACAGATTTGAATATCAAGCTGTTTATTAAAAAAAAAGAGGGCCTGTGTGGCACTGCATGTAAAGAGAGGATCAGTGCCAAATGGGGTCAACATTACACTTAAGGGCACTTTAATTGGAGTAGGTGGAAGTCAATTGTGGATGCACAGATTTTCAAAACAACATTGGTTTTGTTGTGCCGTTACAACAGGATTCACTTTAATAGTGGGTAGTGTGTGTGGTTTTTATTGTGTGTGTGTGTGTTTGGAGAACCAAGGTGTCTTTTTTGTGTGTGTATGGGTAGGCACTAGAAACAAAAAGTTTTTCCATAATGGTAAGAAGAGGTGTGTGTGTGTGTGTATGTACACATACATACAGTAATAGTTTGGGGACTGATTTGTCCCCTGAGCTAATCTTACAAAACCTTCCTTTGGAGATATTTTCGGATGTTCTCATGTGCAAGACGACCCATAATGTGTTTTTTTTTTTCTTTTTTTTTCTGTGATTATTCTGAAAAAGTTTCTGTTAGGTTAGAGTGTAGTTTAGGTCTAGTCTGTAGTCATTATTATTTATACAAAGCTTTATATAAAACATAAACAGTCTATGGTATGTCCCAATTAGGTAGTTAATGAAACATAATTTTTTTTATTGTGTATTTTTCACAAATCTTGAGTTTCTAAATTTGGTTGTTTACCTTGAATTATCATTAGCAGAGACTCACTATAACATTTACGAGTGAAATTATGCATCTTTAAAATAAAACCGCAAATTTGAATGCTCTGTAAACTAAGGGTAGAAATATTGGATGATGGAAATAAAAAGACAAGTGTAGATGGACTGAGTAGTGGTCTGCTGCCTGTTACTGCCCCCTAGTGATTCTTTTGGGTAATGTTTTGAACAAATGAAAATGACTTTTTTCTACTTTGTATTTAAATATTCAGGCACACCGCCAGGCAGCTTGGAGCCAACGCCCTCACCTTCCTCCACTACCTGTCCACCACTCCCTACTCCACCCATCACCGATTGCAGTGACATGTGTGCGCCCTTTGATCCTGATCCTGCAGACGTTGCACTGTCGAGTGTGCCGGGACAGGAGGCGTTTGACCCCCGTAGGCATCGTTTTAGTGAGGATGAGCTAAAACCTCAGCCTATGATTAAAAAGGCTCGTAAGATGCTTGTCCCTGAAGACTTGAAGGTGAGAAGCTCAATGTCACATACCATATTCATTCAGTATCATGTTATGGTCATAATTCATATAATTTACTAGATAAGCTCTTTAATACTAGATGCATGTTTTTATTTCACTACATTATACACTATATTGACACATTATAGTGACACTTAATGGAGTTCTTATTGAAATAAATATAAATAAATATAATATAATAATTGAATATAATATAAATACATAATTGCAATGCTACACCTATAAATTTCCAGATCCAATGCATTATATGAACATGTGAACTAACATGCCTAATAGCCACAGTTAATATTATTGTTCAGCTAACTATCCAGCCATCAGCAGTCATGTATGAATATGTAGTTCTTTCTCTCAAATTATTTCATAAAGAATAAGAATATTATCTTATTTTGGGCAATTCTACTTCCGGGTTCAATACAAATTAAGCTAAATTGACAGCATTTGTTGCATAATGTTGATTACCACAAAAATACATTTCGACTTGTACATCCTTTAATTAATTGCACTCACAATGGAAGTGAATGGGGCCAATCCATAGATCTTAAAATACTCATTGTTTCACATGTATAACCACAAGACATAAACAATTTGCATGCTAACATAATTTTAGTGCGAAAAAGTTTAATCTAATAACTTTGTTGCCATGATGTAACACCGTAAACCGTAAATGTAAGTGCTTTTATACAATTATAAGCTTCACTTTTAACCCTCCAAAAATTAGCCCCATTCACTTCCTTTTTAAGTAAAAGGAGGGTTAAGGGACTCAAATTTTATTTGTGGTGATCAACATTATGCCTCAAATGCTGTCGATTGAGCTTAACTTGTATGGAACCTCCAGTATTCCTTAAAATATAATCATTCTCTCAGATATTGGCTGGAAAATTCACCCTCATTATGGTCACAAGATCAAATGTTTTTCATGCTTTTATAATAGACCTATGCAAATACACTATTGTACATAATAAGCATGTTTGCATCAGCAAAAGAAAATGATGGCCATGTCATTGACACACACTGATATCAAGGAGATTTCAGAATGAAAGCAAGGAAAAATCTCAGTGTCTTGTTCATCATTTACTAAAGACCAGTTATCAAACACATAGCATTGTTGGTTTATTACAAGCATAAAAGCATTACTGACAGTTTTTTATAAGGCATGTAAAATTGGTTTTGACATTAAAAGATTTAATTGGGGAAAAGGTGGTAGCTTGGCTTGTATGATCTAAATAAATATTGATGCAAATGTCTTGGGAACATTTTCAAATTCTCAGACATATAAAAACAGAGTTATTGTTATAAAGGGCTCAGCAGTGAAAACAGGGAATTTCATTTGATCACAGTGTGGAGATGTGACCTCTCCTCTGGGAGCAAATGAATATTTTGGATACTTGGACAGAAAACAACATTCTTCTGTTTTGTTTATTTATTTATTTGAAATAAAAGTTAAATAAAGGAAGCATCTAAAACCTAAATGGGTAACTTTTAGAAGAAACACTTAATAAACATTTATTTTGAAAAGTTGAACACAAAACACAAGGTTTGTAAAGGGTTTTCTTGTGAGGTCTAATTTACTGTTCCCCACTACTAGTGACAGAGTGATGTGAACCACAGCCCTGTGTCTGTCACTTTAAGGGCAGCCACACAATTACAGTAGCACTCTGTGAGTAGTGTTAAACAAACCTCAGGCTTTTTGCTATTTCAAAGGCATTTCTAACTGGAATGTCACTCATAGTTGCTATGAAGATAGCATATATACAAGTGATTACACATCCACACAAGTAATCAGGCAAAAACTCCGGACCTATGGTTGTGGCCTTGTTAGAGAACCAACACAAATGTTAATATGTATTTTAATGATCAATATTGTTAATGTACAAATTTGTATATGTTATGATTCAGGGCATTTCCTACTTCCTCTGTGCTGCCTCTCCTCATTTCTCAATTTTGTTTCCATCTCCTCCTCCCCTCTCACATGCACTCTTCTCTTGCTTTAGTGATGTTTTTTTTTTAATTTTATTTTTATTTATTGCATCAAATCACTCTAAGCCTTACCACTAAGTGGAAATGTTCCTGTGACAGTAGACAAAAGAAACGAACAAAAGAATTTTGCATAATAACCCCTCTGTTTCTCTTTCTGTGATTTCTCTAGGATGAGAAGTACTGGAATCGACGCTGTAAGAACAATGAAGCTGCAAAGCGTTCTCGTGATGCTCGACGACTAAAGGAGAACCAGATCTCAGTGCGTGCCGCCTTCCTTGAGCGTGAGAACGCTGCACTAAGACAGGAAGTTGCCGACATGCGCAAAGAGCTTGGCCGGTGCCGTAACATCCTGAACAAATACGAGGGTCACCACTTGGATCAGTAAGAAGGAAGGGAGGAGGTGAAGAAGATGATGGATTAAGAAAACTATGAATGTTTCCATGATAAAAACAGAGAAAACAGACAAGTGCATCAAATATATGGAATAATGTATGAAGATGGCACAAGAGCTGAGGAGTGAGAAAACTGGAGTGAGAGAGCTCCTCTCTTTAATTTTTTTCAATAAGGTACAATGGCAAGATTTTAATTATGGAGATAATTATATATTTTTCTATGATAGAAATATGCTTAATGGGGAAAGGAAAATGTTGAAATTAGTTTTTGTATATTTTCTATATCTCTGGGAGGACTGTTTAGTAGACAGAGTGATTGAGTGAACTGGTAGAGGTATCACTGTAATATAAAATCGTTTTAATGTGCTATTTTTGAAGCAATCAACACTTAGTTGTTAAACAATTTGGTCTTGTGAAGGAAAGCAAAAATTTATAAGACCAGACATTCACAGAACTTTTAAAAGTGGAGAATTAACATTTAGAAAAAAATACTTTCTAGAGAGCTTAAACTGTAAAATAATGAGAAAAATGTTAAATTTGTATAGAAATGTTGTTAAAATAGATTTATTCAAGCACTTACATTGTGATAAACCCATGCATAATGATTTGGCAGAGTTGACAAAGTACAATCATGGACAAGTGGAAATAGAGAATGACCGGTGCATCTCAACTCAAAACATTTCTCATCAGTCTGCTGCTGATACTACTTTGTCATTCTCAAAGGAAAACTGAACATGCATTGAATGAAAATGAAAGAGAGACTCATCTGAAAGATATGCATTAATTATCACACATTTAACTACATTTTTCTTTTGGGTTTATTTTCTTTAATGGTGAACTCAATAAGATTCTTTCTCCTTTAACTTGGTATCTCCTGTCTACAATGTACTCATCTGTTTTTATAGAAGTTTGACTTACAAGCAAATAGCGGCAAGCATTTTAGTGGCAGCATACGTGAACGTGCAGAGGCTGTTCTTGCTGTGCAAAAACACAACTTTGACCTCTATGGATTGAAAATATGGGACATGGCTCTCATCTGATTGTATGGAATGATTCCTTGTATCTGATGCACAAAGTTGCATTTTGAAACAGGTCGATATGTAGATGTTTTGGTATGTCGCTGGTTTTGCACCTGTATATGCAAACACAATCAAGCCAATGAACAGTCACACTTGTTTTTGGGACAATGTTGAATTTTTAAGAACTGATGACCAGTATAAGTCAAAATGTTGACATTTTGTGACAAATTCATTTGTTGTGTTTTGTAGCTCCTTTTTATTTCTCAAGTCTTGTCTGTTTCTTTCCTTAATAACCATTAAAGTAATTTCACTTTTTATGAATTATTATTGTTCTGATCATTATTGCTATTGCTGTTAATACTACGATTGAATTATTTTTGTTGTTTTGTTTTCCTTGATATAGTCTACTTTATTATGCTCCTCCACACAGGGTATCCAAGTCTCTTTTCAAATGTGGAGATTTTGTCACTTCCTGTTGGTTCTAGCATTCATCGTCAACACCAGCTGTTGAAGAAGTGTCACCAAGACTGCCAGGTCAATTTGTGTATCTGAGAAACACTTGAAAACTGTTGTGCTTGGCGATGATCAACTATACTTTCCCCTGTATAGATTGAATTTTTCTCATTTCTGTACACAAAGCATAGAGACCCATCATACCTTTTGCTCTGTCTTGTTTTTCTCCTTTTTGTGCATGTAGGTGTTTGATCAAACTACCGCCTTTTTGCTCAGTAATTTGCTGCCTGTTTTCTCATCAGTGACAATATTTCACAGATGGACTTTGGGTAATGTTGTCCTTTTCTGCACTTTCACATGTGGATGATTATAAACATCTTGTGTTGTCCTGTTTTTGATGTACAAATGCCCTAATGCATCAGTGTTAACCACACTGCACCTAGCCAAAGTAATGCAGGGGAATGTAGTCTTTTCTCCAAGACCACAAATAAACAATTGTTCTTACTCACTAAACACTAAGGATGATTAATTTGTTCGTCATGCATGTGCCTATGCCATTATGTAGTATTTACCACTCTCTTACGAAATACATTATTTAATAAATAAAGTTTTTGAGGGTGCCAACCAGGAAAATGCATGGTCCCATTCAATATTATTTAGCATGCTGAAAGCACCATAAAGGGCATCTATCTAATGTTGCTTGAAGAAAACATCTTACGCCATCAAGCTCTCGCAGAAGAGGCTGTGTGCCTGTCAACATTTCAAAGTAATATATCTAAATATAAGATACAAGTCAAGAGGTGCTAAACATTTGCATACATGATCAAAGTACTTATGTAGATATAAAATGTGTAATGATATAGTTTTTAATGTTTGAGATTAGAACAATTATATTGCCTATGGTCTGATTTATAGTCAACACAGTCATCAATAAATGATATGATCACATTGCTAGGAAATTATCAAATGGATGCAGACTTCTAACGGATGGTGTCCGTGCTCAATTAACTTAATTAAAATGAGTTAATGTAGCACAATTCTTGAGCATTTGGTCTCAACTTAATTTAATTGTGTACAATTAATCTATTTATGTTCACTTAATCCAATTGTGCTGGGGACTATTTCTGAAACCGGTCAGGAGATTTCCAGTCATCAGCATTCTTTGCATGGGACTGGAATGGGTGAATTGGAAAAATTAAGTGGTTTTAATGTATTTCTATGCAAAATGTAACAAGTAGGAGACTTGTTAATATTTAATGTTCTGTTATGTTGGGATTTAACATTAACATTAACTTTTTGAATTTGTTAATCAGAAAAGTGTTTTAGAAAGTAAATTAAAAGTAATTTAATTAGTGATCGGATTACTTTTTTCAACAAAGTAATTAGTAAAGTAAATTGATTACAATTGTAGAGAAATAATTAGTCATTTGTAGTGGATTACTATTTTTAACAGTATTGGGGAGTAGCTAACTACATTTATTGACGCTACTAACTTACCTAAATTTTTCAGTAGCTTGACAAGCTCAACTGGTTTTAAACAGTGTAACTTTTCCAGTAGCTACTTTTTTAATGACTTTTTCCAGCAAGTAACAGTGTAGCACGACCAAACACTACATAATGTTGGTCATATTATAACTAATATCCATCTTTATTGCGAAGAATCCAAACGTCTACTGGCAAAACATCTGATGAACTTGATGTGCATTCTAGCTGCTGCTCAGAATTAACAGCGTCTTTCTTCTTCTTTTGTAACAATAAATCACAAACTAAAATAGTGCATTACCACCATCTCTGTCAGCTTATTATGGCTCACTTGGATAAGAAGAGGCTATTTGACACGTTATAAATAGACAACACATTTAATTTCTAATTATCTGTGCATTATTGGGAGCAGTGACAGAAATAACTATTTCTTAGCACTTAATGAACTATGATATTTATGTTAAATACATAAAATTACTGGTAAAAGAAATATGGCATGGCAAATTATGGCATATTATTTCTAGCATGTATTCTATTTCTATTTTTTATAGGGAGACCATAGTCCTCTTTTTGTGGGCCTGAAATAAAAGTCTGGCCAGGATTTCAACCTTTAAATGACCAGCTTCATCTTCATATTAATGTGCTCTCTACAATTATGACTTATAAATTCTGTGTTTTTGAAACGCATACCAGTTTTCATGCGTATATGTGTCCTTATGTGATTATTCTGGTATGGAGCCGCAGAGGCGCACTCTTTCAAAATATATATTTTTCAAATGTTCTCTCTCTCCCGCGGCCCACATCACTCTCTTCACGCTCTATGTATGCACTGGAAAGAGATCATTAGACATGCTCTGCCTCTTTCATTAATGGCCCAGGCATACTACGTTTTTTTGTGTGTTCTGGATCACGTCACACCTGGTCGACCGCGTTGCCTTTGTGAGTATACTTTTCTGAATGCTAACGAATTACAATTTACTAATTAATACATTTCTGTAATTAAATGACTTTTGACTTGAAAAAAGTAAAGTAAGGGATTACTCTTAATTTTTTAGTAATTTAATTATAGTTACTTCTGATGTAATTGCATAAAATACTGTATTGTTCTATAGAACAATTCAATAAAAAATAATAGTGAATTTAAAATTTGAATATAAAGTCTAATGTTAAAATATATGTTTTCTAATTTAACACAGCCCCTTAAATTCGTTGGCCAGTTCATGAAAGTAGTTCATAGTTCAGGATAGATATGAAACTGTTGATCTGGTCAAGGTTGATATGGGTTTTAGAAAGTAATTAGTAATACGTAATGAAATTACTTTTCAGACAGATTAATTAGTACAGTAATCTAATTACACTGTAGAAGATGTAATTAGTAGTAATTACTTTTTAGAGTAACTTAACTAATACTGTTTGTGACACTCGTGTAATACAGTCAATGGTAATGGCGTCAAGCCGCGAGGCTGTGCTGATGATGCAAATTGTATCACACATACTGTAAGTTTAAAAAAATCTTGACTATTTCGAGACAACATCAAATATCCTACCAAATATCAGGGGTATTTAAATTAATATGATCATGATGGAAATTTTACAATTCAGTCCATCAGATATTTGTAGCGCAACCTCTGAATGTGACCTGTAAAGCTGGCACTTGCGTGTCATTGGCAAAAAAATCTGAAAATACAATGGATATGAACACAGGTAAGGGAAGAAACAAGCCCTGTGTCTCTGTTTACATAACTAAATCCATACTAAATATTATGTTTTATATATATATATATATATATATATATATATATATATATATATATATATATTATTATTATTATTATTATTATTATTATGATTAATGGCGTCTGCCTTTTCTAGCCTTTGTTAAATGGATTAATGTTTCTATTCATTTAATGTATTCATTTCAATATATTTAATGATTTTATTTAATATATATATTAATTAATAAATGTTATTTGTGTTTAATAAATGATTGTTATTGGTTTGATAGTAACATTGTAAAAACATATTGACTCATTAAGTAGCTTCAAATTAGCTAGCAACTTTTTGAAATTAGCCTGTAGTTTAGCTAACTACTCTTTCAAATGAGTAAACTACAGTTTCAAAATAGCTTCCTCAACACTGATTTTTAAGTAATTTACCCAACTCTGTCCAACATGCTCTTCAGAGTAATTTTATTCTTAGTGTAGTGTTATTTAGTATCAGAGACATTGCAATGTGGTAGGAAAACCAGGCAATTGCCTGGGGCCCTGAGCTGGAAGGGGCCCCCCTCAAGGATGGCTAATTACATTGGACCACAGCAATGGCAACATGGAACCCCCTTAAATTCTTTGATGGTATAAGACACTGCAATGACACATCCGGAGCCCCCCTAAATGGGTCCCCATGCTACGAGCTTGCTGTCAAAAATTTTGAAGTTTCAGAGCAGCAATTAATTGATGGACCATGAAGTATATTTACCTTTCCGGGCATATTAAAAGGAAACGAAAGCAAGAGGAAGAAGAAAAGAAAAACAAGACAGTGGTAAGTGAGAATCTGTTACATTGAAAGAAGTAGTAATGTCAAGGGGCTTAATTTGTCCCACCACACATCAGAAAGGTTGGTTGTCATTTGCCAGTTCAATGCTTACAACAGCTAGTCAATCAGTAGACTAGCTTACTCTGTCTAAACTAGGGTTGCAGTGGTATACCGATTTCACGGTTATCATACAATGTACATTTGCTTCTCTGTGGTATTGAGAAAAAAAAATGCTACCAGACGGAGAATCTCAGCTGCGGGTGTGCATATCCTTTCCTCCTTGACAGGCTTGTCAATTTACGCCACATACACACACATGCAGTGGAGAAAATGTCAGAGAGAAGCGAGGCGAGGGGGTCTGACTTAAGTGAGTGTGTTTGTGAGTTAAAGCAGTGTTTCTCAACTTTCTATTCGGACTGGGTCACGGACAGCAGGGAATGAATAATGCATGGTTCTCCCATTGAAGATATTTCGGCAGCCGCCCAAGTGATAGCTTATTTAGGACTGCCGAGTCAGATTTAATGTTAATCTGGCATTCAGCTAAAGGCTTCTCATTTGCATTTCGCACGAGTGTAATGGAACCAGTGCGTGATCATGATCTGCATGACAACTGGGCTTCCCTTGATATTGCGGAGTGCACACCTCAAAACTGATGTGACCAATTTCAATTCTAGTGAGACTTTTCAAGTTTAAAGCGTTACGGAGGAAGTCAAGTCGAACCCCTCAAAGAGTAGGCGGCCCTGACATGCCAAACAGCACTTTGTGCTATGCATCAAAAATAAAATAAAAACATTACACATCATCACCTTTACAAAATTGTTTCACGATTTTACATGAGTAAAAGTAACTATTATATTTTGACAAAATGTTGTAGTTTCATATGAAATAATCTAAAGGTAGAATATATAAGACCTCATTTTATATCAACAGTGGCAATTGTAGTTAATGTTTCAAGATGTGTTTCAGCTAGTATTTATTTTTTCATAAAAATTATAATTTGTTATTATTATTACTTTTATTTAAGACTAACTACACTGACCTAACCGTGGTAACAAGGAACCTTTCCTCCTGTGTAATATATATGTTCTGTTTGAATTATGTTTGAAATTAAGAAACAAACAGGATAATAATGGTCTTTAGACATGGAAGACATAGTGGTTGCATTTGCTGAAGACAAGGCCCGTAAGCTGAAGTTCTAAAATAATGTGCACTACGGTTTTGTAAGCAATTATATTTGTATTGTTTATGTATCGGTGGACACTCCACTGAGACTGCCCTGCTGTGAGTCACTGAAACAAGCGAAAGCTGAATCCAAATCATCCATCCTGATTCTGCTGGACCTTTTTGCAGCCTTTGACACAGTCAACCATCACATCCTACTCTTTACACTCTACAATATCAGGAAGATAAGACCCTTCCTCCCTGAACATGCCACACAACTGCTTGTTCAGTCACTTGTCATAACTAGACTGGACTACTGTAACTCTTTCATTGCTGGCCTCCCTGCATGTGCTATTAGACCTCTGCAAATGATCCAGAAAGCAGCAGCACGTCTTGTCTTAATTAACCAAAGAGAGCATGTTACACCACTCCTTGTCTTTCTTCACTGACTGCTGGTTGATGCACGTATCAAATTCAAAGCTCTGATGCTGGCATACAAAACAGTCACTAGGTCTGCTCCAGAATACTGTACCTAAAATAATTTCTGCAGAGCTACACTCCCGCCAGAAGCCTGCGGTCAGCTATGGAACGTCACCTTGTTGTACCAACACAAAGAGGAACGAAAACATTTTCGTGGACTTTCAGTTTCATCATACCACGTCCCAACCCCAACCGTGAAGCTGACTCACTCTCTATCTTCAAAAAACGACTTAAAACACATCTTTTCCATGAGCACTTAACCAGTCACAAAAACAATTTAATAATTCTTGTTGCACTTTAATCTGTTTTGAATACTATTCTGATGCTAGTGAAACTTTATAATCTGGCACTTTTCATACCACTGTCTCCATAAGATGATTCGCTTATGTTTTCCTCTTTTGTAAGTCCCCCCAAATGTGCCTTATGAGGGTAGTAGGGGTGGTTGTCACCTTCTGCCTTGGGCCCCCAAAGTCTCTAGAAATGCCCTTTTAGTATTGTAGAGTTCACTCTTCCTGACCAACCTTTTATAGACAACAAACAAGATGGTGTGAATGTACACTATTTGGCCAAAAGTATGTGGACACCAAACACTGTGGTTGTTAAGCATTTAATTTCAAAACCATTGGAATTAATGGGGAGTTGATCCTCCCTAACAGCTTCCACTCTTCTGGAAAGGCTCTCCACAATATGTTGGAACATGGCTCCTGGGATTTGCTCATATTCAGACACAAAAGCATTAGTGAGGACAGGCACTAATGTTGGGCGATTGGACTTGGCTCTCTGTCGGTGTTCCAATTCATCCCAAATGTGTTGAATGCTTTGTGCAAAGGGGCATTGTCATGCTGAAACAGAAAAATACCCTATTTAAACTGTTGGCACAAAGTTAGAAGCACACAATTCTCTAGAATGTCACTGTATGCCATTGCGTGAAGATTCGTCTTCACTGTAATCAAAGAACAAAGCTAAACCTGTTAATTATAACAGGGTGACCACATATGTTTAGCTATGTAGTGTATGTGCTCACCCTTGAAAGAAAGTGAGATAAAGAAATGTGCTTCACAGAGTGTGAGATTCATCAAAAGGGTGAGAGACAGAAATTAATTGGTGGACCTACCTGAATTTGTTTAATCGTTGTTGGTTTAGCTGGTCGCTCTGTGGGGTAGTGCTGTCACGTTTATCTGTTAAAGTGTTTTGTTTACTCTTGCACAAGGAAGCAGGGTCTTTTATTTCTTAGGATGCTGAGATGCTTAGAAGAGTTTAATTACGGGCTGGTAAGAGGACCTGTGCGCTTCTTAGACAAGATATTTTTGAGAGGAGTGTATATTGTCCAGGTCTTTTCTGACACTTTGCTACAATAATTGACTTGGCACTGTGCATGTGTATGTGGAGAAGAGTGTATCCTTGTGCTAGTGGCCTACCATTGATATTGGGGTGAGTGTTTGCACCCATTTGGAATCAATGGAATTGGGTGAAAGGTCTTTTTTTCTGCGGAATTCTACCCAGCGTTCAAAACACTCAATACGATCCAGATGTGTGTGTGTTCTCACATGTACCATGGCTCCACTCCTCCCTCACCATCACAACACCCCCTCCTCCACATTCTCCCCCATCCTTATATTCCCCTCTCCTGTCTCACTACTTCTTTCATAACCTATGCAGTGAGTGTCAGGGAAAGATGGAGCGATCTCTACTTCTCTCTCTTCTGTGTGTGTGGGCCCTCTGCAGTCTGTCTACAGCATCAGGTGAGTGGTATGTGTCTACGTTTGCATGTTTGCATGTGTCAGAATGAATTTAAGCATTATGGGTAGTGCACCAAATTAAACTGTATTTTTATTTTTAAATTTATTTCATTATGAATGAATGAGGTCTGGTGCTGGCCTTTTGCCATCTTTTACTACTGAATACTTCAGCGTTGAATTGATGCCTCAGAATTTCTGTTTACTCTTTTTTAAGTGTTCTGGAAATATTGTAAATAGATGCAGGCCTCCATCCCATTCCTCAGAAAAATTGCAGTGTGTGTGTTATTTCAGTATTCATCTATCAATGTGCGTGGAGAAACACATTCTACCACCATCCCCTCCCTTTAACATAAATTATTCTGACAATCTGTTTCTTAGAGTACTGTTAGCTTTCTATGAAATATGGAACACATCTTCTGTTTCAGATAAAAACAGAAATGGACTGAAACGCAGTGATTGGTAACCCCAAAGTGTTTACTGGCATATGTTTTGTTGTTTTTGTTGTTTTCCTGTATCTGTGTGTTTTAAAGCAATCACTGTTTAACTTTTACAGTAACATTTTACCCCTAATCTGTTTTATTATGAAGTTGTAACATTTAAATATTACGTCCTGTTGTTGGGTGGGCAACATTTATCACTGTCTGGTTAGTATAGATTTATTGTGTTTTACACCTGGTTCAGCTCAGAGAATACTGTCTTGGGCAGACTGCCAAAGATATAACAGCCTGCTATTTAATGGCAAGGATTCAATAGATAGAAAGCCAACTGCACATTGTAGTGTGAGTGTTTGTTGTTGCCTGCATGTGTGTGTGTGTCAGCCAACCTGCATGCACTGTAAAATGTAGTAACCTGAATTGTTACCTAAAGGAGCTATTTCTACTTTTTCTGACCCTTAAAGGAATATTCAAGGTTCAATACAAGTTAAACTAAATTTACAGCATTTGTGGCATAAAGTTGATTGCCAAAAAAGTTAATTTGGATTCGTCCCTCCTTTTATTTAAAAAAAAAGCAAAATCTGTGTTACAGTAAGGCACTTACGTACAATGGAAGTGAACATGGCCAATATGCAAACATCTCTTTATAGATAATACATGAATTAATGTAAGTGTTGTTATAAAAGTAAAAGCTTCACATTTCTGCCTTTAAACCCTCCAAAACTGGGCCCCATTCACTTCCATTGTTAGTGTCTCATTGTAACCCAGATTTGTGCTTTTTTTTTTTTTTTTTAAAGAAAAGGAGGGGCGAGTCGAAATAAATTTTTTGTGATAATCAATATTATGTTACAAATGCTGTCAACTGAGCTTAACTTGTATTGAACCCAGAATATTCCTGTTTGTTGGTGTAACTTAAAAGTATGGTTGATTCTGTCAAAGTAAATAATTTCTGACTTGAATAATACTAGCTCATTTAGAAGTTACCACATAAAGCACATTAAGGTTAACATTTTTATATTTTTATTAAAATGTTTTGATTGTCCAGCAAATTTTGGATTATAAAACAATTTTCTCAGAAACCTGAGCACAGTTGAGGCAAACCTGTCTGACACAGGACAGATCATAGTCTAAGATTTTTTAGACAATTAGATTTTAGTTATTACTCAGTTTTTATAAAATTGAGTTTTGGGGCAACATTGACCTTCATATAGTCTTTTAAGTGTGTAGATGTATTTGTGTATACATTTATAATGTGTCTCTGTACGCTTATCCATCTGGTAGTGGAGGCAATTGAAGAGTGCCCAGAGAGAATACTAGGAAATGAGAGAAGACAAGCATGCCCCAAAAAGTGCCAGCATGACAAAGAATGTGGCAGTAAGCGTCAGTGTCTCTGTGATGGGCAGTGTGGACTCAGCTGTGTGGCCCCAGGTAAATGCTATAAACCACATAAGACATCTGAACATTCATTATGAAATATGCATGCAAATAAACCAGAAACAACGACTGATGCTATAACAAATTATGCAATGTTCACAGTTTTCATAAATTTGACTCTTCTTTGTGAATAGGCCGCACGTGTCCATGGCCTCTCCCACCAGGCATAAACTTTGATGTAGCTCTCCTATCCCCTTCACCCTCTTTCTCCGCTCTGCTTGAGGTCCGTTGTAACCCTGGGTACACCATGCCTAACAGGTTGGATGCAACAATACGCCGTTGCCAAGGTGACAGGCAATGGAGTGGAGATGAGCCTGTTTGTACAGGTAAGGACTTATCACATTAAACATCTATCCCTTGGTCATTTTATTAGAGCATATTAGTAAATAGGTTGTTATTATTATTATTTATTATTTCCATATTATAAGTTTTAAGTTGCAGTTTATTAGCTTTTTATAGAGTGTTTCAGAAGACACAACAATATAAAGTTTATTTAATAGTTATTTAGCAGCACCTTATGTTCATAAAATCTTCTTATCAAAAGCTAGTATTTTTTATTTTACTGTAAAGAATTATTGAGTTGAAGGATTCAAATATATGGCTTTTTGGGTATTAAAAAGTTCTTGGTTTTGGATAATACTATAGGTTCATCACATTTGTGTATTTATTCTAGGTATCATCAGTTATCAAAGGAAAAGTGAAGTATCAGAGTATAACATTTAGAAAAGTAATCCTATGGCATCATGCTGCATTTTCAAGGATGATACTGCATGCAAAGCCCTTGCATGTTCTATGTACAGTGTATGTATGTATGTATGTATGTGTTATGTAAACTTGTAAAACTGTTATGTGAGATAAAGGCATTGGTCTTGTTGGGTCAAGTTGCCCTTGTCTTGTTTGTAAACTTACATGCTACTGGCAGTATTATGCAATTCAGGGGGAATGCCTTCACAACAGCAATATTATTTGCATGGTGGTGAGAATGTGTAAGAAGACGTATATATCACTGTCTACAAATTGTTTTCTAGGTTGCATGAGTGGCTTAGAGCTAGTGGACGTGGATCACAGCATGCTTGCACACATGAGAAGTTTGTTTCTAGGTTGTAAGGTTATTCCAAAGAGAGGAGGCATGAATCGATAGAGCTCCAGGCTACAGCATTCCCTATATCATTCCCACTGTAGCATATCATGCACACATTTAAACACACATTTCCTGGAGTAACATAAGATGTAGTTCCAAGAATAAGCTTTCAAAGCGCTCAGGTGTGGGCGTTTGGGGTCTAAGCAGATTGTGCTGTTGCAATACTCTCAATATCTGCAGATCAGCGACACTCAAAGAATATTTAGCAGGTAGAGACAGGCATGCACAGTAGATTCACACGCAAAGTTCAGCAGTATTCAAATCCGAATGAATGTGCAATAGAAATCTGGTGTGTGTGTATGTAAGTGTGCATGTTTACTCTGCGATGTCCTCTATCTTCATTTATCAGTCATTCTCACAAAAAGGGTGGAGATTTGATACATAACTTCATGAGTCAACTGCTCAAGAGGGAATGTGAGAACAGCTTGTTCCAGATGGATTTTTCTGACAAAAGTCTAAATAAAGCAGCACGCTCTGTCCATCCATTATCAGTCACACAATGACTTGTGAATTCATTTGTCTTTACACAACACATCCACCTGCCTATTGACTCAGTTAAAAAAGGGACTGGAAATGTAGGATACTTAAAGGTTATTTCACCCAGTAATGAAAATTCTGTCATCATTTACTCAACCTTATGTCATATAATTTTCTTTCTTCTGTGGAACACAAAAGGAGATGTTAGGCTTAAAATTTTGGACTTTCAACTTCATTATATAGAAAAAAAGATGCAATGAAAATGGTCACTGAGGCTGTCGATCCCTATACTCTCCCTAACATCTTTTGTGTTCCAAAGAAGAAAGAAAGTTAAACAGGTTTGGAACAACATGAGGGTGAGTAAATTATGTATTTAATATTCCTTTTTTCTCTGCATAGTTTAGTGGAGATCTTTAGATATTTAAAATGTTATTGAGTCAGGAGCAAAGCCATTTGACATAATATTTTATAACAATGTCAATGACATGTTATCAAAAAGTGTCCCACTTTACCTGCATTCACCTTATTTGTGCTCACCCCACCCGATTAGTGAGTACATTTTCCATGCTAACATCCAAAATGGTCATCCATTTAGATTCCCATCCTGAGAATGCACCAAGAACAAGGAATGCTGAATAGTGAAAAGCTCTAGGCTTTTCACCATTCACTTTTGTTTATTGTAAAATTTCTCATTTACTCACCCTCATGCCATCCCAGATGTGGATGACTTTCCTTCTTCTGCTGAACACAAACAAAGAATTTTAGAAGAACATATCAGCTCTGTAAATGTTGAAGCTCCAAAAAGCACATAAAGGCAGCATACATGTCTCCAGTGGTTTAATCCATGTCTTCTGAAGTGATCCAATCAGTTCAAAAAGTAACTCCTTTTTCATTGACATGGCAGTCTCCTTGGCGATCAAGATTTCAAGCTCGGTTTCACTCTCTAGCACCATCTAGTTCTCTGCATATGCGTCAAGCACTGGGAAGAGTAATGATCCAAAAAAAAGTTTTATGAATACATTTTATGTGGCATTTATGTGCATTTTTGAGCTTCAAAGATTTAGTCACCATTTACTTTTTTTGTACAACAGAGATGAAAATTGTTCTAAAAATCTTTGTTTGTGTTCCACAGAAGAAAGAAAGTCATACACATCCAGGATGGCATGGAATTGTAATTTTTGGGTGAATTATTCTTTAACTTTAATGCCACTTAAACTGAATATTGATCGGGGCAGCCCACACCCCGTAACTCGCCGTCTGACGTGTAATAGGATGACTGTACAGTAATCACTAAACACACAAATTTTAACACAGACTCAGAAGTCAAGTCATGTTTTGATTTTTCCACCAGCCTCCCCTGATGAAGGTCTTGTAGCAGAGATGACAGTGCTGCCTGAGGTGCCCTGTTCTTTGCCAGATGATGAACTGCTCTCTGTGCAGGGCCGCACAGTAGTGGGATCCACCATCCATTACAAATGTGCATCTGGGTGAGAAAGAAAGACTGATGTAAACAGCATATCTTGTGTAATATGCTTTATTATGCATTATGCATTCATCATGCAATCCCATATCCTCTTTCTCATACAGATCTGTGCTAGTTGGACATAGTGATAATATCTGTCATGAGAACCAGACGTGGCAATATCCTCACCCCATCTGTCGCCGTAAGTGAATGTGAACGTATTAAGTCCTCCGCATGAAATGGACTGAGAAGACTGAGAAGATTTTGCTAAAGGAAATAGCAAGTGTCTTTGCATGTATGCCATGTGGATGATTTTGATTTAAATGGCTAAAGAGACCTCAGTTTGTATGCTCTTGCACACTGTGTTACAAATTATGAGAGGGACAGAGGGAGAGAGAAGAGCAATAAAGACTGTGTGGATGTTTGAGTTGGTGGATAAGGTACTATGTATAAATTATTTGAATATGTTTATCACATACTGTAGTAGCAGTGAAGCCGATGGTAGTTTTAACTAATATATTATGGTGAAATACTGCCCTCTGTTGGCTCAACATAATTTATGCATCTCTGCCTGCCTTGCCATTTTATGACAGATTACATCAAGCTTGGGTTTTGAGGCAGGGGCATAACTACAGGAAGGGCAGGGTGAACAGTTGACCAAAAGGAACCATAAATATGACTACAGGCCTGAGTCTTAATGTGTGCACCTGTATGTTCACAGGTGTTTCTTGTCCTCCTCCTAAGGAGGTTGATCGTGGTCACCTGGTAGCTGTTCAGAGAACTGAGTATGAGGTAGGAGACACAATCTACTACCTGTGCAAGAAGAGCTTCTTGCTGGATGGGCCAAATCAAGTAACTTGTCTACCTAATGGCACATGGAGCGCAGAACCTGCTTGCCGGGGTAAGGAAAGCTGGTGCTTCCAGACAATCAAATAAATAACTTAATTAGTGATAGTCCAATATATTGTGTACATCTGATTTGCTGTTATTAAATTGTATCAGGTTTATCGGTATTCATATCGCCCATTGACCACCTGCTCTCTAGATTTCAGCATCGGCTATTGAAAAAACAAAACAAAACACACTACAATTCATGATTTCTGTGCTGAACAATTATATTGAAAATTAATATTTTATTGTATGTAAGGTTTGGAATTTTGTATTACCCTTTCTCCCTTTTCTTTTGTCTGTTTCTTTTTTAATTTCCCTTTTGTCATGACAAATATCACTCATAATTTTCTTTACCATTTATTTTCAGCCCGTTGTCCAATCCCAGCACAACGTAGCAGAGTGATAGTGGGTGGAGTAAAGCGCTGGCCATATGATGTGACGGATGGTGTTGTTGCTCATGGAGAGAATGTGACATTTTTCTGTAAACATCCTGACAAACTGTGTAGCTTCACTTCCACAGAAGTCTGTGTGGATGGACAGCTCACACCACCTAGTTGCTACCTTGGTATACAAATCTACACACAACCACATTTATGCATAAATAACTGCACTTTTCACAAAAATTTACAAAACAATCCTGCATCATCATCATCATCTCCATCTGTCCATCCCTCTTTTCTTTAGACCCTACCTGGCTGCAGTTCAAGCTCTTCCCTCATCGGTTGGTCTCTGAGATTGATGCATGTGACCCTACTGACCTTCACTGAACTCATCCAATGCCACTAAGACAGCAAGAGATTTCAACTCAACCTAAACTCTGATTTCAGAATAGTATATTGGCACACACAGCTCTCTCTTCATTTTGACACATCATGACCTAACAGGGGTCTTGATCAACATAAATATTATTAACGTCTTATTAACATGGCTTATAAACTACATTTTTGGACTGGATCCCAGTAGGATCTCACAGTTATATCTCATTTAACACTTTCTTCTATTTTGCATGTTGTATTGACAAAGTTACCCAAAACAGAGCATGGAGATAGAATGTTTGTGTCATATCTGATGTATGCAAACACCCTTGTACTTGTTAGAGGTATTGGTACAAGTTGCCATTAGCTGCTTTCTTTTCTTGCATTTTGTTGTCATACAAAGTTTACAAAACTGCTTTTTAGGTAGCATTTATGTTTATTTTTTTATAGTATTTTATTTCTTTGTTACAAATGTGTTTTCCTGCCATGCCAGCTGATGTATACATTTGCCAAACCCAATGGTTTTGGGCAAGCATGGGCAATGATGAACTCTGAAATCATACCTAAAACTGATGCTCTCTTATTGTATTCCAAAAAGCAGCTCACAAATACAACTGTTTTATAATTGCTTCGGAGCTATTCGGATTTTTGACTGGACTGCTTGATTGAATAACATTAAGAATACAGTATAGTTGTTCAGAATATTATAGCAGAAAAGCCTTGCAGATGAAGCTTTGCTTACTTATTTTTAAATAGGGTTTAGTTTTGCATTGAGCAAACTTCAAAATGAATCAACTTTGAATTAAAAATATTTTTTTCACTATATACATTTATATTGGTATAATACATTTCACTCTAAAGACACAGTTATAACGTGTTTGTTCTCAAACTATTGATTAAATTATTGCCTGTTACATTTTCGTCTGTGTAAATGGTTTAATTTATCATTTCAAGTGTAGTGTCATTTAACTGGTCATACGTTCAGGGAGTTTCCCTGCCTTTGGCCCAAGGTAGCTGGGATGTCAAATTTTCAATGTGAATGTATTGAGGCCTTATTTTGTTATTTTAAGTAACAGAAATGCAGAAGTGATGGTCATCTCTGAAAAGTTCAGATTCTAATCTCTCAAATGATACCTCATATGCCTGACTTAAGTATTCGGATACTTTAAAGTTTTAAGCATAAACTTTTTTCCGCGAAAAAGCGCATTAATTTGGATTTACCCCTCCTTTTCTTTAAAAACAGCAAACATCTGGGTTACAGTGAGGCACTTACAATATACGTGAATGGGGCCTTTAACCATAAACATTAAAATACTCACTGTTTCAAAAGTATAGTCAAAAGATGTAAACAATATGCATGTTAACATGATTTACTGTGATAAAAAAAAAAAAAAAAACTCTGTAAAGTTAATACCAATTTCACAACTTTGTTGGCATGATGACAAAAATTACGATTTAAACAACATTGTAGCTCAAATGTTAACAGAAGAATTAATGTAAGTGCTTTTTTTAAATTCTAAGCTTCACATTTTTGCTTTTAACCTTAAATTTTTTTTGCCCCATTCACATCCACTTCATACGTTTCTAAATGTAACCTCGATTTCTGCTTGTTTTTTTTTTTTTTTTTTTTTTTTTTAAGAAAAGTACGGACAAGTCGAAATTATTTGAGACATTTTAGGGTTTAAGGGTTTGTTGACATTAAATCGTCATGGCAACAAAGCTGTAACACTGCCTATAACATAGAAAAGGTTAGTAAGTGATTTTATTACACATTGTTTACGTCTTTTAGCTATACTTTTGAAATAGTGAGTATTTGAATGTTCATGGATTGGCCCCATTCACTTCCATAGTAATTGCCTCACTGAAACACAGATTTTTGTTGGTTTGTTTTTTAAGAAAAGGAAGAGTAAGTCAAAATAGTTTTTTATGGTAATCAATATTATGCCACAAATGCCACCACGTCCATCCAGGTCGGACATAGAAAACTGCAACACGTCATCCCCCCTCCCTTTCTTATTCGCTCAACCTCACCGCCCAGTCATTCATTCATATTTGGTCTTCCGGAAGTGTCTCAGGGTCGGGCCAGTCAGTGCCTGCGCGAGCTGACTAGTGGGGTGAGAACAGTTTCATATTCAATAGTTCAGTTATAAAGAAGCAATGTGAGCGAATTGCTGTAAGCTTTTGGGAAAACATTTGTGTTCTTGTGAGTTGCCGTTAAGGAGCGCTGGTTGTCTGAGAAAGTTTGCAATAAGGTATCCAAGGCAGCAGTGTCTGTGCGCTGTCACCGGTTCGAACCCTCGGTACGCATAAAATGGCTGGTCGCAGGTTCGAGCGAAGTCAGATCTTTTGACTGTAATGTGAATAATCCAAATCTAATTTAAGTACCCACGTTATGGGTGGGTTTATCACTCTGATTAAGACTTAAGTCGTATATTGTCACGGGTTCGACTCGCTGTCTGGACCCAACAAACATCAAAGCGCGGTGTTTGGTTATGCCATATTTTCCCTTCTGTAAAATGATCTCCGACGCGTAATGGCGTCGAATGTCCCCGTGTTGATCTCTCACTCTGCCCCACTGCATGACTGAGCGTGTGGACAAAGGCATTGCTGTCAAACCCTGAGCCATTCGCGTTGACTGATGAGCGTTCTTAATTTGATGATGAAAACCACGGGAATGAGCGGTGGACCTGCTACCGTGACAGACCGCCACTCAAACACATTTCTGCATGGCATTACACCAACTTCGTGGTATTGGAGTACTTATTCAAATCATACACAAACAATGAATGTTGTTCAGCGAATTCGGCTGAATTGCAGAATTCATCCCCGTTGCCTTAATACCGTTATAAACAAGATTGTTTTAGTTGGCATCTTGTAAAACGGTCTATTTCCAAAGAATTGATTGGTTTGGATAATACGCGTCTGTGCTGTTTTGTTTTGTAACATTTAGGAACTTACTTTAATTGTTCTCTTTAATGTTTATGCAACAAAATATATTTAACAAGAAATTGAAATTATATTGTAAAAGTCATTCATTCAAAAAAGGATGTAGAGTTGAAGTCAGAAGTTTACATACATTTTAGCCAAATACATTTAAATTCAGTTTTTCACAATTCCTGATATGAAATCGTAGAAAATATTCCCTGTCTTAGGTCATTTAGGATCGCTATTTTAACAATGTGAAATGACAGAATAATAGTAGAGAGAATAATTTATTTCAGCTTTTATTTCTTTCATCACATTCCCAGTGGGTCAGAAGTTTATATACACTTTGTTAGTATTTGGTAGCATTGTCTTTAAATTATTTAACTTCGGTCAAACGTTTTGGGTAGCCTTCCACCAGCTTCTCACAAGAAGTTGCTGGAATTTTGTCCCATTCCTCCAGACAGAACTGGTGTAATGAGTCAGGTCGCACACGCTTTTTCAGTTCTGCCTACACATTTTCTTTCGGACTGATGTCAGGGCTTTGTGATGGCCACTCCAATACCTTGACTTTGTTGTCCTTTTTTGGAGGTATGCTTAGGGTCTTTGTCCATTTGGAAGACCCATTTACGACCAAGCTTTAACTTCCTGGCTGATATCTTGAGATGTTGTTTCAATATATCCACATAATTTTCCTTCCTCATGATGCCATCTATTTTGTTAAGTTCACCTGTCCTGCAGCAAAGCAACCCCTCAACATGATGATGTCACCCTCATGCTTTACGGTTGGGATGGTGTTCTACAGCTTGCAAGCCTCACCCTTTTTTCCTCCAAACATAACGATGGTCATAATGCATAAACAGTTAAATTTTTGTTTCATCAGACCAGAGGAAATTTCTCCAAAAAGGAAGGTCTTTGTCCCCATGTGCACTTGCAAACTGTAGTCTGTTTTTTTATGGCATTTTTGGAGCAATGTCTTCCTTGCTGAGCAGCCTTTTAGGTTATGTAAATATAGGAATCATTTTACTGTGGACATAGATACTTGTCTACTTGTTTCCTCCAGCATCTTCACAAGGTCCTTTGCTGTTGTTCTGGGATTTATTTGAACTTTTCACACCAAACTACATTAATCTCTAGGAGACAGAATGTGTCTCCTTTCTGAGCAATATGATGGCTGAATGGTCCCATGGTATTTATACTTGCGTACTGTTATTTGTACAGATAAACATGGTACCTTCAGGCGTTTGGAAATTGCTCCCAAGGATGAACCAGACTTGTGGAGGTCTTGGCTGATTTATTTTGATTTTCCCATGATATCAAGCAAAGAGGTACTGAGTTTGAAGGTAGGCCTTAAAATACATTCACAGGTACACCTCTAATTGACTCCAGTTAGACAATCAGCCTATCAGAAGCTAATTGGCTAATTGCTTAAAGGCTTGACATAATTTTCTGGAATATTCCAAGCTGCTTAAAGGCACAGTTAAGTTAGTGTATGCAAACTTCTGACCCACTGGAATTGTGATATAGTCAATTAAAAGTGAAACAATCTGTCTGTAAACAATTGCTGGAGAAATTACTCATGTCGCACTAAGTAGATGTCCTAAATGACTTGCCAAATCTATAGTTTGCTTATCTGAAATCTGTGGAGTGGTTAAAAAATAGTTTTAATGACTTCAACCAAAGAGTATGGTGGACTTCAACTGTAGGCTATTGATTGGTTTTCTTGGTTTAATTTTATTATTCATAAATAATATACTATAAAAAAGTAGGCCTATAGCAATACTTATTATCTTTGTTTATTATTTTTTATTATTATTTTAGTTTAATATTGCATTGGTTATTTCGAATCCAAATGAAAATGATACTTGACTGTTTAAAAACTGCAAGTGAAAAAAGTGTAGGGTACAACAGGGCTAAATGTACTCCTTTATGAAAATGTGTTCTGTTTTTTAATTCAAATTCTTTAAAAAAAGGGTGGCTATTGTTATGTAAATATAGGGCTGCGGACTGCAACTAAAATGGTCGCAAATGCGACCAAAAATAATCGATTGCGACAATAATTGAAAATCTAGTCGCCATTGGTGACAGTCAGATTGTGTGCATTCTAGGGGTGTAATTGTTCGAATTTCTCACGGTTCACAGCCACGCCCTGCCCCAGTTCCTTTCTTCCCGGAGGTGCATCAGCTGACAAGGTCTTGGGAGGCACCTTTTACTGCTTGGTCCCGATCTTTCAGCTCCCCCGTCCTCGCTACCCTCAATGGTGGGGCGGCCAGGGGCTACTTGGCGATGCCCGCAGTGGATAAGGTGCTTGCGGTGCACCTATGCCTGCAGAGATCCGCCACCTGGTGCCCGAAGCTCCCATCCAGGGTCTGTAGATGTACATCGTTTTCCCTGATGGCCAAGGCCTACGGTGCAGCTGGACATGCCGCCTCCGCCCTGCATGCCATGGCTCTCCTGCAAGTCCACCAAGCCAAGGCACTAAAAGAGCTGCATGAGGGTAGTTCCGCCCCGGGATTGATGCAAGAGCTGCGCTCGGCGACCGGCCTCTGGGTAACAAAGGTCACGGCACGGTCTCTCGGGCAGGTGATGTCCACCTTGTTGGTCCAGGAGCGCCACCTTTGGCTCAACCTGTTTGAGATACGAGAGGCCTACAACATTCCCATTTAATTTCGCTGCATGCTCAAGTAGCTGCGGTACCCAAAAACTCAACAAAAGAGCATTTTTCTCATACCCTGGGTCACATACCCAGTGTACGGCCATTATTATGACCACCATCCACCATTTCACTCTGGCAGGTTTGGTGTTCCAGTGGCGGCCCCCCCCCCGCCCCTGTGCACCCAGCTGTGGCACAAACACGCCCACACCCGGACGGTTTCGACGGACTGCAGGGACGATGCACCTCCTCCCCCCTCCCAGACCTATGCACTGGTGTGTATCAGAAGCCAGGTAAGTGCTTCGATGTCCCTCGACCAAGCCCCTTCAATGTGGCGCCCCTGTCTTAGATTGTTTTAGATTTTAGATTTAGATTGTCTCCTCGGTCTCCCTTGACCGGAGCTTGGACGCGTGGGTTGCGCTTTCCAACCCGTCGCAGAGGCTGGCCCGGACTGTCTGACTCGGCTACACAATTCAGTTCACCAGGTGCCTGCCCAGGTTCAGCGCCATTGACCTCACTTCGGTGAAGGACGAGAACGTCACTACCTTGCACGCGGAAATTGCCACCCTCCTACAGTAGGGCGTGATAGAGCCTGACCCTCTGGCCGAGATGAAGAAGGGGTTTTACAGCTCCTTCTTCATTGTACCAAAGAATGGCAGTGGGTTGCGGCTAATCTTGGACCTGCGAGTACTGAACTGGGCTCTACCCAGACTCCCGTTCAAGATGCTGATGCAAAAGCGCATTCTAGCGAGCGTCCGACATCAAAATTGGTTCGCGGCGATGGACCTGAAGGACGCGTACTTCCACGACTCAATTCTACCTCGACACAGACCCTTCCTGCGGTTTGCTTCCGAAGGTCGGCCATACCAGTACACGGTCCTCCCTTTCGCCCTGTCCCCTCGCATCCTCACGAAAGTCGCAGAGGCAGCTCTTACCCCTTTGAGTCCTTCGAGTCAGCGGAGCTTAAGGCACTCTCTTTAAAGTCTGCCCTCCTGACTGTGCCCATCAAGAGGGTAGGTGACTTGCAAGCGTTCTCTGTCAGTGTTCTCTGTCCCCAGGAGGAGGCAGACCCAGCCTTGATGTTGCTGTGTCCAGTGCATGCTTTACGCATCTATTTGGATCGCATGCAGAGCTTTAGAGTCTCTGAGCAGCTCTTTGTCTGCTTTGGTGGACAGCGGAAAGGAAGCGCCCACTGGATCATTGACACCATACCACACCCAGCACGTGCAGCACCCCACAGGGCTACGAGCCTATTCTACCAGGAGTGTGGCAGCCTCCTGGGCCCTGACCAGTGGCGCCTCTCTAAAAGAAATTTGCAGAGCAGCAGGCTGGGCAACACCCAACACCTTTCTAAGGTTCTACAATCTCCGGGTTGAGCCAGTTTTGTTCTGTGTCTTAGAAGGAACGAACAGGTAAGCCCGGGACAGTTGGCCTGCGCATAGTACCTTTCATCTCCACTGAGCTGAAGACGTGCGCTGTTTACTCCCAGTAGTGTTCACAAGTGCTCCCTTGACAACATCATCCTAGCCCTGTGGCAGACGAGTTTGTGGAGAAACTCACTGCCGGCTCAATACACGAGCTAACTAAGCCCTGTAATGGGGTAGGTGCTCCGCATGTGCCTGTTCCCCGTAGGTAACAACATGTGACGTATATCTTCAGCTAAATCATGTCTTCACAGTGTCTTCCTCTTGGGAGTAACACTTGCCCTTGGGAGTGACTGGGACACTGGTGGTTCCAGTCGGTTGAAAAATGTTTCACTCTTTTCGGGGAGAAAAACTAATGATAGAGTGAAAAGACACGACTGGGCTACCCTGCCCCTATTCTTTCCTTGGGCAGTCGACTTGTCCCTGAAGGGCCGTTCAATGCTTATAACAGCTTTGGGGGAGGTTACGTGTCGGCCTGGTGCACTGGCTGCGAGGCACACAGTGTTCTGCCCGTCTCGCACCACCAGTTCACGTAACACAGTCCAGCTAGTTGTGGTGTTTTTGTTGGGGGCCCCTAGTGTCATCGACACAAAGTCGAGTGAGTGACAGATAGGGAACATCCTGGTTACTTCCGTAGGAAGGAACGAGACGTTGTGTCCCTCCTGCCACAACGCTGGACTACACGCTGAAATTGCTGGGACCTTCTCTCTCGGCTCCTCGGCACAAAACCTGAATGAGCGGTTCGTATGCCAGCTCCTTTATACTCGTATGTCCGGGGTAGTGGCATGCAAATAGCACTCGCCAATTTCCATTGGCCTTTTTATCAAAGATCAGAGGTGTCTCAGGCTCCCAAGAGTGACCCCTAGTGTCACTTCATCGACACAATGTCTCGTTCCCTCCATCAGGGAATGGCGGTTACGGAAGTAACCAGGACATTACTGTCATGGCTACAATATATATAGTAAAATCATGGTTACTATATAGAAACTACAGTATTACTGTTATAAAATCATGGTTAATTGTATCAAAACCATGATTTCTGCTCAACATTTATGATCAATGATCTTTATGATCAACGTAAAGTGCACTTCAATCTCAACATATTTTCAATATTCAGAAGATGTACATCACTATAAAAGGAATAGACTTGCTATTAAAATGGAAACGAGAAGGGATGATGTGATAATGCAGCACGAGTAATTTAATCCTACGTGGAAATAACACATGAACACCCCAAGTGTTGTCTCATGTCTGTCCAAATTAGCACTGGAAGGGAGTGTGTGCCGTTTCGGCTCCCCTGCGGCTCTTTCCCTGGGTGATGTTGGCGTAAAAGATTAATCATGTATCAATGATTACTTTAATGGCATCTTAATGGCATTAATCAAAGCGCATTTTTTATGCTCACGATAGATTACAGCCGGGCGAGGAAAGAGGAAGAACTTGCCTGTGTTTTAAATAAACCCTTGTGCATTATTGACATATATTACCAGTATATTGCACTCATGTTGAGTGATGTCTGCAAACAGTGCCTGTTTTGTAAATGTTTTTTAACCATCACTGTTGTAATTGACTGCAAAAAATAAATGTTTCCAGACAGGAGACCTGAATAATGCAGGGGGCTTCTCTATCAGCAGCTCATTTTCTTCACTTGCCATTTTCAACTACACACAGTGAACTGTGATGTCATCAAGTTGACCCATGTGAAACACAGGCAGAGCGTATCCATCTACAGAGCAATTCAGGTGCATTAGCGGAGGTTGTAACTGTGCCTGTATGTTTGATACTTTGTTTTCTTGACCAAAACTTGTGCTCCAGATGCGTCATTAAAGTTGATGTGAACTGACCGCGGTGCCAATGCTTCCCTAACCGTGGGTGGCAAACAGTATGGTTTGTTGTTTTATAGAGACACGTTACACTCCTAGTGTGTTCATATGCATTTTCGTCAGATATCTTGTGAATTATTGAATACATCTTTGGAACGCCAGTGTGTCTCGCGCCTCTTTTCACCCTGTCTGTTGTGATTTGCTTGCAGCCGTTTGCAACAACAAACCCAGTGTGAGAGAGTCATAAACAAATGACTCTTTTGAACTGGGTCTTTTTTGCATGAATCACTGTAAAAGAACTCACAAGCTCAATTTAGTAGTTCGAATGAGATTTGCTTTCTCAGCGAATCAGCCATCAGTGAGTTCACAATTGGAAGTGCAGACATTTAAAAATAAGAGTCCCGTATGTATTTCAGTCTTCTTTAGAATTAAAAATCCCACATTATGTACCACTTTTTTCTCTTCTGGTAATAATTGATTGGAATTGGAGTAGCAAAATAAACAGAATCTGGGATTTAATTCAAATTGCACTCTTCTAGTCTCTGTGTCTGGGCTATCTGATAAAAGTAAAGAAAGACTAATTTAAACAATTTATATATATATGAGATATAGCTTTTGACATGACAATTGAGGGATTTAAAGGGAAAGATCATTCAAAAATGAAAATTTGCATAATTTACTCACCCTCATACCGTCCCAGATGTGTATGACTTAGTTTTTTCTGCAGAACACAAATTGGGATTTTAGAAGTATATTTCAGCTCTGTAGGTCCAGACAAGGGAATTGAATGGGAATTTTGAAACTCCAAAAATCACATAAAGGCATCATAACTGTAATCCATATGATTCCAGTGGTATAATCCATATCTTCAGAAGTGATATAATAGGTGTGGGTGAGAAACAGATACATTTTTAATTAATTTTATACTAGGAATTATTCTCCCAGCCCAATACGGGGCGATATGCATGAAAAATGTGAATCACCAAAAATAATGTGGACGTTAAAGTGGAGATTAACGGTGCAGGCAGGGAGAATTTCCCATTCACTTGCATTGTATCTACAGAGCTGAGATAATCCTCTAAAAATCTTCAACTGTGTTCAGCAGAAGAAAGTCATACAATTCTGTGATGGCACGAGAGTGAGTAAATTATGAAAGAATTTTTATTTTTGGTGAACTATCCCTTTAACTATTACACAAGGTGCAATCATTCATTAATGCTCAAGCAGGCAACACACTACTTTATGCATACTATATGTAAATATCTGTAATGTAGATTCGGAAGGTCAGTAATAAATATTTTTTTTTGATCTCTTATATTTGTATAAATTATGAAAGAGTTTTGAATATTTATGAGACAAAAGGAAAATGCAAACTTATCTTCTCAATGATATATACTGTAAATTAAACCTCAGATTAATGGGTTATCAGCTGTCTTTTCTTTGGCTATCTATCTTGTTTTTGAACAACAATCTAAATCGAGCATTTCTGTGATTTGGCAACTAAAAATAGCCATTAGGCTCCATAATGTTTCAGTTAAGGAGCCAATGACTGTTAAGTAATTTTGTTTGTCTGGAGCCCAGAAATAGGGACAATAATTATAGGGCAAAATTTGTCAATTTAGTCAAATTTTTTTTAGACTGCAAATGGTTATTTTTGAAAAAATTAAGATAATATTTTTTCTAAATAACCACTTCGGAGAAGTGTGCACTATTTCCCGTTAAATTCAATCACATTTGCCATTTTATAACATCAAGTATTTTATAAACAAATTAATCTCCATTGTGATTGGATCAGTCAATGTGAGACCATTTTGAAAAATTAAAAAAAAAAATATATATTTCAGGGATTCTCATTAGTTACATAAATTTGCAACATTTAAAATAAAATGTAAAAAATTAGATAAAATTTCCTCAAAATCAAACTTGGAGATTGCACGCAATGATCTCATGGATCAGGATTATGTTGCAGTTTATAGTGCCACGAGTATTAAGGAAAGGACTGTGATGTTTTTTGTTGCTGTTTAGTGTTTTTAGAGAAAATTAAATGAATTGCCTTTAGCCCCATTGTACCCTACTTATCTTGTAATTTTTGTAGTAAGTAATTGTTAAATACACATTAATGATTAATATTGTATAAATAAATGTGTTATATGAATACTTATTTCAGGATGCAAATAAAAGAAACACATTGAACGAATGATTAACAATTGATTATTTTTTGATTATACAAATATTTCTTCCAGCCACACCAAAACTCCTTCAGCATCCTTTGTTTGTATTATCCTCAGACACATTTTTTTTAATATAATGTATAGATAATACTTTGTTGTTTTCCTTATATTTCTACTTGCATTATTTCTTATGTTTTCTGTATGGGGAAGACCGGGGTAGTTGTCAAACAAGGATATGGTATTGTCAGTGCCGGTTGGGGGCCCCAAAGAAAACTTTGTGTGTGGGCACTGGGCCCCCATTAGTGTGTTTGTAATTAGTGTTGTCAAAAGTAAAGGCTGCAATCTTACTGTGGAAGAGATGTGTACGTTAAATAAATCCAACCTCTCATCCACTAGAAACTCCTCAAACATTGAGAATCATTCACGTTGTATGAGAGGACAAAGCAGAGTACTTATCCATTGTGAATAATGTAAAATAGATATTTATATAATTAAAATCACAACGTCTGCGCTCTAATCTAATCTCAGCTCAGCTCAGCTTTATTTTTATCGCATTCAAAACAACAGTTAACCAACTGTGTGTCACTGTAATACAATTTAAAACATAACATTTCAAAATGACCACATACACAAACACCAGCAATCTAAAATACAAACACTCCAAAACTGTGTACTACATTTCATCCCGTCACACTTAAAGTTTATGTAAGTTTATGTAAATTGTTTTGTGTAATATGTTGTTTATTGTAAAGTGGTTTATGTCTCGTCACTGTCATTACTGCAATGTTGCTCGGAACTGCACACAAGAATTTCACCTGCTGTTGCACTCGTGTACACAGTAGTGTGACAATAAAGTGATTTGATTTTGATTTGATTTGAAAGGCCAGTTTAAAGAGATTCAATTTCAGACATGACTTAAAAGTCTTCAATGATCACACTGCACAGTGTCGCAAACTGTTTATCCAGAAAAGTGAAACATCCGGCAAAAAATACGTCATAATAAAAGCACGATTCAAAATAAAATATAGATGCCTGAAATTGAATAAAAATATGTTACAACTTTATAGTAAAATGTAATATTCTCTGTAATAATAATAATAATAATAATAATAGTTAATAAAAGTATCAGGAGGTGACATCTGTTGAATAAAAGTTTGACAAAAAATAAATAAAAATGCAATGGCATGTTAAAAAGTTTTATGTTCACTTGTTAAAAGTTTTAAGAATATATTGATTAGACACCATTTTGATGATGAAAGTAAATTAAACTTAAAAAAAAAATCTGGAGAGATCTGGAAAATAATAATAATAATTAAACTATAATTATTAAATTAATGAAAAATAACTAAACTGATATGTTCAACAGCTCATTATAATATTAGCATATTTTTGCTGTGGTATCGAAATTGGAATCGAGAACCATGAAATTGAACTGGTATCGGTACCTACTACTGAATACTACTGAAATTTTTTTTTTCAGTATTTTTGAACCCCCCCCCCACACACACACTAAGTCTTTCTCACAGCACATTTTCGAAGTAAAACAACATACAGTGAGTCAATATTAAGGAACATTACAATATATTACTGTTTATACTGAAAATAAGCCAACGGTATCTAAGGTGCCAAATTTCAATAAATAAAAGTAAAAGGCAATTAAGGCCAGTCTGCAGGGTCTGTTGGCAGGGCACTTGCTGGCTGTACATTACCAGGGACTGTGCTGGTGCTGCCATTCTTACTGATGAACTTGATAATTGTTCCTGAGGGCAGATACGTGATAAGTATACAAGTGAAGATAACTTAGACTTCAAAAAGTTAAGTATTAATTGAGTTAAAATTGGAGTTAATTATGACTTTGTTTTCTTAACAATTGTAAACATAATACAGCAGTTTATTTATTTTATTGAATAGATTGAGTTGTATTGTTTCTATAACAGAATGCAGAATCGTGTTTTTTGTCTTTTATTACTTTTTATAGATCGATGCCTTAGATGAGAGATGGCAGTGCCAGAAACAAGGATGAAAATCAGCAGTTACACCAGATGGGCAAGGAACTGGAAATGGTGCCATTTACATAGATTGTGCAAGATCTTGTGGCCCTGCCAGGCAATATTTCAGTGTTCTCTCAGGTTCTAATAAATGGGGTTATTCTGAGAGTACTGAACAATATAATTCCTTCTCTACTGCTGAATGTACAGAGGTTGCTATGCACAAACAACAAGCATTGGACAGGATAGGTGAGGACATTCCACATATTAAGTGGATTGATCTTACTGCCACCAAAGATTGCCAAATGTCTAAATGTCAAGTGAGTGAGTTATCAGATGAGGGGCTCTCAGTGGAGACTACAGACAAAGCCTCCCTTACTGTGTTTCTTGTTCCACCAGAAGATCAGACAGGGGTTGTCAAGGATTACAGCAAGCAGAACTCACCAAAATATGTCCTTGATTCAGACTTAGGCCAGACTCGCGAAAATAAGAGAGACATGCAGTTGATACTCAAGAAGGAATCTGATAATGTTGGGATTGAGGTTTGTGAGGTAAAAACCAAAGCTACAAACATTGCTAACATCTCAACCAATGATTTACAAGAGATTAATGCTCAACGACAATCTAGTTTAAAGAAAGGTTTCTATGACAAGCCACTGTCACCTGACAGCGTAAACTATACAGACAACGAGATGTGGACTGAGAATGATACACAGGTTGTTGATGTGCCACATACAAGAGGAAGTCAAACATTTGGGATGCCTGGGATGTCCCAAAACTTTGCTAATGATGCAGAGAACAGAAGTTTAGAATATAGTAAAGACTGCATTATAGACTATAAAACACAAATTTTGTGTCATGGAAGAGAGGAGAAATTTGGATGTTTGGATATTGGATGGACTATGGCAATTACAAGCGCAGGAAATTCCTTAGAACAAAATGATGAGGGTGAGGTATTAGATTTAAGCCTACCAAAAAAGAAAGAAAGAATTAAGGAGAGGCTGTGTGAATGGATTGTGGACACTGACTATGAAGGCTCACTTCATATGGAAGTTGATGAAATTGAGAATGAGCCCCAACATATAGAAGTGGAGCAGGAGGATGATAATGAATACCCCTGGATTTCATCAATAAGTGAAGCTCATACATATGTCCCACAGTATTGGGATGGACATCTGTCCTCCCCCTCTTTGGCATCGTTGCAAACTCCCATGTATACTAACTTAGCCTCTGATCCGATGGATACACTACTCATAGATGATCAGGGCATTCCTTACAAACTCACCCCAGATGGACAGAAAGTTCCGCAAATTGATGATATACAACACACCGAGGGCCTCTATGAAAAAACAAATCTAAACCAAAGGCAAGCAGAAGACAAGCCCTCTTCCATTACTGATGTCCAGGATATTGCAGACTCCAAACAAAAGACACAACCCAATCCATTGTATGCAAATATGTCTCTTGTGGAAGCCTCACATGTTGTTCCAAACGTGGAATCAAAATCTCCTCTGAGCTCAGTAGTCCTTGCTAAACCATCGGTCTTACCTGCAATGTCTGACTTGCCATCAGTTCCCATTCAGATTGTGGCTAATACTACAGGATCAAACACTCCCATTCTTCTTCTTCCTCCATCTCAGCTTCAGTCACTTTCCTCACCAGCCTCTAAGGGTAACACAGGACTAATTACTCTTTCTTTACCAGTTCCTCTTAGTCAGAGCACTCAGTCGTCCCCCACGTTCCTTGTTTTGTCATCTCCTCAGGTGTCCTCAACTCAGAGTTCATCCTTACTAGGGAAATTATCTCAAATTCCCTCCACTTCCACTGTTGCATTTCCCTTAGCTACTTGTCCACTTGACCTGGGATCTACATTATGTTCACCTCCCTCATTTCTTAATAATAGTACAGTCTCCTCTGCCACAACTACAGACATTTCAGGACCGATTAACCCCTCTAATCTTCCTGTTAGCCCTACCTCATCAACCGCTTCATCCACCACTTGTACAGTGACCTCTACAAGTCCAACCAAGCAACTCTACAGTGATGCCTACTCTGACCAACCAGTGCCCACTTCCTTTCGGGAGGCTCTTCTCAGATTAGCTGTGTCTGCTGAGAATAAAAATGAAATCCAGCCTCAAAGCACTGAGACACATTCAGTCTTTACTCCCTCCTCATGTTCCGAAGGAACCAAGTCAGATTCCTCTGCCACAGTCCATAAAATTGAAAACCATCAGACAGAGATAAACTGTGACAAACAGTGTCCAGCCACTGAGACTGGGTCTATCTCAGTGGACCAAACAGACTCAATAGGTACCATGTCAACCAAGGACCTTTCCCACCTTTCTTCCACCTCACCCCTTCATCCCGCATCACCCGTATTTCCCATCAATCACCCAAAGAACCAAGACTCGCAAGCATTAGGTCCACGTCGTATTCTTTACTGTCAGTACTGTTCGCGAGTCTTCTACTATCTTTCGGACCTTGAGCGCCATTCCATCACACACTCGCAAAATAAACCCCATGTATGCCAACTCTGCGGCAAGGCATTCAAAAGATCAAGCCATCTTGAGCGACACAAACACATCCACACAGGTCAGCGAAACTTTGTGTGTCAGCTTTGCCCAAGGCGTTTTCGTGAGTCTGGGGAGCTAATGAGGCACCAGAGAGTACATACGGGTGAGAAACCCTATCAGTGCTTAATATGCCATATGCGTTTCGCAGAGCGCAACACACTGCGACGCCATACGAAACGCAAGCACCAAGGCCAGCAGCAGGAGGTGATGGACATGAATGCAAAACCAGAAAGTGGAGAGACTTCCCTTACCTGTATACAGAGAGAGCCAGAAGATAATGCAGAGTGGTACAGTTCGACAGTTGCTGAAATGGAGTCCAACAGTGACACAGGGGGAGAATGAACTACATAAGGGCATGAAAAAATAGATGTTTTATGAGTTTCAAGGGAAGCATTGCTGTAAATAAGTTTAATTTATTCTGTATTGATATAACAATTCTTTATTGTTCTCACTAGTCTCATATACACTCACCTAAAGGATTATTAGGAACACCTGTTCAATTTCTCATTAATGCAATTATCTAATCAACCAATCACATGGCAGTTGCTTCAATGCATTTAGGGGTGTGGTCCTGGTCAAGACAATCTCCTGAACTCCAAACTGAATGTCAGAATGGGAAAGAAAGGTGATTTAAGCAATTTTGAGCGTGGCATGGTTGTTGGTACCAGACGGGCCGGTCTGAGTATTTCACAATCTGCTCAGTTACTGGGATTTTCACGCACAACCATTTCTAGGGTTTACAAAGAATGGTGTGAAAAGGGAAAAACATCCAGTATGCGGCAGTCCTGTGGAGGAAAATGCCTTGTTGATGCTAGAGGTCAGAGGAGAATGGGCCGACTGATTCAAGCTGATAGAAGAGCAACTTTGACTGAAATAACCACTCGTTACAACCGAGGTATGCAGCAAAGCATTTGTGAAGCCACAACACGCACAACCTTGAGGCGGATGGGCTACAACAGCAGAAGACCCCACCGGGTACCACTCATCTCCACTACAAATAGAAAAAAGAGGCAACAATTTGCAAGAGCTCACCAAATTGGACAGTTGAAGACTGAAAAAATGTTGCCTGGTCTGATGAGTCTCGATTTCTGTTGAGACATTCAGATGGTAGAGTCAGAATTTGGCGTAAACAGAATGAGAACATGGATCCATCATGCCTTGTTACCACTGTGCAGGCTGGTGGTGGTGGTGTAATGGTGTGGGGGATGTTTTCTTGGCACACTTTAGGCCCCTTAGTGCCAATTGGGCATCGTTTAAATGCCACGGCCTACCTGAGCATTGTTTCTGACCATGTCCATCCCTTTATGGCCACCATGTACCCATCCTCTGATGGCTACTTCCAGCAGGATAATGCACCATGTCACAAAGCTCGAATCATTTCAAATTGGTTTCTTGAACATGACAATGAGTTCACTGTACTAAAATGGCCGCCACAGTCACCAGATCTCAACCCAATAGAGCATCTTTGGGATGTGGTGGAACGGGAGCTTCGTGCCCTGGATGTGCATCCCACAAATCTCCATCAACTGCAAGATGCTATCCTATCAATATGGGCCAACATTTCTAAAGAATGCTTTCAGCACCTTGTTGAATCAATGCCACGTAGAATTAAGGCAGTTCTGAAGGCAAAAGGGGGGTCAAACACAGTATTAGTATGGTGTTCCTAATAATCCTTTAGGTGAAATTGTCTATATTTCATTCCAGTTTAATCTCGAGACCTTAACTGTTTATGACTGAACCCGGCTATATTCACTTTAATATGCTTCAGATATTTATCAGATATACTTACTGTAAAAGAGTAAGAGGCTCTGTGCAAAAACATGATCATTATTTAATATTTTATTATCTCTTGAAATAATAACAAATTGATACGGAATGACATCTCATAATTTAATGCATAAGTACACTCACTGAGCATTTTATTAGAACACCTGTACATTATTCATACAATTATCAAATCAGCAAGTCGTGTAGCAGCAGTGCAATGCATAAAATCATGCAGATATGGGTAAGGAGCTTCAGTTAATGTTCACATCCACCATCAGAATGGGGAAAACATTTTATCTCAGTGATTTGAACCGTAGCATGATTGTTGATGCCATATGGGCTGGTTTGAGTATTTCTGTAACTGAGAGAGTACAACAGAGAATGGCCAGACTGGTTCAAACTGACAAAGTCTGTGGTAACTCCGATAACCACTCTACAGTTGTAGTGAGCAGAATAGTATCTCAGAATGCACAGTACGCATTCTGAGGCAGATGGTCTACAACAGCAGAAGACCACATCTAGCACTTTATTAGCACCTTAGTGTTCCTAATAAAGTGCTCAGTGAGTCATGACCCAGCTTATAAATTTCAGAACACATTCAGATATAATGTGTTACAAATATCTTGCTCTGTGTCGATTCCTTTTTTAGTTTCTATTTTTAGCTATTTTTCCAGATGGACGCAGGTATGTTCGCTTTAGATATTTGTCTGCATTAATATTCAATCTGAACTATTTGTTTCAGTAACCCTTTGCCTTTTTCAGAGGCCTGCTACATTTTATTATCTTTAAATTATGCTTTTTTTTTTTACTTTTAATCTTGACATTGTGTCCTCTGGAATTACAATATTAGACAGTTGTTACAAATCATGACAGAGAGCTTGAGATGAAATTCTGGTTCATCTAGTTCTTTGTGATATAAATGTATTTAATTAGGACAAATTCCCCCCCCCCCCCCCCCCCAATTTTTTTTTTAACATCACCGTTTCATATATGCTGTGAAACACAATTATCTGGTGGTCTTGAACCGTTCACATAAATATCTTAATATTCTAACATTGCACCTTTTTTACTTCGTGTTTTAACTTTGATTTTCTATATTCAGTTCAAGGTTATAAAACTTGAAGAATATTTAAGAAGACTCAGAGTTGGTGCTTTAACCCATGCTGATTAATTTTGTTTTCTATGTAATTTACCACGTAACTAAACATGCTCAGACTGGACACCATGGGCTATTCTACAGTTCAGTTGCTTAAATCTTAAATTTCAGGTTTGATTAGGAATCTGAATATTTGCACACTCTATTTATATTTATATTAAAGCTTGTCATCCCTCTTCTCTTTTTCTAGGGGTTCCCATGCTTAATGAACTGTCCAATTTATTTGCTTTAATCTCACTGCAGCAAAGATACTACAAGCTGTTGAAGTGTCCAACTGCTAAACAATATCGCTTAATGGCTCTCTCTCTCTCTCTCTCTCTCTCTCTCTCTCTCTCTCTCTCTCTCTCTCTCTCTCTCTCTCTCTCTCTCTATATATATATATTTGGACAGTTGTTTACAAAAAATACTTAAACTTCATATATAATTAGATCGATTCAGTGTTATTTATTGAGCTTATTTCACAGTAGAGTTGCCACACTTTTATTACAATGTTTGGATCCTATTATAATTTAAAGATCAGTGCTCCAAGTCTGTTTAAACAAAATAAGAACAATCTTGTACCAATGAGAACTATTTATTTATGGTGGAAATTTTATAATTGTGTTTAATGCCACAGAACACTTATATATTTAATATGCAATTCAAAAACAAGATCACAGATATTAAACAGACTGTAACCTGTTTTACAGGATTTTGATAAATAAATCGAATCAAATCCAAATGCTTGCAAGCCATCCTATTTTCAGATGAAAGGATTTTTTATTTTCTTCTGTACTTGCTGCTCTTAAAAGTTAAGACTAATGTGAAAAGAACACTTCATGTTCTTGAATAATTATGCATTAATAATATGCCACTGATAATTGCTAACCAATTTCATTCATATAGTATTATGTTAAATTTATACTATTTCACTTTTTTACGTATCTTTCTCGTAACACTTATTTACATTAATATCTATATTTTACAGTATAAAGTTAAACATTGAGTGTACACTGTAAAATGTATATTTGTGTAGAAAAAAATATGGCATTAAAATGCTCCATATTATTTGTTCATATAGTGGTGATAATTTAGATTATAAGTGTACATGCATGGGTGTACTTAGCCTCATTTGACCTTGCAAGCCGTGCTTGTGTAAGTGACAGCTCAGATGTGCCTTTGGTCTGTGTTCCATTTGGCAGCATCAGTGGCTCCCATAATCAAGATGACAGCAGGTGTCTATAAAGTAAGTGTTGAGTTTAATGAGTAATGTGTGTGTGTGTGAGAGAGACAGAGAGAGGGAGAGAGAGAGAGAGAGAGAGAGATGACTTAAAAAAATCACTTTATTACCAAAGTTTAAAATATTTGTCTATTCGTGAAAAATCTAGGCATACAAAACACATTTCAAACAACACATCACCGCATTGATGAAGAGAGAAAGAAAAAAATATTTACACTAAATAACAATATGCAGAAGGCCACTAAGGTCTACTTCACAAATGTACTGATTTTCTCACCATTTACATTTTAAAGTTTCAAAGTCATCAACCAGCTTATAATATGTATATTACATTTTTAAATGTGATTTTATTAAACTCCTTAGGACTGAAACAACATCACATGTCCCAGTACCGCAAAGTTTCCTTTACATGACGACCATTTACATTTGCTTGCCTAAATAAAAAGTTTAATAAAGCATGAACTTCCTTTCAACTCGTAATATTTTGGCCCATAAATGAAAAGCCTCTCCCTGGGTCTGGTACCCCTCTTCCATTTTTTTAAACTGGTTGTAGTCTAGCACAATTCAAAAATTAACGAAAAACCATATCTTGTATCCCACAGAAAGAACATTCCTTCCCCACCTGCGGATCAAGGTTGCTCTGTGTCTGTTCATAGCTATTATACCATGCACTATCCGCTGAAGACCTCCAGACCTTTTTTCAATGGGGGGTTTGTACAAGGTCCTCAAGCTACCTTTGAGGGATGTGTCTAATTCAAACACCTCCTGGTATTTGGACTCCTTTTCATTCGCAAGCACATGAAAGTGCAGTATCATTATACACAGTATGTAGAGTAATTTTTTTTCCCACATTGCTGAAATCTCCCAGCTGAGGTGTCTTAAATGATAATAGACTACCCTCCATTTCCTGCCAAGCTCCAGTCTCAGCAGAAAGTACCAGTTCTGGGAAAGCAGAAGTATCCATCTCCCCATTAAGTCAACATTCTCCTTGCCACTCAAATTGATCTTATGCCCAGTTTTAAAGCAAAAGTCTCAGCCGATATTCATCCACCCTCATGTATTAAATGTCCAACTTTATAACTTGATATTTGCAGCTCACAGACCTTTCCTGAGGGTTGCTGATTTACAAATATCCAAATCCAGTGCAGAGTTAAAAAGAATCTGGGCAACATTTGGCTCCCATGAGAACCTGAAAAGTGTCCATGACCTTAAAAGTGACCTGTAAAATTATGTTAATCCTGTCAGGTCTAGCTTGTTTATATCCACAAGGAACAGCTGGCAGTCTATTCCCATGTAACCCACTTTCCTCAACTGGGTGCACGCTACCCCAGCACAGCTCACATCCTTCCCATAGAGGAGTCTCTGAGACGTTTAAAGTCTGAAGGTCTTAACTCTGGATCTTATGTCGAGCAGCCCGGTCCTCCTTCCTCTCTGGGCAGATACAGCACTGGCGCCTTTAGTCAATGCTGTCCTGACCAGAAAAAGTCCACCAGATATCCCTGAATTCCTCTCACAAGGTCTTCTGGAGGTTCAAGAATCATAATTCTGTGCCAAAGGGATGAGGCAATCAGGTTATTACATATCAGCACCCTTCCCCTGTAGAACAGCTGGGTCAGCAAGCATTTCCAGTGAGACAACTGAGCACACATCTTCTCCAACAGGTCCTCCCAGTTTTGCTTCCTATACTCATCTGTCCCTAAAAACACTCCCAGATATTTAAAACCTGTCCTCCCCAACTGCAAACCACCAGGAAGTGATGGACTTTAAAAAGCTTGGCCACACCATAAAGCATCTCTTTTAACCAAGTTAACTTTGGCTGAAGACACTTTCCCATAATACTCTTATGCATCTTTTAACAGTTAAACATCACTATCTCCTCTGATTAAAACTGAGACATCATCCACATATGCAGAGAGTTTAATAGACGGCTGAGGATCCAGTATGTTAATCTGCAGACATGTTAGTTGTCTTCTCAGTCTACACAGCAGGGGCTTAATAACTTTATTGTAAAGTTGGCCTGAATGACAGCTGCATTGTTGAAGAAACTCAAAATAATCATTTCCAATGATAGGCCAAAAAGTCTTATAGAACATAGCAGGCAGTCACTATTCCTAGTGTATGACCTATGGAAAGCTACATAATAGCTGCAGTAATCTCTTCATATGTAAATTCAGTCTCTAGAGATAATATGTGCCCTAAACTTAAAACTGTAAGATCTTGAAGCAGTTAATTTCTACACTGTTCATCTGAGTTGTCAGCATCATATAAACTAGAATAAAAATCCACTGTGATCTTACCAATCTCCACTGGGTAAGACGTTTTTGCAGTCTTTTAAACAGTACATCAGTTTTTCTTGCCTTGTTTTATGCTCCAGATTAAAAAGGAATGATTAGGAGCGTCCATGTCTCTTGCTGTTAAAAACCGACTCCTTACAAGAGCTCATTTCACCCTTTCATTTAAAATTGAGCTCAGCTGGTTTGTTTTTCAGTCCACAGTTCCTTAAGGGTTCCAGTAATTTGCAGTCATACTCTTCTCAATACCAATAATTAATTTTTCCAGCCATTCCAATGTATTTTTTAAACACAATGAAGAATGTGATAAATATTGTTGACAAAAACTTCTAATATGTGCTTTCCCAATTTCCCACCATTGAACACAATTTTCATAGCAGTTCTTTTCACCTTTCCAAGACTCCCAAAACAATTTAAACATCCCACAAATGTGTCTATCTTCGAGTTATTTGACATTAAAATGCCAATAGTAACTCTTATGAGTTCCGGTTAATAAAGTGCACTCAATTGTGATAAGAGTGGTGTGGGAAGCATAGTTGAATTTCAACCCTACAGTATACCTCATATTACATGACGTAGAGAGTCTGTCCAATCATGCAGCAAATACCTTCTCATTACTAATATTCATCCATCTACATTCCCATGTTAACAGATTGTGCTCCTCCATACATCTGGGAGGGTCAAATTCTTGATCACATTGGCTAAGCTTATAGCTGATTGTGCATGTGGTTCCTCCCCATTCCTATCTAGTGTGAAATCCAGTGTACAAATACAATCTCCCCCAAAATAATGAAATCCCCATCATGCCGCTGTCTTAATAGTTCAGTGAACAAATGTATTATTTCAGCACCTGTATTTAGAGCATACATGTTTACAAAGCATAAAAGAAAGTTATTAAATTCTTCCTTGGATCAACTTGATATTCCAATAAAAATTTTACTTCAACTGCAGGGGAAAAGTGTACTGCCACTCCAGCACTCAAACTGGACCCCTGACTAAGGACTTTCTCTCCTCCCCATCACAAGCCCCAGTCAACCTAATTTCTTTGAATGCTCAGAGTCTCTAGCAAAAAAAATAACATTTAGATCTTTCAAGCATATAACCTCTGAGAGTAACCTATTTTTTCTCTCATTCCTCATTCCATTTACATTAAGGGATCCCACCGGCAAGACCTAAATGAGAAAGAAAGAAGTAACGTAAAGAGAAGAAAGAGAGTTATAGGCTTTCATTGTTATTTTGTATTTCTTTTGCTTTTCATCTAGTTATCCTTTCTTTCTCTGTCTTTTTTTCCTTGTATAATAGCAGTAATGTACTTCTTAAACAAAACCTCTTCTGTTGTTTAAGCTCTTCATAGCTGCTCATTCCTCCTTGCCCACACAACAGAAGAAACAAACTTATCAAGATCCAGGGAAAAAAATCACAGACTTCAACAGACTCCTTTTGTTTCATTTAGAAATGAGTTAATCTGTTCAAAAGTATACATATCATTTTCATCCACTCTTGCATATCAGACACATCTGACCACTGCTATTCATTTCTCATTTTACCATCAGTACATTGATACAACCCATCTAAGTCATCAGCTGAGTTATATTCTGAAACTCCTGCTTGAGTTTCTTTAAACTCACACACCTCTTCAATACCACTCAGAGCCTCACTCTAATCAGTTACATCAATTACAGTCACTGCTATTTCAGGAACAGAACTGCATGCAGGTTGCTCACTACTCCCAGCATTTATATGATCATCACTAACCTCCTCTGTAGCCCCTTTCTCCTGCGTCTCAGTTCCCTGCCTTTCTCTATCCATTTGATATTGATTCGCATTGTTTACATCTCCATGCAATGTAGACGGCCGCTGGTCATCTTTATGTCAAACATCTGTGCCCTAAGTCTCCACATTCAAAACACCTCATATTCTCAGTGCTCATGTACACCATGTTAGATAGTGGATGGCGGGTTAACCGGAACGAACATTTCTTTCACTCATATTCCGCTCACAGTCAACTGATTGATCAATGATTCAGATTTCAAGAATACAACAACCGCTTTGTTCATTCGTGTGGCCAAAACTATGTTCTCAAACCCCACTTGCTCTCCATAAACTAAGAGCAGCTCCTCCACTGTCACTGCAGGCTCTGGTACACACATGCACCCATTTCGGGTGATAGATTAGGCTGTGTTGGCCCTGGAACAGATGCCATTGTGGTGTCTGAAAACCCTGGTCAAGTGATGGAGCTTTATTTTCCTACTTTATTTTAGACTAAATAATGAGGGGTAAAGATAAGAAAAGCATACAATTAATCAAGAAAACACTAAAATGTATCGCACTCACTCTCAACAACATGCTCAGTCTTCACCCACACTCCCAGCATTCAACAGAGGGAGAGAGAGAGAGAGAGAGAGAGAGAGAGAGAGAGAGACTAAAATGTAGAATTCTTGTGTCTAAGGCTACATTATTGTAATAATGCAAATCACATTAATGGTTGGCACTTGCCATTTATGTAAAATGTGCACAATTCACAATAATGGCAAGGTCCAGTGCAGCTGTGAAGACATATGCAAAGTTATATATATACCCCCACAGATGTTGAATAAGTATTATATCTATTATCTGTACTGTAGTTGCTACAGATTGAAAAACATTTTTATAAAAACTTTTAAGAGCTGTGCTTCGAAATTTAGTTTGAATGTGCCTTCATTCCATCAGGTGTAAGGATGGAATCGTGGACAGGCTTTGATGGAGTCTTCCAAACCAACTCCTAAGGTGAAAATGTCACCCGAGTGACATTTTGGTGGTGCAAAAATAAAAGTAGCTTTAGTGACATTTTCCTTATGAGGCTGCCCTACTATCAGATGCTGGCAGCCACTGTTGAGAATAAGCATATGTGCAGAGAAGTTTCGGACATTAAAAACATAGAGCCATCATTTTGGATGTGCATGAGGAGTTAGTCAGGATAAAGCAAGATGTGATGGGTTGACAACATGTTTGATATGCAGTGTTTGGTGTAATGCATTACTAAGTAAAAAGTAAAGTAAGGGATTAATCTAAACTTTTTTGTAATTTAATTACAGTTACTTTGATGTAATTGCATTAAATACTGTATACACTATAGAGCAGTTCTATATAAAATAATAGTGAATTTAAAAAAGAAATTTAACATCTAATGTTAAAATATATGTTTTCTAATTTAATATTGCCCCCTTAAATTCCTTGGCCAGTTCATGAATAATTTATTTGATTGTATATAATTTATTTGAAAGGATTAAAAGAACAGTTTCATGTCAATCCTTGTATTTTTCATTTGGTCAAGGTTGATAAGTGTTTTAAGTCAAGTCAAGTCATTTTTATTTGTATAGTGCTTTTCACTACACATTGTTTTAAAGCAGCTTTACAGAAAATCATGCATTAACAGAATATTAAACTGTAATACCTATAATGTCTTAGAGTGATCATGGTGTAGTTTGATTAAATATGATTGTAAATAGAGCGTGCTGAGTGACTCAAGCCAGGTCTCCTAAGCAACCAAATTGGCCCGGTTGCTAGGGAGGGTACAGTAGATACAGGTACAAGCCACGTGATAAGATGCGTGGATTGATTCGTCCTCCGCCACCCGGATTGAGTCACTACGCCACCGCAAAGACTTGTATTAGGAATTGGGCATTCCAAATTGGGGAGGAAAAGGGGAGGAAAAAATATGATTGTAAACTGTGTATAAAAATTAAGTCATTAAATAATAATTGTATTTAGAAACCCTGTGAGCAAGCTGAAAGCGACTGTGGCAAGGAACACAAAACTCCATAAGATGTTGATAAATGGAGAAAAATAACCTTGGGAGAAACCAGGCTCACTGTGGGGGCCAGTTCCCCTCTGGCTAAATAGCATTAATATATTGCCAATATTAGTTATTTATGTGCAGTGCAGGTCATGGTTTAAAACTGGGAAACTAAGAAAGCGTTAAGGTCCAGTGTTTAAAAAGTTTTTTTTTTCATTTAAGACTTTAAAGTCCATCCTGGATTAACTGCAGGAGTTTGTTAGTTGGCTGATGAAGGCTTTTAGAAAGTAATTGTAATAAGTAATGCAATTTATTTTCAGACAGAGTAATTAGAACAGTAATCTAATTACACTGTATAATATGTAATTAGTAGTTATTAATTAATTACTTTTTTAGAGTAATTTACTCAACACTGTTGATATGTGAGAGAAACATGCAGAGATTGTTTCTGAGATTGCGGATGCATTTTAGGGTAGAAGGGTTAAGGAGATCTAAAGTTGAGTGTTGTCAGGATGGTGGTGGCAAAAGAAACAGTTCAGAGTGACCTGTAGATGGTAAATGGTAGTGTTTCAAGCACAGAGACTTCTGGATCTTCTGTTCATGTGGAAAAGAATGTAAACACAAGTTATTACTGAACCTATCACAGTTAGGATGCTGTTACATATTTGTGCCACCAGGGGACAAACTCATTCCAAATTATGCATGGCCTCATCAAACTAAAATGGATAATTCACACAAAAAGGAAAATTTTGCCAGTATTTACACACACTCATGCTGTTCTAAACCTCAATTAAATGTTTTGAACACAAAAGGAGATATTAGGCAGAATGTTATGTAATGACAGCATTTGTCTCTCTCTCTTTTGTGTTGCATAGATAAAAAATTATAATAATATTGGTTAACGCAGCTAAGTGCATTCAATCCTAAAATATGATCAAATGTTCAGTTTCAGGCTGCAGATTATGTTTGGACAACTCAACATGTTTGGCAGACATGGGGCAATGGTATTGAGAACATAGATTCAGAATTTACAGTATAATGTATAATTTTAGCAGGATGCTGGCCATTGCTTTGAATCAGAATTAATTATCCTAATTTCTGATGGAATATCTGTAATGTCTCAAAAACATGAATAACCTACACTCCTTGAAGCATAATTAACAATTTTATAAAAATAATAATAATAAAAAAAATCTATTGCTTGGTATTATTTAACATTTCACAACCATAAAATAATAAATAATCATTTGTTGACTGAAGTAAATTGAAATATGGCCATTTATGATCATATTTTTGACACAATTTTTCTAATCCTATTCTAACCATATCCTTTCATATAATTAAATATTGCCTGGTTATAAGTAGAGGGTTTTTTTTCTCTGTGTGTACATGATACCTTCTTGCATCTCTAAAAACCAATGAGAAACTAGATTGGATTAGAATCTATAGAATGTGTTGTTTCAAGTCAAGCTGAGCAAGATGTTGCACAAAATGACAACCAAATGGAAGTTAGGAGAGAGGAATGACAAGAGACTAAGATGGACAGTAACAGGTGCTAATCACAGAGGGATTCCCGAAAGGGCAGCTGGGAAGGTTGATGGAAGGCAGTATTTAATCTATTAGTACGTACTGGCATAAATTGCTTGTGTGTCACACAGAAACACACAATGGGCCTTGCTCAGAAAACATAAGCAGAACTAATTTCTCTGTTAATCCTTCATAAATCTATATGTATGTAAATTATCACATTCACTTCAATTATAAATGGATTAATTAATGATTTACATAGAAATTCACCCTCTCATGTGCCATGAATGAGGCCCAATGATGGGACAAATTCTGTCAATGCTATATATCATCACCCTTCATGCTCATAATGGTCCCTTTATTTATATTCAGTTTCAAGGTTGTGAAAATGTCTCTTATTAAAATAGCTAATATTATCATCACAGACACACGGCACATTGTGACTTTACCAGCAGCTCATTGCTTTCATATTAGCTGTCTATATGAAATAATCAGAATCCAACTTCCTGTCTCTTCTTTTACTGTCTTGACTCATTCTCTGTTTGTCAGTCTCTCATATACTGTCATGCTCGCAAATTGTAAGTCCTCTTTTTGCCTTTTCTTTCTCTTTTGTATACCGCCCACACCCCCTCACCCCAGACTCACTCGCTGTCTGTCTCTGTCTGACCTGCTGATATAGCAGCACACACCAACCTGTCTGTCAAAGCCACCAAACAGGTGGTGCAGTAATGATCTCCCTTTCCAACCCCCTCCTTGTTCTCCACATCTCTCCCTCTCACAACCACACACATAGACAAACATCCACCCCTGTTTTTGGATTTAAATGGGATGAAATTATTGGATGGTGGATGGTGTAATTATGGCGTGTTTAATATTTTATGTATCTCTATGTATCTTGCATTTACAAAACTATCTATAGAGTTATTATTTTAGGCCTAATGTCACCAGCATTATCAAACTTTTTCATGTTTGCATTAGTAAATATTTTCTGGTTTATGCTAATGTCTACCATACCACAAACTTGTTTAAACAATGGCAATTAAACTTTTATTCAAAGAGAGCATTCCAAACACTGTTCACTGTGTCAGATTTCCTGATAACATACCAAAACTAGATAGGTGAAGTTTGTAAAGACAGAATGACAAACAGCCATATTTATAGTCAGACAAACTGTCATATAGATAGATTGGTCTCTGAGCTGTTCACATCCTAGGACCATTTAAGTTATTTGTTTCTGTAGTAACACGCAAATTGCCAAAACAGCTTTGTTGCTAATAACAGCAAAATAATTCACCTCTATGTGTTGTTGCAATATGTTTAGGAGCAAAGAAAATGCTCCAAGTAAAAATGCTATTATAAAATGGCATATCACAGAAACATTTGTTCACTACCTTAAGTGTTGAGATTGCAGCCATATTGGTTCTTTTGCCATATTGGTAATTCCGACATGACGTGAACGCACCATTAGTCAATGGCCAATATCTCGATAAGTTGCCATAGCAACATGAGTAAGAACAGTCTGAAGGTCTGTGCCAAGTTAAAACCAAAGTCTAAATCAAGTCTATAGTAAAACAGTTGTCAAGCCAACATAATTAAATAAATATATATATTTTTTAATGCAGCCTCCCTAAGGGCCTTATGTCTGTTTGTGGCATTTATACAGTATTTAATTGGTCAATGAAGGTCACCAGTTTTTACAAGCTCTTCCAGCTACCTGGGGGTAAACCTGACCCAGTCACCCTAAGGGAGAAAGAAGAGACAGGGAACACCATAAGTTACACACCCAGAGACACAGTTCAATGAATCAGTCAGCAGATGTGTATGTGTGAGTCTGACGTGAGGATTCTAAGGGGGTAGGCAGGGGGAGGATGTCAGGGTGCTCTTTTGATAGCCCTACATAGTTGGCTCTACTGTGGGGTGAGAGAAAGAGAGAGAGAGAGAGAGAGAGAGAGAGAGAGAGAGAGAGAGAGCGAGAGCGAGAGAGAGAGAGAGAGTACACAGAGTGAATTCTGTGTGAACGAATAGAGGAAGAAACACAGGGCCCTTTTTTCCCTAGATTCACCTGTGGAAGGGAATAAACAAACAAACAAACAAACAAACAAACAGGTGAAACAGAAGATACATAAGGAACAACCTTGTCATACTGCAATTGAACACGCCTCAAGATCTGCTTTCGTTCTCCACCTCAACCACAAGAAACTCTTTCTCTCTCTCCACTTTAATCTCTGTTAAACGCCACTGTGCCAACCCTCGGGGGAGCTCAGCCTGACTCTGTAAGTATTTCCATCTAGTCATCCTATTGAATTTATACATTTTATGTGTGAATATGTGTTACTTTGTGCTCCTGTGAAGACTCTGTCTGACACTGCAGACGTTTTGTCCAATTTGTTGCTTAAGTATACTATATTTTGTGGATAGTGCAGTTCTGATTAATATAGAATAGAGATGTACAGTAAAGTAATTGAAATTCAACTCTTGACAACATCAATAAAACGAATTAGTTCTGTTACTCAAGCCTCTGTGCATGCCAGATCTAAACTGTCCATTTTATCCTCAGCTGTTTGGCCAAATATCGCTCCCATTATGCTACTTTAAATTTAGAATGCTTTGGAAATCTTTTCTATTATCTCGAGCAATGCTGTTTACTGTCTCTCTGTGATCATGTTTGAAGCAGCAGATAGATTCTGATTCCTCCTGTCTCTGTCAGTCATACACAAACTACACCAGTTACTCTTCTATTCACCAGTCACTTTTCTCTTCTATTCCTGTTTTTCTTTCTCTGTCTTGATTGAGACTATGATAAATTCAGGCAACGTATCCCTCATCCCTTCTGTGCCACTCTTCATTTGCTTTCTGTCTTAAGGGTGAGGAAGGAGCATAAGAAATCATCCTAAATACCTGCCCTGCAGGGGGAAGGAACATCTTTAAACACTCTATAACTTCTACCTCCATTATCTCTACATTATGACCTTGCTGGCGTCTGAGAGGTCATTGCTCATCCGCAATAAGTTCCGCTCAGGTAAGGCAATGGGAAGGACTTGTGGCCAGCTTTGTGCTCTGGTTGATTCTGAATGTTTCTAATGGATTATAGGGGTTGCATAGACTAGTGTCAAGAACTAATGGAGTGGACACTGTCATCCTAAAGTCGAATAGTCGCATTCCACGTTATTTACAAAACGTGTCTGTAGGAAATACAGCTGGTGGCAGATTTCCAAAACGTAGAATGGCAAGGGAAGATTCATTCATAGTAATGAGTAAAGCTCTAACTGATTTGTTAGGGTTAGGTTTAGGGATTTGGTTATAATTTCTATGACCAAATCAGGGTAGTGCTTTCCTAATAAATATTTCTTAAAGGCCCAATCAGCTATCGCTTTTTAAGTGGCTCAAATGTACTTTACAGTAACCTCCAATATATGCAAAGTGGACTTCAAATATAACAGAGATACCAGTTATATGCAATATCATTTAAAAAGGCACCTGCTGGTGCTAGTTAGTGATTTTCAACATGATCAGCACATCTTTGTGTTTTTGGACAGCAGATGTAACCATAAAAGCAGATGTGCCATAACATCAAAGTCACCATAACATTTCTGAAATGAGAAGAGTACCAGGTTGTTCAGCCTATACTGAGACATTTCTGTTTACTAAATAATATTTACACAGGGTCCAAAATTGATTAAAATTAGGCCTGGGTGTTGTTACAGATTTCCAGATTCAATTTTATTCTGATTCACAAGCTCTCGACTCAATTCTGATTTTATTCAATATGGATTCATACAAGCATATTTTGTATACGTGAGAAATGGTGCAACCCTGGTAGCTGTGCGTAAGGTCTCACTTGTGTTGAGACGTAAAGTTTATCCAATAAGCAGCCTTCAAATTTGTTTACAGAAGTGAACAAACAGCTGTGAATTTCAGCTTGATCTTGTTACTTGATGTTCAAACCTTGTAACCGTAACTGTCAGCTGTAATAAATTAAATCCCCATTAAAATTCGATACATAATAAAACAAGATTGTAAATAACAATATTCAATAACTGTATATAAAATCAAAAAGGGACAATACATATATAAATACTAATACAACAGGCTGGAAAAATAGACATTTATTCATTTTAATATTTTACATATTTCATATATGCTGAAACTTGACACCGTACACAGGAAAGTGCACTTTAAGATCGGTTTCATGCTGAAGAAGTACGTTTTTTACATGATTTCTCCCGTAAATGTAAACGAGTGCCAACATCATCATATATGTCGAAAGGACTGAAGCCTGTCATGCAAAACATGAGCTCATGGCTTATGCCATTATATATTTTTTTAATAAATTATTTTTTATTCCATCCATTACTCCTGGTTGGAGGCTTCCGTAAATATTTTGTTTATATGTAGGGATACGTCCTACCCAGTTGCAATGCTCACATATTTTGTAGTGCGTAAATTGTGACTTAGTGCCCATTTATGCCACAACTAGTTGTAACTTACGTATAGCTGGTGCAACTGACCACTTTCACTTTAACTGAGGAGGGTGGGGTTTGCTAATATGGGAGGAGACAAGGCAGCTTATAGGTGAAAAAAAGATGCTTTATTCCCCCTAATAGAATGTTATTAATTTATACTGTTTATACACTGACAACCAAAAGTTTGGAATATTGTACAGATTTGCTCTTAAGGAAAGAAATTAGTACTTTTAATCACCAAAGTGGCATTCAACTGATCTATAGTCCCAGGTTGGTCTGTTCGATGACACCATCGGATACTTCGCCCGGCATTTTTTGATGGTAAGGAAGCAGACGGAGGCTATTGAGCACATCCTGCCCCGGCCAAGGGTGTCCCCCTGCAGAGGTAACAATTGTTCCGCCACAGCCCACCCCAGTGGGCCAGACTCGGCGTGGAGCCACCCGCAGGAAGTAGACGCCACCCGTCTCATGGCTGGCTGCCAAGAACCCTAGGAAGGCTTCAAAGCACCCCTGAGACAGGCAGCCCAGGAAGTCCGGAACCTGCACTTCAGGAGATGGTAAGAACACCACTCCTTCCCCTGGTGGAGGAATCCTTATTTCCCTTTTCTTTTGATTTCGCCTGCAAGCCCAACTTCCTGGGCCCCACACTCCGTGTCCATGGCCATCATTATCACGACCGCCAGGCATCGTTTCTCTCTCGCAGATTTGGCGTGCTCGCCCAGCTACGGCACAACTTCACCTCCAATGTGATGGCCTCCGTGGGTTACGAGGACGAATTTCTTCCTCTCTCATCCCAGGCTGTTCCGGGAGTGGTCACAAGGAGCCAGATAAGTGCTTTAATGTCCCTGGACTCGGCACGGCCACAAGTGTCATCTCAGGCTCCGCCCCATCGTCGGAGTACTTCTGACACGGTTGTTCCCTTGGTCTCGTCTGGAGCTTCGGGGCGTGGCTCATGCTCCACAACCTGTCGCGATGGCTGATCAGGACTGTCCGACTCGGCTATGTGATTCAGTTCACCAGGCCAATCTTGGACCTGCGAGTTTTCAGAACCGGACTTTGCATAGACTCCCATTCAAGATGCTGATGCAAAAACATATCTTAACAAGTGTCCGGCATCAAGATTGGTTCGCAGTGGTAGACCTAAAGGATGCGTACTTCCATGTCTCGGTCCTTTCCCGACACAGACCCTTCATTTGGTTTGCTTTCGAGGGCCTGGCATACCAGTACAAGGTCCTCCCCTTTGGTCTGTCCCTGTCACCTCACGCCTTCACGAAGGTCGCAGAGGCAGCCCATGCCACATTAAGGGAAGTGGGCATTCACATCCTCAACTATCTCGACGACTGGCTGATTCTAGCTCACTCGTGGGACCTGTTGTGTGCGCACAGGGACCTGGTGCTTAGGCACCTCAGCCGTTTGGGTATTCGAGTGAACTAGGATAAGAGCAAGATCTCCCCTCATGAATGAGCATGTGCAGTCAGTGCTGAATTGTCTGTGTACATTCAAGCAGAACACGTCAGTCCCACTAAACTACTTACAGAGCCTCCTGGGGCATATGGCATCCTCAAAGGTGGTTGATGCATATGAGACCACTTCAGCACTGGCTTCAGACCTGAGTCGTGAGATGGGCATGGCGCCATGACACACACAGTGTGCTCGTCATGCAAGTCTACTGCCATTTGTTCAGCCCTAGGTCAGACCTAGCATTCCTATGGGCAGGAGTTCCCCTAGGCCAGGTTTCCAGGCATGTTGTGGTTCCAACGGATGCCTCCAAGCATGGCTGGGGTACCGTGTGCAATGGGCATGGAGCCTCCAGTCCTTGGACTGGCATTGGCATATCAACTACCTCGAGTTGTTGGCAGTATTGCTTGCCCTGCGGAGGCTATTGCTGTTGATCAAGGGAAGCACGTATTGGTCAGGACGGACAACACAGCGACGATTGCGTACATCAACCGCCAAGGTGGCCTACACTCTCGTCAAATGTCGCAACTCACCCGCCGTTTCTTCCTCTGGAGTCAGCAGCGACTCAAGTCATTGCGAGCCACTCATATCCTGTGCCACCTAAACAGCACAGCGGACGCGCTGTCGTGGCAGGTCAAGCTCAGGGGAGAGTGGAGACTCCACCCTCCAGTGGTCCAGCTGACAGGTAGACCTGTTCGCTTCCCGGGAATCCTTCCACTGCCCGCTCTGGTAATCTCTAACCAAGGCTCCCCTTGGCACAGACGTGCTGGCACACAGCTGGCTCCTGGGGCTGCGCAAATATACGTTTCCCCCAGTGAGCCGACTTGCACAGACATTGTGCAAGGTCAGGGAGGACGAGGAGCAGGTCATCTTACCATTAAATCTGCTATTAATATTGGGTTTGAGCTTAGATTACATTTCAACCACATCTGGGGGAAACAGTGTGCCGTTGTTGTTTTATTCTGATCTTTATTTTCTTTTATGACATTTATTTGCATTTTATTAAAATATGCATTTTGTCATCATGAAATCCGAGTAAGCTAAATAAAAAAAATAAAAAAACATTTATATACTGAATCCCATCTGGCTAAGCGGAAACGTGATTGTGGTCGAGCGAAAACTAGAGTGAACATCGGCAGGGCGTTTGATTCCTGGAGGGACCTAAGTTCGGTTTTGGGATCAAAACTGACCCTGAATTGCCGTTCTTCCTATTGGACAGGTAAGCTTATATAAATGCAATGCATGTGAAATATAGTGCCATAAGGATTGATCTGTGTAATTTTAGCTAACTTGAACTTGCCTGCTAACACCGATGAATTGCGAGCTACCTTGATTTGTAACTTTAAAATAATTTCAACGATCTTCACTTTATACTAAAAGTCAGGTATACAGGATACATTTAAGCAAATATGCTGCTTTCTTATTCGTTGTATAACATATGACATAAAAAACATACAATAGTGCAACATAACAGTGCAACATTAAATTGATCTGGTACAGTTCGGTAGTATGTAGCTGTATGTGTATCAGTATACTATGTTAGCTGATAAGTAGTTTTAGTTTAGTCTCAAAGTTTGTAGTAAAACAATCATAACTGTGTAATTTTAATCATGCTACCTCATTGTGACTGGGTGGAGGGTGGGGCCAGGTTGTGATTTTACACACCCGGTGCCTTATCAGGGTAACCATGCCTCCAAGAGGGATAAAGGTGGACTGCGGATGGTGGTGCAACAGAGAGAGAACGTTTACGGGCAGCTGTCCTTCCTATGTGTGTGTTTGTGTTGTTTTGTTTATTTCTTCATTAAACTATTATTTATATTATCAAGCTGGTTCTCACCTCCTCCTTTCCATTGTTCCCTTTATACTGGTGCCGAAATCCAGGAAGGATGAGGGATACGCTGTAGTAGAGTTCTCGCTGCTACATCCACCCGAACAGAGCAGCCACGGTGGACGGAAGAGCTCGGCCGCCTGGAAGTGGAGGAATTGGCCGCTGACCGCGAGGGGAGAAGGGGCTCCTAGCTGACCACCTGGAGCGGTCAGGGCCGCTGCCAGGGGCAGGGGAGACACCTACCAGCAGCTGAAATGCGGCAGGGTCTGAGACCGCCAACCACGAACGGGGAGGGGCTCACTGCCGACTGCCTGGAGCAGGAGAACTGTTGCCAGGGGCGGGGGAGACCCCTTCTGTTCCCCGAGAAAGCGGTGGGGTGTTCCGTCCACCAGGAGCTGGAGGACTGCCTCCGAACCACCCGGGGAGGCATAGCTGTCATCCACTAGAGGGTGGAGGAGGGGCCGAGGACCAAGCTACGGTGTATCGGAGAACCAGCGAGTTAGCGTTTTTTCTTTCTCTCTACTCTCTCTCTTCCCCACTGCTGCTCCTCATTGGCCTTTTCCCTCTCTTTTAAGTTTTTTGTTGAGGGGGTACTGTTACAGGGATTAACCCCCCGTCTTCCGGCAGACAGGGCATAAGGCACGCCCTCCCCCAGGGAAAGGGGGGGGGGGGGGGGGGTGTATGTTATGCCGGCCTGAGAGAATGAGGGAGGAATGTGACAGGGCGGAGGGCGGAGGGCGGGGCCGGGTCGTGATTTTACACACCCGGTCCCTCATCAGGCTAATCAAGCCTCCGAGAGGGATAAAGGCCGACTCGGACAGTGGTGCAACAGAGAGAGAACGTTTACAGGCAGCTGTCTGTCCTATGTGTGTGTTTGTGCCATTTGGTTTATTTCTTCATTAAACTATTATTTATATTGTCAAGCCAGTTTTCGCCTCCTTTCCATTGTTCCTTTTACACTCATCCGTCAGCATGATGCCTGTGAATCACATTCAGCCTCTTTGTAAATTACATCATTATTTTGGTCGATGCTCGCTGGCTCGCATCCCTATGGAGTTGTGCATGAGCACGAGCAACAGGTAGCTGGCTGCAGTTCAATTAGGCCACAGTTGTCATTAATAACAAGGGTTTCTGAATCTTACATACTGGACCTTTAAGATTGGCCAGGCTGTGCTCCCATATCTATATGTATGAATATAGAATCTATATGCATAACACTGTAATGAAAGAATGAATGGACATACTGTATGATGCATTTGCAACTGTGCTACATATTTCCCGCAAAGCATCACAGGGAATAGAGTCGTCATATTTTTTTCAAAACATTTGAGTCTAAAAAACTATTTTATTATGTCATTTACTATACTCCCCCTAATGATGTTCCAATCCCATATGACTTTCTTCTCTCTATGGAAGGAACACAAAAGCAGAATGTAAGCCTCAGTCAACATTGTATGAAAAAAAGAGGCAAATATGAAAGTGAATGGTCACTGCAGCTGTCGCTAATGTTCAGTCTAACTTCTCTTTTCCATGGAAGAAAATCATATGAGTTTGGAACACCATGAGGGTAAGTAAATGACACATTTTAATTTTTTGGTGAACAACAGTATGCCTTAAGAACAGATCAATATGTGAGTTTGTTATAAAATTCCCCAGATAAAGTTTAATAAAACTCATGAACACATCATGTGCATCAATAAATAATCTACAGTCTGAGTTTACAATAAGATTTCAGTTTAACAACTCTCAACTGATTGTGTAGAAATGGCACTAAACTAAAATTGCCAGTTGTGCATCTTCAATACATCAAAATATATAATGTGGACCTTCAAGTATCACTTGTCAATCTGTCTTCGTTAAGTTCCACATTTTCACTTGCTTCCCCCTTATTGTACCAATGTGACCAGCAGTACCGTCCTCGCTGTAGGACATTTAGACAGTGGACAGATTGCCATTGTTGGTTCCCAACTGTGGTTGGAAAACCTTCAAAAGCAGTGACCTCTCTTCTTGGGTTCCCTATAAACATTCAGCTGGTAAGCTCCTCAGACAAATGTCCAGACACACTCTTTGGCAACAACAAGTCTCTGTCAAAAATGCATTGAAGAAACACTTTTTTAAATTAATTATTTATTTTCATTTTCTCCCCTTTTCTCCACAATTTGGAATGCCCAATTTTCAGTGCGTTCTAAGTCCTCATGGTGGCATAGTGACTTGCCTCAATCTGAGTACCAGAGAATGAATTTCAGTTGCCTTCACGTCCATCTTATCACATGGCTTGTTGAATGTATTACCACATAGCGCGTGTGGAGGCTTCACGCTATTCTCTGTGGCATCCATGCACAACTCACCACGCACCCCACCAAGCGAACCACATTATAGCAACCACGAGGAGGTTACCCCATGTAACTCTACCCTGAATAGCAAACAGGCCAATTTGCTTGCTTAGGAGACCTGGCTGGAGTCATTCAGCATGCCCTGGATTCGAACTTGTGACTCCCAAGTGTGGTAGTCAGCATCTTTATTCGCTGAGCTACCCAGTTGTTTATTGGATGTTTAAAGTAGGGGGGTGGGTAGCTCAGCGAGTATTGATGCTGACTACCACCCCTAGAGTCACAAGTTTGAATCCAGTGCATGCTGAGTGAATCCAGCCAGGTCTCCTAAGCAAGCAAATTGGCCTGTTTGCTATGCAGGGTAGAGTCACATGGGGTAACCTCCCCGTGGTCTTGATTAGTGGTTCTCACTCTCAATGGGGTTCTTTCTCACCCAAAACTAAAAACCAACCAATCTCAACCTATAACCAAAAAAAAAAACAGATGCCTTTAGTAGACTTGAAATATGAAGCACAAGTCACATGGACTATTTTTATGATACTTTTGGGTCCTTCTTTATGCTTTAAAATTAGTACCCTGCCATTGTATTGACAAGACCAGAATATTAATTAATTTTTTGTTATATGAGTTTGGAACAACAGGAGGATCAGTAGATTTTGAGTGAAGTATAACTTTTAGAAATTTTGCATAAAATGTTGGATTTAATAAAAAAATATTTTTATTGAGAACAAATTTTAATTGTAAGATTTGTGATTCAGTAAAACGAGAGTATTGGCTTAGTGTCATGTTCATATTTTTGATCTAAAGTCAGGAAACAAAACTAATTTAATTCTAACTCTTGTCTTATATTGCATAAGGAAGCATTTTGGGTGTTTTTAATATGCATTGATGTTCTTGCATTCTTAACAGTGATCTTAACAAGTGGCATTGCAGATGAGTTGAATGTCACAAACCTTGAACTGTCATTATGTATCTGTGCCCCGATTTGATTAAAGCCACCAATCATCATTACCAGAAGTTGCCATGGCATGGCATTCTTTGAATTTTTAATTCCAGTATTCCAATATGATTTGCATTATGTCACTCAACATGTCATTCTCTTCACAAGTAAAGGAAAAAGAGGAAGAATTTACATAGTCCAAATGTCAGAAAGGGAGGGAGGGAGAGAAAGAAAGAAAGAAAGAAAGAAATAAAGAAAGAAAGAAAGAAAGAAAGAGGGAGGGACAGCTGGATGGGGGATGGGAGGTTGACAGAAATAGACCTTCAGAGAGATAAATAGTTACCCCCTTACACTCATGTCCACTCTGAGATCTCAAAACTGAGTATAGAGGTGCATCAGGGGAAAAGCCACCATACCTCATGACTCCTCCCACCTCTGATAAGCCATAATTCACATGCTACTTCAAGCATTTGCTTTTGTGCTTTTAGAAAATCCACAATTAGTGACTGAATTTTGTGGGCGATATGAGTTGTAAATGGTGTAAGCATATCAAACTATAGTCAGTAGTGTTTGGATGTTCCCAGTGGCTAATTTATGCCATAAATGTATGATCATCCAAAGGCACCAAGTGGTGCAATGTACTTGTCTTGTGCTGGGCTTACAGTCATATGATCTACATTACAGTACAGTGTAACATTGCACATTTTTTATTGTGAGAACGTCAGGCTTAAAGACTATGAGCTCTATTTTCATATGTGTGCAAAAGCAGTACTACGTGCTACGACCGTGCACAACGTCTTATCCAATTTTCATGATATCTCTAATTTGAAGTGCAATTTTTGAGCCAGCACAAAGCGCAAGTGGGCGTGGGTGGGAGTGTTTGCGCTTCTGTGGGTGTAGGTGTGCAAACTGAGGGTGTATTGTATGTTAATTAAGTGCCGCAAAATCTATTTGCTATTTTCCTGAGAAATATGTCATTGTGCTAAGACTAGGCCTGCTGCTGAACAAAGATTTTCCTAGTCAACTTGTAATCATTAGTTTAAGCCATTAGTCGATTAGTTGTCACATGTTTATGATATTAATTGAATTACTTAAATTTATATTTTTTGGGGGGCATCAGAAAATGGTTTGAGTTCCAGGGCTGAGAAAGAATGTTATAAGTAACATTGCTCACACTGTTCTACATTACAGAGAAATACTAAACCGTAATAATGAGCCTTTAAATTATACATTTTACAAGCGCACGTACGAAGTGAGCCGCAGCGACACTGGCAAAAGAGTTAATGATTCTGAAAGTGTTGGAAAAACCAGCAAGGAGACTATCTGAACATTTTGTTTATTTATAGAGAGAAATGCAGATTAGGGCTGTGCCGACAGATGATGATCTCAGGGATCAACAATGGTCAGAATAATTGCCAATAGCTGATGCCTTTGACAATGTCAAGATGATATTTGGCTAGTTTTCCCATGAATGTATTAAATTATTATTATTATTATTATTATTAGGCTATTATTATTATCAAATTAGTATTACAAATAATTTGCCCTAGGAGTCATGTGATGCCATGCGAGATTCGAACGTGTGAATGTCGAGCCCTGCGCACTTTGCTGGTTTTAACACTATTAATGTCATAACCGGTGAGATTCGATACACACTGTTCCGTAACTGTTCTAGGAGGACAATATGTCAAAGAATTCAATGTACACAGGCTCTGGAGACATTAAAAGTCCCTCATTTCATCTGATGTTGATTGCTCAATTGGAAATCTTTTAGTTCACCTTCTCAGATCATGTCCTGGTGAGTTTAGAGGTGTTGCCACATAGGGAGAAAAGGAAATCATATAGTTGTTTTTTTAATGTATCCCTTTTGCAAAATCCTAACATTAAGATTTTGGAATTGTATGTGTTCGGGAATACTTATATTGGTTGGATTATGTAATTTTATAGACACCCGGTAGCGGCGGTACAAACAAATGGATTAATTTCAGATTATTTTCCCCATTATTGTCCTGTCTTGCCCTGGAACCATTGGCAGCCACGATAAGAATGGAGGATGATTTTCCAGGGGTGGTGACGGAAGGTGTGGCACACAAGCTTTTGCTTTACGCAGATTATATTTTATTACTTGTCTCCAACCCTACTAGATCTATGCCTTGCCTCCACAGAATTATTAATTCCTTTTCTAAGTTCCTAAGTTCTCGGGATACAGAGTTAATTGGTCTATATCTGAAGCTTTGGCTCTGACAGCATACTGCCCAGAACCAACTTTTCAGCGGAGCGTCTTCCAGTGGCCCAAACAGGGCATTACGTATTTGTGTATTTCATTCCCAGCAAATTTGTGTTATTTGGTGAGTTAATTTTGACCCTTTAATAAAAATGTTTTCAAACGATGTGGGCAGGTGGGCTTTATTACATTTATCTATGACTGGGAAGGTTAATGTTATTCAAATTAATTGTATTCCAAAATTCAACTACTTGCTACAGTCTCTCCCTTTAGATGTCCCCCTTTCATATTTCAAGCAATTTGATATTATAGTGAAGTCCTTCATTTGAAATTGCAAACGTCCCAGATTACATTTCAGCAAGTTGCTTAGGCCAATTGACAAAGGTGGGCTAGGCCTACACAAGATATTGTTTTGATCTCAGACATTTGGCTCATTGGTCGCTTCCACCTGAGAGAGGCTTTCCCTGGTTTTGTATTAAAAAGGAAGTTCTTGCCCCTATTTCACAATTACAAAGCCTTTCTATCAAACTAATCAGAGAAGTGAAGTTACCCCCATTATTTCGCATTTGCACTCGGTATGGACAAAAGTGTCCAGAGTGTTTAATTCAGATATTTATTTAAATGTTGACTCAAGAATATGGCTGAACCCAAAATGATGTATTAATAAGTCCCCTTTCTGCTGGTCAGAGTGGAATGTGAGGGAGGTTAATACACTCAGTGACCTATATGAGAGTGGAGTGTTGAGATCCTTTGAAAATTTTGTTCAACATTTTGGGATTCCCAAATCTCAGTTCTTTAGGTATTTACAGCAACGCAACCTGCTCTGTACTATTTTTGTACGCTACTCCCAAAAACAGTAATCAGTGGTGATTACTGCTACTTGGAAATTAATTAAATGAAACTTACTGTTCATCATCACACTGGCACATGTACATACTGACATACAGCATTTGATGAACCCCTCTCTCTCAGTGTATTGCTCTCTGCTAATTCAGAGTCTGGGGGACAGACCTTTAACTTCTGTCAAGAGATTTAAGAGATTAAACTTGGTATTGGAAGAGGGAGTGTGGGCTAGGATTCTAAAAACTTAAAGTCTGCATCTAGAGATGCAAGGGTGCACCTTATGCAATTCAAGATTTTACATAGATTCTATTGGACCACCTCTAGATTGCATAGGCTTGGTCTTAAATACATACCCACCTGCTGGCGATGCTAACCAGTTTTATGATCGCCAGACAAGTTATTGGTGATGAAAGTTCCCAATTTTGTGTGTGTGTGTGTGTGTGTGTGTGTGTGTGTGTGTGTATGTGCTCCTGTGTGACCACAGGGGTATATGTTGAGGATCTGGGTAAGGTTGGGGATTGGGAGGGGTGGTAGTTAGGGTTAAATGTTGATTGTGTGTATATATTTTGCTTTTATTTGTTGATGTAAAAGGTTCTCACAATTTCTTTGTTTCTGTCTTCTGAATTTTGTATTTTTTTGCAAGAACAGTATGGTCTATGTGTGCCACAAATGTCCTCAGACATCTCAGCTCAGGAGGTGCTTTGAGTTCAGTTCACTTTATTTCCACAGAGTAGTTAATTGTGACCACAAATCTGCAGTCTATACATCTGTGATTAAAACATAAAATAATACAAAAACACGTTCACCTCGAATGATGATTTATATTTCAGTGATTATTATCATCATTATAATTATTATTTTTACATTTATAATTGTTTTTATGTCTCCATTTGTGAAAGTAATTTTTCACCTGTATGTTTAGATGGATACTTGCCTGACAGTAAATGGAAAGGTGGTTACTATATATATGTGGCCCAGTAATGTGAATAAGTGACAATGACAGGGCACAGGATAAAATTATTATAAATTGTGGTTGTTTTATTCCAGACAGCACTTGTAACAGCGCAGAATTAAGAAATTTGGAATTCAGGCAGGAAAAAATATCTTATATCGATTTACAGAATTAAGAGTGGTTTTGTACAAACAAAAGACGGAATAGACAATGGTCCACATAGACAGCGGTAGCAGCCTCTTATCCTAAAGAAAACATACATAAACAAATATAACATTTGTATGCATGGCATACCACATAAGGCTGCTTCAATTCAACCAAAAAGTATAATCCAGAAAGAAATATGCACTAACACTTTAAATTTTTCCTATTCTAATTAATATGTTGAGCTCTACACACATTTAGATATTTAAACACTCAGCGAAGTGAATAAACACTGGTGCCACTTTGGAAATTAATTAAATGAAACTTACTGTTCATCATCACACTGGCACATGTACATACTGACATACAGCATTTGATGAACCCCTCTCTCTCAGTGTTCAGTTGAAAACAAAATACAAAACTTCCTTAACATTTCAAAAGCATGAAGTTACAGGAACTTTATTACTCTGTTCATTTTAGGAAAATACATATTTTAATGAACACAAGCACTTTTAAATCAAATAAAAGTAAATACAACTCAGTCTGATGAATCACCGCCGCTTGGAAATACACACAGAGGGCCTATAGACCACGTTTTTCTCCCCTCTTGATCAAACAAAAAAATACACTTCAGCACCCTACTCCCCATATGATTGTGCACAAAAAAAATTTCAGCATCACTTAATTATTGATATTTCATCAACACTTACACTCTTTGAGAAATAATGAAATTTGCTCTCACACGAGAAGAAGCGTATCAGTTGAAATCAGCATCAATCAGTGAGACCCACAGCCATCAGTGGGCAAACACTGCATAAGCACCACCAGGAGCGCGTTGAGAATTGTGCTGATCGGTTGTAAACTCTCGGGAGTCGGGACAGTCCTGGGCACAACAGTAACTCACGTTCCTGTTTCTTAAAGGGCCAGCGCAACATTTTATCACTAGATGAGAAGGGAATCTGTGCACACCATATGCACTATATACTTAATTAAGGGCTTTAATAGACAGCTTCACAATTTTAATATTGTCTTATTTTTCACCTGGTTACATTTTTTCCTGGAGTGTGTCTGCATACCGAACAGTGTTAGAGAGACTATTCCATAGATTAGGAGCCAAATATAAAAAGGATCTACCTCCTTTTGTGGATTTTGATATTCTTGGAATTATTAACAAGCCAGAATTTTGTGATTGTAATGAACGTGATGAAATACAGAGTGGTAGAAGGTCACTGAATACTACGGAGCTAGACCATTCAAACTTTGTAAGTAGTTATCAGAATTTTTTAATTAATACGAAATGTAACAGGTAGCCAATGTAACAATGATAAAATTGGGCTTATATGACAATATTCCTTGGTTGTAGTCAGCACTCTGGCAGCTGCATTTTGAACCAATTAAAGTTTATTTATTGAACTTGCTGGACATCCTCCCAGTAATGCATTACAATAATGTAGTCTTGAGGTCATGAACACATTAATTTGTTTTCGGCATCAGCAAAATACAGCATGTGTCACAACTTAGCAATATTTTTGAGGTGGAAAAATGCTGTTCTATAAACACTGGAAATGTGATTTTCAAAGGACAGATTGGTATAAACTCTAATGCAAATATAAAGTTCTTTGCTGTAGAAGACACATAACAGTACATCCATCGAGAGTCAAATTTTATTTTAGCGGCTTATTTTTAGAGGTTTTTGTCCAATAATTAGGACCTCTGTTTTGTTGAAATTTGATTTCACTGATACACTTTGCTAATTTGAAGAATTGTGAATTTTCAGTGGGTTTAGAAGAAATATAAAGTATCGTCGTCATAACAGTGGGAACTTATTTCATGACTCCTGATAATATCTCCCAGGGGAAACATGCATAAGGAGAAAAGAAGAGTCCCTAAAACTGATCCATATGGCACTCCATAATTAACTTTTTTTTTATAACTAAGGGGTAATTATTCTAATATTACGTGGTATGTATGACCTATAATGATAAACAACATGTAAAACTAAAAATTATTTATACTATAAGTATTTATATCTATGGGGTAACTATTCTAATATTATATATTATATATATTACATGGTATGTATGACCTACTATGCTAAACAACATTCTTACGTTTATGAGCAATTTGGCAAGAACATACACTGCGTACCTTTTGTAATAATACATAGGTATTATATATATATATATATATATATATATATATATATATATATATATATATATATTATGAATTATTAATATTAAGAACCTTATGAAAGTGTATTGCATACAGTCCATCTCAGCTGCGAGATATGCCACCAATTATAGCAATACATTTATTGAGACAAATGGGAAACAAGATGTTCCTTATATCTTCTGTGTGCATTGTGTGATTTTGATGAAAATTCAGCTGTATGTTTGGATATGGGGGCTGATAACATTGTTGCAGCTATTATGGGTCACGGTCATAGTGTCACCAACTGGCAGTAGGAAGTATGGCTCTTTTAACAAACTTTGAAATAGACCTCATGCATTTATGTGAATTGCTTCTTTTTAGAATAATGTCAAGACACTGCTGATGCAAAATTGTAAATTAATATTTGATATCTTAAATACTGTTGCCATGGCAATGCATTAATTGGTATTATTCTTTTCTTCCTGTATTTGGGTGTTTTTCAGGCATTTGGCATGCTTTTTTTATTCTTATTTTTATTTCATTTTATTTTCGTTTCTACCCAATATGGAATGCCCAATTCTCAATGTTTTCTAGGTCCCCATGGTGGCCTCAATCCGGGTGGCGGAGGATGAATCTCAGTTGCAGTCTCTGAACTTTTAAATGCTCCTCCTAGGGGATCCATGAGACTGTCACCACATTTAGACAATATTAAGCCAAGACATTGAAGATGCTAAATTGTGAAAAGATTTTTTATATATCAAATGTTCTTGTCATGGCAAGGCATTAAATTAATGGCGAAAATGGGAAACAGGAATTGTCACATCTCTTCTGTGTGCAGTGTGTGTGATTTAGATAAAAACTGAGATGTATGTTTAGTCTTGGGGGCTTATCACATGGATGTGACTATTTTGGGTCATGATCATAGTGCCACCACCTGGCAGCATGAAGTGTGACTCTTAAAACACACTTTAAAATTGTCCTCTAATATTTACCAAAATTGTTTAGAATAATGTCAAATGCCAAATGCATGTCCACTTTGCATTGTTTTTGAAAGCCACCAGGTGGAAATTGACCCATGATGTTTGGGCCAGTCATCATTGCTTGTAGCTATATTTTTCAGTTACAATTATTATTTGTATTGTTGTTTAAGTCACTGCAAAAGGGGCAAGTGGAAGAAGGAGAGAGTAAAGTGTTTGCATTTGGTATGATTTTTTTTACCATGTTGTTATTTTTATTATATTTTTGTTACGTTTGAAGTGTACTTTGAATTTAAAAATATATCTGGTTTAATTTGTTTGTGTTTCAATAAAGGAATAAAATGTTTTAAAATCAATGTCAACCGATAATTCCAAATAATTGCATACAGTGCATTTGCACTACCTTCTTTTGAATGTGCTCTCTTTGTTTATATGACTGGTGCTTGACAGGAAATGGACTGTATAATAGGACAGAGACGTGCCGGGGTAGAACCTCCACTGACCCGATTAGCGCCTGGTGTGCATGATTTTGTCAAACCCACTTCTGCCAAGACTTAGCTCATGCTTGCAAGAAAATACCAACACTTCATGGCCATGCCCACTGACTTTGCGCTTACGAGTTAAGGGATTGCACTGCGCTTACGCACCTGCACGCTAAAAATAGGGCCCTGTGTAATTCAAATCATGTCACTTTTAATGTATATATATTGTTTTTATTACAAATATATATTTTTTCAGTTCTGCAGTTAAGAATACAGAACCGCAGACAGCAAAATGAACTCATTGCAGAGTCTGGTGAGTTTGTGTGTTTATTTTTGAATTCTGATCAGTTTGCTTGACCAAGACACTCTCATAAAATTTATTTACATATCCTGCATTACCAAAATGTCACTTTTGTACCTTATTTAAAGGACATTTAAAAATCACTCTGGTGATTCTGAATTGGGTCAGAATTGAGGCTTTGATGGAATGAGTTTATGAAAATATCATAAGAGTGATGTTTTGGTGAAGTGGGATGAAAATGTTTCCCATTTTGTTCATTCTCTTTTTCCACTCTGTAGGTATAAAGACCGATGTCCCTGATAAAACTGGAGAGAAAGAAGTCAGCAGTGGCTTGGTGAGCAATTTATTATCTCTGTGTAAAGTAGGAAAGCAAGAATTACATTGTACAGTAGCTGTCCTACAGAGATACTGCACCTTTTCTCTATCATCCAAGATAGGTGATTAGCAAAAATCACTTACACTGCCTGACCAAAATTTTAGCAACTTAAATAACTTTAACTTCATTTGAGGGATACATTCCATACTAAAACATTCAATAGTTGGATCAAATGGTTTCCTTATTTGAGTTGCTGTTATGACACCAGAAGATTTGAATGCCATTGTTTATTTTGAAACTGCTAAAACATTGAGCCAATGTAGATAATAAGCAAAATACTCACAGATGCCAAAATTATCTGAGAACAGAGTTGGTCTTCAACCTCTTTAGCATAATGTAATATTTGTAATTGCATGTCTAGTTACTGTCACAGACTATTAGTATTAGTTGTGAAACACTTTTAGCACAGCTAATTATGTTGTAGTAAGACAGTAAACAGCAGATGTTTCAGCATAATTACTGTCAGGAGAAATAAAAAAAATGAGAAATCTCAGAAGCTTATAGGGGGATTTGACCAATAGGATTGCCACATGACCAGAATTTTTAAGATCGTCCCGGTTTTTGGCCATCTGTCCTGAAAAATGTAATTCCATTCCAGGATGCAAAATGCCCCAAATTTCAATATTTTCCCAATACATTCACACATATGAACCCATGTGTTGAACTATGCAAGGAGGAGAGTCAAACACATTGAATCATTAAAAAGATTAATTTTAGTTAACTGGTTTGTTCGGATGCGTGAAACTAAGATTTTTCACTTTTGTGAACAACAATCCTTTACTGTTTAGTCTACGTATGCTTTAATGTTCTAAAAAAAACAAAAAACATGTGTGTCCTTCCATTTACTGTAAGATCTCTTAGGTTCAGGTTGCCCAAATACAAAACAAACATACAAAAACAAACAAACAAACAAAATATATTTTTGAGCAAATTTTTATGTACATTTATTTGATTTCCTTTGAATTAAATGTACAAATGTTTATTTATTTCATAGACAACTTTATACTTTTTACATAAATATTTGTACATTTTAAAAATTTGTTCAGTGTGAATCGTAAACCAAAGAAAACTGCTTAGGGCCAGAATAAGTAAATAATACACACACACACACACACACACACACACACACACACACAACACACACACACACACACACACACACACACATTTAAATTTTGTAACAAAGTTTCATAAAATTGAATTGAGTTATATTTAACTAAAATAAATAAATTAAATATTTTAAGTTTTATTCAATTGTGTTAAAAATTACACAATTCATTTGATGGAATTAAAATGCTAAAAATAAGAATTTTTTTTCATAACCATATCAAAAAAGGAGTAAACAATCATAAATAATATGTTTTATTTCTTGTATGATGGCAAGCAACACATTTTTCATTCATTGATCAGGTGTACAGAAATTTTACAGGGCCAAGTTGGCAACCCTAGTCACAAACCAAAGTGAATAGTTCAGCTTGGGTCACTTCACCTTTATACTTTCTTTCAGAAATACTATTGGTAATACATGTTTACATTTTGTGTTGACATTCACTGATGATGACTGGGTTATTTCTCAATGCAGCATTGGACAGAGGATGGCACCATTCAGAAGTCGCCCCCTAGTGGTCTGAATGTTCAGACTGCACCAGGTGAAATGCATCAGCTGTGGCCATTGAAGTTTTACAATATTTCCTGACCTTCAGTCATAGAAGAATATCCCAATACCTGTATTGATCAAAGCCCTAACCTTAAAGCTGGAATGAGCATTTTTTTGTCCATTAGTTATTCATATATCCATTCATCGAGTCTCCATTAATCAAACAGCTCTTTGTGTTTCCAAGTCATTCAGCTGAAAGTCCTTCAGTATTGCACTTATTATTAGCAGTTTTCTGAATGACTGAATTGGACTACCTAACAACAAATAATTTAGTAAAAAATAGTTTATAGTGGCTTTAATATCGGTCTTGAAAATATTCCCGTTTTCTCTTCTCTTATTGTAAAACAGAGCAATTGATCTGCTATTCACATTCCCCATTTTGTCTCACTAATCATTTTGTTCTCTCACTGTTTCTCTCACTCTCTTTTTATGTCTCTCTCTCACATAGACAGGGGTTATGGTGGTGCTCATAGGCAGAAGAAGGCTCGTCTGTCAGAGGATCTAAGTGAGAAAATCCATAGACAGTCTGGACCACTTGATCTCCAGCAGAGGAATATTCTGCCTCTAGAGAACAGTGAGTCATTTAACTGAAATGAAGCCTAATAAACTGAATATAAACTCAAACATTTAGCTCCTTAATATACAGTACATAAACACACTATAAAATGCACACTACACTTTGTAATAATAATACATTTTAATGCATACAATATTGTGCATATAATACTTTCTCATTGTAATTATACTTTTAGCTTATTACACCACCTCAACAAAGTGATAGAGCTTTTTTATCATTAAATGTGTCCAATTTTTATTTTTTTTATAAAAAGCTAAATTGATCAGTTACCAATGTCGTAAAAATGTGCTATTCACAATCAAGTTGTGTTGGATCTTAACATGTCGGCCCCCATGAGGCGACCCACTCCATGTTAAATAAAGCAGCTTTTATTAGTCTACTGATGTGAGTGTAGCACATGAGTCTTTATCACACATGAGTGTACATTATTTTAAGCATATAAGTACTATTCATTTATTTATGTGATTTTATTGGGAATAAAATTACTGAGTGTGTAACAAAAGCCATACATCTTTTTAATGAAACACTTGCGTAGCACATATTTCTCATTATATTGAACTTATTTCCAGAATTGCTGCAGAAAAGCTCACACCTGACCTGTTTTCCTCCTCATCCCCTTGCTTCAGCTCATTCATTGCCATCAGATGCCTTTGAAGATGACAATGCTTCTTCCCTCTCTGCATCTCCCGAACAACTCGGAATGCACCAATCTCCTGACTTCTCATCATCACCTGGGCTAGGCAGTGACCAATCACTGAGTGATGCGTCACCTGCTGCTATGCCCATCAGCCCAAACAGTGTACAGGTAAAGATGTTTTAAGGGACAGAAAACAAAGACACAGTATGCCACTATTTTTGTTGACATAGTACCTTTTACCTGTCTTCTTCAGATAATTTAAGTTGAGGTTAAAGTAGCTGGAAATAAAATGATGGTTGTTCCACATTTTCACCATTGTCAGTTCATCTTTTATAAGCAGTGCAGATTGGCGTTGCTCCCGGCAACTGAGTGCATCAGCCAGCCAATGACCATAACATTAAAAGGGTCAAACTCTATTTCAACGACTGGGAGACCCAAAGGGATGTACATGCCCTCCCAGACACTTCCACTGCTGCCAAAGGTACACATTTACACAGATATTTCCTCTACCCATTTCATCTCTCATCCACTCACTAATTTCTGTCATTTTTCAAAATTGTATTTCTTACATTCTCTCTTTGTATGCCTCCAAGCATAAACCTTCCAAGCCTTCAGCTCCACCTTCTCATTCCATTCTGGGTGGGTCCTTAACTTCATCCCACCCTCCACGGCCACGGAAGACTCGTGATTCTAAACCCAAAATGAGGAAGCTGAAATACCATCAGTACATTCCCCCAGATCAAAGGGCTGGGACTGGGAACGGAGCTGGGAACACTTCACAAAAGAATAACAATATACAGACTCCACCCACTGATTCCTCCTACTCTCATCTCTTAGAGCAACAGCAGGTGTTCTTACAACTACAGATTGTAAACCAGCAACAACAGCTCACTGTGACAAACAGGTAAACCACCAAAGTACTCATAAGAAAAACTATGAAAATGTAGGTTATTTACCACAAGAAAAAGAGATGCCCATGAGCTACAGCGGGTTTTTGCATAGTTGAGCTATAGCCTTCATCTCTCTGTCCAAGTATATGCTGTAAAATCAAATTAGTTGACTTTAAAAAAGCATGCAAACCAAAGTAAACATACTTATTTGGCTCAAGTAAAGTGAAATAGAAATTGCATGTGCTTCTCCAGAAAACTACATTTGTATTCAAGTTCACCCAATATTGTCTTCTTAAAGAGTACTACTTAATGATTTAAGTAAAGTTAACTACACTTAACTAGTTTCTGTGATTAAAGCAGCATAGTTTTACCTTTTCATTTAAATAGGCACATGGTGTAAGGAAGGAACATTATAACTGGGCACTGCATTCATCAAAGAGCACATTGTATGTCTCCTATTATTCTTCAATGCACATTTAACTGCAGTTTTGAAAAATACTATCATATGTGTAGAGTAAAATGTTTTGTATAGGGTCTGAGTTCACCAGAAGAAAGGCTAATCACCCTAATGGTGACCACACAAACATAACTACTAACCAAATACAACAACAACAAAAAAACAATAGACAAAAGAGCTAAAACTATATACATTTTTAATTACAATTATTATTATATTTCACTATAAGTTCCCTTGTCTTGACCAAATACACATCATTTATTCAAGCGCAAAGGCCTAGGGGAAATCCCAACATCCTCAATTTTGTACTTAATATTTTTGATTTATTAAATATATTTATAACTCAATTCCAAAACGTGGCATTTCAAGTAATGTTTAATTTGGTTTACTATGTAATGGTAACTTGTTTAAAACTATTTAAGGTATAATTCACCCAAAAATGAAAATTCTATCATCACTTACCCTCATGCCATCCTAGATATGTATGACTTTCTTCAGCAGAACACAAACAATGATTTTTAGAACAATATATAAACTCTGTAGGTCAATGCAATTCATGTGAATGGGTACCAAAATTTTAAAACACCAAAAGGACATAACTTAAGGAAAAAAGTAATACATATGACCCCCCAGAGGCTAAATCCATGTCTTCAGAAGTGATATTATAGGTGTGGGTGAAAAATAGACAAATATTTTTTTTAAGTCATTTTTTACTACATATCTCCACTTTCACTTTCATATTCGTCTTCTTTTGTTTTTGGCAATTTGCATTCTTTGTGCATATCGCCACCTACTGGGCAAGAAAGAGAATTTATAGCATGTTTCTCACCCACAACTATCATATTTTCTTCTGAAGATATAGATTTAACCACTGGAGGCTTGAGGATTACTTTTGTGCTGCCTTTTATATGCATTTAGGAGCTTCAAAATTTTGGTACAAATTTGTGTACATTTTCTATGTTCTAAATGGTGAAACTTTTCTTAAATATAGTGTTATCAGGAAAGACTAATTATAAATGTCAATATTACACTTCCAAACATCAGTGAACACCAACTGAAGATTTCCAGAACCACAACTCAAAGCTCCCCTCAGTCTGGAACATCATCAACAAGCCCCTCCACTGCTGATACGAGTCCCATGCACCAGGCAGAGTTACTTCCTTCAAACCTAGATGACCTAACAGTAAGCTCCGTATTAGTTAAGATGGCATTTCCTAATAGTTTATAAAAGAAATCTTTATAACATTTTTGTATTAACAATCTTTGGATAGAAATTTGGATATATTCAGTTTTTCCTCTTTCTCAGGTGTCAGTGCTTCGTCAGCAGTTACGGAAACGTGGACTCCCTGTTTCCGGCACCAAGCCTGCACTGCTGGAGAGACTTCGCCCTTTCCAGGTGTCTCGCCCCCCGGTAACCCCTGCTCCACTTTGCCAGCTAGGGTCCACAATAGAACCCACTCATCCCGCTGGCCTCAACCAAATCACCACCAGCATTGACACCTCTACCAGCCCAGCTCAGATTTACATCCATAACCCCGGTTTAGAAGAGCAAAGCTTGGCTGGTGATAGCTACTTCACTTCTTCTTCTGCTGGCTCCAGCCCCAGCATACATACCCATTCACCTTCAATGCCCTCTGGTGCCATGTGGAGGCCAGGCCAGGCAGTAGATGAGCTTAGTGTGGATTTTGAAATGAGAGAGTGGCTGAGGAGTAGACCAAGAGAAGGAGCAAAAGACACTCAGGTGAGGATAAATACTTAACTGTTGGGTGGGAGATCAATAACCTGGTTAAATTAATCATTGATTAATAATGTGATCTGAATTATTTGGCAAGAGTTGTATGATTTTTGCCTGTTAATTGTAATTTCCAAATTTCATGCAATCTGTATAAAATACTGCATAAGCAATTGCATTAAAGCAAGAAGGAAGTGAATTGTGAATTTATTTATTTTTTATTTTTTTTGGAGGGTTTAAACACACAATTGTGAAGTTTATAATTTTATAAAAGCACAAATTAATTCCACTGTTTAAAATCATGTATTATTTGATGTGTAAAGTTGGTTAAATTGTTTTTTTTTTAAAGGCATCTTATGGTTTTAGGGTTTGTTGACATTTGTCGCCATAGCAACGATTCACAAAGTTGTATAATTGGTTCACTTTACACAGAAAATGTTACTTAGCCATTTTATCACACTATCATATTAACATGCAAATTGTTTGAGTCTTCTGTCTAGGTCTATACTTTTGAAAAAGTTAGTATTTTAATGTTTACGGATTACCTACTGGCATATTAATGGCCTTTCTTTCAACACACTATCATATCAGTGACATTGCTTGACATCTTGTTTGTTTTAATTTATATACTGGTACATAATCCAATTTTAATGTGATATATATGTGGAAAACATTTCTTACATATATTGAGCTTGCATTCTACCCTGTTTTACTGATAAGCAATTTTAAGGCCATGTTGAATGTGTGCTCCTGCCTGTTAAGTAAGAGTCTGTGATACATGATTTATTTTTAGATTTTTTTTTAGAAGTCTTAAATTTGATTTTAGAAACTCTGCAGAAACCCTGTAGTAAGTGCCTCACTGCAACCTCGATTTTTGCTTTTTTTTATCCCCTTTTTCTTCCAATTTGGAATGCCCAAATCCCACTACTTAGTAGGCCCTCGTGGTGGCGCAGTTACTCTCCTCAATGCGGGTGGTGGAGGATAAGTCTCAGTTGCCTCTGCTTCTGATACAGTCAATGCGTGCGTGCATGTTATCACATGGCTTGTTGTGTATCACACCGCGGAGATTCCGCATGTGGACGCTCATGCTATTCTCCGCGATCCACGCCCCATTTAGAGTGAGAACCACTAATTGCAACCACGGGGAGGTTACCCCATGTGAATCTACCCTCCCTAGCAACCGGGCCAATTTGGTTGCTTAGGAGACCTGGCTGGAGTCACTCAGCATGACCTGGATTTGAACTCGTAGTCAGTGGCAATGCTCATTGAGCTACTCAGGCCTGATTTCTGCTTTTTTTTTTTTTTAAAGAAATGAAGGGGCAGGTCAAAATAAATGTTTGTGGTAATCAATATTATACCCCAAATGCTGTCAATTGATCTTAACTAACTGAAATTTTCCTTTCATTTGTTACATTTTCCTTGTATGTGGTATTGGCACTCTGTTAGACTCTTTATTTATTGTGAATCTACATAATCATTTGTTATTTACAAAGCTCTACATATCCCCCATCCCCTGCATACTTGTTTATTAAATGTTTTGGCAAATGTATGTATATTTTCAGCTGCCAATAATTGTGTAGCACTCTCAGCTCCATTTAACACATTTTACTCTGTTTAAATCACGTCAACAAATTCAGCAGTTTTCCCCTAAAAATCTGTGAAAAAGTCTTATGATAAGTACTTTAAATATTTGATATAGATTCCTTTTGTTTTCTACAGCTTTGTGGAGGTTCCCTTCATCCGTTCCTGCAACAGGACTCAGGATGCTCCAGAGGGAAACTGGACACAGATGGACAGGAAGCAATCTTTACATGCTGCACTGGTGATGGGAAAGTATGTAATTTAAGCATTTAGTGAGAGTATGACAGTATTGGGACATACTATTACAGCATAACATTGCATCTTAATACCACATTATTCATTCGCATCCTCTTCAGCACATGAGGTTTTGGGCAATATTAGCCTTAAAAAAACATGCACAGATGCATATTTCACCATTGAAATTAATAGTATTTTTCTTATTTATTCCTAATATCAGGTGAACTGTTGTCAGCTTTGTGATGTGATTGGTCAAGATTTTGATTTGCCTATGCAAATTACAGCCAGTCCAATACAAGCCTCACCAGCTGTCCGCAGTTTGGAGGAGGAGTTACAGGAGGCTATTCAAAGAGTGCAGGTAAGTGTATTTGTGTTCATGTGCAGTCTGCTGTCTGACAATTTACTAAGGTATGCAACTATTGATGTATTGATTGCTGTACATCAACAAGAAGTGACTTCGAACTGTGTTCGACTTCCTGTCCTCTTTTTCTTTCACCATGTTAGATGGACCCGACTCAATCCATAGATGACATTTTAAAGGAGACTATTGGTTGTTCAGGTGAGTGCAATTTGTACTGATGGCTCATGAACAACATCAGACATGCTGATCATTGTTGGTAAAAATGTCACTCAACATTTAACTAACATTTCGAAGACCATGATTTTCATTATGAAATAATATATTTATCTTTTAGATAACACTTCTCCCATGACAGATCTCCAACAATCAACCACTACTGTCCTGTCAAGCTCCTCCCCTGCCTCACAGTCCAAACAATCACAGTCCTCTAAGCTCCAAAAAGATGACAACTTCCTGTCCTCTCCTCTGTGCTCTTCGCTTCTTTTGGAGCTTCCCCCATCGCCTAACAATGCTTCGCCCCTTGGTTCTACCCCAGCTCCACTTCCCCCTCCTCCTATCTGCACCACTCCACCATCCAGCTCACTGTCCAGAAAAAGAAGGTCAGAGGTTCCTGTTTTTGACCCTGCTGACTGGCTGGAATCCTTGACCTCTGGCCTACACCCACTCTCACCTCATGCTGCCCCATTTCTAGAAAGTGACTTTGGCCTTGACTCAGACCTGAGTGTCAACAGAGTCCTCAAACTGATGGTGGAGCAATGGTGAGAAAAAGGCGAAGTGTGTATCAATATGTGCGTATGCCTAATTGTATGCATGATTGGAAATGTACAACCTGTCAAATCGTGGTCCCTAGAAAGGTAACCCCCTCATCCTCTTGTTCATTCTTCCATTTTTGTATCCATCCATCTCTGTCAACTGATGTGACCAAACAAATCTAACTGTCGTTGACTGCTAAGCTCTACTCCATGCAATGTCGAGAGAAAGAGATAGAAAAGGAAAAAAGAAAGAGATATGCTTTGGTAACTTGTATGGAACAATCCACAAATCTTTGAGCATGTGCACTACACTTTCATTGAGTGAAAAATTAATATATTATACAAAAAAGCAGGTTTCCCCATTGATTCGCCTCTTGCTTCAACGCCAGACTAACTGTCGGCATGTGGCAACTGTGTGGTGCAGCGGGAGCATCAAACAATCTGTGTGTTTTTGCAGGGAAGTGTATGCGCTCCACGTATGCATTAGTATGCTTTCCTTGGCTGCTTTAACTGTGTGTGTGTGTTTGTGTTAGCGCATACCCACTTGCCAGCATGTTCTGTATCTACACCGTAAATGAGGTGCATAAAGTACCCATTTGCAATTTTTTATGTTTATACTGGTGTACATTTTTTCCATTTCTTGCAGTGTTACACACTGTTCGTATCAAGTTATGTTCTGCTTTTTCTGGAAAAGTGAATCATATGGCTAGTGTTAACTCAAAAGCATCAGCTCAAAAAGGCACCTTCTAAATATTTAAGGGTACAATAACTTTTGCAACCTTTTTGCAGCAATATAGTACAAAACAATGCTGGTTTAAGGACAGTGTGTTCCTTTAGCTGGATTGCAAACTCAAATTAGGTATGGATTTCGGGGGGAAAACAGTCTTTTAAAGAAGCCAGATGTAATTTACTTGGAATCTAAATGTCTTGACCCTCCATTTATCAGCCTAAACAATGTGTATAAATTAACGAGTGATCTTTCAACCTTTACTGTTTAAAGTTTCTTAACGGGACCTATACAACGTCATCTACCATTGTTGTTTACATAAATTTGACCTTTCACCTGCCCGTTGCTGTTATGCACTGCTATGAACTAAGCAGTATGCAATATGCTTACAAGAAAGGCACAAGTATACAACACATTTACATATCCAAAGAAAGTTGTGAAAACATTGCAAACTCTTTTATTATTTACCAGTCTTATATGTGAAAGTTAATGTGTGAATAGGACACTGTGTTTGATAATCAAAGATATTGTCCAAAGTTCTGTGTTCACAAAGTTGCTGGAGAATCACAGCATTTGTGCAGCTGGACCTTGATGGTTCTCAAATGAGTTGGAATTTTGTTTTCTGTAATCCCATGACACCTACAACATAGGTTGCTTTTAAGCCAAATGTTGTGTCAGAATAAATCAATGACCAACCTACCAACCAAAAAGCAAACCATTTTAAGTGTTTGATCAAATATATTAATTGATATATTTATTGAATAATTAATTTAAACTCTTACCATCTATCCTCGTTAAAATCATATTGTAAACGTAAAACTGTAAAATTAAAGTCTTAATTGATTTTCACACCTGCCTTTTTCATTGCAATTTTTTAATGAATGAATGAATATTTAGTTTCAACAGTAGAAAGGTTGAACTTCATCCTTTTAATTTTCAATTAAAAATTTGCCACAAAATATAAGAAGGATGTATCAGAATGGGAATGTTGAAAGTAAAGTAAGTATACCTTGAGTGGATAGTAAAATGTCAAGGTGGTCATGGTGATCACTGAACTTTCTTCTTAACAGGAAATGTCTTACAGTCTTCTCATTCTTACCCATTTTCAGTATCTACAGTAGTAACTTGTTTCTGCTGTAAATGAGCGGAGCGATTGTTTACATTTCTGTTAAGTTCATTTAATTTCCAAGAAAGTCTACATTTGTAGATGGTTAGAATTTAGTGGGAGCTTGATTGCTGATCTATCTGCATCAGTTTTAAATTGAATTGTACATCATATGAATACGGGAGGCCTTTGAAGACTCAAAATAAAAGGTGGATGTAATGTGAAAAATATGGATCAGGCACATGACCACTAGTGAAAAGATCTGCTTTCAGAATTGAAACACTCCAAGCAATGATATTAATTCACACAAACTAACTATTTAGTTTTACAAAACCATGCATTATTCATAAATGTTACCTTTTGTCAAGTAGTTTCAGTTTCTTTGTGATTCAGTTTCTTGAATGTGTTAATTAGATAGCTCAAAATGTTTGACACAGGGTGTGAGCTCACTTATACAACATGACAAAGTCAGTATACATCGACATCAAAGAATATGTCACATTGGTCACATTAAAAATTACGATTAATGGTGAGAACATATTCCTGTTTTGATAAGATTCATGAATATTGTTGTTTATGTGATACTGATAGTGTTTTAGTTTGCTTTACTGCAAATAATTATATTATTTTACAGTTTTATATAATTTTTGTAATTGACCGAAATTTAAAGCGGAGTAATGATTTCATACGAATGCGCAGAACGCTAGATCACTAAGGAGACTGTTGATGTCAAGATTTATAGTGAAAAGGGAGTTACATTTTGGTCTGTTCTCACCCAAAACCGACTGGATCGCTTCAGAAACATAGATTAAACCACTGGAGACTTTTATGCTGCCTTTATTAGATTTTTGGAGATTGAAAAGGTCTGATTACCATTCACTTGCATTGTATGGACCAACAGAGCTGAGATATTATTTAAAAATATCTTTGTGTTCAGCAGAAGAAAGTATTACACATCTGGGATGGCATGAGGGTGAGTAAATGAGAGAGTTTAAATTTCTCGGGGGAACTATCCCTTTAAAATATCAGCAATATTGTTATATAATTGACATTGTCCTACATGCATTGTAGATATTTAAACGTACAGTGTTATTATGAAAGATTAACAAAGAAATATATATATTTATATATATATATATATTACTCTTTTTGATTAGATTGTTTCCTTTTCATGGCCATTGTGGATGAAAGACATTACAAACAAAACTCTTTTAAAAAGAACAAGGCCTTTACTTAATAGTTTTACACTTGGTGGCAGGGTGTACTTGTAGGGGGGGCAACTGTATTATACATTAAATGTCCCATGTACACATATAAAACAATTTGCTGTTTTAATATTTGCGGACATGCAATTTTTTGGTGAAGACAAGCAAAGATTCACCAAATTTGAATGAAAATTTGAAATATATACACAAACAGGCTCATGACAAATGTTTCAACCAATTCACACTAACATTCTGGTTTTACCCGACAAACTGTAAGCCATTTTACCATGCTGTTCTTTAGAGTGACAAATGTAGTAAAATTCTTGGGTAATGGTAGGCTACATCAAGATTTTAATCAGTAGGCTCTAATCATTATGTACAGGACTTGTAAATGGTAACCAAATGGATACTTTTAAGGATTATTAAGCACATTTTTTAATTCAGAAGTTCATTTTTAAAAGGTCCAGTGTAACAAGTGAATGTGTAAATACATGCATCTATCTCAATTATCATGAGTTTAAAAAAACTGCATGCATCGTTATTATAAGTGACCAATAAAATGGATTTAACATGTTTTTTTTTATTTTTTATAATTATTATGTCTGTCAGTGTCTACGCACATTGAACGCGCTTGGTGTGTGACTCTTAGTGAATGCTGTTGCTAATATTAATACATTCTCCATTATTGAGCACACTTGTGCCTCTATCTTCTAATTGGTGCGCCACACATAAAGTATTTAATTGATAAATGCTGTTCATAAAGAGGATGTTGTGTTTGTTATCTTCCTTGTAAACTATTTAGTGCTTCTCTTGTATTTTGTTGGCAAGAGAAGCAACAAGATCAACTCTGAAGCTTTGTTACTCTCTCTCCCGGTGGGGTGTGTGTTTTCTTTTTATTCTTGGTCCTGTACCCAACAGTACCAATATTAATCTGTATATATTATTTGTGTAATAGTTATTTTTATTTCATTACTTGCAAATGCCAGAAGATACAAATCACACAACCACCCAGACTATTTCTCAAATAGTTTTCTTTATTAAATAACATCAGATTAAAAAGTCCAGGCTACAAAACATATACTGGGAAGGTAGAGGCAGAGAGTCTGCGTTGCACAGTAAACTCAAAAACACACAAGTGAACCCTAGTCCCACTCAATTCATTCACGATTTACCCAATTCACCACAACGCTATAATCATAGCACACCCATAGGACACACCCGCTCCCCTGCTCCCTTTCCCATTACAGCTGCCACACTGAGGACAGACAATTCACCCATACAACATTACACAGAATAAATTAAAACACTTCCCTTGTCCTGGATCGGCAAGACCCCTCCCTGGGGTATGAATGAAGTGCAGGAGAGGGTGATTCCCAGTGACCAACGAAGTCACACAAGGATAATATTCAGTCCCTGTCCTTTGGATGTGTCTGATACAATAAAGACCACTGTCATGCACAATAGACATATTACAGCAGGTAACGTAATGACATGTCATAATGTTTTCTTTTCTGAGGTTCCTGTGACACTAAAACAGCGATGGCCCTAACTCTGCAACACACCTAGGTTTCTCCCAGAGAACACAGCTTATCTGGCCATGTAAATGCACACACAGAGTTCTCACAGGGTTTTGAAGAGCGCGCATGTGCTAGCCGGCACAGACCGGATAAAATTCATGTCCCCGGAAGTAAATATAACAGATCAACAAACATCATTTCTGGGGTGATGAGTAGACAGTCCTCCTGCTGAATTTGATGCAGGAAAACAGCATTATGCAGTATCTGGATGGTCGAAAGCATCGCAATTCCAGATTCAAGAGAGAATGCGTGCGGAAGGTTTCAGGATGGATTAACATATACGGTGCTGGTAGAAAGGGCTAAAACAACTGTACCACAAACCAAGGAAACATAATTCCGATACTATAGACACAATGCCTTTACAAAACATGTGCACAAAATTTTAACTGGTCAATTTGTGTACGTCGAACTGATTGGCAACCTGTCTGAATTCTCCACAACTACCTAGCTTGTAAAGAGCAATTGCAGAGGAGCATGCATGGTATGGGGGCATTGGGGCTCATCACATTCTTTAGTTTATTACATAACTTTACAAATGAGCTCAATGCCTAATTTACAAATGCCTAAAAATTAATATAGTTTGCGAAGTGTACATGACATGAATGTTATGCCTTGATCAGTGAGGATTTCCTTTGGAATCCCCACTGCGAGATAATTTTGAAGAGTGCCTCTGCAACACTACGTGCTGAGATGTTGTGCAGTGGCACTGCTTCCAGATATCGCATTGCATATTCAACCGGAAATAATAATCTGGTGTGGTTAATGTTTTTTTGATGAAGTTTTTGTTACTTGTACTAAAATAGCAAAATAATTGGCCAGTTTTAGACCTAAAATAAGATGCCCTTCCTTCTCTGAAAGGCATGGCGCATGGGCAATGAAGAGATGTAGGAGTTATAATCATAAGCAGGACAGTACATATACCCCTTTATTATGGAACAGTTATTTATAAAGGAACATCAGTAAAATGCAAAGAAAAAAGAATATGGTTTTCTCGATTTTCTAATTTCAAATTCTTCCAATTTGAGACTAATCTCCTGCTGACTGAATGAAATACAGCGGTAAATGGTGGCTTGTCTGGTCTAGGTTATACTGTTATGAATAAACAGCCTGCATTCCAGGAGATAAATAGATGCATTTAGATATTCATGAGCTCATCATGCATGTATTATGTAAATGAAAGCTGCCACTGGCTCTGCCAACCCTAGGTCTTTCAGCAAACTTTCATTACTGCCATTTTCAGAAAAAGTGCAATAATGGTTAATCGGCATGTTAAGCAATGATTGTTTTCGACTGTCCACAGGCCATGTTTGGGTTTGCCAGGTCTCCATCTAGCCCAATGGTCAATGTCCCAGTGAGTCCATTTATAAATCAGCCACTAAACATAAGAGAATTGATGGGGTTAGTTATAATAACCATTTAGCACATTGCTGCAAAACCCAATGCAATTACACTCTTAATCAGCTGCACTCACTGACCCTCTGTTCCTCTCAGGTTGATGAGTCATCAGCATTATTGTAAAGGGGCTACCCATGGGGGAATGAGTTATCCTGACCTCCTCCGACAGTGATAAACACACAGAGATGAACATGAACACGCAATAGCCTTACTGAGACATACTGCTACACATGTTTACCACCACGTCTCACTTTTTTTTTTCATCTTTTTCCTGGTCTTCAGGTCTGTATTAAAATCTGTTAGCGATCAGTTGGGTGAGACTTATATCCCACTTTTTAGAATGAGCTTAGAATTTACATTTAACTCATTCTAAATGGGTTTGTTTTGACACTTCTGTTGCTATTTGTCATGTGAATTTAAATTCTTAGAACTACAGCAAACATTCAGAAGACTTAAAGTTGACATTGTTTAGATTAAATCTAGATTTCTGTTGATTAATCTGTATTATAAAAAGGATAGTTCCAGTCTTGGCTGTTGATTGGTCAATAGCCATGCTTATTCACAATAAAGCACAGCTAAGTGACCTCTTCACTGAGCAACCATTTGTATTACTGTGCAGGACCCATAGCTCATCGTTATTTTTGTTGCATACCAATTTTCTGTTACTGTTTACCAGAGGTGGCAGCAAGTCACACATGTTCAAGTCTCAAGTCTTAACCATCAAGTCTCGAGTGCAGTGCAGTGCAGACAAATCAAGTAAGTCAGTGACTCACCTCAAGAAAGTCAAATCGAGTCCTGATGTGTTTCAAGTCGAGTCAAGCCACAGGACTAAAATAAAGAGGTACTTTTTTTTTTATAAATAAATATGTATTTTTGCTCTGAAAAGATGAACTTATATACATATCTTTACATTAAATTTTTTACATGAATTGTATAACAGTAATGTGTTATACTATATACACATATATTAGTCAATTGCATTAATGAACATGCACAATATTTTTATCTTGTTCACTTAAAAATAATGTGAATACTTCTAGATACCTTATTATACAAATTGTTTAGATTTTTAGAATTAACCAGTTAATATACACTGCGTATATGCTGTGTAAAAATGCCATCAGATTTTCACATTGATCTAACAAAAACAGCAGGTGGGCTGAACGAAAATGCAAATTCACTCATTGACAGTAGGTGATGCGTATGCAGCAGAAATATAATAAAAATAAATATCAATTTCGGCAAACACTCAGAATACACAATATCGACAGACGCCAACACTGCCCCCCACCTGCTGGTGGCGAGGGTGGTTTTATCCGCTCTCCCCGTGCTCACTGGAATTAGAGACAGGTGTTAGTCATGGAGTTGATGTTGATACAGTAGAAATTCTTCAGCAGAGCGATGACATCTCAGATCATTACCTCATCTCTTGTTCGTTGTGTAAGATTATGCATGCAATTCCAGCAACATGATTTGAAACATTACACACAGCCTTTCAGTTTGGAATGTTGCAACGTCATAAATTACCGGCAGTCAGCCGGAACCCACACAAAGTGAAACCAGGCTGTTCTGTGTAAGGTTACAAGGACCATCAGGATTTGCACAACTCTAAGACATTTCATCTTAATCTAGCCTTGCTAGATAATGCTGAAAATCGCTTTGAACTGTGGTAGCGTTTGTACCTGACAAATGAATGATTATAGACAGAAGGACCTCTTTAAAATGTGTGTAGCGATGTGCAATAACCTATAATTGATAAATATAATCTTAAATTTTGAATGATTCATCTCATTCTACTAAGAATGGTAACTACAGTATAAGGGTTAACTTGATAAAATACAATGATGTGTAAAACCAATATGATTTTGTAACCAGGGATTTTCACGTTTTATTCCCTACACATATAACAGCCATGAAAAAATTCATATTTGGCATGCAAACATTTGTTTGGTTACATAGAGAAAGCTGATGACAACGAATACCATGTATCTTATACCATATGCAAGATATAAATTTCATGATTAAATATGCACTATATTTGAGCGGGAAAATATTGAGAATCTCTAACAAAGACTTATAAATCAGCTATCAGAAAGGACAGCCCAGTCGACCATGTCACTCTCAAAAGTCACTTCTGATTGGCTCAGGACACCTTTGAGGATGTGGCCAATTTCAGTTCAGATATTTCCAAACAGGAAGAATACTGCCTCTTTCTCTTCTCCGGTCTCTTCTCTTCTGCCTTCACATGCTTCATTCGCGCTGACTCTTCCCATGTGAGATCCACGGAAGCTTGGGACTCGATGTCCCAAGAAGGAGTGAGAAGGCCTTGCTTCACAGCTAACCTCACTAATTCATACAGACAATAATCTTGGATCAAACAGAGATAAAAACATTGACAGAACGAACATTCAACCAAGAACCAAATATAAATGGTTCTTAAGATATTGTCAACAGACTCCATAAAGTTCATTTTCACTGTACTGATCGCTCTTTTCAACTACCTGTCTTATGTATATGTGTTAGATTAGATTTATGTTTAGAATAGTAATAAAGTTTGTCTGTGTTCAAAGACGACGTGACTGTGGTATATTCTGATAAATAATCTGATCCATGTTTCTAAAAGATTTCGCTTCAAAGCTGTACCTAAATACATATTCAATTATTTTCAATAAGCCATGAGAATAATATCACTCCAATAAGTGAATTAATCATAATTCACTTATTAAAACTAATTCCTTACAGTAGAAATTGTGAGCTGATACAACAAAATGTTTTCAGTGGTGGAAAATCTATTAAGACAAATAATCTAGTTATTTATAATTTATCTAATTTATAATGGTTGTTGAACGCGACTAATTTCGTTATAAATTTCATTACCTAATAAGGTACAATAAGGACAGTTTAATTTAGTTCATAGCTCATATATTTCAAGATCCTAAATTTCCTTCTAAATTTAGCATACCAAATATCCTTACATATAATGGTGGTAGAATGCATGCAAATTACCCTAATGGTGGTTGAATGCTTGCAAAATACCCTACATAACTGATCCCGTCCACATCTCTAAATTATATATGTAATACCCTACAGTTGCGATCAGCTAATGTTACAAAATTTTTCTCACAAGCAACTTCAATCGTTCGCTGTCATAGGTCATGAAGAGCTAACAAAACTTATCGAACATCAAAATCCACAACATGTATGTTAGATCCAGTACCATCTAAGCTCTTAAAAGAGGTATTCCCTGTAATCTCAGAACCTCTTCTTAATATTAACTCCTCGCTATCCATAGGACATGTCCCAAGAAACTTAAAAATGGCAGTTATGCAAACTGCTGAAAGGTTGTTTTGTTCACTGTATAAACTGCGCATTGCCAAACAGCTGAAGTTTCACTTACTGCCCTCTGGAGTAAACAGGTGGTACTACATTTACATTTACATTTATGCATTTGGCAGATACGTTTATCCAAAGCAGACTTACATTGCAATTATTACAGGGACAATCCCCCTGGAGCAACCTGGAATTAAGTGCCTTGCTCAAGGACACAATGGTGGTGGCTGTGGGGATCAAACCAGTGACCTTCTGATTAACAGTTATGTGCTTTAGCCCACTACACCACCTCATTGTTATATGAGGGACTTTCCCTGTCTCTCACTCACTCGATGTTGTGACACTAGGGGTCCCTATACTAAATGGCACATGTGCTGAACCATGTCATGAGGTATGGTGGAGCAGATATGGGCAAGCTGCTGCATGCCTCACAGCGAGCGATTGACCACGTTGTGTTCCAGCGTGTCAGGTAAGGTGCCTTCCTGGTCCCGTTGAGGGTTGGAGGAGAGCACTTACCAGAGGAGGCTACAGACGTTGGCCTTTCCTGATTCTGTAAAGCAATTTCCCACCGAGCAACTGATAGACTAGCGATGGGGAAGTGCTCTACCCTCTCCAGGTGGGACAGTACTATGGAGACCACATCCTAACAGAGGGAGGTTAACATGTGGAGAATACCTCACATGGAATTACCAACTGGGAAGTTTGCATATGGAATGAAACCCCTGGGGAGAACCCTATATATGGAGAGGTTACATAGCCACAGGAGCCAAGAGGAAGACTCAGAGTTCACCGTCAGGGAAACCGAACTGTGGAAATATATCATACAGGAATGCCGAGGGGGTAATTACCAAGTATGGAGCACTGAGCCCAAGTACATGGGCTCACCTGAAAAGGGTCATACCACGAGTACCGGACCTGCCGGTATTACTCCTCTGCCAATTTCTTCAATGGACAGTGCTTAAGAAATCGAGAAGGTGTCCAGGGTTCACCAGTTGTGGGGAACTGTTATGGACAAGACAGCGCACATTATCACCTTGAGAGTGTAAAGGCACTAACGCAAGCAATACACCCATCCATCTGCTTGACCTTTACCTGTTGGTGCTCAGTAACTCTCGGGCCAAAACCGGTTCTATGCGGATGTTGTAGAACATTGCAAAGCTATTGGGTGTAGCCCAACCTGCTGCTCTGCATATATCTATTAGAGAGGCACCATTCGCCAGTGCCCAGGAGGACGCAACACCTCTGGTGGAGTGCGCCCGAACTCCCAAGGGGCACAGCAGGCCAGGCGATTGGTAAGCCAAAGATATGGCATCCACAATCCAATGGACCCTTCTGCTGTCCTCCAAAACAGACAGAGAGCTGCTCTGAGCATTTAAAGCTCTGCGTGTGGTCCAGATAGATGCGCAGGGCATGAACTGGACACAACAACAAAAAGGTGTTCCTCCTCTGAAGGGAGTGCTTGCATGTTCACCACCTGATCCCGAAAGGGAGTGGTGGGAATTTTGGGCACATAACCCAGGAACTCCAGGCATTCGCTGGTGACAGAGAGCACCTGCAGTTCCCCAACCCTTTTGATAGGGATGAGCACTAACAGGAGGTCTGTCTTCAGCGACAGAGTGCTGAGCTCGGCCTGCTCCGGGGCTCAAATAGGGCTCTCTGTAAGGCCGATAGTCATATGCAAGGATCCTTTTTGTGGACTTCAGTTTGTCTTTCAACACCATCATCCCAGCTATACTCCAGACTAAATGAACCCAACTCTCTGTTCCCACCTCTATCTGTCAGTGGATCACCAGTTTTCTGACACACAGGCAGCAGCTAGTGAGACTGGGGAAATTCACCTCCAGCACCTGTATGATCAGCACTGGTGCCCCCCAGGGATGTGTGCTCTCCCCACTACTCTTCTCCCTGTACAACAACGACTACACCGCCAGTGACCCATCTGTCAAGCTTCTGAAGTTTGCAGATGACACTACTGGCCTCATCCAAGATGACAGCGGGTCTGCATACAGAAGAGAGGTAGAACAGCTGGATGTCTGGTGTATTCAAAACAACCTGGAGCTTAACATGCTCAAAACAGTGGAGACTGTTGGAGACAACACTGACCCCGCTCACCATTCTGAAAAGCACTGTGGCAGCAGTGGAGTTTTTCAGGTTCCTGGGCTCTACCATCTCACAGGACCTAAAGTGGGAGACCCACATTGACCACAATGAGGCACAGCAGAGGTTGTACATCCTTCGACAGTTGATGAAGTTCAACCTGCCATAGGCACTGCTAATCCAGTTCTACTCAGCAGTTATTGAGTCTGTCCTCTTCACTTCAATAATTGTCTGGTTTGGTTTAGCTATGAAATCAGACATCAGAAGACTACAAAGGACATAATTATGTACAATACACAGTTTAGTCCATTTATATTTATATTTATATTTATATTTATTCCTACCTCTTCTGCCATTACATTCCCTTGCACTATTTGTATATAACAGATTTGTATTTGTACATGTATATATATATATATATACACACTCACCTAAAGGATTATTAGGAACACCATACTAATACTGTGTTTGACCCCCTTTCGCCTTCAGAACTGCCTTAATTCTACGTGGCATTGATTCAACAAGGTGCTGAATGCATTCTTTAGAAATGTTGGCCCATATTGATAGGATAGCATCTTGCAGTTGATGGAGATTTGTGGGATACACATCTAGGGCACAAAGCTCCCGTTCCACCACATCCCAAAGATGCTCTATTGGGTTGAGATCTGGTGACTGTGGGGGCCATTTTAGTACAGTGAACTCATTGTCATGTTCAAGAAACCAATTTGAAATGATTCGAGCTTTGTGACATGGTGCATTATCCTGCTGGAAGTAGCCATCCGAGGATGGGTACATGGTGGCCATAAAGAGATGGACATGGTCAGAAACAATGCTCAGGTAGGCCGTGGCATTTAAACGATGCCCAATTGGCACTAAGGGGCCTAAAGTGTGCCAAGAAAACATCCCCCACACCATTACACCACCACCACCAGCCTGCACAGTGGTAACAAGGCATGATGGATCCATGTTCTCATTCTGTTTATGCCAAATTCTGACTCTACCATCTGAATGTCTCAACAGAAATTGAGACTCATCAGACCAGGCAACATTTTTCCAGTCTTCAACTGTCCAATTTTGGTGAGCTCTTGCTAATTGTAGCCTCTTTTTCCTATTTGTAGTGGAGATGAGTGGTACCCGGGGGGGTCTTCTGCTGTTGTAGCCCATCCACCTCAAGGTTGTGCGTGTTGTGGCTTCACAAATGCTTTGCTGCATACCTCGGTTGTAACGAGTGGTTATTTCAGTCAAAGTTGCTCTTCTATCAGCTTGAATCAGTCGGCCCATTCTCCTCTGACCTCTAGCATCAACAAGGCATTTTCGCCCACAGGACTGCCGCATACTGGATGTTTTTCCCTTTTCACACCATTCTTTGTAAACCCTAGAAATGGTTGTGCGTGAAAATCCCAGTAACTGAGCAGATTGTGAAATACTCAGACCGGCCCGTCTGGCACCAACAACCATGCCACGCTCAAAATTGCTTCTTTCCCATTCTGACATTCAGTTTGGAGTTCAGGAGATTGTCTTGACCAGGACCACACCCCTAAATGCATTGAAGCAACTGCCATGTGATTGGTTGATTAGATAATTGCATTAATGAGAAATTGAACAGGTGTTCCTAATAATCCTTTAGGTGAGTGTATATATATATATATATATAAAACACACGCTACCGGTCAAAAGTTTTGAAACACTTACTCATTCTTAATTGGAATTTGTTTCACATTTTAGAATAATAATATAGTCATCAAAAATATGGAATAACATAAATGGAACTATGGGAATTATGTTGTGACTAGACAAAATCCAAAAAAATCAAAACTGTTTCATATTTTAGCATCTTCAAAGTAGTCACCCTTTGCTTAGAATTTGCAGACACGTACTCTTGACATTTTCTCAACCAACTTCTTGAGGTATCACCCTGGGATGCTTTTTAAATGGTATTGAAGGAGTTCCCATCTATGTTGGGCACTTATTGTCTTCTTTTCTTTATTATTTGGACAAGTCATCAATTAAATTTAGTTTTATAATGAAATAAATTAATATGGTGGCACAATTATATTTTTGTCTACAAAACTAATTTCAAATATTTAAGTGTACACTTTCAGAATTTTTTTTTTTTAAGATCATGTGAAAAAGTGTTTCAAAATTTTGACTGGTAGTGTGTGTATATATATATATATATATGTGTGTGTGTGTGTGTGTGTGTGTGTGTATTTCTTTTTCTTTTTATTCTATTTTGTATCATTTCTGTCTTGTTGTATTGTATGTGCACTGGAAGCTTTTGTCACCAAGACAAATTCCTTGTATGTGTAAGCATACATGCAATAAAGCTCATTCTGATTCTGATTCTGGAACAGCATGATTCACCTGACCTCTCCTTTTGCCCTTCACTCTTTCACCCCATCCTGCCCCTATATTTTTCTTGTTAACGTGTTTTTTTGTTTGTTTGTTTTGTCTTAAGCACAGTGAATCACTAGACTAGAGGTCAGCACATGAAGCAGACACACACACATGGAGTATTTTAGTGTTAGCTGAGTGAAAAGCACATTATGGTGGATCTGTTGTCCCTGCTGGATGCCTGTTTGAACAGGTGGAACCATGGGGGCCAATAAAACACAGAGAAAATGATTACATAATGACCAACACATCATTACCTTACATATGTCAACACCGGCCAAGCATACAAGGTCAATACAGCTTAGTACCTCTCCTTCTGTCAGCCAATCAGTTCTGTTAAGCATGAGTCTGTTTATTCAAATAGAGTTATTTTACTCTCTCTCTACAGACAAGTACTTAACGCTCTGTTTGTGAATGACTATGCTTTTTTAAGCTCTGAAATGTAATGGATTGCAATTTGAATGCAACAAATTTGAATGCAATAAATTGTAGTGGAGATGCAAGTATGAATTTGCAGGTCAGATTGCAAAGAAAGGAGGGATAGAGTTTGAGAAGAGGTAGAAAAGTCTTTAGGAGTGTAAGGAGGAGAAAAAAGACAGAGGGCTCACTGAGTCCCAGGAGCTTTGCCTCTTGAGTTAGTGATTATAAGCTCTTTAAGTGTGAAGATAACAATCTGAACAGCATGGCAGAAGTGAGAGTGAGAGTGAGAGAGAGAGAGAGAGAGAGAGAGAGAGAGAGAGAGAGAGAGAGAGAAGAGAGAGAGAGAGAGAGAGAGAGAGAGAGAGAGAGAGAGAGAGAGAGAGAGAGAGAGAAAGGGAGTAATTACAGTCTCAATTAAACAAGAGAATCTGAGATTAGGTCAAGAGCCCTATCACACTACATCACTGATACAAATCTGCCACTCCATCTCTCCCTTTGTCTTGTCACTGTCTGTTTTCTCAAACACTCATCCCCCCCCACCCCCACCTAAAAAAACAACAACAAAAACCAGAAATGTTTTCCCCTCTAATTTTGGTTGGTAGTAATTATTAGTTTTTCAGTATTACAGTTTGTATAAAAAATTGTGCCAAACCCGATGATTATAATATAATCATGAACATGCACAGAGAATCTTGTGAAAGTGCTTTAATGAAAGAAAACCTGTCCTTTTATACAAAATTAGTTAACAGAGTTGATGTCAGATATTTGCTTATTTAATTACTGATCATCAATTTGTGTGGAATCTTAAATTCTTATATTGTGTCATACGTTTTTCAAAATCACACAGAAGGGTAATTACTAGCATGCAAGCAGCAGCGAGAGAGGAGCAGGCTATTTTATTTATATGAAGTTTTTTCGCACCTGCATTCAAATCTACATCTTGATGTAATACTTGCTTATGATCACACAGCCAGATTTCATGAGCTGAATGGGAGGTTAAACACTATAAAATGTGACGAGACTCACGCTGGGCAGAGGTGGGTAGTAATGTGTTACATTTACTCTGTTACATTCACTTGAGTAACTTTTGGGGGGGAAATGTAGTTTTAGAGTAGAAGTGACTCTCACTCAAGTAAATTTCTAATGTTTTTTTTTGTACTTTTACTTCTTTACAATGTGTGGTGTTACTGTCGTTATATATGTATATATATTTATATTATATATGTTATATACATTATATATATATATATATATATATATATAGGTTTAATTTGAATTAATTTGTAATTTATTGAGAGATTATTGAATGGGACTTTTATGAGAGCGGAAGTTCAAAGCTGCGTGTGATGAGACGCTCCCACTTGAGTGATGAGACTGTCACTCAAGTCATCAGTGCAGCAGAATCAAACTCTTCAAAATGAAACACTTTATTCACTCCACTTAGTTTTTAAGTGTATATTTTTAAATTATAGCAGCAATACATCAGTGTGCTTTGTCCCGCGTGTCATAAGCAGTATTTATGCATTTACTCCGCGCCCTCGCGGGGTACAGGAAATCGCAGCTACTTCTGGCTGATTAACAGTATAAATCCATGTAAACATCCAAACTGAGTGGGAATAACTGCCATTTGAGTGGGAATAACTGCACAGGTGTGAGGACGTGAGGCAATCATGGTGACAAGAGTGGCTGTGTCCGCTATCGTTCACTCATTCACTATTTCCTATATAGTGAATGGCAGTTAGTGCACTTTCAGCAATAAGTTAGCAAAATTAGTGAATTCGGACTTGAGTGTCGGAGCTCTTTGGCTGGTGCAAATGTCACATATGAAATTTTTTAATCTTATTTGTTATTCTTATTAAATAATATATTAACACAATCAATCTTCATTCTGTTTGTCATTTGTAATATTTACTGTGTGTTAATATAAAGAGTAAACACATTTGCTCAAATAAAGAGAACATTTAAAAATGTATCTGTATGTTTTGTCTCTCTATATATTATTATGCTATTTTAATCAAGTACTGATTTGTCAAAAGTAATGTAATAAATTCAGCATTAAATAAAATATTGCAGGAGTGAAGGAAGCAGTAAACTCCTAGCTCGTACGTCTTCCCTATGGTGGATTGTGGGAAATGAACCATCATCGAGTGTACTTGAAATATACACTTGAAATTAGAGTGCATTGTAGTTAAGAATGAGTGAACAAAAGTAGGGAACGAGTGGCTCACTCAGAATTCAGACATTCCTACAAAATAGCGAAAACTCGAAATAGTGCACTGTATAGTGGATAGGGGGCGGTTTCAGTCACAGTGGGTGTTCCAAGACCGGAGCTGGTGCCCTACGTAGGCTGTATTCTCTGCATTTAGAGAGTGGCGGTACTGCTATACAGAACTAACAATCTAAATACTTACGACACTGAAAACTGTAACTACACTGAAATAAAAATCCACACAGGACATTAAAAGCTATGAAATAGCAAAATAAGGCATTATATTTCAGCATTATATATAATGTCCTTGTGGGACATTTTCACGTTTTCACTGTAATAATTACTAGAAATGTTTCCAAACCTGACCTTATTTAAATATTCATCCAAATCTGACAAGAGCCCTTAAAGGGTTAGTTCACCCAAAAATTACAGTTCTCATTATTTACTCACTCTCATTAACATTTGGCAGACACTTTTATCCAAAGCAACTTACAGAGCCCTTATTACAGGGACAATCCCCCCGGAGCAACCTGGAGTTAAGTGCCTTGCTCAAGGGCACAATGGTAGTGGCCGTGGGGTTTGAACCAGCGACCTTCTGATTAGCAGGCCTTTGCTCTAGCCACTACGCCACCACCACTCCTCATGCATACGTGTATGACTTTCTTTCTTCTGCTGAACTTTAAATCAAGATTTTTAGACAAATTCCTCAGCTCTGTAGGTCCATACAATCAATGCAAGTGACTTGAGCTAAACAAACAAGCATAAATTAGCATAAAAATAATCCATAAGACTCTAGTGGTTAAATCAGTAACTTCAGAAGCGATATGATAGGTGTGGATGAGAAACAGAGAAACAGATCACTTTCACATTCTTGTGTTTTTGGTGATTCACATTCTTCTCTGCATATCACCCCTACTGTCCAGCAAAAATGTACAAATATTGATCTGTTTCTCACCCACACCTATCATATCACTTCTGAAGACATGGATTAAACTACTGGAGTCTTATGGATTACTTTTATACTGCCTTATATATATACACAGTGTTTCCCATTAATTGACTAGCACGTCTCATAATAACATAAAATAAAATGTTGTGTTTTGCGCTCTCTCTCTCTCCTGCGCCAGGCAGTTCAGTCAGCTCCTTCCCCTCTGCTGTAAACTCACACGCTCACACACACACTTGCAGATATCTGCACTGGAGTATTCATGGATCTGACTAACATTATTTGGTTGAGGAGGATGAAACATTTTTGAGGTAAGTAACGTTAACCAGCCCTCTACATTGTGAGTTAATTACTTGCATATGCAAGTAAATTTCACATTATGCAACCAAAAATGTCTGTTATTAGCCACTGGCAACAAGAAAATATTAACATTTCACTTGCCAGTGATAGAGTTGTGTAGTTTCAAAGCACAGAGTCCCTTTTACTAAATAAAAAGCAGTTGATTAAGAAGCTGGATTCAGCCACGACTTTCCCTGCATGATGTCTCATGCGCGCAGGAAAAAACACTGGTGTCTCATTCAGTTGAACTCCGAGCATCTCAGGGAACCACACCGCGGATGTCATGTGAAGATGAACCACTTCTCAAGCACTCTGATGTGCACGCCGTCTACAGAGATATAAACAAGGTATAAACTTATTAATTTTTGGAATGCAAAGCACTCCAGTTTCACTTATTTCACACGCAATGTCAAATATCCGTGGTCATTATGAGTTTATTCATGCAGTGTTAATAACAGGCAGTGAGACAGAGATGCCCTGCTCTATTTCTGTGGAGATGATAATATCCAAGAAACAGAATATCGAAGTCTTCCTTCATGAGAAATAAGGGCTTTAAGAGATAATCAGAGAGCCTTAATATAATGTGTGAAAGTGAAGAATTAAGGCAGAAATATTTTACCTTTGCATAATATAATTAATATAATATAATATATAATATAATATAATATAATATAATGTAATGTAATGTAATACAATAGAATGTCATATAATAGCTATACAGGTTTACTGGGTTACAAAAGAAGCAAAAAAAAAAAATATGCACAATATGCACAAATATGTTTTTTATGACCGTTTGAATTTTTTCAAATGTACTTGTTCATTGAACTGTTGTATATAAGCAATATCACACTCGCAATCATGCTATATGGCCCTACATCAGCACTGCTGTAATTACCTATGGCACTCGGCTGGCCGACTCACAGCAGTGCTGATGTAGGGCCATATCACACGCTTGCTCGTGTGATATTGCTTAAAAAAAAAAAAAAAATATATATATATATATATATATATATATATATAATATGTGTATGTATTACATTTAACTATTATATTATATTTAAAACATTACAGTTCTGAAAATAATCTGCAAACAAAAAAAAAAAAAGATTTTAGCTAATGACAGCATGCAACCTGCTAAACTCTGCAGAAACCTTGACACCAAGCATGCTGAGGTAGTAGGAAAACCTCCTGAGTTTTCCCAAAGAAAATGTCAAGCCTTTCAAGGTCAGAAAAAAGGTTGAGAAATTAAATCTAAAGGCCACTGAATCCCATCGTGTACGTACTTTCTTTGACTTTGAAAACCCCTGAACTGAGAGAGATTGCTGAAATCACTTGAACTGTCCATGGTATGTTTAATAGTGAAAGAGCATTTCCACACCCACAATGCACTGATAACGTACAGGATTGGGACTGTACAGTTGTGTGTCCAGAAGAAAGCTAGTAGTAAGGCTAATTAAAAAAAAAAAAAAAAAAAAACGACTTCAGTTTGCTAGGATGCATAAAGATTGGACTGTGGAGCAATGGATAAAGGTCATGTGGTCTGATGAGTCCAGATTTACCCTATTCCAATGTGATGGGCGCGTCAAGGAAAAAATGAAATCATATGAAGTGATGCACTCGTCATGCATAGTGTATAGCTTGTATGTGTGTGTAGTAGGGTTGCAATGGTATGATATTTTCATGGTATGATAACCATCTCAGAAAATATCACGGTTTCACGGTATCGTGGTATACAGTATTACACAATTACTATTATCAGTGAAAACAGAAGGGTTATTTTCTTTATTAATTTTTGTAAGTATGTGTAAAAAAGTCTCCCTTTTGAAAATAAAATAAATAGAAAAAATAAGAAAGCTAACAGAATTATTATAATAAACCAAATTATAAACATGATAAAAATAGCATGTAACATGTTATATAACTAAAGAATGTTAGTTCCCCGTCTGTCGCTCACTTCGACGTTGTGTCGAAGAAGCGACACTAGGGGTCTCTCTTGAGTGCCGAAAAATGCCTCTGATCTATGAAAAAAGGCCAATGAGAGTTGGCGAACAGTATTTGCATACCCCGCCTCCGGATACGGATATAAAGGTAAGGGAAATACGCTCGTTCATTCAGTCATTTTCTTCGGAGCCGATGGTCGTGTATATGCAGTCAGCTGCGAATGACACAACTGATCCTGCTTCTGATCCTCTGACGCGCTGCTTTGCTGTTGGATTTACGGCGCACTTCAGTGGCTTTTCTCTTCACTGCCGGTGTGCAGTTTGCCCCTGGGCGCTTCGACAGCGCAGAGTTAAAAGAGTTGAAAGAGTGATTTTCTCTGTAAAAGAGTTTATTTCTCTTAAAGAGCATTACACAACGGCGTTGAACGTCCTTTTCAGGACGCGTCTTTATAAAGATGTCATTTCCGCCCCTGTGTAGTTTCTGGATGCGGTGATTTCTCCCCACCTTTCTCGGTCATAAAAAGCTGTCTTGCATGCCTGGGCTGCGATCACGCGCAGGCAGCGTTTTATGAATGGTTCATGTTCTCAGTGCGAGAACATAGCCATTGCAACATTGCGGTCGTGCGGCTTTCTTTTGTAATGAGAGAAAGCCACTTCAGCCGCCCCCCCGTGCCTCGCCTCCTTCCTACGGGATTGACGCAGGCGCCGCGGGCGATGAACACGATTTGGGGACGATGACGGGCTCTGTTTGCCGGGTAAACCCCCTCGAACCACCCGCCTCCCCGGCACGCTTGTTTGCTTCCGTCTGTGCCTGGGATGAGCATTCTCTCCAGTGGTTCATCTTCTCAGTGTGAGAACATGGCCGTTATAGAATTGCGGTCGCACGGCTTTCTTTTGTAATGAGAGAAAGCCACTTCAGCCGCCCCCCGCGCTCCGCCTTCTTCCTACGGGATCAAGGCAGGCGCAGCGGGCGATGAAGGCGATTTGGGGACTATGACGGGCTCTGTTCGCCGGGTAAACCCCCTCAAACCGCCTGCCTCCACGGCATGCTTGCTTGCTTCAGAATTGGATGACATCACCGCTGCATCGGAGAGCGTTACAGCGGCATCGGATGCTGATCACTCGCCTGGGCCGCCACCTTCTTGTCTGCCGCCCAGCCTGAGCCTGACACACGGAGATCCGCTATGCTTTCCCGGGCTGCTTGATCGGTCCCGCGGGCAGGTGCGCTGCTCACAGCCACGCCCCCCCCCCCCGGTTCCTTTCTTCTCGGACGTGCATGACGAGTTGAGCAAAGCCAAGGCTTCTTCGCTCCTCTGCTCTCACTACCCTCGCGGTGGAACGGCCCCAGACCGCTTCCACTATGCACGCCACGGCCCTTCCTGCAACCAACGCCAGGCCAAGGCACTTCAAAACTTGCACCTTGGGTAGTCCTGTTCTTGATGTGCTGCAGGAACTGCGCTGGATGACCAACCGCGCCCCCGGGCCACGGAGGTCAGAAGCGCCGGCACTCGAACAGGCGATGGCCACCCTTTGTGGTCCAGAAATGCATCTGTGGACTGGACCTGGTCGAAATGCGGGAGGTAGACAAGGCACACCTTCTCCCACACCCCCGTCTCCCAGCTCCGTCCATTCGGCGCCACCGTTGACGACTCTGCCCAGCAGTCCTCAGTGGTGAAGCAGACGGAGGCCACTGCACATCCTGCCCCGCCGCAAGCCTGCCGCCATGGGCCGAGCCCCGTCTGCTCGCCGAGGGCGTCCTCCTGCGGCTATGAAACACCCTGCTCCGCCTCAACCCGGGCCCAGCTCTCAGCCCCTACGTCGACCACTCCGCAGGAAGCAGACGCCCCCGTCTCACGGACCCTCTCGAGGACCCGGAAGGCTCCCAGGCTGTCCGTAGACGCTCAACTCAGGGACCAAGATGTTAGCTCCGGAGGTGGTAAGACCGCTCCGTCCCCGGTGGAGGGCCGGGAGGAGAATTTTTTGTCGAATTAGTTTTCACATTCTCATATTCTCTGTAACGAGCTATTTCCTTTTGTCTCTGGGTCACCTGGCCCGCAAATGCCGTTCTCACGGCAGTCTGCCACCAGATCTCAGCAGTCCCGGCTTCCTGGACATGGACCACCCGTCTCCAGCCCTACGACTGCCCCCCGGCCGGCCGGTTCCGACGAGTCTAGAGGACACCTACCTGGGACCTCCTCTTCAGTCGCTAACCCGCCCCCTGCCGGGTGTGCGGAGCAAGGTAAGTACTTTGAGTCTTTTCTCAGCACCCCAGCTGTGGGTCGCCCTGTCGCCGCCCAACGCTGCCCTACCTGCTCCGCCCCGCTGCGAAGCCCTGCCGGGTACGTCAAAATTAATTGTCCCCTTGGTTCCCCTAGCGCAGAGGTTGGACATGTGGCTTTCACTTCCCAACCCATCTCGCTGGCTGGCCCAGACCATCCGACTCAGTTACGCAATTCAGTTTGCCAGGCCCCCGCCTCCCTTCATGGGTGTCCGCTTTTCCGCAGTACACGGCGAACACGCCCAGTCCCTGCACGTGGAAATCGCGACTCTTCTGGCCAAAGACACGATAGAGCCTGTCCCTCCAACCGAGATGAAGAAGGGTTTATACAGCCCTTACTTCATCGTACCCAAGAAAGGCGGCGGCTTACGACCAATCTTGGACCTGCGAGTTCTCAACCGAGCGTTGCACAAACTCCCGTTCAAAATGCTCACGCAGAAGCACATCTTACCCTGCGTCCGGCATCTAGATTGGTTCGCAGCGATAGACCTGAAGGACGCGTACTTCCACGTCTCCATCCTGCCCCGACACCGCCCCTACCTGCGGTTTGCATTCGAGGGCCAGGCGTGTCAGTACAAAGTCCTCCCCTTCGGCCTGTCTCTGTCCCCTCGCGTCTTCACGAAAGTCGCAGAGGCAGCTCTTGCCCCGCTCCGAGAAGCCGGCATCCGCATACTCAACTACCTCGACGACTGGCTCATTCTGGCCCACTCGCGAGAGTTACTATGCGCCCACAGAGACCAGGTGCTCAGGCACCTCAGCCGTCTGGGGCTTCAGGTCAACTGGGAAAAGAGCAAGCTTACTCCAGTTCAGAGCATCTCTTTTCTCGGGAAGGAGTTAGACTCGGTCTCAATGTCGGCACGTCTCACCCACGAGCGTGCCCAGTCAGTGTTGAACTGCCTCGCCGCCTTCAGGCCAGGCACAGCAGTCCCCTTAAAACTTTTCCAGAGGCTCCTGGGGCATATGGCGTCCTCCGCGGCAGTCGCGCCGCTGGGGTTGATGCATATGAGACCGGTCCAACACTGGCTTCAGACCCGAGTCCCGAGACGAGCATGGCGCCATGGCATGCACCGGGTAACAATTACCCCCGCCTGCCATCAAACATACCTCTGTTTCTTACGGGCTGGAGTACCCCTACAGCAGGTGTCCAGACGTGTCCTGGTCACGACCGACGCCTCCAGATTGGGTTGGGGCGCCGTTTGCAACGGGCACGCAGCCTTAGGCCGTTGGAAAGGGGCCCAGCTGCGTTGGCACATCAATTGCCTCGAGATGTTGACCATCCTTTTGGCCCTGCAGAAGTTTCTCCCGTTAATTCGGGACGAACATATCCTAGTCAGGTCGGACAGCACCACTGCGGTCGCGTACATAAATCGCCAAGGCGGCGTACGCTCCCGCCACATGTCACAACTCGCCCGTCGTCTCCTCCTTTGGAGCCAGCACCGACTCAAGTCGCTGCGTGCCACTTACATCCCTGGCAACCTCAATGTGATAGTGGACGCGCTGTCACGACAACGCTTGCCTGGTGGAGAGTGGAGGCTTCACCCCCACTCGGTTCAGCTGATTTGGTTCGGCAAGGCCCAGGTAGACCCCTCTGCCTCCCGAGAGACCTCCCACTGCCCGCTCTGGTACGCCCGCTCAGAGGCTCCCCTCGGGGCAGATGCACTGGCACACAGCTGGCCGGTGGGGCTGCGCAAGTACGCATTCCCCCAGTGAGCCTTCTTGCACAGGTGCTGTGCAAGATCAGGGAGGACAAGGAGCAAGTCACTCTCGTGGCTCCTTACTGGCCCACCCGGGCCTGGTTCTCGGACCTTGTACTCCTCGCGACAGCCCCTCCCTGGTGAATTCCCCTGAGGAAGGACCTTCTTTCTCAGGGACGGGGCACGCTCTGGCATCCGCACCCAGACCTTTGGAACCTCCACGTCTGGCCCCTGAATGGGACGCGGAAGATCTAGCTGGTCTACCACCCACGGTCATAGCCACAATCAAACAAGCCAGAGCTCCTTCTACCAGGCAACTCTACATCCTGAAATGGTGTCTGTTCGTGAATTGGTGTTCTTCCTGGGCAGAAGACCCACAGAGGTGCGCAGTTAGGTCAGTGCTCCTGTTCCTACAGGAGGGGTTGGAGGGGAGGCTGTCCCCGTCCACCTTGAAGGTGTATGTCGCCGCTGGCGCAGCTCACCACGACCCAGTAGACGGCAAGTCCCTGGGTGAGCACGACTTAATCGTCAGGTACCTAAGAGGTGCCCGGAGGCTAAATCCCTCCCGGCCAAACCTGTTCCCCTCCTGGGATCTCTCGGTGGCCCTTACCGGTCTTCAGAGATCCCCCTCCGAGCCGTTAGAATCAGTTGGTTCAGGGCCCTCTCTTCAAAAGACGGCCCTGCTGATTGCGCTCGCTTCCATCAAGAGGGTCGGGGACCTGCAAGCGTTCTCTACTAATGACACTTGCCTGGAGTTCGGTCCGGCGGACACACATGTGATCCTAAGACCTCGACCGGGCTATGTGCCCAAGGTTCCTACTACGCCCTTCAGAAGATCAGGTAGTGAACCTGCAAGTGCTGCCCCGGGAGTGCCCCCTCACTGCTGTGTCCGGTACGTGCTTTGCGTGCCTACCTGGAACGTACCCAGAGCTTCAGATGCTCTGAGCAGCTCTTTGCCTGCTTTGGGCGACAGCAGAAAGGGAACGCTGTCTCCAAACAGAGGCTGTCCCACTGGGTAGTGGACGCCATTCAGTTGGCCTATCACACCCAGGCCGTGCCCCCCCCCTAAAAGCGGGTCCGAGCCCACTCCACCAGGAGTGTGGCGTCCTCTGGGCACTGGCTAGGGGCACCTCCCTAGCAGACATTTGCAGAGCTGTGGGCTGGGCAACACCTAACACCTTTGCGAGATCTTACAATCTCAGGGTTGAGTCAGTCTCGTCCCGTGTTTTCTCAGGTCCGAGCCCGTAGAACTCGGTACACGTCGACGGTCTGACCGGGTGAATCGCTTGCGTCCAGCGCCCTTTCCTCTGTCGAGGTAAAACAGTGCACCTTCTTCCCAGGAGACCCCTTTTAGGTTCCTGGTTGATTCCTCCCTAGCCCTTTTGGGTCCGTATCAGTTCAGCGGAGGAACTTGCCGGCCCAGTCCACTATGGGTACCCCAGGCTACCCCTACTGGAATAGGTGCTCCACAGGTTAGGCCTCCTACGTGGACTCCTCCTGTGTGTACTTCCGCGGTACGGTCACCTTACGAGCTGACCCGCGTCTCCCTTAGGCAGTCCTTCGCTGCCCTCCGGTCGCCGTGTTGTAGCAATTCCTCCCTCTTCGAGGTTGGACCTTCCACCGCGTCATTTTTCCCACATGTGACCCAAGAGGCCATGTGATGTATTTTGCCACCTCTACCTCCCCTTTCGGGTGGGTGTGGCCTCCGCAGGGTCTTGTCCCCCTGAAAGAATAGGAATTCGGGTAAGACCCCCTTCCCTCGATGCGGTAAGGGTCCCGGCTGCTCTTGCTCTATGCCGAGAAAACATAGAGAGAAAAGAGGCCCAGCCAGGCTTGGCCCGTTCCCTAGTTGGGAGCGTCACCTTGTTCCCCCCCTAGGGTAACCAAAAGGATTCTGACGACTTTTTCGGGGCATTGGGGAAGAGTACGTGCAGCCTGAACACAGTTGGTCGCTTGTGCACGTAGGATACCTGCCGGCTTCTGTGTCAGCAATACACGTACATGGCTCAGCGCATGGCGAGTTTTGAAGTGGACCCCTAGTGTCGCTTCTTCAACACGACGTCGAAGTGAGCGACAGACGGGGAACGTCTCGGTTACGTATGTAACCTCCGTTCCCTGATGGAGGGAACGAGACGTCGTGTCTTCCCGGCCATGTCGCTGAGATGCCCGGAACACTCCCGGCTCCTCAGAAAAATCCTGAATGAACAAGCGGATTTCCCTCGCCTTTATATCCGTATCCAGAGGCGGGGTATGCAAATACTGTTCGCCAACTCTCATTGGCCTTTTTTCATAGATCAGAGGTATCTTTCGGCCCTCAGAGAGACCCCTAGTGTCGCTTCTTCGACACGACGTCTCGTTCCCTCCATCAGGGAACGGAGGTTACATACGTAACCGAGACGTTTACATGTTAGCATAGCATGTTAAATTAACTACTAAATGAAAAATAACATCAGCTGTGTGAGCTTTTATAGTAATGTCCTATGATTATTAATAATTAACATATACTGCTCCTGTCTGTACCTTTAACTCAGTGGTTCTCAACTGGTTTTGCTTCAGGACAGATTTTACATTGGAAATCAAGTGCGACCCACCATAGTAAAACTGTAACCTGTATTTAATGTATCCTGGGCCACATTTAGTTTTATGTTGCATTGTTTTGTTCATGGTTTTCCAGTACAAGGACATGCATCAGTGATGTCAACAACAAAATCTACAGGAAGTTTTCTCTCCCCCTTTTAAAAATCGAAGAGCATATTTACTTATATGTGCCCATTATTAACCTGTTTGTTTCCTAATTTTAAACATAATTCAAACAGAACATACATATTACACAGAAGGAATGTCTCCTCATTACCACGGTTAGGTCAGTCTAGCAAGTCATAAATAATAGTAATAATACAAAATTATAGTATTTATGAAAAAATTAATTTTAGCTGAAACACATTTTGAATCTTTAAATACAATTGCCACTGTTGATATAAAATTATATTTAGATTATTTCATATGAAACTACAACATACTGTCAAAATATAAGTTACTTTTACTCATGTAAAATTGTGAAACAAATTTGTAAAGGTGATGGTGTCTAATTATAGTATTTCTTTCTTTCTTTCTTTTTTTTTTTGGCGCATAGCACTGTGTTACTCTTTTCCTCTTCGGTGCTATTTGGCATGTCAGGGCCGCCAACTGTTCGAGATATTCGCCTTGACTTCGACTTAACGCTTTAAACTAGAAAAGTCTCATTAGAATTGAAATTGGTCACATCAGTTTTGATGTCTGAACTCCACAATATTGAAGGAAGCCCTGTTGTCATTTGCTTTAAGAGTGTTTATGCACTGATTTGATGTGTGATTGGTTCTTTCTGTTAATGTTTGCTTTATTATAGACTGTGGGTATTTGATTGGTAAACCGTCAAATGGTAAATTTTTAGAACGCTTTTAGTGGAATAAATTTATTTGTGAAATAAATTTGGTATTGTTTGGAAGTCACGTCTCTGCCTTTTCATCCAATCAGAACCAGCAGGATCCTTCATATTATTGTAACGGCATTTGGTTTAACTTTAAGGCCGCACCGGAATTCCTTTGGCTGATTGGTTGGAGGAAGTGAAAGTCAAGTGGTGAACACGCATACTGGCAATTATTGATAAAGCACACTGCCTGTATGATCATTTAGATGGCAAAGCTAGGGAGGAAATCAAATGTATGCCCAGTGAAGATCAGGAAGACCCAGAGAGTATTCTTCAAATACTTACTGAGCTGTATGGCTGCCCTGATTCATATGTTTTACAGGAGAACTTCTTTTCTCAACAACAACTAGAGGGGGAGACACTTCAGGAATTTTCACATGCCCTCCTTGGGTTTAATGTCAAAAGTAATTAAAAATGCTCCAAATGGTATGTCTAATTCTGAGGTTCGTTTGCATGACCAATTTGTGGAATATGTGCTGGATTCTGCCCTTCGAAGGGAATTAAAACAGTTTGTACACCGAAAACTTAGGGCTACTTTATGTTAGAGGGGAAGCTATTTGGTGGAAAAGGGAGGGCATGTTGAGGGGTACTAGGGACCATAGCTTTTCGACCTCCTCTGCTAATGGGCTGCAGTATGGGGTGTTTGGGTCTGCTTCAAAGTCTACAGGCTCTGAATTGGCAGAGCTAAAAGAGCTGCTTAAAAAGCAGCAAGAATAGCTTGATCAGTTAACCTGTAATGTGACTCTGCTTCAGAATGCCCCAAGAAGTCTCCATTCTACCAGTTCCATTAATAGGGGTTCAGTTATCTGTAGGAAGTGCCAACAGCCTTGTCATTTTGCCTGTGAATGTAGTTCTCAAAGTTTGTCATATAGGGTTAATCCTGCTCCCTCACGACCCCTCATCTAGTAGTGCCAAGGTCCCAGCCCTCTGTTACTTTTCAGGAAAACCTGTACCTTCTGAGCTCTGGAGCCACAGTTCAGCTTTAGTGCAACAAGCCCTACATAAATGCCTTCAAGTTCAAGTAAATGCCCCTTTAGAATCTTCAGTCAGTGTTCGGGTTTGAGGAGGTATGTGTATTCGTGTACCAGGCGGCACCTTGAAGTTTATTCCTACTACTTCTTCTCTGCAGCATACTGGATTCACCATAGTGTTTGAGCCTTCTAGTGGTGGGTTGGCAGCTGGTCTTCTGTCTTCTCCTGCTGTTAAGGTAGTATGTGGACAGGTTTATGTTCCAGTCATTTATGTGGGGTTGGTTGACATTAACATCTACGCACAAACTGTTCTTTGTACCTTTGGTCCAATAACTGGTGAGTTTACCCCAAGTTGTTGAGGATGTCTCATTGAGTGTGCAGGCCACAGTTTCTTCTCAGATGACTACAGGTTCCATACAGAGTAAGAGATTCTGTTGATTTGTCTCCTCTGACGAACAGCAGCAAGTAAGGCCATTGCTATATAAGTATTCTTCTGTGTTTTCAGCACATGATGGCGATTTGGGCTGTACTATGATCTCGCATGATATTCCCTTGATTTGAGGTTCCAGTTAGGCAGCGTTTATAGACGCCTCCCTCCCTCATTGAGGCAGTTAAGTCTCATATTAATCAGTTGCTGGAAACCCAAATTATAAGTGAAAGTAGCAGCCTCTACGCTTCTCCCATTGTCCTGGTGAAGAAAAAGGATGGTAGCCTGCAAATATGTGTTGACTATCGTCAACTTAACAACAAGAAAAGATTAATTCCCATTACCAAGAATTGAGGAATCCTTGGATGCTTTTTCAGGTGCTAGGTGGTTCACTACAATGGACCTCGCTAGTGGATACAATCAGGTCCCAGTGGCTGAGAAGGACAGGATGAAGACTGCCTTCTGCACACCTTTTGGGTTATATGAATGGAATAGGATGGCTTTCAGCCTGTGCAATGCACCTAGCACATTTCAGAGATTGATGGAGCGCATGTTTGGCTCGCATCTTTGTTTCTTTATCTGGATGATGTTATAGTGTTCTCTTCTACCGTGTCTGAACACTTGCAACAACTGGAGGTGGTCCTGAAAAGTTTCCAACAGGAAGGCTTAAAAGGCCAAACTGGAAAAGTGCTCATTCTTCCAGCCTGAGGTGAGCTACTTGGGGCACTTGATTTCTGATCAGGGGGTAGCTACTGACTCTAAGATAATTGATGCAGTTGCTAATTGGCAGACTCTGCAGCAGGTCTCAGAATTTCAGTCATTTCTGGGCTTTGCAAGCTATTACAGGCGGTTTGTGGAGGGCTTTGCCAAGCTGGCTACCCCACTTCATCGCCTAGTAGCTGACCTGACTGGGGAAAAGAGGAAGAGTACAGCCCGGTCTTGCAAGGAGGCTTGGACAGAGGGGTGTCAGCAGAGTTTTGAGACCCTGAAGCAGCGGTTGGAGAGTGCTCCCCTGTTGGCTTATGCTAACTTCTCACAGCCATTCATCTTCAAAGTGGATGCCAGTTATAGTGGATTGGGAGCAGTCCTGTCGCAGGAACAGGTGGGCAGGGTTCGACCAGTAGCCTATGCTAGTCGTGGTTTAAGAACTTCAGAGAGGAGCGTGTCCAATTATAGTTCCATGAAACTTTAATTCCTGGCCCTTAACTGGGCAATGACTGAGTGTGTCTGTGTGTGTGTGTGTGTGTGTGTGGTAGGTATACACTTATAATAATCATCTGAGTTACCTAAATGCCGCTAAACTGGGTGCTTTAAAACAGAGATGGGCTGCTCAACTTGCTGCTTTCGACTTCAGCATCAAGTATCGTTCAGGATGTAGTAATTGGAATGCTGATGCACTCTCACAACAGCACTCTCACCATCATCCCTGCTGGATGGCACTCTCACCATCATCCCTGCTAGACCTTTGCTGGAAGGTATGATTCCAGGATGTTCCCTGCCAGAGTCTCTCCAACAGGTTGCTTCCACCAGACCTCAGACTGAATGTGTAAAAGCATCTATGATCGCTTTCCCTTGCTATACTTCTGAAGATTTGCAGGGGCTACAGGAAGAAGATATGGTATTGGGAGTATTTCTTAAGCTGTGGAGAAGAGGAAATTATCCTTCAAGTGAAGAGTGGTAGGGGATGGGTGCAGATATAGGTACACTTCTGAAACAGTGGAAACGATTACGGATGCAGGATGGTGTATTGTACCATCAGTGCCACCATTCCCAGGGTGGTGAGGCCTTTATTCAGTTTTTGCTCCTGACATCTTTAAAGACTCTGGTGTTGCAGCAGCTTCATGATGAGCATGGTCATCAGTGAGTGGAACGTTACAACAGAGCTGGTGGGACAAATGTTTTTGGTCAGGCAAGTCTGAGAATGTGAAGCATTGGTGCCAACAATGTGAACACTGTACCGTTGCTAAGGACGTCTTCCCTTGAGTTCAGACATATATATGGGCCATCTGTTAACTTCAAGGCCTAATCAAATTCTCACAATTGACTTTACCTTGATTTGATCCTTTGCAGAATGGAATGAAGAATGTTCTTATCCTGACTGATGTGTTTTCCAAATACAACCAGGCTGTGCCTACTCGTGACCAGAGAGCATCTACGGGAGCAAGGGTGTTGGTCAGTGAGTGGTTCTACAAGCTTGGTGTTCCCAGTCGCATTCAATCGGACCAGAGGAGGAACTTAAAGTATTCTTCATCAATTGTGTGAGTTGTATGGCATTGAATGGAGTCTGACAACTCCAGCCCATCCTACTTGAAATGGTCAATGTGAGCAGTTTAACCACACACTGCACAACCTACTCCGCACTTTACCCTCTTACAAGAAGAAAAACTGGTCCGCAAACCTCCCTCAAATGTTTTTTCCCTATAATACTACTCCGCCACAGGCGAATCTCCGTATTTCTTAATGTTTGGTCAAGATCCACAATTGCTTGTTGACTTTCTCTTGGGTAGAATTGAGACTCCTAATCAGGGCAGTGTTCATGACTGTATTTATGACAATCAAGCTAGGCTTCAAGTGGCTTTTGATGGAGCTAGAAGTCACACGAAGGCTGAAGCAGACCGTTGAAAAGATCGTCATGATCTGTGAGTACATGATGACCCTCTGAGCCAAGGTCCGCTGGTGTATTTGCGAGACTTTTTGTGTGTGAGGCCGGGCAAAGATTCAAGATTGCTGAAGTTCTGTTTATAAAGGTGCTGCGGGCCCCTACACCTGGTGGGTCAGTGTACACCATCGTTCCTGTTGATGATTTGGAAAAAGTTAGACATGTGCATCATGCTCTTAAGAGCCCAACCATCTAGCAGAACCTTCTAACTCTCTCCTTTCAGAGTCTGATCAAGCATCTGGAGAAGATGATCTACCGGATGACGACATGTGATTATCAGAGCAAGAAGTTTCTCCTCCGGGGATTGTATCAGTTGCTGTTCCTTCACCTGCTTTGCCTCCAAGTGGTGCTCTGCTCCTGCCTCAAGGCCCTGAGGGTGCCTCAATGTCATCTAGAAGGGGTCCTGATCTTGAGCCTCTAGTCCATGATTTCTTGCCTAGTGATCCCTCCGTGACACCTGTGGGCACCGCCACTATTGTAAGAGCACCACTGTGTCGGACTACCCAAACAACTGCAGGCTACCATCCAAATGTCCATCACTTGCCAGATAAAATGGGGGGTAGAGGGGGTATTGTGATTTCTCAGATATAAGTAACTAACAGTGTTTCCACTCTCTTTAGGCCTTTGAGTTAGTATTGTCGGTTGCTTGGTTCTTTAGAATTTTGTTTTGCTATCTTAATGTTTGTGCATTTCTCAAATGGGAAGACCCGCCCATTGCTGTTGAGTGGCGTCTTGACATTGAGCACACCTGTGCAGCTCAATTACTGAGGCATTAGGTTTTGGTGGCTTTATAAAAAGTGTGTGTGTGTGTGTGTGAGCCTTCTGTAGATTAAGAATTTCACTAATGAGGTAAGAAATTTATCGTGGGTTTTTTGTTTGTAATCTTGACTGAATGTACGAGCTTCGTTCTTACCACTTCTTTATATCAGGTGTGGCCTGAGAGATTTTTATTTTTTTTAAATGCCTGTTTGATACTGCTGATTTAAACAAATAGGTCTGTATTCTGATTCACTGTGGTGAAGAGATTTTGAAAGATCCTAAATATTAACTGTGATGTTAATCTCCTGAAGTTTATTTAATTATTATTTTTTTTTTAACCAGTTTATATCCACAGTCCTATTACCTGTTAATGTCTGACCTGCTTTGATACGGAGGCTTAACTCCCCTCTCTGTTTGTTTGGTATCGTTTTTATTTTTGGGTTTTCATTTGCTAGTGTTTATGCATTGATTTGATGTGTGATTAGTCCTTTCTGTTAATGTTTGCTTTATAATAGTGTCTTATAGACTGTGGGTATTTAATTGGTAAACTGTCAAATGTTAAATTTTTAGAAAGCTTTTAGTGGAATACATTTTATTTGTGAAATAAATTTGGTATTGTTTGGAAGTCATGTCTCCGCCTTTTCATCCAGGGTCCTTCATATTATTGTAACAGCATTTGGTTTAAAACTTTTGGGGGGAAGTTTCACTATTTTCCTGGGTGATAAAATGACCTAGGTGGCGTAGTCTGCTTTCTTTATCCCGTTAGCCAAAGATTACATAAGCAAATGTATGATAACTTCAAATGTCCAAACCGTGGAATACCGTGAAACTGGTATACCGCTGCAACCCTAGTGTGTAGAGTGACTCTTGACTGGACAAATGGTGATATATATTGCATCCCATCCATGCATACAGGTCTTCACTTATTCAGGTATTCACGCAGGGGTGTAGATTCCCCCAATAATCAATACAAGCTAGTACAACCCCCCCCCCCAAATCTACTCCCTTGTATTCATCTATCAATAAGGAGAATACCAACTTGACTTTCTGAGACTCCATCCTTCTGAGCTTCTACTGTAATATAATTTTGATGAATGATGAAAATCATATATAATAAGAGGAAATGAATGAATGGTGTGGAAAAAGTGAAAAAATAAAGCAAAGAGAATAAGACTGAGACAGGCAGGAACTAAGTAATAAGCAGATTTGCAAGGTTTGCCAGTGGCTATCTGTTTTAATAGAAGCTCGGTGCTGGTTAAAAGAGAGAGAGGATGGAAAATGGAGCAGATTTCCTGGATTTGCTGAACAGTCTCATTGCTATTCCTCAGAGGCTTTTTGGCTGCTTGTTGGTAAATTCCCATTATCTAATGATATATGTTAACCCTTGTATGCCATGCCCTGTGTGTTTTTCTGAGTGTGTATCCACATAATGACCAACAAATAAGTGTATGTGTGTGTGTGTGTGTTTCACTTTTGTGGTCTCTGCGTCTACAGAAAAGTGTAATTCCACCTTTGTGAATTAATATGTCTCCATTACGATCCATTGGGCTTTATTAGGGAACATATGCTGTGTTGCAATGCAGATCTGGCCATGTAATTAATAGCCTGGGTGGGCCAATTAAATTTGGGTCCTTTTATGGGTTGTGCTGATTGCCATGTTTAGGGCCTGAATTTCAATGAATGCCTCCCAAATATTCCCCCTCCTCCTGGGGGAGTATGCGCATGCATGTGTATCTCTCTACTTTTGCTTGCATGAAGGGGTGTGTGTGTGTGTGTGTGTGTGTGTGTGTGTTGGCTGGGGATGGCTCCAGCAATATAATTACTGTTCATAAATTACCCTTGAGAATCCTTTTAACCCACCTATACTTTATTATGATAATAATGATTAGAGAGGGAAACAAAAAGCATCTGTATTTGGGTCAGTTCACAGGGCTTACTGTTTTCTCTCTTTAAACCACAGTGTTTCTCCTAAATACCTTATGTTGCAGCGCATATTCAATACCACGATAACAGGGTTTCATTGTGATGACAAAGTTACATTTAAAATAACTTTTGATTTTCTCACACTAATATGTTAACACATACAATGTTTTCACCTTGTGGCTATACATTTGAAACAGTGTGCATTTTACTGTTTATGGAATATAGTTTGAAAAGAAGCCAAAGCATCAAGCTTTGAGTGTTGTCATGCAACGCATAGATGTAAGTGAAGTTTTCTAAATTTTCCTTGTAATCTTGTTATAACTCCATTCCGCTCCAGGTTTTCCAGTTTCCCTGCTATCTTGAGCAAGAGAAAACGTCTCGGTTTACTTAACTGTAACCCCTGTTCCCTGATAAAACCGGAACGAGTTGCTGCGCTGATTTAGCGCTTTGGGAACAATTTTAGGTGTGACCAGCTGTGAATGTGTGCAACACGTCAATGAAAAAGACCAGAATTTATAGCCTCTGCTGGTGACATCATTGGATGCACCTGTAGCAGGGCTATAAATAGATGTGTCACAGGTGCATCGTCAGGTATTTTGTCGGGTATTTTGTCCTGGGGCATCCCAGTGCGGCAATGAATTGCAGAATCTTGTTCCGCTTTTATCAGGGAACAGGGGTTACAGTTAAGTAACCCGAGACGTTCCCTGTCAAAAAGCGACACTTGATTCTGTGCTGATTTAGTGCTTTTGGAATGAGGATACCCACACCACTGCACTGTGGACGTCTGGACCCCTTACGGTTGTGTAATTGTGCTCACAAGAGCGCGAGAGGTCTCAGACATGAGCTTGTGATGTTTACTCAAGGACATAAGAGCCCGGAGTGGCATGAACATCCAAACTATAAAATCTTATGAATGTGAATGTGGAGAGGACCAGCCTGCCGCATCACAAACATTCTGCAGAGGTGACCCCTCTGGTAGAGTGAGCCTTGATACCTATTGGCGAAGCTTGACCGCGTGCCTCGTAGGCCAGGGCAATAGCATCCCTCACCCAATGCAACATAGTCTGCTTGGTGGCAGCCGCCCCCCTGTTGTGGCCCCCATGGCAAACTAATTTGCCCTGACTTACGTCACTGGCTAGTGGGGTGGACATAAGTCTGAAGGGCACGGACAGGACAAAGTCCGGGAAGTCTTTCCTGCTCCGTCATTGTAAACAGCGGGGAGCAGAAGGCTTCGAGAGTGACCGGATGTACAGTCGAGAAAGGAACCTTAGGCAGGTAGTCAGGATGAGGGTGCAAAATTGCTTTTAGCCATTCCTGGGGCAAAATCTAGACCCCCCCCAATTCTTTTTAGAGAAGTAATTGCCATAAGAAAAACCATCTTGAGATTCAGAAGTTTCAGATGCTGACTCCAGAGGTTCGAAGGTGGTCTCAACCAGACCCTCAAGGAATATTGCTAAGTCCCATGAAGGGATCCTGGTTCTAGCAGGAGGTCTCAGTGGCATGGCTCCATGAACAAAGCGAGCGAGCAGAGGATGTCTCCCCAATGGCACCCCATCAATCAAGGGATGGCAAAACGATAGTGAGGCCACATAAACCCTGAGAGTGGCAGGGCATGTGCCTGCTGACAATTTTTCCTGCAGAAAGTCCAGAACTGAAGCAATCTAGCAGTTAACTGGATCTGAATTATGTACACTGCACCATCTTTCAAAGACACCCCATTTATTGGCGTAACTTCTAGTAGAGGGAGCCCTAGCACTTAGAATGGTCTCGATAACTTAAGGTGAAAGCCCAGTGTCCCTCAGTTTGTACCCTTCAGGGGCCAAACATGAAGTTTAAACAGCTCGGGCCGGGGATGAAATATTGTCCCCTACACCTGAGATAGAAGGTCCCTCCTGTCCGGAATCGCCCAAGGTGAGCCGTCGAGGAGAGACTTTATCTCCAAGAACCATACCCTGTTCGGCCTGCACGGCACTATCAGTAAGAGGCAAGACCCTTGCTGGCGAACTCTGGCCAAGACTCCCGGGAGCAGAGAAACCGGGGGAAACGCATACAGGCGCATTCTGGGCCATGTATGCGCCATCGCGTCCAGACCCAAGGGGTGGCTGGGTGACTCAGAGAGGTAGAGGGGACATTGTGCTGTCTGTTGAGAGGCGAAGAGGTCCACTTCTGCCCTGTAAAATCTCACCCAGATTTGTTCCACTACCTCAGGGTGGAGTTTCCACTTCCCCGGCTGTATTTTCTGACTGGACAGCAAATCTGCTCCCACATTCATGCATCCAGGGATATAAACTGCCCTGACTGACAGGAGCTTTCCCTGGGCCCAAAGGAGAATCTGACGTGCCAGTGTGTTAAGCTGGTGTGAACGTAGACATCCTTGATGATTTATGAAAGAGACTGCTGCTGTGTTGTCCACCAGGACATGGCAGCCTCTCAAATGCTGGAAGTATTTAAAGACAGTTGATGTGCCAATCGTGCTGATGACCCTCCCATTCCCCTTGAGCTGGACGACCACTTAAGATGTGTCCCAGCCCGTCAGGGAAGTGTCTGCCATTAGCAACTTGCGACGGCAAGATGCACCTAGAGTGGGACCCAAAGTAAGGAACCGGGGTCTGAACCACATAGAAGGGGTTACGAAGCACGTGGCACGTAACCCTTATTAGCTTTGGGGGTACTGGCCCTTGGATGAAATCCCCTGGCTTTGAGCAACAACTGAAACGGTCTCATGTGCAGAAGGCCAAAGGGACCACTGAGGACGCAGATGCAATGAGACCTAGTATTCGTTGATACTGACGAACAGTGCAACCTTGGCCTAGCCTGACTTTGGTATTCTGAATGGATACGATTCTTGCGGGAGACAATTGTGCCTGCATCGTGATCGAATTCCATACAACGCTCTTTTTGACGTTGAGTCTCAGACCCAGAGAAACCAGATGAGCTAAGACGATATCCCTGTGCTGAACTGCCAGTTCTTGAGGCTGTGCTAGTATCAGCCAGTCGTATATGTAATTCAGTAATTCAGGTGCCCAGGAGTCGCAAAGGAGCCAGTGCATTTAGTGAATGTGTGGAGTGATGGGACTAGGCTGAATGGAAGAACCCAATATTGGAAGGCTTTGCCCCTGAAAGTGAACCTCAGGAACTTCCTGTGTTGTGGCAGAATATCTATATGAAATTATGCGTCCATGAGATCGATCGTGACCAACCAATCGTGATGTTGGATTAGGGACACGGCCATCTTGATAGTTAGAACTTGAACGCCCTGACTGAGTGATTCAAGCCTCTTCGTCGACTGTGGTGCCCGAACTCAGGTCCTTCAACAGATCAGCCTGGTACGCCTGTAACACTGCGATAGTGTGCAGGGGAACACCAGCCTGACCTGCTGCCTGATAAGCCTTCCCCACATGCGTGGAGGTGGTCTTGCACGGTTTTGTGGGGAGAGTGGGACTCTTTAGTGATGATGCCGGGCCAGGTGAGGGATAACCCGCAAGTGTCTCTTCTACTGGCGGCATCACTGAATACCCCCGTGCCTCGGCACCCAGGATAGTCGAATATGTCGACGCTGGGGGGACGAAGACCGTCGAGGTATAAGGTTTCCTCCATGAACGAGAGAGCTCGTCATGGAGGTCATCAAAGAAAGGAAGGGACTGATATAGCATTCCCTTCCATATTTTTTTTTTTTTTTTTTGGCCACCAGACAGAGATATGTCTTCTAGTTTGGAGCGTTTTGGGGTCTCTTGTTTGTGTGGCCAGTCTAACTGTTGTCTGGCCACAGCCCAAGTAACCACCTCGAGCAATTCCTCAGCCACTATATTATTGTGCGTGGAACGTTCAGAGGTTCAGCGTCCCCCTCGTGAACCAAAGAGGTGCCGAAGCTTGCTTCAGGCTTACGAGAAGGATCAGCTGGATCTGGGGAGAGAGCGAGCGATAGGGATGGACCCATCTCTCTCGATCCTCAGCCAGATCTATGCGAGAGCCCCACAATGAAAGAGTGGCCCCCTGACTCTTGTAAGCGAGATGAGTGTGAGGAATTTTGACTGTAAACAGATTGCAATGCTTGCACCCGCCCCGCCCCAACGCAAGAGCAGCATACTCTTCCTCAAACACACAAAACAAAACTGGTGTGTGTCCGTTTCAGCCAAAGAGCGCTTTCTTTGTTTATCAATCATTCTTTTTCTTTTTTTAAAAAAAAAGAGGTTTCTGTGCACTGCCTAAAAATTCTAACTCCTAACAGAGGAAAGTAGAAAGTTCTGACAGTCAAGAAGCACAACACACACAGAATGATCTGAAGACAAAAGATCTGACAATGCACCTGTGACGCATCTATTTATAGCTCTGCTACAGGTGCATCCAATGATGTCACCAGAGGAGGCTATAAATTCTGGTCAATTTCATTGCACACATATTCACAGCTGGTCACACCTAAAGTTGTTCCCAAAGCGCTAAATCAGTGCAGCATCAAAGTGTAGCTTTTTGACAGGGAACACAGACAACTTAGACAAATGTTTTTTAGAATATTGTAAAGATTCTAAAATTTTTAGCATTTTATTCCATTGTGCTATCTATACCATTCTGGAGTAGAGAACAGATCTTGAATCTGGAAGCTTTGGAATCTTTCTTCTAATTAATTTTATACATAAGAAATGTTCTCCTGAGAGGCATAGAACAATTGAGATATAAAAAGGGTCAGAAAGGAAATACTGAAGATGCATAGAAATTGAAAGAAAGGGAGAACCAGAGCTGCAACAGAACAGCCTGAAGTCCCTTGAGCGCTACTAGAATCTCTGTCTTCTGCATCTCCTCATCAGAAAGATAAAACGAAGAAAATAAAACTCAAGGAATGAATAAACGGGAGGAAGCTGTTAGTATCTTTGCAATTACATGTGATGAGGAAAGGAGAAAGTTACTAATGACAGTGAAACTTGCTAGTTCTTAGAGCACTTGGAATAGTTATAATGAAAACTTCCCCTTTTTTCAACGTTTATACTCATGCTTTCAGGCACAAGCTGTTCCGCAAGTCATGGTTACAGTAAATATTTAAGATAAAATGTTTGTTTAAAGGTGGTGAATTTGTGTTAAAATACTTATATGCGCCAGTTTAATGTGCAGAGACAACTATCCACAGTCTTTCTTGAACATCCAATGGTCGGTGCCATGATGGCCACCTACTTCTGTTTTGTCGTTTTTTCCCTTTCTGGTCTCATTAAAAAATGCAAACCACAACCATTTGAAATGCAAGATAAGATTAAATATGAGCTCACAGTCAACATGTGCTGCTGTTGTTTGCCACAAAATAAGATTTTTTTTTTTTTAAAGGAAGTATTTGTATAAAACACAGACTGTCTGTGCCCAGTACCCTACACTTTACATTTCACACTAAAGCAGAAGGAAAGGAGATGAGATGTTTTTAGCTTTAAAATTGAATTATCCTCCAAATGCTTTCAAAATCATTACTTCATTTACCTAAACCCTTAATTTTTTTTTTTTACTTGAATTAAACCAGTTCATTCCGATTTTACCACATAAAGAAACATATTTTTTTTTATATGGATACTTTTTTTTTTTTTTCGTTTATGAAAACAAAGCTAAAGAATTCCACCAGAACCTGAGATGTACCTGTGTAATGGTCTTGCTCCTCAAACTACAGTAAGTGGCAAATCCATTTACTTCACTAAAACTGAAAAGCTGTTATGTTGGAAACATTAAAGGAATAGTTCACCCAAAAATTATAATTCTCTTATCATTTACTCACCTTTATGTTGTCTCTTTCCACAGAACATAAAACAAAGATATTTTAATGTATATAGTATTTGATGTCTGTTTGTCCATACAATGCAAATGAATAGTGACCAAATGTTCAAGCTCCAAAAAGTACTTAAAGGCAGCATAAAGGTAATCAATAAAACTCCAATGATTTAATCCATGCCTTAAGTGATCCAATCGGTTTTGGGTGAGAACCGATCAGAATATAATTCTTTTAAATTGTTTTTCACTGTACTTGTCATTGCAGTCTCTAAGCACACTCTAGGATCATGATTTTAAACTCTATTACACCTAGTGATTGATTCATGCGCAGATCGCTAAATGTTTAACAAGGAGATTGCCAATGTCAAGATTTTCAGTGAAAAATTTGTTATATTGTGGTACTTTATACTTTTCTCACCCAAAATAGATTAGATAGATTCAGAAGACATGGATTAAACCACTGGAGTTGTATTGATCACTTGATCTTTTTTTAGCTTGAAAATCTGGGCACCATTCAATTGCATTGCATGGACAAAACGACTCACATCTTCATCAAAATATATTTATTTGTGTTCCACGGAAGTCTTTTGAGTTTGAGACAACATAAGAGTGAGTAAATGATGAGAAAATGTCATTTTTTGGGTGAACTATTCCTTAAGTGTTTAACAGCAGGCATTTAAATCAGTCGCCTAATAATGTATTTGAGTCAATAGCACAGGTGACGTGAACACTTGAAGTGAATGTAGAATAACATGCAATGTGATGGCATTTTTGATATTTAATGAATATAGAACACCTTTAATTTTTAAAGACACAATTCAGTTCTGCATATGCCTGCATTATTTTGCCTGTGTGTAGTAATCACCATAATGTAAGATGTCTGTTGTAAAGATCTGTTCAATGTTCTGCTCCGCGGCTCCTGCAGGCAGGGTATTTTGGCTAATCTCTTACTGTGCAAGAGATTCCAAAAAATATCTTTACAAAAAAATTCAACAAAAATAACATTTTGGCTACTAGAATGTAGAGGGAATTGAATATTAAAAAAATTATTCAAAGATATTTTTTGGAAGCAATTTGAATGAAAAACACTCAGAAATCGACAACTGTCTTCCTGTATGAACCACTGGGAAATTATGTGTTCAGGAAGAAGGTGGATAACTAAGCCATTTGTAGGTTTATTTGCCTCCAAATCACTGTAGAACTTTCCACATTGCTTTGTTTGGTTGAGTTGTTTTACAAGACAACCATGGCTACATTAACATGCAACTAAATAATCCATTATTAATGCAACTGATTGGTCAACTGGAATAAAAAGCCTTAATTTAAACACCTCAGTCTTGGAGTCAATGCAATGCAAGGATCGGACATTTGAATGGTGAGCTTTGCACACTTTGCTAGTTTTAATACTTTTTATGACATAAACCGGTGATATTCAATATACTCTGTTCTATAACTGTTCTATGAGAATACTATGTCAAAGAATTCAAAATCCTCGGGCTTTGGAGACATTAAAAGACACTTAGGTGCTCAAGCTGACGCCCCGAGCAGGCCGCAAGCCTGGGAGTCGATTTGGTCAGAGAGGTGTGGGAAATGCGGCGAGAGATGCTGAACATGTTGGCAATGCTGACGAAAGTCGTTGCTGACTTGGAGGATATTGCTGTGATATGTCAATTACTGCCATGTAGGAAAAGTTCACTGATGCGGTTACAAGTGTGGGGGATGTCGAGAAACGAGGGTCAGGCTCGTGTTTATCATCAAAGGAATGAGCATTATACTGAGACCTGTACTCTCGAGTGGGATCGATTTGGAGGTTGAGGGTCCATCATAGTCTTGGGCAGTGTGTCACATCATCATCAGACTGAGCTTGTTGTCATTGCAGGCAATCTCAATGCTGTGCATTACTCGAGCCTCCTCCCTCATGTGGTACCCTTCCTGCAGGCTCATCCTGACATGAACCTCCAGCATGACAATGCCACCAGCCATACTGTGCATGATTTCCTGCAAGACAGGAATGTCAGTGTTCTGCCATGGCCAGCGAAGAGCCCAGATCTCAATCCCATTGAGCACATCTGGGACCTGTTGGATCAAGGATGAGGGCTATGGCCATTTTCCCCCCAGAAATGTCAGGGAACTTGCAAGTGCCTTGGTGGAAGAGTGAGGTAACATCTCACAGCAAGAACTGGCAAATCTGTTGCAGTCCAGGTGGCCACCCCAGATACTGACTATTACTTTTGATTTTTTGTTCAGGGACACATTACTCCATTTATGTTAGTCACTTGTCTGTGAAACGTTTTCCTTTTTTTTCAGTCTTTGTTGTTGAAGCTTATAATGTTCATACAAATATTTACACATGTTAAGTTTGCTGACAATAAAAGCAGTTGAAAGTGAGAGGATGTTTATTTTTTGCTGTGTGTGTGTGTGTGTGTGTGTGTGTGTGTGTATATATATATATATATATATATATATATATATAAATTCACACACAAGTCTATCCGATTGAGCTCGATCTGAATGAAAATTATAGACAATTCAAAGTGATGGTGTAGATCTTAAGCAATCCATTAAATGGAAGAATATGAGCCGTGTATCCCATTGAATCTGACACCTTTCTCAATCGGATTCAAAATTTCAATTTTCAAAATTCAATACCTTGCACACACGTAGTTATTTAGTTTTCATTCTACATCTTTTCCATCAATCTTTACTCCCATTCTGAGATGCCTGGTTATTGTAGGAGGAATGGGCATGAGGCAATGTGGTTAAGTTGAACAGGACGTTGGGATGCTGCTTTTAAGTAACATAAGATGAAACATATTCTGGCATATTTTTAGATCTTAACAAAGAAAAAATGCCATGCTTTAAGTGCCATGCTCACCACTTTTCTTCACTTTTCTCCTCTTCTTCAGAATGCGATGTCTAACATTTCTTTGAATACATGTATTGCACATGCAAAGAATATTTGTGTCAGATTGCATTTTTTAGGGTACATATTAGTAATAGACTGAAACATCAGCCAGGTTGGTTAATCAACTGATATTTTCATAATTTTGTGATAGTTGCATAACCGTGTTCGCTTTGCCAATTAGCAGAAGTGTTAACTTTCCCTTGTGTCGGTTTCAAAATCTACCATTAGATTTATCAACAATTTCTGTTATGTTTTTTTTTCTTCACTTTGAGTAAGTGTTTATTTCACTTTAAATATTTTGTGTACATCTGATTTGCTGTTGTTAAATTGTAATCGACCATCAGCCATCGTGCTCTCTAGATATCGGTATCGGTGTCAACCATTGGAAAAACCTATATCGATCGACCTCTAGGACATGGAGTATATTCAGTACTGCAGTTGAATTAATTGTATTCTAATTCACAAATAAGAGTGCATGTAAACACACTTATTGACTTAATCATTGGGTGTTTGGGGTGGTACTACCTGATTGTGTGACCAATGGAAGATGGTATTTGGGGAAACCTGTTTGAAAACAAATCTGTTTGGTACCGGCTCAGAAATTACACTAAATTCACCTTTATTTGAATACCAAGAGACAAATATAGAATAAAACCAGTGTCATCTTACTGCTTAAAGGCTGGTGTAGTATCATCCTCATACTATAATGCCTAATCCAATAGTACTTGCCATGAGTACTACTGATAATGTTTCCAATGTGCACTTTGTGACAACACTCAATTACGTTCTGTCAATGTATTGATGCAGGGTTAAAGGTTAACCTCTATACCAGTAACCCATTGGAAATTTTTGCTAGCCACTCATTTGCCATAATCCATATGACTGGGTCTCATTGAAGCAGGCTAAAGGTTGTCTCTGGAAATTAATTGAGGCTGTTCATCTTCATTCTGTGCTCAGTTGGGTCTGTGGTCCACTTCATGTTCATTGTCCGTGGAATAAACCACTTCCTGAGACCACGGGGTTGCTATTTTGTTGAGGAGGGCTTGTCTGTGAGAGAAGTGAATGTATATATTGACCTTAAGAAATATGGTTTCACTCCATGTGGAACCAGTACCACTATTACATTATATTTATTATTACGTTATATTCCGTTTCATGAGGTGGAAGCATTAGTTTAAGTTCAGCCCTATTACTGTTTTAAAGTGAGAATTTGGCAAAATGTCAACCTCTGGATGGTTCCCATGCATACATGTCCCGAGGGAGTTAAGAGAAGAGTGTCATATTTGTAGTAGACAATGTGGAATGTCTCTCTACACATTTATAGATGCGGGCCCAAGTCAAGAGAATTGATCAATTATCTCATGAATAAACTGTTTCAAGAAGTAATACTGTCAAATATTATGATAAAATCATAATTGAGGGATGAGGGTGGGGAAGACATGTTAAGGGGTGTTACTCCAGGGTGGAATTTAATCTTAAAGGACTTTTGATAGAGGGTGGGGAGGATGAAGTGTCTTCAGTGTTCAAAGTCTTTAGACCCATCTTTTTCAGTGTGGATTAACCGAGATGGAGCAAGTGAAGGTGGGGCACACTGAATGAGCAGAATCTGAAAAATGAGACAAAAGATAGATGGATGTTTTATGTAATTATTGCCATCCAATGGTAGCATGACTTTAGCTAGACAGAATTATCAGTTCAGTCTGAACAGGTTTTTCCCCAACACGTATGCTTCTGATTCAGCTTGCTAACATGTGGCAATGTCGTTAGATGAGTCATGATGAATTTCATAATATCAATAAGGTTGCATCACAGTGGTGACTAAAACCTTATTAGTTGTGAGAGAGCACCTCAATGCAGTGTAATACATTCACCAACAGAGGACAGTGTGGACACCTGAGAGATCTTTCACATGCATCAAAATGCCAAAGATGCCAAGAATACAGGGGGATGTTCAGGGGCAACAGCAGTGGCAAAATCTCACTAACTTATCCATCACTAGTACAACTAAAATGCTCTTTCTCTCACTTTTTCTCTTTCACCTTCTTTCTAAATGTCTATAGTTCTCTGAATGTTTTCTCCTCTCATACTCATGACCCCATCTTTTTAATATAACATCTCATGCTTCCATATTAAGGCCATATTACAATTTCAGTCTTAACTCAATCCACTGTGCAGCCTTAATGGATACCAATGTCTCACAAGTCAAAGTTAGCTGTTTTCAAAGTGTTTTGGATGGGTTTTACCTCATCAGGTATAAGCAAGTGCCGCTTTCACAACTGTCACATCTGTAATGATTTTTTTTTTTTTTCTCTTCTCAATAATGCAAGAATGAGAATGATTAAAAATTACATGTTCTTAGGAGTGCCAACCCTACTACATAATATGACTATAATTATTTTGGGATTGTGCATTTGAATTCAGAGTTATTACAAAGTGTTTTGATTATTATAAATTAACCATCGGTTTTTAATATTGTAGTTTTCATGCTTTAAACTGATTTGCCGACATTTTTAATTTGGTCAAAAATTGGCAGATAAATATCGGCAGCCGATACGATACTTCAGTGCATCCCTAATTTTAACGTTTACATTACATAACCAACTACATTTTACAAGCACAATCAAATTGTGCAGTATCTCAGCTGATGAGAGCATTGCACTTATGATGCAAAGGACCGTAGTACAGGTCCTGTAGAGCACGCATGTTGACATGAGTCACACCACAAAATTGCATTTTTCATGTCAGAATTTCTTTTGAAACTCGGTTAGGTTTAGGGTTAGGAGGTAGGTATATTTGATTTTAAACTTGATAGAACATTAACCTTAAAAACCTAATCTATTTGGGAGAATTTTATCACTTGTAGTGCCACACAGTGGACATGCCACCAAGGAACTACTGTGAAAAAACACTGTCATTTACATGAGATCAGGATGACATTTTTAAGCAATCATGGCAGAAGTAATAGAGACTGAGTAAATTTGGTGCTAAAACAATGCAGACAGCATGTAGATACTATCAGTGGACAAAATTCATTTTTAGTGGCCTCCCACATTTGCCCAGCCCCCCCCCCCCCCCCTTTAGAAAACTCCCCTTTAGAATGTTTGCTCTATTCCGCTGATGAAATGTTACCTATGCAGTTTATATCACTCTTTAGTTTGCTGTTGGTTTCCTCCTGCAGTTTTCTCTCATACTCTCTCACCTCTTCAAGTGCCATTCCTGCATGCACAAATATAGGTTATACAATCACTGTGTTTACAAAGTAGTAAGATGGGTCATGTACAGCATTTGAGTACCAAGTCAGGGATTAGTTGATGTACACCTAATGTCAATCCACATGTCAATCCATGCCACAGCCTGTCTGTGTCCCACCAAAAGAATGTCACGAATGTTCTATGATGAATTATAACATGCCATAATATGACACATGATGGAATTGCATGACTAAAAAGTATGATGTAATGCATGGGAATAGTGACAAGACATGGGAAAGTGTTTTTGTCAGTACCCTGTGAACAAACTCCTCTGTCCTTCCTTGGAAGCCATAGACCTCAAAGCTACAGGTGACTTTCTTGTAGGAGCACATAATAGGTTTGTTGGTATTCTTCCAGCCATCCACTAGGGGTCCCCGGCCTGTTTTCTTTGACACCCAGTTGCTCAGATCCTGTTTGTTTGATGTAGATATACACTTTCTGGTGAGTGAGCAGATTACTGCTTGTTATCATGTGTATTACACGCATTACATGTATCTCTGTGCAGGTGGGACATTACATTTCACAGTTCATCATGTGTGCCTCATTTGAAAGATGAACATTTTTTATTTTTTTCCCCAATCTGTACCAAGTGCTTTAAAGACCAATACTGCTGATACCAAGACCTTTGAAAAGTGTTTGTAATATGTGATGGTAAATGGGCAATTATAGCCATTTAACATTATACTTTATACCATCATTGCCATTAAATAGATGTAAACTGCAAATTATGTTTTGTTAATAATTTATTAACGATCAATCTTTTAACATCTTTTAGTCTAACTAAATGTATAACTAATGTAATAAAGAATAAAGAATAATAAATGTTAACTTTTTGCTAAATGTTCAATTGGAACTGTCGAATATGATAGGTCCTCTTGATTCAACATCAGTATTGGAAGTATTGACATTTCAACATTGATTCGCCAGCTCCTAATCTGTCATAAAAGCAGTACGTGTTTTAAAAGTTTTAGGTTGGTCTCTTCAGTCTGAATAGCAAAGATAATGACTTGCCTCAGCTACAAGTCTGAGCTTGTGTCTAGTATATCGCAAGTTTTTTTTCTAGAGCTGTCAAAATCGATTACATTTTTTAATCTAATTAATTACATTGTGTCCCGATTAATTAATCACAATTAACGCATACACAAATATTTGCAGAGAAAGCCCCTCATATAACAATAACTCAGTATATAATGATTATAAATATTTATATCAATATATAATTATACATAGTTATCTTTTAAATATTTAAAAAATTATATTATATATATATATATATATATATATTCAGATAATTAAAATGTTTTACATACCTGTAGCAGAAGAGTTAATCATTGATAAGGCCATACAAAAAAAAAAACAGCTTTAGAATACAATGTATTGTTTACTACCATATTATTAATTCAATCATTGACATACAGTTCACAGCAATCCATTTCACAAGTGAATTTGTCCGTCAGTTGTAGATTTATTATTAGGGCTTATTTAAGGGCCCGTCAATTTACACCTACGTCAGACGTCTCATAAACATAAAATGTTTAGGTCACTGTGTCAAGTTAAATAGTTTAATACTCAATCTTTAAACACATCTTGAGATCCCTTAGATCGCATTTTGCGCTCCTTCGAATTTTTTTAATGCAAGAACGTAACGCATGTTTGTGGTGTTCTGCCTACTGAAGTGTTTTCTTCACTGTATAAACTGTGTGTTGCTCATACATCTGCAATTTCACTTACTGCCCTCTGGAGTAAACAGTTGGTACTAAAAGCTTGCATTTCTCAGGAATCTTCCTTATTATGGTCCGTGGGCATGCGATTAATTGCATTTATATTTTTTTAACGCGTAATTTTTTGTAAAATTAATCACACTGAATTAAAGCATTAAATTGACAGCCCTAGTTTTTTCTCATTGTATAACTGCAATCCTTTGGATTTGTCTTATTCCTAAATTCAAATATGACAGCCATGGATTTGGGTTGTGCATGACTGAATCTGTGAGTTTAATATGGAAATATGCTTTTCTTTGATGTATTGTTTGACTACAGAAAAAGATTTCTGAAAAGTGTTTCTAAATGAAGTACACTGAGGAATGTGGCTTTTAATAATGTCCTACTTGCAGTTTGTCGCTGTATGTGCACACATGTACTTATCTGTAGGGGTGTGTATCTCAATTGTGTCATTTAAATGGTAGCTTTGTAGATATTTCCACCTCTTTGAGAGTCTTTTGTATGTGTTTGTGTTTTACCATGTATTTCTGCATAAATTAATGTGTCTGTACCTCCGACTGCTTGTAATGCTTGTCTGGGATTGGATCATTCAAGATATCCAAAAAGCAGACATTGCCATTTGTTGTGGTATCACCAAACACCTGCACACAGGAGACATCAGACAGCATGGTCAGAGAAATCCAACACTACTGTATATCAGAGAACACACAGTTTTCTTGTCCCAGCAAGTCCCTAATGCCCAAGTGAAATAATACACTGTAACTTATAGTATAGTAAAAGCAAAGAGGACAAATACACCAACTTCTGCATGCCATTGGTGATGAAGGGAAGCTGTTTCAGTACTTAGCAATGCTCAGAGCGATCTTAATCTAAAATAATCACACATTATCATCGGTTAAACATACTGTAACACATAACAGAACATTGATATACTACGTAAAAAAAGACTGTAGGCAGAGAATCTAAATGAATGCAAAAAACATAGAAACAAAGACTGCAAAATCAAGCATTCTACAGGCAGAAGTTCAGAATTATGTGAACTACTGCAGGCCAACTGAGCTTTTATCCATATCAGTTGAGGCCAATGGAGAGAACCTACCAGACGACAAGTCTTAACATTAGGGTTAGAAAGAGTCCCTTGACTGTTTAGCATTGCAGCTACTTTTTGCCGCTGTTGGAATGTTAGAGATAAGAATGACTGAAAAAAGCAATAAAGAAAATCATGGCTATTCTCTCATTAGTGACTGTCTCTCTCTCTCTCGCTTTTTTCTCTCTTTCTGTTTCCCTCAAATTTTACAAATGATTTACAGTATATTGCTTCCCTCCTTCCTTCTGTCCATCCTCTATTTTTCTGTGTCTCAATCTTGAAAAAAAGCTGTGGTCATTTTTATTGTTAATCTTATCTGATGTGTTGACACTTGCAACCGTGTTATTTTCATTTGCCTGGCTTTGTTATAAAACTTGCAGTATTTTGGTGTGTTTAATTAGGGGCTGTGGTAGTGCGTGTTTAAGTGTACTATTTGAAAATGTTGGATTGAAATCTACTTTAAACCTGGAAATAATCAGAAATTGAATTTCTGATGGAAAATAATGAATTATTTAAGAGATTATGGATTATTTATAGATTATTAATCTAATGAGCATATATGTGACATTGACAATGTCAACTAATTTGTGCTAAAAATGTCAGATTTGCTTCCATTGAAGCACCCAAATGCTCATTGGAACATTCTAGATAATTTTCCTAGACAATAATGTTTCTAGACAAATCATGCTAGATAACGTGGATCATAAAGTTTTTACACAAACTTGTACTGTGTATGCCATCTTGAGTGCATGCTGGCATTTACATACAATACTCATTCATACCAAATACCAAGATAAATAATCTTCATAATATAATTGTTAGGAAATATAATATAATAGTAATTAGACATTTAAATGTAAGTTTGCTTGAAAAATGCAAAATGTAAGTATTTTCCACATATACGTGGATGTAGACTTGTAAACCCCACTGTAAATGTACAGTATGTATTTGAATGTGTAGTTGTGTCTGCTGGTTTAGATGGTATGCTGAGTGAAAGTTAGATGAGCTGGAGGGAACTTTTTTTGTAAAGAAGGCTATCAATAACAAAACGTTCACGCCATCTCCCTTTCTTTTTCTTTCCCACAGGCAGACTTATTCAATCATCTTTGAGTCTCCACTTTTTTGGCAGGTTTGGTCTTGTTTAAGTCTTATTTTTCTTACTTAATAACAGAGAATACTCCAGGGCACAACTGCCTCTCTCTCATTTGCTGTATGCAAACAAAAAAAACACTGCAACACACAGCAAACCAGTAATACAGTTTTTGTTGATCGCCTTTGGTACTATTATTGCAAGTATTTTGTAAATCCTCACAACTGTTAGTGCAAAACTCAAAGCAGATCATCAAAAAGGCTGTTTTTTCAAAAATGTAAACACATGTTCATTTTACTAAGTATAACACATATCAAATTACACAGTAACATTTTTACCACACCTAATTAGTTTTTCATCAAAGGAATACCTTTCATATGAAGTAATTGTCTTTCACAATGCAATGCTCACAATACTTTTGATATGCTTTTCTTCTGATTTTCGTAAATACATTTGACCAACACTTAATCCAACTGCTCTTAATGGTTAATCACTGAAACGTTTGGTAAACCTATAGTTCCTCTTCTGTCACTCACTCAAGGGGTCTTCCTTGGGAGCCTCACGTACCTCTGAACTTGAGAAAAGACCAATGAGAAATTGGCAGACAGAATTTGCATGTCCTGCCCTGGACATATGGGTATAAAGGGAAGCGGGTGTGCGTCTGTCAGTCAGATTTTTTTCTTCAGAGCAGAGTGGTTGTGCAGCAGCAAGCTGAAGTCTCGCCACTGTTCCACTCACCTCTGTTGGCAAGAAGCACTGTTGTTGGATCCTACGGCGGATTTCCAGCGGCATTCTTTCTCTGCACGCTTTGCAGTCCACGCCCCTGGGCGCTTCGACAGTGCTATCTGTCTAAAAGTCTTGATTTCTCTGAAAGAGTTTATTTTCACTCATAAAAGAGCAATACACAAGCCAGGGTTGAACGTCCTTTTCAGGACGCATCTTTTTAAAGATGCCTTTCCGCCTCCTGTGTAGTTTCTGGATGCGGTCGATATCTCTCCAAGTCCGATGGTCATAGACGCTTCCTCGTGTGCCTGGGGAGAGATCACACTGAGGCAGCATTTGTGGATGGTTCATGTACTCATTGCGAGAACATGACCATGGCAGCATTGCGGTCACTGCTTTCATTCTTTAAAATGAACACAACTTCAGCCACCCCACCCCGCGTCACTACTACTTCCCACGGGATTGTGGACAACCCGGCTGGCGATAGAGGCGATATGGGGATCTGGGCAGGCTCTGTTTTGCTCCCAGCCACGCCCCTCCTGTACATTCTTCCCAGAGGTGCATGATGAGTTGAACATGGTCGAGATGTGCGATGTTGGCAAGGCACGCTTTCTCTCAGCTTGGCCTCTTCGGTGACACCGTCGATGACTTCGCCCAGCAGTTTTTGCCGGTAAAGAGGCAGATGGAGGCTATATCCCACATCATGCCATGGCGCCGCTCCAGCGCAGCCCGCACTCCGCTTGCCTGCCGAGGGCTTTCCCCGAGCACAAACAACAGGCAGCTCTCAGCCCCAGCGTCCCGCAGGCAGCGTACGCCCCCCTGTCTCCAGGACCCCCTCTAGGACCTGTAAAGCTCCTAAGTGCTCCTGAGACGGAAGACCCGGGCAGAGCTGGTATCAGGACCACTCTGTCCCCCGATAGTAAAAAATATTTATTTTCCTTTATTTTCTTTCTCCGCAGCCCAAATGTGTTACCCACATTCTCAATAAAAGAGCAATATCCTCACTCCCTGGGTCATCCAACTGGTGTGAGCTGTTCTCACAGCACCCCGGCTCCAAAATCCTACAGTCCCGGCTCCCCGGATGCAGTCACCTGTCGGGTGCACGGAGCAAGGTAAGTGCTTTTGAGTCTTTTCTCAGCACCCAAGCCTCAGGACGCACTTTTGCCTCCGCATTATGACCTGCTCCCCCCGCCGCAAAACCCTACCTGGTACGTCAAAAACAATCGTCCCTTTAGTGTCCCTTGTGCGGAGTCTGGACGCGTGGCTTTCGTGCTCCAAACCATCGCGTTGATTGGCCAGGACCATCCGACTCAGAAACGCAATTCAATTCGCCCAGCTCCCGCCTCGTTTCAGGGGTATTCACTCCAACACCGTACACGGCGAAAAAGCCAGCTCTTTATGGGCAGAGATCACAAATCTGCTACTCAAGGATGTGATTGAGCCCGTCCCTACAGCCGAGATGAAGAAGGGTTTCTACAGCCCTTACTTCATCGTACCCAAAACCGGTGGGTTGTGGCCAATCTTGGATTTGCGAGTTCTCAAACGGGCTTTGCACGAACTCCAGTTCAAAATGCTCACGCAGAGACAGATTCTAACCTGTGTTCGGCATTAAGATTGGTTCGCGGCGGTAGACCTGAAGGACGCATACTTCAAGTCTACCACCGAATTGACAATATAAATAATATTTTAATGATAAAATTAAAAGGATAAACACACACATGGCGGACATTTCCGTAAATGATCTCTCTCTCCTTGCACCACCATCTGCCATCGGCCTTTATCCCTCTCGGAGGCTTGATTAGCCTGATATGGGACCAGGTGTGTATCATCATAACCCGGCCCCGCCCTCCACCCTGCCACATTCCTCCCTCGTTCTTTCAGGCTGGGGAGCCCCCGGCCTGATGTACACCCCCCCCCCCCCCCCCTTTCTTTTCCTGGGGAGGGGCACGCCGTCTGCCGGCAGGTCATCCCGTCTACCTGGACGAGGGAGGGGACAAGGGGAGGGAAACAGAAATAATTAAAATGTGACTGTTTAAAAGAGTGGGAAAAGGCCAACGCAGAGCGGCAGTGAGAGAGAGAGAGAGGAGAGAGAGATAAAAAAAACAAAAAAAAAACCTACTCTCCAGTTCTCCGATATGCCGTAGCATGTTCCTCAGCCACTCCTCCACCCTCTAACGGACGACAGCCGCGCCTCTCTGGGCGGATCATAGGCAGTCCTCCAGCCCCTGGCGCACGGAACGCCCTGCCGCGTTCTCAGGGAGCCGAAGGGGTCTCCCCCACCCCTGGCAGCGGTTCTCCCAGAGTTCAGAGGTACGCAAAGCTCCCAAGGAAGACCCCTTGTGTCACTTCATTCGACAAAACATCTCGTTCCCTCTCTCAGGGAACAGAGTTTACAACAGAAACCGTTACTATTTTAAATTGGTTTGTCAGTATATGGATTTCGAGAACTACACAAAATGTATTTTGTATGAACATCTAAATGATATGTAACCACACATAAGGAATACTAGTTATTGCTAATTGATTTCACATAGTGGTAACCACAATTGGTCTCTATATACTGTAAAAGGGGAGGTGTAAACATTAGCAATTTCTTTCATGGAGCAGAATAGACTGCAAGGATTAGGAAGAGATTGTGGACAAGGGCACCATCAGAGAGGTGAGCATGGGCACCAACAGAGAGGTTAGAGAGGTGGGCATGGGGCCTGTCGAAGGGTTGGTCATCAGAGAGATGGAGGCAGAACTGTTGTCTCTAATGTAATCCGGCCCATCATTGTTGATCATGTGGTAAACCGAGGCCTTACTATGGCAGAGGCTGCCAGATTAGTTGATCCAAATCTAAAAAGATCTACTGTCATCATCTATCTATCATTATCTATCTTCTATCATCCAAAATTTCGCTAAGAAAACCACTAAGTCTGGAGGATATATACTATGCTTTACCATTACATTTACAGTAAATTGTAATGCATGTAAATTCATAAAACATGTTACAGTATCATTACAGTATGATCTATTGACAGTATACTGTTCTATGCTTAGAATTAACAGAAAACCGCAAAGTGGTGGCCATGGCCATGTGCTGACCGACCAGCAGGAGTGGGCAGAGGGGGAAATGGTGAGGGCCAGGAATGATATATGGCTGTCAGAAATAAAGCAGGCAATTGAGAACAATGACACCTTTGCCAATGTGGCATCCATAAGCCTACCAACAGCACCTCACCTTTTGAAGAGGCACCATATATCAGTGAAACACATTTACCTGGTGCCTTTTTGAAAGGAACAATGACCAGGTGAAACAACGGAGGGCTGAGTATGTTCAGGTACAGCACTATATACTGTACTACTGTTACTATTTGATACATCACCTACTTCACATGTATATTGGAACTGCACTGTAAAAATAACTATAAATATATATTTTTAGAGGGTGATAGTGCTTGATTCGAACCATCACAAGTAAGCAGGTTTTAGCCTGGCAAAACTTGTCACCGTGGATGGAACCTCATCGGCCAATGGGCCACTCTCTAAGTGCCTGGACATCATTGAGGAAACATCTCCATGTGCGCGGCTGTCTCTGAAGATGGTGTGGTAGGACGTAGGCCATTACTTGGCCAGTCAAGGTGAAGGGGTCACCTATGTAATTGTGGTTCCACCATGCAGAGGTGGTTCAAACATGGTTTCAGGCCCATCCCCGGTTCATGACCCCCTACCTGCCCCTATGCTCTCCTTTCCTGAAACTTATTGAGGAATTTATTTCAGCATACATGCTGAAAATACATGCTGTCAGGGGTGGAAGGTCTATGATTGCCAACCCCTTGAGTGCGCCACCCTCCTTCAGGCCATGGATGAGGCATGTGATGACATCAGTGTAGACCAATGTCAAGCATGGATTTGCCATGCCAAATGGTTTTTCCCAAGGTGCATGAACAATTATGAGATTCACTGTGATGTGGACGAGAATCTATGGACAAATGCTCAAGACAGGCTTGATCCAAATTACCGGTAATGTAAAGTGTGCTGAATATTGTGTTTTGTTTTCATTTAGTTATTTTTTATTTTATTTTATGGTTTACATTTTATTATAGAAAGAATACCTATGTTACAATTATATCTGAAAAACACAATTTGCCCAAATGATTGTAGAGGATGTCTTCATTGATCACAACTTGATTATACATAGGATATATATTATGGAAACAACAGATTCTGTAAATGTTACATAAGTATATTTCCTAATGTGAAAACAGTTTATTCTGTCTTTTACAGTACTGTAGCATATTATTTCAGCACTTCTATGGGCAATTTGAAACCAATTTGAAAATATCTTTCATTGTTTGTTATTGTATTCACTGGTAGTTAAAATGACCAAACTGAAAAGATATCATTGTTGTGTTTGGTGATGAAACCAAATGTTCTCATGACATTTCACCAGAAACCTATATTTTTAATAAATTGTGTGGTGAGAGATGTTTACAATCCAAATGAATGCACAATGGCAAGTTTTGAATGAAAGACTGGCTGCGTTACAAGTGTGATGAGTTTGGAGTTGTGAGGTTTTACCACATACTTGTGGTATTAGTACAGGGATCAACAAAAACTGTAACTTGACTCATTTTAGCCTCTCCACTTAAAAACAAACCCCACTAAATGAAAAAACAACTAACTGAATTTCTTTTATTGTCTTTTCACTTTAAAGGCCATGGTTTCCTATATCAATAGAGTGAGGTGTAGTGTTTGCTCACATTGGATTTTCTTACCTGACTGCTCGTACCGAGTGCTTCAGAGACAAATACACAATGGCCTTTGCAAGGACCCTGCAACAATGTGTGCTGCTGATGAATCGTTGCCCTCCTTTAAGAGGATTAGCTACTGAGCGAACACAATCTGACAAAACTACTTTAGAATGTATTTATTTGTAAAAACGATATATAAATTAAGTAAATAAAGTTTTTTGAAAATTTTAAAAATGCAAAAAAAGTTTTATTTTAGGGTTAAGGTCTATTGCAATTATAATCATCTTGTATATAAAAACAATATAATTCTATACATCCCAATTTAGATTTTATTTAGCCAAATAATCGTGTGTGTGTGTGTGTGTGTGTGTGTGTGTGTGTGCATATTAGAATACTCACATTTTCTGTGCACCCATTGTCATTCTCAAAGCGTGTCTCTATCCTGACGTGGAACTTCGGTAGGAAGGAACACTTTTGGGAAGAGTAAAGAAATGAGAGAAAGAGAGAGGAAAAAGATGGAGAGTGGGGAGGAGAAATAGAGATGATTATGTTGTATGCTCAGTGGGCCAGTGAGCCCAAACAGACTGCATGAATCTAAGCTGTCATGTGAGAATACTTATCGTGTACTCTGCTGTAATACAGCAATGGTTTGAGAAAGAGAGAGATATGTAGAAGAGAAATTGGATTTAAGATCATGGCAGTTGCTGGTGCATTAAAAGGACAAGATGGATGTAGGTGCTATGTGACAGGGCTCATGAATATACAAATACTGGTGGTATTTATCCTATTAGAATGCTTGAACTGACCTGTTATGGTGTAAGGGTAGAAATTCCAAGCCGTTTCTGTCACATAAAAAGCCATATGAACAAACTTTCTCATCCAGGCAGGCAGTTTACTAAACAGACAAAAGAGGAAACACGAGAAACACAACATTATGACACAACAGCCATATTATTGAAACACATGCACAGCCCTGTTGAAGAATTGGCTTACACCAGAATTAATTTCTATACAGGTCCCTGCAGGTTGATGGTGGTTGGTGCAGGTTTGGCCAGCATAGCTTGGCTGTTCACCAGGAAAAAACAGCAGTACAACAAACATCATCTTTCTAGAGAAGCTGCTGGTCTAACAAAGCAGGTTTTAGTGGCAGGTTTGGTTCTAGGTTTAATAAGAAGTAGGAAAAAATATGTCAGTACAGTAAGTCAAAATACACTTCAAAATACATTCACTGAAAAGCTTATGTACAGTATCTTATGCAGTGTTGTTTCTAAAACAAAATAAATTAATTATCTAGTTTAAATAATTTAAATATATTTTTACAGGACAACAATGCAAAAGTTCTCTTTAACGATAACATGTTTGCAGTACTTCTTTGCCCTAATATCAAAGGTGTTACTAGGTCTTTGCTTGTGCAAGTCCATACAGATTAATGAGCAGGGTTGGGAGGGTTACTTTTTAAATGTATTCCACTACAGATTACAGAATACATGCTGTCAAATGTAATTTGTAATGTATTCCATTAGATTACTCAAGATCAGTAACGTATTCTAAATAGTTTGGATTACTTTTTCAGCATTGGTAGATTTTTTTCACTTGTTTTGACTATAAAAACTCTGCCAGTATAGCAAGACAAAATACACACATTAAAAATAAATTCTCTGAAAAAAATCATATGCAGTGTTATTTTTAAAACAAGATCATTCAGATTGATCTTGTTTTAAGGATTTTTTGAAATGTATACAGGAAAACACAAAAATTATTATCAAGAATGTGATTTTTGACCTAGCATCAAACATCTTACTAGAAAAAGGAAATTATGATCCAACGTGAATTTTCTTGATCAAAAAAATTATCGTGCCTCGTAACGTGCATGTAAAATGGCTAGAAATAGCATTTTAGTTTAGCATAAAACTGATAATTTACTAATAATTTACGATAATTTTTGAGAAACAGGAGAGTAAAATATCACAATATACTGTATCAATGATTTGAATCTCAATACACTTAAACAAAGTATAAAGAACACTTACTCGTGCTGTACATCTCACACTGTAAAAAAATTATAAGGCAACTTGCTGCACAGCTTTTTTGAGTTTACTCAACTTAAGGCAAATTAGTTGTACCAACTTAAAGTTGGATTCTAAAACTTATAATGTAAAACTAAGTTCAATAAACTCACATGCAGTATTAAACGTTACACTGTAGAAACTACACTAAGTTAACACTAATCACCCTGCTTGTGGCTTCACAACAAACCATAATTAAAACACCAAAAAGAGCTAAACATCTATTAAAAGAATATTTCAACCTAAAATTAAAATACAGTGATTATTCACTCACCCTTGTGTTATTTTAAACCATATGACTTTCTTTTTTGGTAATCAAATTTGAAAAAAAATAAAAATAAAACAAATTCTGCTCACTAATGTCTTTTAATGGCAGTGGATGGTGACAACTTCTACAAGCTTCAGAAGGACGTAAATTCAGATGTATAATTCAGAAGTAAGGGCTGTACAACCCTTTCCCCATCTTGGCTGGAGGGACAGGCTCTATCGTGCCCTTGCGAAGAAAGGTCGCAGGGTGGTGGCATTCTCGCCTGCACCGAAATGAAGCGGACGCCGCTGAACCGGGGCGGGTGCCTGGCGTACTGAATTGTGTAGCCGAGTTGGATGGTCCTGACCAGCCACCACGATGGGTTGGAAAGTGTTAGCCATGCATCCAAGCTCCAGGCGAGGGGCACTAAGGGGACGATCGCATCTGACATAGCTGGGGTGGGGCCTCCTGGCGGGGGGGGCAGGCGACATCAAGTCGGGGAGTGTTGCTTCGACCCCAGGTGGCTGTGCTAAACTCAAAACCAGCATAGGGCGGGTTAGCGACTGAGAAGGAGGGCTTCTTGGGCCATCCTCAAGACTTGTCACAACCGGCGGGCCGTAGGCAGCTGTGGACACCGATTACATGACACAAGGAGTGAGGAAACCACTTTTTTTTTTGACAATGTGGGTGAATGGGCTGCGGCGAACAAAATAGAAAAGGAAACAAAGGATTTACCTCCTGGCCCTCCTGCAGGGGATGGAGTGGTATGTATACCAGCTCCATAGCGGACGTCTCACTCCCTGGGTCATCCATCTCAGGGGCACTTAGGAGCCTTCAGGGTCCTCGTGCTGGCCAGAGAGACAGGGGCTCTACAGGGGCCGAGAACTGGGCTTGGGTAGGGGATGTAAATTGCCGTTTCTATATTACATTTGCCTTGTGCATTCAGGTAGAGATTGTTGTGTTTGGTGGTCAGATTTGTTGATTTCTGCTGTCCATTCCAAACTGCCAGTTGTTCCGAACTTTACGGAGAGTGACGTGTGAGGCCTTTGATTTTTTAAATATATAGCCTGCTAGTAGCTGGCTGTCTTTTCTTTTTCTTTTTGTTGTATGTCAAAACAAGCTCTTCTGGCATAATGGTTCTTTGTATAATTTAATGGACACAAACAGGCTCGGCTCAATATATGACAATCATTTATTTGTGTAATATATGCAATATTACTGTCCTGAATTAAAAAAAAATTTGGCCATGAAGTTCACCACTGTGACAATTGTTTCCATTGACTGGTGGGTTCTAAGGCAATAATTTAAGTCAATAAAGTTTCTGCGACATTACACTCAGCCATATAATGTGTTTTGGGCACAGCGTTTAATAATGTGTATTAAAAATCTTTGATGCTTGCCCAGTCTCAAAGCCCACAGCACATGCCTGCTTAACAACATTGGGACAAAATGGAAAGCTGACTGCAAAGCCCCATTGCCCAACACTAGTGCCTAATGCTCTTGTGTCTGAATGGGAACAAATCCCATTCCCATCTCACAGAGTGGAAGAACCAACTCCCCAATAATAACAATGGTTTTAAAATTAAATTTTCAACATGTACACATTGGAATGGTGTTCAGGTGTCCACATACTTTTGGACATGTATGTGCATGTGTGCACAATTGTGTGTTGGGGTGAGATATTAGACAACCATCACAAAAGCTATAAGTCTCACTTCCAGATGTGTCTGGTGCCATCTTTCTCTCAAAAAAACAGGTCTGAGAGAGAGAGAGAGAGAGAGAGAGAGAGAGAGGGTGAGATAATGAACTCAGCACTGTAAGATAAGACAGCACAGACAGCAGTTCAGATTTACAGCCTGAGGACCTGAGTGATGGATGGATGGACAGAGGATGAGAAGAGAGGGGAGGAGGAGAGAAGATGTAGATCTTTCACGGTCAGCCAGTAGTGTCTAGTGCCATGGATGTGGTCACGCTCACTCACTCTTCCTCTTTCCCCCTCTCCGCATCTCTGAAGTGACAGGCATTTCCTCAGTGTGTCCTGTCTGTGAAACAGCACCTTCCCACCAAACAATTGTCGTTAAATTATAATCCATTATAGCTATCTTGATGATACTAGTTAAATTATTCATAATTACAATGCAGCAGTTTAGTCTGATGAACGTGTAAACAGGATATAATGATCCCGTCTGCAGTAATAACGCAATTTGAATTAAACTCACATGCACTACGATAAGATTTATTTGACCATTAGTAAAGTAATGCTCTGCCCTTTTGGTCTTTGCTAAACACATTAATGCTTTGAAAAAAATGTTTTACTGCTAGAGGTGCAGTAATTCATATTCACTACAGCATTTAATGACTGAGTGTGTGTGTTTCATGTCTGTGTGTGTGTGTGTGTGTGTGTGTGGGGGGGGGGGGGGGGGGGGTGGGGGGGTGTCCGTATAAAGTGTAAAGAACATAAGAAAACAAGCAATTACAGTAAGTGTGTGCGCATGTACACAATGTGGGAGGATATCAGACAGAATGTATACAAGATTCTCTGGAGGACAAGTGCAAGTCAACATTTCACACAGAAACAGTTTGCGTCTGTTTTCGTTTGTTTGTTTTGTTTTCTATGTGAACATGCGCTAGATGGATGTTTTTGACCTTGCTCTTTTTTTAATCATTTCAGGTAGGAGTGCCATTTCAAGTTAAATGAACTTCAACTTTTAAAAATGTACCTTAAGACTCAAGAAACCTCAGACGTATACTGTTAAAAAAACTAAACTGTGCTAGTTGCTGATCTTGCTATCTTTTTTAAAAAAAATTTTTAATGGATGTTATGTCTTACTGGCCCTTTAGGCTGCTTCCTGGCCAACACGGAATGCTCCTCTTACGTTAGTGTGTGGTTCCTGTGGTTTGGTTATTGTTCCTAATGTTCTAGGAATTATCTTTTTAGATTTTATTTTATAACCACAAACTAACGATCCAAGAACATTCCAGGAATGTATAAGTGATGGAAGTGTTTGAACACGGTTCAGATTTTCTGGAAATTTGCTGAAACATAAACACAACAGGAAATTAATAATAGAAGCTGTTTTGGAGGGAAATTGAATGATGGACAGTGCTCTGTAGTATGCGTAAAGGTGTTAGCTGCAGTCATTAATATTTGCTGATCGCTGGTACACTGGCAAGTGGGTGATGTAAACCAAAAGAATGAAATAGGATAATTTTTGCATGTGTGTATATGTGTGTGCTCTTACCTGTGGAGGTAGATGCGTTTCTCTGTGATCTGACCAGCTCCGCATGTGGGGTCTATGCAAGGTTCATTACGGACCACCACCACCCCTTCACCTCCTCCGCTTTGTTCACTGCTGTGCTTGCTGATCATATACAACTGGCCGATTTTATACTGAGGAAGAGAGAGAGAGATATTGCTACCTCCTTTCATGACCTCATGTTGTCCTTGCTTGCAGAGAAGTGTGTGCTCATCTTATTTTCATGTGAAAAGTCCTCCCCATTCCTTGAGTTTCAAATTTCTAAGAACTTAAAAATTGATTGAATCCACTTTTTTTGTTCTTCACATTGCAGATTCCACTGTATATCTAAGAACTTCCACTGTGTTCTAACCAGGCGTGAAGAAATAATGCGACGTATGATAAACAGTATCTTTTTCATGTTAATCTGAGTTTTTCTGTCAATTGCTAGGTTCTCGAGCAGCCCCATCTGCTGTGAACTGTGGAATGCTGTGGCCCGACATCCTTCTCCTAACAGTTAATTAAATCCGGCGTCTCACTTGCCAGCTCATAAAGACTAAATTTTTAACAAGTGTCTTACACCTGGCGATTGTTTTGCTAAGATCTCAAAGGTCTGATACACATAGTAAGCATATGCACAGAAATGTTTTTAAAACAATTATTCTTAATATGCTGACAAAATATACAGTCATGTAAACGCCTTAAATGGTTTTCTTTTATTGGGGTAAGGTCATAAACATAAACAACATAAAAACAACTGGCATATGTCAATTTTCGCGCATTACCCAAATTTTGTGTTGCATGTACACATACCAGCATTGTTACTGGTTTATACAATGTGTAAAAGTGTTGCCTGTAAACAAAAAAATGTAATTAAGGTTTTACCAGATGATTTCAAATCTCATGTAAACACATGCATTGTCAGATTTTTTTTTAATAAATTGATTTTTCGTAGTTATAGATTACTAAGTTTACATGGACACCAGATAGCGGGTTATTGTGAGAAAGCACCATTCCAGTTTACATGCACTATATAAGCGCCATAATCTTTACATCCATATACATGTGGCTCGGTCAGTAAGCAGCTTTCTTTACAGCTATGAAATTTCCCAGCGACCCTTGTGTAAATAACAATTTATCAGAGGAAGACTTCGGTATTTTATTCTACATTGCTTCACTTTATGTCCAGATATTCCAGAGTTGTCGCAGTGTTTGTTTCCTTAACTTTCTATCATGACCTGCAGAGGAATTTAGCTGAAAAAGCGGGTTTTTCTTCTTATGTAGGGCTCTGGGATTCCCCCAGTGTATGAGTGTATATATGCTAATGTTAGGGAAATTGTATATTTTTCATCGCTGTCAATAAATGGGTACAGTTTATACTGTGTTATTTCCACTGTACTCCTTTGTTGACTTGTTGTTGGGCTCCATCTTATGACGTTTTTTTTATCCAGTGTGTTCACACACATGTGTATTCTTCAAAGTTTACATGGCAACATAAAGCTGCATTCTCTGGGAGAAACCTGGTCATTTTAAACCACTTTATCTTAATCCTTTGAACAGCGTGAAAAAAATATTCTTAAAAAAAACTATTCTTTTTTACATGATTTTTCAGAATGCCACTTTCTGCAAAAACTGTTTTCTTAAGTGCATGTAAACATGGTCAGTGTATTAGTGTGCATGTAAATGCACTTCATGATATAAGACTTGATATCACTGAATCATTATTTAGAAGATTTAACTTTACCCTGTGAATTTGTGTGATTGATGACTTTTTCTCTTCCGATCCAATTCCGATACCGGAAATCTCAGTATTGGCCGATACCGATACCGATACCGATACCGATCCAGATCCGATACCAGTGTTGTTTTTTTGCATAATCAGTTTATAATATATTTACATTATTGTGTGGAACTAATTGGGTGTACTCTTTAATTTGTAAAGAAACAAAAACCTCTAACTACACATTATTTCTATATAAATGTATAGCATATTAAGACACACTTTATTTTTAACTAGTATACAGGATGGTGTAACAGAATTAACAGTAATTACAGTATAAGTCATCAGTAGAAAAGAAACCAGTGTTTTATTTTTGCCTTTTTCTTTTTGTTTTCTTTTTTTTTTTTTCAAAAAATGTTTCAACTTACATCTGGATTTTAAAGGATTCAGATCTCTTTTTTATTCAATTTAGTTGTTGGACGTCAGTCCAATTTTTATTCACAGTTATTTTTTGGAACCCATTCAACTTATATATTGTTATAAATTGTAAACAAATGCTAAATATGACAATAATAATAATAATAATACATTTTTATTAATATTATTATTATTATTATTGACTTTTTAATTTTAAATACAACAGATGCACTTTTTAAACCCTCATGCTTTTATTTTGACATTCTAAACTCTACAGGAAGTCCTGTATGTGTCTGTTTGTAGGCAAGTTCACAGTAGTTTAATTAGCTTCTTATTCAAACATCCGGTGCCATTCTAAATGCAAGTGAACGCAAGTAGTGCTCAAATGTTGCCCAACGTGTGAAGGCTATAAATGGGCGCAAGTGTGTGTAAACAGAGCAGTGCCATTCACTGACGCACTGAAGCTGCACATGCATTTTATTTATTTACTTGTTAAACACAGCCTTTTGTGGTTCAAAGAGCTATCGCACATATTCAAGTGGCTTTGGATAAAATGTACGAGTCATATGAACTGCCTTAATGGTGTTTTAATAGTTCTTTTTTGTCATTTTTGGAGCTTGACAGTAACAAACATGACCAACACACAGTATCAGATTTAGATTGGGCTCGTCGGACCGATACCCGATCCGTCTAAAAGCTTCAGTATCAGAGCCGATACCGATCCAGGAATCGGATTGGTGCATCCCTAATTTAAATCATTGGTAATTAGAATACAGTTACATTCAAAATTATTTTGATTACTGAAGAGATTATTTAGCATTTTATTGTCATTTGTTTCATTTAATATTTAGTCCCTTCAGATGGAAAACATTTATACATATAAATGATGCGATCCAAAGTGCATTTGAACAGCGGTGAAACACTTTCTTAAGATGTGTTACATTCATATGAGCAATAGACTCTGAGCTAAAATGCTATTTCTAGCCATTTTACTTGCATGTTAACAGGCACGATCATATTTTATTATCAAGAAATTCATGTTGGACCATAATTTGTTTTTTCTAGTAAGACATTTGATATTAGGGCAAAAATCTTAATCTTATTCCAATTTTTGCATTGTGTCCTTAAAATAAGATCAATTTGATTCATCTTGTTTTAGAAATATAACTGCATAACATTTTTCAGAGAATTTATTTTTAACGTGTGTATTTTGTCTTGCTGTACTGGCAAAGTTTTTATAGTCTAAACAAGTGAAAAAATCTACCAATGCTGAAGAAGTAATCAAAGTATTTAGAATACGTTACTGACCTTGAATAATCTAACGGAATATGTTACAAATAAAATTTTACAGTATGTAATCTGTAGTGGAATACATTACAAAAGTAACCCTCCCAAGTAAAAAAATTACTTACATTAAATAAACAGACTGTTCTGCCTGACTGTTTTGATCTCTAATTTTATTAGACATTTAAGTGTAGGAGATCCCAACTGCCTCAGTGTTCACGGTGTGAACAGACAGAATTTGGGTTTGCTGCTGAGAACCATTTCTTGTTCAGAACCGGTTTCATGATTTTCATGACTTTCAGTTACATAGATGGTTTCCCCTACATGCCAAATTTTTTTTGCCGATGCAGATTGAACATCGTACAACATGAAAAATATGGTGCTTATGTTGTAGTCTAAACGGTATCTGGAACTGTTTATGTTTATTTAATGTTGTACATCATACCTGTTAGACTTTATTCAAGCAGTGCTGTTACTGACTGGTTGTTCATATGACAATGTGCAGTTTTCTATTGTAATTAGTGTTGTTTTTTTGTTTTTTTAAAGAATTAATAAATTAATTAAATATGCTATCATATTTCTTGTTTGCTTAGAATAAAAAAAAAAATTAGGATAAATTATTGGATTACATTTATGCCTCTAAAATGTCTAAAAGCACACCTTTTACAAGATTTTTCTTACATTTATTTCTAATTTGTTATATCTCCTCTGTAGAAATCTGAAATGTTACCATTGTTTGGCAACAGGCTGCTGAGGGCAGACAATGCAATAGGTAAAAATGCAAATAATAATAGTACTAAAATAACTGTTACTGGAATCATTAAGGAACCGGAATCGTTAAGTGAAATCCAAACTGGAATAGCTAAATTCCTTACAATTCCCACCCGCAGACAGAAGGCTTGTCGCTGTATTATTGTAGGTATTATATTCGAAGCAATATAAAAAAATAACAGCTTTGTTTATTAATATAATAATAATCTTTGCATAAACTTAATAATTCTTTCATTTGGCTTAATTAAAAAAATTTGTCTGTTAATATGAGCATACAAAAATGTTGCATTATGCTTAATAAACAGTGCAAGATAAAATATTTTTTTTTATCAGGTATTTTACGTGCAGAGGAGATCAGCTGTGTCAGACTGCATGTATCCTTCCCCAATGCCCCAAAAAAGTCGTCAGAATCCTTCTGGTTACCCTAGGCAGGGGAACAAGGCGACGCTTGCCAACCTGGGAACAGGCCAAGCCTGGCTGGGGCCCTTACACGCATTGAGGGAAGGGGTTCTTACCCAGTTTGCTATTCTTTCAGGGGGAAAAGACCCTGCAGAGACCACCCCTGCCCTGAAGGGGAGGTAAAAGGTGGTGAATACATCACAAGGGTTTTTTAGGCGACATGTGGAAAGTGGCGCAGTGTTAGATCCAGCCTCGCTAGGAGGGGGGAGTTGCTACAACACGGCGACTGCCTAAGGGAGACGGAGGTCTACTTCGTAAGGGGACCGTACCGCGGACAATACACACAGGGGGAGTCCACGTAGGATTCCTGACCTGTGGAGCACCTGTTCCAGTACAGGGTAGATTAAGTACTTGCAGTGGATTGGGTCGGCGAGTTCCTTCGCTGAACTGCGGACCCAAAGGGCTAGGGAGGAATCATCCAGGGATCCGAATGAGTGGGATCTCCTGGGAGAGAAAGCGCACAATTTTACCTCGGCCAAGGGCACAAGGTGCAAGCGATCCACCCAGTCAGTCCATCAGCGTGTTACCGTGTTCTACTGGCTCGGACCTGAGAAAACACGTGACGATACTGACTCAACCCGGAGATTGTAGAATCTCGCAAAGGTATTAGGTGTTGCCCAACCCGTTGCTCTACATATGTCTGCCAAGGAGGTGCCCCTGGCTAGTTCCCACAAGGATGCAACACTCCTTGTTGAGTGTGCTCGGATCCGCAAGGGGGTGGGGGGGGCACGGCCTGGGTGTGGTAACCCAATGAAATAGCGTCCACGACCCAGTGGGAAAGCCTCTGTTTGGAGACACCGTTCCCTTTCCGCTGTCCGCCAAAGAAGACAAAGAGCTGCTCAGAACATCTAAAGCTCTGCGTGCGCTCCAAGTAGGTACACAAAGCACGTACTGGACACAGCAACGAAGGGGCTGAGTCTGCCTCCTCCCGGGGCAGCGCTTGCAGGTTCACTACCTGATCTCTAAAGGGAGTGGTAGGAACCTTGGGCACGTAGCCCGGTCACGGTCTTAGGATCACATATGTGTCTGCTGGACCGAACTCCAGGAAAGTGTCGCTAACAGAGAAGGCTTGCAGGTCCCCGACCCTATTGATTGAGGCAAGCGCGATCAGCAGGGAAGTCTTAAGAGAGAGGGCCCTGAGTCCAACTGATTCTAGTGACTCGAAGGGAGGTCTCTGGAGGCCCGCGAGGACCACTGAGAGATCCCAGGAGGGGAACAGGCTTGGCCGGGATCGATTCAACCTCCGAGCGCCTCTTAGGAACCTGATAATTAAGTCGTGCTTACCCAAAGACTTGCCATCTACTGCGTCGTGGTGGGCCGCAATGGCAAGAACCAGGCCCGAGTTGGCCAATAAGGAGCCACAAGGGTGAATTGTTCCTCGTCCTCCCTGACCTTGCACAGCACCTGTGCAAGAAGGCTCACTGGGGGAAATGCGTACTTGTGCAGCCCCGCAGGGCAGCTGTGTGACAGTGCGTCTGCCCCGAGAGGAGCCTCTGTTTGGGCATACCAGAGCGAGCAGTGGGAGGTCTCTCTGGAGGCAAACAGGTCTACTTGGGCCTTGCCGAACCGTTCCCAAATCAGCTGGACCTACCACTCTCCGCTGGGCAAGCTTTGTTGTGACAGCACGTCCGCTACCACATTGAGGTTGCCGGGGATGTGAGTGGCACGCAGTGACTTGAGTCGCTGCTGGCTCCAATGGAGGAGACGACGGGCGAGTTGTGACATGTGGCGGGAGTGTACGCTGCCTTGGCGATTTTTATGACTGCGCTGTGACCTTTGTGGCTCTAAGGGCGAGGTTGGTCGCTGAGCGCAGTTCCTGCAGCACATCGGGACCAGGGCTGTCCCCGTGCAGATCTTTGAGCGCCTTGGCCTGGTGGACTTGCAGGAGGGCCATGGCATGCAGGGCGAAAGCGGCATGTCCGGCGGCGCTGTAGGCTTTCGCGGTCAGCGAGGATGTTGTCCTACAGGCCTTGGAGGGGAGCAAAGGGTGACCCCACCAGGTGTTAGGGTTTCCGGGGCACAGATGGAGTGCAACAGCCCTATCCACCTGGGGAATCGGCGTGTACCCGTGGGCCGCTTTGCCATCGAGGGTAGCGAGAGCGGATGAGCGAGTGGCTTTGTGACGGGTGGAGAGGGGTGCTCTCCACAATGACATCAGCTCATCATGCACCTCCAGGAAAAACGGGACCGGGGGAGGGGCGAGGCCAGGAACCAGTCATCCAACCGCGATGGCTGTGGGGAGGACGGAGGGTTCCAGTCCAAGCCCACGCAGGCGGCGGCGGCCCGGGAAAGCATGTCGGCCATCTGGGTGTCAGCCTCAGCCTGGCGTGATGGCCGAAGGCGGCAGCCCAAGGGAGTCATCCACGTCAGACATCACACTCTCCGATGCAGCGGCGAGCTCAACCACCTCGAGCTCTAGAGGATAAACAGGGTGGCTGTGAGGCGAGCCGCTGTTCCCTCGAGCACGGACGGGAGTCAACAAGGAGCAATGCGGGGGGCGGCTGGTGTGGCGTGTTTTCTATTGAAAGTGAGCCGCGACCGCAACGTTGCCATGGTCATGCCCTCGCAGTGAGACCACAGACCATCCACAAACGCTGCCTCGGTGTGATCGCTGGCCAGACACACGAGACAACACCTGTGGCCATCTGAAGCGGAGAGCACTCTACCGCATCCAGGAACTACACAGGGGCGGAATGGCATCTTTACAAAGACGCGTCCTGTAAAGGACGTTCAACGCAGCTGTGTATTGCTCTAATAAAGGAAAATACTCTTTTACAAGAAATATCACTCTTTTAATACTCTTTTAAGCTCTTGCGCTGTCGAAGCGCCCAGGGGCAAGCTGCACTTCCATGCTGAGAAGGAGAAAGTCACTGTAGTGCGCCGTAGATCCAACAGCAGAGAGTGTCAGAGGAACAAGAACGGGTGTGTGACTCGCAGCTCGGCTCCGAAGAAAATTTCTGAATGAACTCGACATATTTCCCCGCTTTTATACCCGTATGTCCGGGGGCGGGGTATTCAAATACTGTCTGCCAACTTCTCATTGGCCTTTTTTCATAGATCAGAGGCATATTCTGCACTCAAGAGAGACCCCTAGTGTCGCTTCTTCGACACAACGTCGAAGTGAGTGACAGACGGGGAACTGAAGTTCATTTATTTGGTCATATTCACTCACTGAGCAATTAATTAGAGACACTATGGTCCTAATAAAGTGTTCGACGTGGTCTTCTGCTGTTATAACTGATCTGCTTCAAGCTTTGACATGTTGTGCATTCTGAGATTCTTTTCTTCTCACTACAATTGTGCAGTGGTTATCTGAGTAACCATAGTCTTTCTGTCAGCTCGGACCAGTCTGGCCATTCTCCGTTGACCTCTCTTATCAACAAAGCATTTCCGTCTGTAGAACTGTTGCTCACTTGATGTTTTTTAATTTTGGCTGTTGTGCATGACAATTCCAGGAGATCAGCAGTTACAGAAATACTCAAACCAACCTGTCTGGTGCCAACAATCATGCCACAGTCTAAATCAATGAGATCACATTTTCACCATTCATTAACTGAAGCTCCTGACCCGTATCTGCATGATTTTATTCACTGCACTGCTGCCACACAATTGGCTGATCAGATGATCACATAGATGATTGTTGGTGACAGATGAGCTGGTTTGGTCTGGCATTTCTGGAACTGCTGATCTCCTGGGATTTTCACACACAAGTCACAAGAGGGACCTACACAATATTAGGCAGGTGGTTTTAATGTTGTGGCCGATAGGTGTATGTTGTTTCATATATGTGCAAGTGTGACTTTTCTATATCAGTAAACACCATACATATTATAGGCCTGTGCGATTTACATATTATTGTGATATGTCAGATTTCTGTGTGGGTTTAACCTGAAAATGTAATGTAAATGTCAATTGGAACTGAAATGTAAATTTTAACCTAGTTTAAAAAACAAAACAAAAGAACCCTGCAATTGCAAAGTCCACCAAACTCTTTTTCAGGACAGGTGTGCTTGTGCGGAGTTGTCTAATCTAAGCAAGTGGAAGTTGGTTACTTGAGGAGGGTGAAATATGGACAGACAACACATTCCTGACCCTCTCATAGAAATTTTAAACCATTTGTGGGAATGGCTTTGATTCTAAACTTGAGGTGAAGAACATGTGCCTGCATTCAGAATAAAAGGACACAACTGGTCAGACTCGTTTCGGTGAAGAAAATGATATTCGCTAAAATGAAAAGATTATAAAATACAACAAAACACACACACTGTGTATACACAAAGTTGAAATATGTCTTAGATTATGGTTCACACTTCACAATCACAAAACATTTCAGAGTAATTTACAACATCTTTTCAAGTAATTACAGAGGCGAAACACAAAATAGCTTTGACGGGAAAAAGCATCACTTTTCTTTTCCGAGCAAGCGTGTGAAGATTATGAAATGAACAGATAATATTTTTTTTTAAATATTGCTGTTACTTGCAGTGTCAACTGTATAAACAGTTGATGAAGAATAGACATCTTAATTCCTTACATGTTTACTTGCTCGTGTTTATACACCAATCATTTGCAGATGTGCTACATACACATTACAGATGCAAACTCCAATACATGTGCTGTAAAAAGATATAAACTTACCTCATCCACAGTAAGCGGCATGCATATCCGATATTCTTTTACCAACATGGTTTGGTTTTCGATGGGACTTGTTTTAATCCACTTGCTTTTCTCTTTCACCAACTTGTCTCTCTTAAACTAAATTATTTCCTAAAATCAAATGAAAGTCTATGTATGAATCTCATAAGTTCTTGCAGTAAATTAATGCTAGAGCTGCACTTTTAAAATCATCTCTTTGTTGCTCTCAACAGATGCCAGACTATGTCTGGTCCAATAAACTCAACCAATGTGTAGGCTATCCACCATATTTATTTTATTGCTCTCATTTTTTCTCTCTATTGTCTTTACTGTTTATCTTTCTATTTCAATCTCTTTCTTTAAAGTGATACTGCTGTAAGAACGAAACCACAGCTTCCTGTCTGTGTCTCTACTTCTCTTTCTAGCTGTCAAAGAAGAAAAAGACTTCTGTTTTCATGTGTAACCTTGCCATGCTCTTTGCCCCTCCCTTTTACCCTCCCCTTCTTTCAGTCCTGTGTGCATTCTTTTCCGCTGTGCTTATCTTTATTCTTTCCTCTCTCGCTCATTACACCTTTCCTTCACCCTATACTTGACTTTATCTTTCTTTGCTGATTTCCAGCACAATATTTTATAAGCTCTCCATCTTTTTGATCTCTCTTACTCAAATAGGCTCAGTCCTATTTTCACTGTTTTTTGTCCTGCTCTTTCAATATATCAATATAAATTCACTTTGCCCAATATTAAGTAATCACACTGTGTTTGCATTACAAAATGCACTCTATTGCAATATCCAGCTCAGTCTGGGTCAGAGCAGCTATCTGCACATTTATTTTCATTCAGAGAAAGTGTATGTGTGTGTGTGTGTGTGTGTGTGTGTTTATATGTGTGTCTTAATTTTAGCAGTGGTGGATGCAGAGCACCCTTGGAGTCCAGGGTGCTCATCAGATTAAAGATTACCTCAAGTACAGGGGAGAGAGGTAATTAAGAATTACAAAAGGGGACCCCCTCCCCCCAATCTGAATACCCCTAGCAAAGCATAATCATTTTCTGGTCTGGTGAGTTTGGTTTCACTGTGAACTGCCCTGTTACTTTTTTTTTTTTTTTTTACTTCGCATAAGAATGTTGTCATCACAAAGCATAATAGAATGTTCTATGCCATCAATCCTCAAACAAAAGAAACCAGATTTGTTTCTGAGCTGATGAAGTGCCTTTTTGTTTCTGTTCTGTTCAATTGTTTTATCAGCTTAACTGGATCAGGCTAAACTAAACCTGTTCATCTTGTAGGCAGAGGCAGTCAATATGACTTATTTTGGGTAGAGATACCAGTCACATGTGTGCAGTGGTTGGTATGCGATTAGATAGAATTGAAAATAAGAAAAAAAGGGGGGAATGGGGGAGAACTGAACAGACAAGCCAGACAAGCCTGCTGTGTTCTGAGACTGTGGGAGCTGGTTGAAAGATTGTGTTCACAGCATTTCATGGATGATCTAATATTTATTTATTTATCTATCCATGTTGCATGCATTTTATATTTATATTTATATACAGGTTATGTGGTCAGAGTTATTGAGCCTATGTCAAGCAGTTTGGCACCACATGCTTCTTGAGTAAAAAAAATATAAAGATTTATTTGCATGTATTAAAGTATTGTCTTGACATAGTTAATCCAGACAAAGTGAAATAACAGTTGCACACTTAATAATGGCTGCTGAATCTTTAGCCAACTAAAAGCACTGATTGGTTGGGCCTTTCAAGTGTGCTGAACCTCAGCACAAACTGGGATAAAGCCCAAACCCCCGGTGTTGCAAATGATGAAGTGCTTTCCAATCTTCTCATTGAATCTCTATCTGACCCTGTCAAATAGCTCTTGAGATGTAGAAAGTGGGGTCTTGAAACAAGCAGCATCATACCATCATTAGCTGTGGATGAATCTGTTCAGTGAGAGTTATACTGTTTAACTTGAATTATAAGTGATCAGTGAAATGACCAGAGTGAGAGAAGGCTCTCATGCCTTCTATCAGACAGTGTACCCTCTGAACCCCACCAACTATACAGAATCAAGACAAGCAAGGTATTGAGCCTTAAAAATAATTATTCATACAAAGGCTTTATATCTTCACCAATTATATCTTTGGATGCTTGAAAAGCGATGATGTACATTCACGCTTGTGACATTAATTAGCTCATGATTATAATGCAGATCTGTTTACTGAATTTGACGTTTTGTTGCGTTTTCTTTCTTTCCTGCTAGCCTAATATTGGGCCAGCTGTGTCCATGTAATTTCACATTTAACACAGGCCCAGTAAGAGAGCTCATTGTCACTGAGGAAAAAAACAAATTTCAAGAGGAAGAAAATGTATTCAAAAAATGAAATGTAGTGGATTTGAAGGGAGCTGTTCTGCGAGGGCACCGTAAAAGATTAGCCCTATTCTTCTCAGAAGGTCGGTGACAGCTATTGCGCAAAAGTACTTGGTTATTTTCTATTACAGCTTGGATATAGAAAAAAAAAAAATCAATTGTCGTTGAAGTCTCCCAGTGCGAAAGGAAAGTCTGTGTGGCACTGAATAGGGCTGACTATCTATTTTCCCTCAGGCAAACTTTCTCTTTAGTTCTCATATTAGCCTAGCTTCTTCTCCGCTTCTCCCTCGCCGATTGCCAAGGTCTAGTTGTTTTATCTGACACTAATACCAGATGTCATGTCATAGTCCACATAATTATCTAAAGGCCTGTATGAACCTTAAATATGATTCCTATAAGGCCTTGTTCACGCTTTTTGGCAAAAATCCAAGAATTGTGCGCCACGAGCACTGCGGCTCAATTCCGCCATCTACTATTCACTTGATTAAAGGGGATTTTTTTATCAACTCTAATCAGACTTTGTGAGTATACCAAGAGAGAAAGAAATGCCAACACAGAGGGAGAGGAATCGAGAGAGAGGGAGAATAGCCTTTGCGTTCCCCAATCTGATTTGATAGGATTTACTTGTGACTATCAATGTTTACTCATCTGTTGTGGTCTGAGCTATAACTCAAACAACAGGCCACATATACAGAGAGAGAGAGAGAGAGAGAGAGAGAGAGAGAGAGAGAGAGAGAGAGATGATCTGGTGCTGCTGTCAGCTACTGCACAAGGGCTACAGCAGCACCTGGACCTGCTGGAGAACTACTGTCAGAACTGGGCCCTGACAGTCAATCTGAAAAAAACTAAAATTATGATTTTCCAGAAAAAAGCCAGATTACAGGACACCAGATACACATTCAATCTGGGGAACACTGCAATAGAACACTAGAACACCACAACCACCCCAGTCTAAAAATTTGTGCTTCAGGGGGTTTTGGTCTGGCAGTGAATGCACTAAAAGAGAAAGCTAGAAGAGCATTCGATGCTATAAAGGGCAAATTTACCCAAGTTGACATTCCTGTAACAATCTGGTGTAAAATATTTGATAGTATTATAATGCCTATTGCTCTGTATGGATGTGAGGTTTGGGGTCCACTCTGTCTGGCAGATTACTCGAGATGGGACAAACACCCCACAGAAACCCTGCATGCTGAATTCTGTAGAAAGAGTTCAGAGAAGAACACCTACTAATGCATGCCAGGCTGAACTAGGCAGATACCCCCTTATAATACATATTGAAAAACGATCCCTCAAATTTTGGATACACCTAAATTCAAGTTCCCCTAACACACTGCAACATGAAGCCCTTAAAACCCAAGAGCTGAAGCCTAAAACCAGTCCCATTTGTCAGCTGCTCTGAAACTCACAAACCCACTAACAACTAACAAACACCAGTTTCAGACCAGTACTGCTGAACTAAACCAAATCAGAATAAATTAAATCATAAAAGAAAGCAAAAATTCATATTTGGACCACTGGGAAAATGAAAGTAAAAACCAAAGCAAATTGGAACGTTATTTGGCCCTAAACAGAAATGATAATCTGGCAGAATATCTGCACACTATAAGAGATCCAAAACAGAGACGGATCCTCACCAAATACAGACTCCGTGATCACAGTCTGGCCATAGAAAAAGGCCGACACAGACAAACATGGCTTCCAAAGGAAGAACGAGCCTGTGCTCACTGTGACACGGGTGAGGTCGAGACAGAGACACACTTTCTCCTTCACTGTGAGAAATTTACAGAGGTGAGAGAGAAATACCTCCACAAACTCTCAAACCTCATGCCACAGTTTCCCAGTTCAGCAGAAACAGATCAGATGCTGGTGTTACTGGGGGAGGACCATCATGCATCAGTTGCAGCTAAATTCATTTTTGAGATGCACACCCTCAGAAACCAATTACTGCCTTAATGTACTTCAGTCACAGTACTTTTATTCTCTTATGTTCATAATGTCCTGTTAAATGCTTATTTTATTTTATACTGTATAGAGTATATTGTTATTATAGTTTTAATTTTATTCATTACCTGGCACCTTATTTTAATTCTATCTTTATTGTTATTTGTTACTATTTTATTATTATTATTTGTCTTGTCATCATTATCTGTTTTGTAATGCTTTAGCAATATTGTATGTAAACACAATCATGCATATAAAGTACTTTAAAAAAATTAAAAATTGAAATTGAGAGAGAGAGAGAGAGAGAGAGAGAGAGAGAGAGAGAGAGAGAGAGAGAGAGAGAGAGAGAGCACAACATAAATTCCGCTGAATGAAACTTGTTTACATGTGCTCACTTCAAAATCACACTCATTTGCTTTGACAGTTTGTGTGGCAAACCATATTCAGCTTACATCTGTTGCTGCCAAATGGGAATCAGACTGATTCATTATATGTTTGTAAGTTCAAATTGACAACACAAAGGCGAATCCCCTTGCCCCTTTTCTCTCTCAAAAAATAAATAAAATAATTATTTTAACATATAGTATTATTATATTATTTTTAAAATGTTTTTTTTTTTCCCGAACCAGTTCCGTTGTGCGATGGATATATATCCTGACAAGTTCGGCGAAACTCCACCCTTGACATTGAAGCCGTCTCAAAATCAGTGGGGTAATCAGTGGACCAAAGGCCGTTGGCCCAGAGAAAGCCCAGAGGAGGCACGATGAGGTCCTCAGAAGAGACAGTTCCGCAACTGGCCCTGGCTCACTCTGGCATGACCTCATATGGCCCAATAGTGGAAACGAGGCTATTGAAGCACTTACAATGGAAGTGAATAGGGCCCATTTTTGGAAGGTTTAAAAGCAGAAATGTGAAGCTCATAATTTTATAAAAGCACATAGTTCATTATTTTATTTAAACTCATGTATTATTTGATCTGTAAAGTTGTTTAAATGTTTTAATGGGCATTTTTTAGGGTTTACGTTGTCATGGAATATGACAGAAAAGGTTAGTAAGCTAATTTCTCACACTAAAATTATGTTAACATATAGTTTATTGTGTCTATACTTTTAAAACATTGAGTATTTTAATGTTTACAGATTGGCACAATTCTCTTCCATTGTAAGTGCCTCACTCTAACCCCGATTTTAGCTTTAGCTTTATTTTAATTTTTTTTAAAGGAGGGACAACTGGTAATACATTTTTGTGGTAATCAGCATTATGCCACAAATACTGCCAATTGAGCCTAACTTGTTTTGAACCCGGATTATTCATTTAACTTGTGAGCCCGACAGCAGATGATCTAGAACAACAAGCCAAGATTGTGCTCTTGCAGGTACATATGACAGTAATGCTGATATTTCTTCAGTGGAGGATACGAGCAAACGGGGCAGTTGGCTACTTTTTGCTTTAAAATGTTGAACGGCATTTCATCAATAGCGCTGCGTCACGCTTGGAAGGCGTGACCTTCCGAAAAACACGGGTCATCCATCATTCGAGACCACTGAATGAAACACACAGTGTATCAGTATTAATCACGAGTTATTGTTTTATTAATCGATTGACAAGAGACAATATCAATGGATGAGATATAATAGGCTATAATCAGGAGTGCGCAGAAGGCAGAAAATATACGTGGAACTTAATGACACAACATATCGTTATGTTTCTTCTTAAATAAGCAAGTTGGTGTATCGATACTTACTACAGCTCAACCACCAGTAACAAGCAACGGTTACTCACCAGTAGCCTACACACACGCGTACACACAAACGTATTGTTGCCTGTCCATGCTGTATGGATACCCGCGTGTACATTGGCACTCGCATGTCGGCGGACAGACAGAGAAACTGACAGACAGCTCTCCGTTATGCTCGGAGATGCAGGAGCTGCAATACGGAATCATTGATTCGCAGTACGGGATGATGTGAGGGGAGTCAGACACGGAGGGGGGCTGCGGGGGGCATGCAACAGAGGGCTGAATGGATCCAAATATTTATATTGCATGATGATATGTGCGAGCGAAAGGAGGTGTGTGTGTGCGAACGAGAGAGAGAGAGACCTCGAGCCACCCAGTTATTAATATTATTCCAAACCGCTAAGTTTAGCATTCAACACGTGTCGCTAGTGATGGAGAGAGAGAGAGAGAGAGAGAGAGAGAGAGAGACAGGGGGGGGGTTGGCGCGCGCGAGAGAGGGAGGTTGACGGTTGCTAGGTGACGAGGCGCATATACTGAATTTTAACAAAAGAGCGGAGAGAGAGAGAGGGAGAGAGAGAAAGAGAGAGAGAAGTGGGAGATAGGTAGTGAGAGAGCTCGCGAAAATTAAATACATGTAGAATATATATTTCTAGGTGTATTTTCCCCGGAGAATCCTCAAAAAGGATACCTCGAGGGGAATGATGTGAAGAGAATGGAGGGCCGAAAGGAGAGAGGGGGGACAGGCGCGTGAAAAACACAGTAAGTAACAGTTTAATTAATTCTGCTGTGTTTCTGCATGGACTTGACTGATGGAGAATGCGTGGAGCGAGGAGACATGTCACTGACATTGCACCGGCGGTTCCGGGTGAGGGTACTTGATCCGCTATCTGTGGAAAAAAATATGGCACACGATAGAGAGATGGATACGGCAAGCGCGCGCGGGGGTTTGACCCTTCTGTCATTGCTGCACGCGCGCACATATGTGCCAGTGCTTATAACCCCACTTGTTCCTCAGTGAAACATGCGCTCAAACAGCACATACTTCGACTTTTCTTACACCCTTACTGCACAGAAACGCAGACAGGTCACAGCAACACGCAGAAACGCAACACACGCATTGTCGCACGCGCCTGGAAACGGCACAGAGACACGCGCAGTCTGCGGGCACAATTAGTGATTCTCATAAAAACAGCAACTGTGAAGCAATTGAACATTAAAACGTGTTTAAAATTTCGATTCCGTGCACGGTACAGCTGATGATCATGTTGCTGTGCCGCGCTGTCAGGCTGCTGGTCTCCAGTTGTTTATGTAAACTGCGGATATATTAATTTTACAGAGCAATTTTACTGTGCACAGTAATCAGTGTCTTATTGTGTGTGTGTGTGTGTAAGAGAGAGAGAGAGAGAGAGAGAGAGAGAGAGAGAGAGAAATAATCTAACCTTGGCATTAAGGTGCCATGCAACCTTATTTAAACAATATTAATTTAACTAATACGGTCTATTGCTGTAATTTCTCAAAGTCTGGTGATTTGCTTTTTAATAGCTGAGTATAAACAAAATCAGTGAGATTTATGAGCAGTGCTCATTATGTTAATTTCACATGAGCCCATGAAAGGCCCACAGTTTTCCTCCTGTGATATAAATCAAAACGTTGGCGTTTAGATGAAGTAAAATCGTTTATATGGGACTTCTGCTTCATATTCCTTAATAAGTTTTTCTCCCTACTTGCACTGAACTTATGAAAGCTGTTATGATTGAGCCTGGAATCATACAAGTTAAGCTCAATCGACACCATTTGCATCATAATGATGATTACAACAAAAGACTATTTCGACTCATCCCTCCTTTTTCTTAAAAAAAAAAAAAAAAAGAAAAAAAAATTCTGGGTTCCATTGAGGTACTTCCAATGGGTTTAAAGGCAGAAATGTGAAGGTTATAATTTTATAAAAGCACTTACATTAGTTTTTCTGTTAAAACTCATGTATTATTTGAGCTATAAAGTTGTTTAAATTGTATTTTTTTTTTTACAGTCGTTTAAGGGTTTGTTGACATTGTCATGGCAAAGAAGCTGTATAATTGGCTATAACTTTACACAGAAAAGGTTGTTAAGTGATTTTATCGTATTAAAATTATGTAAAAACACATATTGTTTACATCTTGTGTCTATACTTTTGAAACAGTGTCTGTTTGAACACTTACGGATTGGCCCCATTCACTTCCATTGTAAGCGCCTCACTTGAACAAGTAAAAGATTTTAGCTTTTTTTAAAGAAAAAAAAGTAGGTCCAAGTCAAAATTATTTCTATGTGGTAATCAATATTATACCACAAATTATGTATATTGAGCTTAACTTGTATTGAACCCGGAATATTCCTTTAATGTCCACTAAAACAGGCCCGAGATCAGTGCTGAGCTGACCTATATCACATACAGAAAACATTTTAGTTCAGTTGTACACTGTGTGTTAGTGCACCAATGGTGTGTTTTGAAATTTGACCTAGCTGTTGTTTCATAAGCCTCATACTGCACTGGTACAAGAGTATTTCCTCATTTTGTGAGATATCTGCTCAAGCAGGTAAAAAGAGAGAGGTGAGAAAAGTTATAACCTTCTCTAAAATATTCTTGAATTTGCTCTAAAGCACATTTATTGAACAAGGCATGTTGTGGAGACTTGGCATGCAAACCACCTAGGACTGCACACACACACACACACACACATACTTGCACACACTCTGCAGTACTGTAATGCGCACAGTGATGTTAATGTGTTGCCATCAGTGTCAATATATGTAGCTTCACTCCAGCGGTCTACAGCCGCTTTCCAGGCTTTAATGTAGAGGGAGGGGGAGTGCACTTATAAAGGAGGAAAGTGAAAGAATGAAAGAAGGTGAGAGACTATAATGCACAGAGAGAGGAGGATGTAGCAGAGGCTGTACAGGGAGAGGACCCTGATAGACAGTGAAATAAAGTAAAGGATGTGGAAAAAGAGGAAGATAGTTAGAGAAATTGAAAATACAGTGCAGAGGGAATGAAAGGAAGGAGAGGAAGAAAGCGAGAAGCGAACTGAATATATGAGACTCAACATTGTTGGAGGGCTCTGACTGAGAGAGCAGCTTGAATGAACGTTTGCATTTCTCTTATCCTCTTTCATTTCTCCTCTGTTTTCAGTGCATCGATTCTTTAGCTTTTTCTTTACATTTGCTCTCTATCCTCTCTATCTTTCCCACCTTTGGGCTTTTTAGACTAGAATATTCTGCTTTTTTAACATCTCTCTTTTGCACTCTCTCCCTCTCTTTTCTATTTCCTTCTTTAGCTCTCCATGTTATTCGTTTTCTCCCTACATGTTATTCAATTTTTTTTTACATAACTGTGCTGATGAGTCCAGCATACCCAAAACTGCACCCAACTCCCATATCAGTATCTCCTGTTCACTTAAATGTGACTAATTAAGGTAAAGCTCGTTAACACAGAACATCAATTAGTCGTTAACGAGATCATAGGCTGGTGTTTGAAAGAGATTACATTGCTCCCCTTTCCCCTGGCTCCCCAGCGGTTTAGGCCGGCCTGCTATTGATAAAGGCCACACTAATTTACATTAGACCTCAGACACAGTTTGGGTGGTTGGGGGTCAGATGGAGAGATGGGAAGAATATGAGACCACGTAGTCACTTAGACATTCAGACCCATATACACAGGCACACACACACACACACACACACACACACACATACACACACACACACACACACACACACACACACACACACACACACACACACACACACATGCCTGGCAGAGCTGTTTCTGCTTTATAGTGTTACACAGCTGAGGCTGAGCCGGAGTGCTAGTAAAGGAGCATTGGAAGGATGGAAGAGCATGTTTCTATGATCCATTGTGGTGGTGAAAACGCTCTGAAAATGGAAACATAAGTGTTATTTAACAAAAAGCCGGAAATTTTAGCAAGTTAAGAGGAAATGTTATCAGTGAAAGTGTAGCACTCAGTGGCATCCTGTTCTAATCAGCCATGAGTTTTCACAGGAAGCTGAGTCTTCCCTTTTACCCATCTCCACGGTTACTGTAACCACGGATATTTCGCTCTGACTCCTGTACAGCAGTGTTTCCCAACCTTTTTTGCTGTAAGTACCCCCAAAGCACCTTAGTAAGGCTGAAGTACACCTTCATCAACACAAAACCAAAGATGTGTATCAAAGACTAAATACCATTTAACATTATCATTAATATTGAGTTTTTAATCAATCAGTATTGGTTTGATCTATTGGCACCATTATGGCTTGGTATTGATGATGATTTTCTGATTCAATATAATTCCAAATAAATTCTGATTTATTTGGATATATTTCAGTTATTATTTTATTTTATTATTAGTTTTTCATACTTTTGGGGACATTTTAGCTTTTTAAAAATGTACACATCCCATTTATTCCATCAATAAATATGATGTCTTGAAGTTGCATATATTATATTATATACATATGTTTTATTTAGTGCTGTCAGTCTATTAAAATGTTTAATCATGATTAATCGCATATTTTTCATAGATAATCGTGATTAATTGCAGATTTAAAAAATGCTGAAATTTGACACTATATATACTTCTTTTCCTGTCAAAATGCATTTATTTCTATTTTAGGAAATAAAACAAAACAATATGTAACGATATAATACTTAATTAACATTTTACGAACAAAGCCTTCCTCAGTATAAAGCTAAAAATGCACTAAAATAGCACCAATTCAAGTAACATTAAACATTTCCCAAAGTCTAAGTGGACTAATTGAAAAAACTTGTTTCCCCATAGGTTGCATTTTCATTGCAATGAGCATTAAATCTGTTAAACTCTCATCCACCATGATATTAATCTGCTGGTAGACTGTGGCTATCCACTTTGATTCAGCAATTGAGAAGCCACGTTCATGATTCGTGTCAGGGCATCAATGCCAGCATTAAGTGCCGCTGTGAACTCCGCATGAAAAGCGTTTGCAGATAAAAACGTCTCATTCAGCATTTTGGTGATGGTTAAGACTTGACATGGTTCTGTAGTTATTAAAATGCGCATAACATAGGCTGAAAAATACTTTATTTCAATCACAAGTCCCATCTGGGCTTGTTTTGATTATCAAATAGCATTAAGAGGTGCTTTCTCTATAACTTTATCACTGAGTGACTGTTGTGTGTTGTGAAGTGTACATCAGTATAACGACTCCAGGTAGACACATTGCAAAGGTTCTGCCCTACACACCAGTGTTTTTGCTGGTTTATGCTGAATTGCATGCATTAAAGCGTTAATTCTGACAGCTCTATATTTATTACATGTTTATTGTTTACACGCACTCAGTAATTTGTACTATTTCCAAGAATTTACATTGGTATGAAGATCAAGAGCTAAAATGTTACTGTCTCTTTAAAATTACCTGCAGTTCAGTCAGTGAGTGCAAGTTAACAAGCTTCTTTAGCGCATCCATGCTAAATGTGATGATTAGAATGAATGTTTCTTTTTGTTGTTTTTGATCAACAAACTGTAAAGAACAGAAAGTGTATTGAAATGACAAAAGTGCATTATTCAATGACAAATGGATTGCATGGATCTCATATTTGGACACAAATTATATGGACGTGTTAAACCACACTTTTACTCTTAACATGCAGTGAAAAGATCTCAGTGCTTAACTTTGCATAGAGTAAACGTTTGATATCGGGATTGTTCAAATGAAGATCACAATGAATTGAAAAATCTATATATTTACCAATCCCTATTTTTAAGCCATTAATTTTTTATGTTCAAAATAGTCAAATCCAATTCCTTTTGCATACCCCCTAGAACCTGTTTACGTACCATCGTTTGGCAATCACACTGTACACTTTCAATGGAAATCCCAGTGAGACTTCCCTCACCTACCGTACAATTCACCTGACATCTGTGTCTTAACTCGAGTTAGCTGATACTCTGCAAGCTCACAACATTTCTCAAATCATTCATCTCCGATATCCATTCAAGACAATAAAACGTTATTGACAGATGTTAAATAACAATGGCTGGATATCAAGCCAGTGAGGCTGTGCTTTACCCATGGGAAGGTATGTAGTGATAATACAGGTATTGTGATTCTGTGAAGTGGAGAGCTGCAGAGATGTGTACAGCAGCTGTTGGGTGAAACAAGATGAGAGTCAGGGGCAGTGAAATGACACTATAATGGTAGACCAGCCTGAGGAGACATTTTTGGCTCTGTGTATTCAAGGTTTTGATTGATTGTATTGACAGATTTCTGTCCAATATCACATACATAATTATGTTAATGAAAAGGAGGGAAAGAAAACAAACAGGACTTTACCTGATATAGATCCAGAGAAGATCTCAAAACAAGAATAGGTGTAAGTGTTTGAACTTGTAAAGTAGCAAGGCTCACCACTAACAGTCAATGAGACAAAAATAATTCAGTGTGCAGTAATGTATACCTTTATAGACAGTTTCACCTAAAATGAAATGATGTCCAATTATTATTGACCCAATAGGATCTTTTGTATCCTTTGTGTGACTGAATAATTGGCAGTTTCTCTTTGAGAAATTGTGAGGTTCTTTTTTTCTTTTTATTTCAAGGTATTACTCATTTTACCAGTCAATTGTTATAGTTACGGTTAACAAACTTCATTAGCACATTTTGAAGTCTGGACTGTCTGATATAAACTTTGTGGATTTATTTAGTTAATAAAAACTGCAAAGCTGTCTAGGAGTACCTAGAAAAATTGGTGCTGTTTTGATGGCAAAGATGGTCACACCAAATATTGATTTATCTATTTTAATGTTTACTGGACTTTAGATGACGTTAATTGATTAATGTATACTATTTATGGCATTATTTTTTAAAGACATCCTCACTATGCAATTTTTTTTTACAAGTGCCTAAATGTTTGCACAGTACTGTGTATTGGGGTTGTAATGCCAACAAATATTTTACCCATTTCCCCTTTATTCTTTTTTTTCTTTAGTCAAATAGTTTATTTTTTTTGCAGCAGGATATATTTACAGGAAACATATGGTTAATGCTGCATTAATTTGGGTTTCAGGCTGATTTTGAATCCTCCTCACCAGTAAAGAAACATTTAATTACAGATTTTTTTTTTTTTTCCATTAAAAAATGTTGGTATGAAGTACAAATACCCTTATAGGTAATATTGTTTGTACAAAGTACTTTTGTATAGAAGGCATACATACAGCCTCTTCCTCAGTGCAGATGTATTTAGTGTATGTGTGTGTGTGCGTGCATGTGTGTGTGTGTGTGTGTGTGTGTGTGTGTGTCTGTGTGTGTGTGTAAGGGAAGGAGAGATGGGGAAAGAGAGAGAGATTGTATGTGTAATCAAGCATGTGATGCACAGGTGTGCATGCTAGTGCATCAGTAATCTTATGTTGTATAGAAAGATGTGTTGATATATCCAAGTGTGTATCTGTGCATCACTGTGTAATATATAATTTACTCTCAACCATTTAGTAGTTTAAATGTTATACATGTTTAATATCTTAAAGTAGGGTGTGGCTTTATGGTCAAGACTTTTTGATTTTATTTATGTTTACCTATCCTATTTATCCGAATACATGTGTGTTTAGGAATGCTAACTGTTTTTATTTTTGTAAATATCTATAGATATACTGTCTGATTGAGGATATTAGAGCATTGTTGTGTTATTACAGCTATAATTTGCTGTTTAACTCACAGCATGGCATTCTGAGCACAGGGGAAACTTGTCTCATTGGGCAACAACTGTCATCTGTTTAAAAAAATTAAGACAAAGCAAGGATGCATTCATTTGAACTCTGACTCCAATTTTTTTTTCAATTTATTTTTTATTTTTTGCTTAGTTTGCAAAGTTTTCTTAAGAAATTCCACTAAAAATACAGGAAGTACGAGCTTCACCTGTTGCTTTGTCAAACACCTCTCTCTCTCTCTCTCTCTCTCTCTCTCTCTCTCTCTCTCTCTCTCTCTCTCTCTGTCTCTCTCTCTCTCTCTTTCTTCATCCCTAGGCAATTGCACAAACGCTACCTAGAGAGATTAGCATGTGTCTAATATACATACTAATACTGGTATATTACTTTACATGATTAATCCAAAAAGCTTTATACGCAGTCTTCAAAATTTTTAAGGTAATGGGCGTGGTTTAGCTGAGGATTCTAAGCTATGCCGATTAAACAGGAAATTTCATTTATGATAAATATGCTTTCATATGCTGCTGTTTCCTTTATTGTTCCATTTACATGTTCCTTTTTATTTGATGATGCTATTTAATTTATACCCCTTCCTATGTCTCCTCCTTGTTTTTTCATTAACGCAAATTCATGAAACGTCAAGATGTGTGGAAACAGACATTTCCAAAACTGCCTAAAGGACACAATAAAGCAGCACAGCAGGAATCTCTGTCACTTGTAAGATAATCCAAAGTGTGCATGTTTCAAAGCAGTTGTGTCAGAGACTGAAGGTCCACAACAGGCTTTTTGTCATGTTAACAACACTCCCATTGACCTTTAGTAATGACCATGTCAAGCAGAGAGTCACAGCGCTTCTACAGCGGAGGTCTGATCAGGCCAATAATGCTACTATTTCTGATTACATTTACATTTATTTTCTTGGCAGATGCTCTCCAAAGCGATTTGCAAGAGACACCTAACCACAGTGTGTTTGTGTGATGTCTGTCTATGCACTGGAGTGCAGGGGTGCACATGAGTGTAACTGTCATTAAACATATGCCATTTGAGAACATGTGGTCCTTATCACAGATTTTATGGTGTGTATCTGTGTGGCATGTGTTAGCATGTGTGTGTTTGTGTGTGTGGTTGCCCTGCGCATCTGTGCCTGAAATTACACGTCAATGGGAAAAGCCAAGTGTCCACTTCCAAGTGTATGTCTGTGTGTGTGCTCGTTTGTGTATGTTGAGGCGGGCACGGGAGGAAGCTGACAGCTGTGAGAGTGTATCCATGAAGATTGTGTTGATGTGCTCAGTGTGTATCCGGCTTCTTTTCTGGCATCCGGTGTGTGTGAAGACAGGCCAGATGTGGTGTGAAAGTGTGTGTGTGTGTGTGTGACTAAATTAGGGAATTTAATTTGTCAGTGTGTCCTGATTTTGAGAATTCAAGTTGTGTCTCCTGTAAAAAATGGACCTAAAGAGAAAACTACACATACTGATATGATTTAGTGTGCTTTAAAGGGGACCTACTATGCCCCTTTTCACAAGATGTAATTTAAACCTTTGGTGTCCCCAGAAAGTGTCTGTGAAGTTTCAACTCAAAATACCCTACAGATAATTTATTATAACATGTTGAAATTGCCAATTTTTGTGTGGGAATAAAAATGAGCTGTTTTTGTGCATAAGACTGTTTCAGTGTTCGCTATTTGCTATAGCAAAACAACACACACAAACAAACATGTCCGTCAACTGGGGCTGTACAAAGTAACGTCACTTTGTACAGAACCTGCGAGCGGCTTGTTCTGAGACAGTGCTTATTATTAATTGGGATTAAAAAAAAAAAGGACTGGGTGGATTTTCATCATTACAGGATGGTTATGTACACACACTGCCAACACACATTTATGTTCAAACACCATGTAAAAGTGAATTTTGCATAATAGGTCCCATTTAAGAATGCAGGTTGTTTTCTGAGTGTCTGTGAATGTGCAGTGTAGGGATGCACGATTATGGCACTGGAAAGATATAGGCTACACATCCACAACAAGATGACAAATGTGCTGCTATTACTGCTGTTTTAAACATCAGTAAATTAATACAGTGTCTAAAAGGTTAACTTCACAGTGGTCTTCACAGCAGCACAACAAACAAAACTGTTATTCAAATTTTGACTAAAATACACAAGGCAAACTATTGACTTTTTATTGGTTGCAATGCTCAACCACTGCAAAAAAAAGTTATTAATAGAAGATTTTGCTGATATGTACATGCTGTAATAAACAATTTTCATTAAATAATATAGCAGGGGTTCCCAAACTTTGTTGTCGGCTGAATCCCTATGACATAAATTAGTTACATTGAAGTACCCCCTGAGATTTTAAGTAATGTTAACTTTTCAGAATATAATAAATTTGACTTTGCACTTCATTTATTTGGTATGTATTATTCTTGTTCAATTTTAATTAACCTTTATTACATTTATTGTTCTTTCATATAATGATTATACATTTTATTTTATTTTATTTTATTCACTCGTGACATTTTTATCCCAATCAGAGGTTATGCTACAAAAAATGATTACATGTCACTCTGATATACTGAGTTGTAAAATTTCCATGTCTTTTTAACCCTGATCATTTCCTAAATGTATATCATTCTATTCCATTTGTGTATGTACATTTGATATCTTAATATGTTATAGCCAAAATTTCAATAATTAAAATTACTTTTCATAGAATTAATAAAGCCAGGGGTATAGCATGTCCCTGTTAGTTCTAGAATATTTTTAAGAAATTAAACATTATATGATATTCTTAGGAAATTATAAATTATATTTTGAGAGTTTTGGCCACAGTGCATGGAATAAGTAGCTGGTTGCATAAAATGACGGCTTTAAGACCCAAAAGAAGCCTCTGTCAACTGTTGATTCGACAGTGAACTGAACCAATGCACAAGTGGCCCGTAAACAGTAATCTTCAACAGCCAGAACCCAATATTTTTCAGGACTACAGGGCAAACAATGTCAGGTTTATGAATTACAATGCTATTTTTAAAACATGATTGCATGGCTGATAATGAAATTAATTATGTTGGAGTATAATTAACTTTTACAGTATAAAGTGCCTTTTTTCTCACTGTCAGTTATATCTGAGGGTGCTCTTTTGCTTGCTCACACACATATATGCAGAGTGTATCTTTGTGTGAAGATGATATTTTTTTTGCACTCAAATACATTTGATTTGAATGTGAATTTGCACATAATTCTGAAATTTATGTCACTTTGTTTTTTTGCATGTGTAAGATCTCACTCAAGAGTAACAATGTGCCAGAATTTTGGGCCAATCATAGATGAGCGGGTACATTTTGATTGTCTGGCTAGATCACCAATCATACTACCAGCCAAATACGGGACAGTTCAGCTTTAAATACAGATTTTTTTTCCCCAGATGGGCTCTAGTGTGAGACGCTGTGCATCAATGGTTGTAGAGGTCCACCTAGAGTTGACACTCTTAAAATTAAACCGCTTTAATACAATGACCAAGAAGAACAATATTCCTATCAATCACTTTGTAATAAACACATCTTTTTGCCAAAATAAAAAAGCAGCAATCAATTGAGAAAGACGATATTTTTCTGTCAGGCATTTCTTCCACTTTTTCCATCTTTAGAACTCAACGAACCGGCTTTCCTTTTAAAATTGGTATGCTATATGACTAATGTGCTAGAAAATAGAAGGCTTTATATAACAAAAAAAAATATTTTCCAGGGCCACTGTTTAAGTACAAGTCTTAGTACTGTTGTAAGTAACCATTAATTGTAATGGATTTTATTGTAAGAGAAAAAGTATAACATGAAAATAGTGTATTTCTCCTCAGATTACAGTGTCATTGTTTTGGCTGTAAATAGGGCTAAAACAATTAGTCAACGTTATCAACAACATCGACAATGTAAAAAATAGTCTTTTGATCTCATTTAATAAAACATGAGATCATATTAATATCTAATGATGGCACGCAAGAACAGCACTGCGGCTTGTGCTTGAATGAGGAGAGGAAGAATTACACAGCTCACAGTCCAGATGCTCTAAACTTTAAAAACAGCTTCAGGTGATGTAGATCGCAAAGTATGAGGGAATTATAATGCACAAATACAAAATAAGTTAATACAGAAGCACTCTCGTTTTGGATTTAGCAGAGCTGGAGCTGCCCCTCCGCTGAAGCAAAACTTGCATGATGAACATCTTGAAAATAATCGTTGGATTAATAGATTATCAAAATTATCGTTAGTTGCTACCCTAACATTAAATAGTGTTTATCACAAGGGAAATGTAAAAAAATCGTTTTAACTAAACCTGTAATGTACTGTACATTTGTACTTAAACTGTCGCAGTTTTTCTCACAGTCAATTAGTTGTGCACTGTCAATTAGTTGTGCCAGAACGTGCACTGTCATATGCAATGCTATTTAACATATATTAATAGAGTTACTGATTTTTATGGAATCACAATAGTGAGAAACAAAATCATGCCCTCGAATGCTATATGTTTAACAAAATGATCCTACTTCTAACAGAAAACACACAGAAAATGTGCACTGGAAATAAAGTTAGTAAAACTAAAACATGAAACGTTTTACAACAATCTCACGTAAATGTGACGGGGGACTAATTTTCTCAATGCTTACCTCTAGTTTTATTTCGATAGAATGATTCTTTTTAGTATGCAGTCTATATTATGGCCCTTTCCTTCAGTCACTTGTTTCCCAGCAAGACATAATTCAGTCATGTTTTGACTTGTTGTTCTTGGCAGATACCTTTAACAAATACTATAACAGATAGTTAAACTAAAAAAAATAAAAAATTTCTGACAATATTCACCCTTAATTCAGTATGAATTTTCCTCTTTCGTGAAACACAAAAGGAGATGTTAGGCAGTATGTCTCAGTCACCATTCACTGTACCTGCATCTTACATTCCATAAAATAAAAGTGAATGGTGACTGAAACTAACATTCTCCTTAACATCTCCTTTTAAGTTCCACTGAAGAAAGTTTGTTTCTTTTGTTGCATAATGCTGATTACCACAAAAATAATTTCAACTTCTTCCTTGTTTATTTAAAGTGGAAGTAACCTACAATGGAAGTGAATGGGGTTAGTCTTAATTGGGTTTCTTAAGCATTATTTATTTATTTATTTATAAACGTTTATTAGAGGATCAGCCCCATGAGATGAAACATCTCGTTTTCATGGCGGTCCTCAAGATCATGTCCAAACAACATTAAACAGCAAAACAACAGACTAGATACAAAATACAAAAAAAAACAAAACAAAACAAAAAAAAAAAAACACTTAACACTCTAACACTAAACACTCACACTCATTCACACACACACCACGCACACCCAAGCTCTCACTATCACTCCCATCACAGAAAAAGTAAAGTAAGTCAATAGTGGTATATATACCACTAAACACAATTTATTTTATACCACTTTAAAATAAAACCTTTTTAATCTAAGACTCAGCGTAAAGTTGCTTTGGAAAATCAACCGTTTTAACAGGGGTAGGATATTTCGTGTACGAAGTATAAGAACAGCTGTTGTAACATATAGAATAAAACAATGATCCCAAAGAAAACTAGCAAAGTTGACATCGCTAAATATATACATGAATATACATTTAGCATATTCATATACACACATACATAACATGACACATATCAATGCTACATCTGCAAAGCTAGAAACATAGACAAGTATTCTGAAGATGTGTTAACAGAGCAGTTCGGAACAGAGGAAAAGACGTAAGCGAGCGAATAGATGCAGGAAGGCTATTCCAGTCACGAGGGGCTCTAACACAGAAAGCATATTTCCCAATTTCTCTCTTTACTCTAGGGACAGTAAAAAAGATCTGTTCGTTGTGACGAAAGTTATATTGTGAACTGTAAGGCACTAAATATTGCGATAAGTAATATGGATATTGAAAGTAAATACATTTAAAAATAAGCAGAAACCAATGATATTGTCTTCTAGCTGAAGGTGCAAGCCAGAACAGCTGTTCATACATCACACAATGATGTGTCCTGTAGGGGCAGCGAAGAGTGAATCGGCACAGGCTGTTGTATACCACACATCAAGAGAATGTAAACAAGTGGAAGTAGTGTTAGAATATATAACATCTGCATAGTCCAGAATAGGTAGCAGCAACTGAGAGACTATTCTTCTCCTAACCTGAGAGTTAAAGCAGTCTATCGATTGGTATAATATTTTAAGACGAAAGCTAAGTTTGTTGTTAAGCGCGTGTATATGAGCTTTGAATGAAAGATAATTTTCTAGCCAAACACCGAGATACTTAAATTTTTCAGTTTGCTCTAGAGGAGCAGAATCCAGAAAATGCAGATTAAGATTATTTCTATCTTTCTTCTGAAAAAGCATACAATAGGATTTTGATTTATTAAGCAGGAGTTTATTAAATGACAGCCACTGCTGTACATAGTCAAAATCATGTTGTAAGGAATAATTTATGTCAGGAATATTCAATTTAGAGCAATATATGATTGTATCGTCTGCATAAAGATGAATGTTACATTCTGAACAGCAGAGGGGCAAGTCATTAACAAAAATGAAAAATAGCAGAGGCCCAAGCGATGAACCCTGGGGTATGCCTTTATCTACACCTGTAAAATTCGACTGACTGCCCCCGAAGGATACACACCGGCGGCGGAGATGGAAATATGAATTAAACCACAGAAGAGATGAACGGGCAGTGGTAGTTGAAAAGTGTTTCCTGAAACCTGACTGGCATTGAGATAGTAAATTGTTATCTGAGAGATAGTTAGATAATTGATCGAAGATAATTTTCTAAAAAATTTTCACAATACTATTAATTATTGAGATAGGTCTATAATTATTAATGTTTTGGGTGTCCCCTCCTTTATACAATGGAATGACTTTGGTACACTTCCATGCCAGAGGCACTTCATGGATTAGAAATGACAAATTAAAGAGCTCAGCCAATGGAGAGGATAGGACATGTGAAGAAAGTTTAATAAACTTACCCTCAATGCCGTCAGGGCCGGGTCCACTGCTAGAGGATAGCTTGCTAATGGCCAGCTGGACATCAGCTGAGCTAACCTGTCGAAATGTGAAAGAACTAACACAGGGATGAGAATTAACAGTCAGCTCTGGGTGAAAGAGCGATGGCTGTACCTGCGGTGTTTGAGAGAAATGCAGACTAAATGCATTTGAAATCACTGCTGAATCATTAACAGTTTCATTATTGATTGTCATATTACTCCTGGTACTGTTAGATTTGTCAAGTAAGGTATTCAATTTTTTCCAAAATTGTTTAGGATTATTGAAATCATTTATCAAACTGTTTCTGTAGTAATTGGCTTAGTAATTAGACAAGTTAAAGATCATTTTAGAATGATAAAATCAGAGGTTAACTGGCGTTGCAGCATTTATCAGTTTAGGAAGTGGTTTTATCACATATTTTTGTGATGTGTGCATCACACTCATGTTAACATGAATAATGTTTCGGTCATATGTCTATACTTTTGTATTTTAATGTATATGACTTGTCCCCTTTCACTTCTATTGTAAGTAACACCTGTTTATTTTTTTATTTAATTTTTTTTAAAAACATGGGATGAGTCGAAATAAATGTTTTGTATTAAACAAAATTAAGCCACAAATGCTGTCGATTGAGCTTAACTTGTATTGAACCCAGAAAGTTCCTTAAATTGTGCTGCCCTAGTGCAGTGTAGGAGAGTTTGTGAACATTTAGATGTGTTTGTGGATCAGTCAAGACATTTTTGAGAGTTATTATGCAGCTCTTGTTAGTGAATCTCTCTCCTCACAGCAGAATGTGTCTGATAGGAGAGGAGGGCTGCTGTAAGAGAGCTGTGTTTCAGCTTTACCTCTCCTTCTTCATCTACTCTCATCAGCACCTCCTACCCATCCCATGCCACTCCACTGGCTGCTGATCCATTCACTCCCCACTATGTTGAATTAATTAATTTTACATTTATATAGCGCTTTTCTGACCCTACACTTGAAGCGCTTTACACAGTGAACAGGGGACTCTACTCAACCACCATCAGTGTGCAGCATCCACCTGGATGAGCAGATACAGTTGGAGCATTACATTCAATTTGGCTCATGTAGTACTGTAACCGCTTTTCATTTTTGGATGCTCATCAGATGCTTCAGTAGGTTTTTCTCAAGAGTTCATTCTTGATTTGCCAGAAAATGTAAAACAATATGCTTATTTGGAAATGTCACTTTCCTGTGAAGAAATGCACATAGCGAAACGTGCCAATCTTTCTTTCAAGAAAAAAAAAAAAAAAAAACACATTGATTGCGTCATGGATTCCACAACTACTGTGTTATCATTGCATCTAAATCGGTGTGTTTTTGCTGGGTAATGGACTTTTTGCTCTGTAGCTCTCAGAGAACAGGCCACTCTCCCTGATGGATTGCATCTCTTAACTTGTTTATTTCCCCAGCTCTCGGTTAGTAGGGTCTCTCTTTCCAGGGCAATTTCCACTTTAAATCTCAATCATATTTAAATTTTAAAGTGGCACAACTCAGGGACACAGTTTTATTATTATTATTATTATTAAACCCCCATACAAGTTGATAAGGTTTTTCATTTTTAAATAATATATATATATTTTTTTAATTAAACAGTGTTATTAATCTTGGCAACCAATGAATAGCTAATGCTCATGGTGGGCTGTCAATTATCTATGGATAGAGGCAGGACGAGGCCACTCCTGGTCAATTATAATTAAATATTAGCTAAGAGTCCGTTTGAGCGGTATCTTTGGCGGAGCCTTGATTCAACAGCTAAAGCTTGACTTACATGCATCATTTACTGCTGTTGTTCAGAGCTAAAAATCCTTTAAAGTGGAAATAAATTACCAGCTCTGGTTCAATCCGCATGTACAAGGAAAAAGGAAATGTGGAGGCCTACACTGCTGATAAAATTCATATCCAGCCTTGAGGTGCTTCAGTTCTTTGTGTCCTGTACAGAAGCTCGGATCTTCTGAGGATTGATAGAGTTATTGAGGGTGAAGGCAGGTCTTAGGGCAGATGCGGCCCAGAGGCTCATAGATTTTGGATGATTTATGATCCATGTTGACTCAAAGCATTTCCCCCAGTGTGTCCTTAGAACAGCTCTAATCCTTACAACACTCCATTGTACTTGACAGAAAGGCAGAATGCAGGCTCTCAATGGGGCCTGGAAGCTTAAGGGATGTGTTGGTTGGGCCAAACCCAACAGGGTATCATGCAGAGATCGCCATGGAGGTTCATGGTGCTGAACTCTGCACGAGGGTCCTCGGAGCCAGCTGCAGGCTGGTAGTGACTTCCAGGAGCCCATTCATCAATGAACAGCCTCTGAATAGCAGACAAATATTTGAGAAAGGGGAAAATGTTGGATACAGTAGTTGTTGACAATAGGTGGATACAGGATATGGTTTTGTTCGAAATATTGTTTATGGGGCTGTTTTATACCAAGTTTAAAGGACTCCTATCATTTTAAAAGAAGAAAATTGTATGTTCTCTAAAACAGGGAACTAGGATGACCATTCGTTTGTAAACACAGAGAACTAATTTCAGGATGATTTGATTAAAATGGCTTGTGAAATTGTTCTTTCCTTGTGGATGGGAAACTTGTTTTCTCAGCATGGATAAATTGGGCAAATTAATGTCTTAGGCTTAGTTTGTTAATGGGAGTTTTTAGGGTTCTGATTTGTGAATGGGAGGATTTGTAGGTGTTTCTTTGTTTTGTGAATGGGGATGGAAGTGTTTGTTGGATTGAATCGACTCAGCATAACCTGGGAAATGCTTGTGTATGAGGTGAAGTCATGGGATGATTAGCCACCACGCTACACAAGAACATAGTGTTCCTCTACCTCTATAGCAGTTCACGGTTTCAGAAAGCAGTAAGAGAGTGGGAAATTATGAGTGTGTGTGAGAGTGAGAGAGAGAGAGAGAGAGAGAGAGAGAGAGAGAGAGAGAGAGAGAGAGAGACTGTAGCTCAGTGGGTAGCAGGGACTAAAAATGGTTCAAGGAATGAAATATCAAAAAGACACAATTTTTTATAGAAAGTAACCGAAAGCTGGAAGTAATTTTCAATTGTTCTGGAGTGAAAACTTTATTTTAAAATGCTGGTTCTATTCATTCTGATAATGTTTTAATGAAACTAAAGGCCAAAGGGTTTATCATGATACATTTTTGAAGGGAACTGCTGCATCATATTTGCTTTAATGCACATTGTGGATGTGACATTTTATGAATGAAGATCTTTTTAACAACTATGTATAATTACTACATATACATGCACGGTAATCCAGATACAATGAAAACATTATTAGAGCTAAAAAGTACATTTCTCAGTTGTTTCAAAGTCTTCACTGAATTATTGTTGGGTGTGATGCATTAACCCTTATGTAGTCTTATGTAGTCTGCCATTGGTTTATGAGTGTGAATGTGTGTGTGTGAATGGGTGAATATGAGGCAGCATTTACCATTTAAAAAACATGGTTTCCTTCATCTCAGTGGCATGAGATTTGGTGACTTTTCCTACATTTGCTATCTACACACACACACACACACACACACACACACACACACACACAAATTTATTCTATGTCTTCTCTTTGTATCACCATGGGTTGTAATCATAAATGTGGCATCATAGCAAAACTGACACTTCAACGCCTTAAACCAAAGAAATGCTAAACTTTGAAATAAATAATGATTTTTCTAAATGTCTTTAATAATGTCTAAATATATAACCAAATGCAGAACTAAAATCTGTTTGACCTCTGCAGCAATCTACTCATTATAATTGTATAATTTCAGGTAATTTTAATTAGAATCTTTTTTTTTCAGCAGATGGAAGCATTTTCATATTTTCTCCCTGATTTATATTGAGAAATGTAGGGGCTCGACATTGTGTTGATCTAGTGACACTAGGGGTTGCACTTGGGAGCCCCAAACACCTCAGATCTTTGAGAATAGGCCAATGGAGATTGGCGAGTGGAATTTGCATGCTACTTCCCCAGACATAAAAGGATCTGGCTAGCAACAACTCAATCAGATTTTTTCTTAGCAGCTGAGTGGTGTTAATTCACTGATTTCCACTGCCATTCCATTCACCTCGAGAGTGTATGCTGTTGGAGTTACAGCACATTTCAGTGGTTTCACCCCCTCGTGCATGGATAAAGTGCAGAGAATGCCCCTGGGCACTTTGACAGCTAAAAAGAGAGAGTGTATTCTAAAAGAGTATTTTCCTTTAAAAGAGTGTCACTGACGGAGAGCATCATTTTAAAGATACCTTTCCGTCTGTGTATAGTTCCTGGTTGCTGTCACTACCTCTCCGCATCTAACAGCCACGATTGCTGTCAACATTGAAGTCATGGCTTTCCTTCTTCAGAGGGAAAGCGACTCCAGCTGCTCCCCGCCCTGGTCCTTCTACCTACGGGTATGAGACCATGTCGGTTACGCTGGGCAATATTTGGACCTCAATAGGAGTGGTTCCGCCAGGTAATCCCCCACGGACCTCCCATTCCCCAGTATGCTTGTTTGCCTCGGTCGAGTTCTGGGATGAGACATGCAGCTCGCCCCAGGGTGAGTTTGATGTCATGTTTGGGGCTCGAGAGCAGGATGAGCTCTCGATCACTGCATCAGAGACCAGGCTGATCCAGTTGGATGCGAAGGACTTGACTGGGTTCCCACCTTCAGGTATGGTTGCCAAGTCTGGGGCCGACGCAGAGATGGAGGCCATGCTTGCCTGGGCTGCCGCTCACAGCCGGTTCCATTCTTCCCGGAGGTGCATGAGAAGCTCACGAAGTCGTGGCAGGCACCTTTTACTGCCTGGACCTGATCTCTGAGCTTCTCTGCTCACACTACCCTCAACGGTGGGACGGCCAGGGGGTACATGGGGATTCCCCAGGTGGACAAGGTGGTTGCGGTGCACCTGTGCTCGCAAAATGCCCCACCTGGTGGAATTGCCTGAGACTCCTGTCCAAGGCCTGTAAGTCCATGTCGTCCTTGGTGACCAAGGCTTACAATGCCGCTTTACAGTGCACCAGGCCAAGGCGCCGAAAGAGCTGCACGAGTGTTGTCCTGGCCCAGGAGTGAAGAAGGAGCTGCGCTCGGCAACCAACCTTGCCCTCCGGGTGATGAAGATAATGGCGTGGGCTCTTTGGCAGGCGATGTCCACCTTAGTGGTCCAGGAGTGCCACCTATGGCTTAACCTGGTCAAGATAAAGGATGTCGACAAGTCACCAAGGATGTCTCCCTGTGGCAGCGACACTGGCTCCGCCGAAACCTGGGCCACGGCCCGGCCCTGATATAGAGCCCACCAATGGAAGCCGATGCCTCCGTCCCACGATCCAGCACCAATTTTGGAGGTGGTGGACAGACCACTCCATCCCCCGGTGGAGGGCCAGGAGGAGAATCTTTTATTCTCTTTGAATTTGATATCGCAGCATGCCAGAGGGGATGAACGCCGCTGCTCTGCGTGCAGAGACCAATCCTTCTGCAGATGGATGCGATAGAGCCTGTCCCTCCAGCTGAGATGAAGGGGTTCTACAGCCCCTACTTCATCGTGCCAAAGAAAGGCGGTGGGTTGTGGCCAATCTTGGACCTGCGAGTGCTGAAATGGCCTTGCACAGACTCACGTTCAAGATGCTGATGCAGAAGCACATTCTGTCATGCGTCCAGCATCAAGATCATTGGCACGCAGCCACGGGATCTTGGGCTGTGACTGCATTGGGATATCAACTGCATCGAGTTGCTGGCGGTATTGCTGCCCCTCGGAGGCTTTGGGCATTGATCTAGGGCAAGCACAAGTTGATTCGGACGGACAACACGGCGATGGTAGCGTATATATAAACCACAAAGGCGGCTTATGCTCGCATTGCATGTTGCAACTCGCCCGCCATCTCCTCCTCTGGAGTCAGCAGTGACTGAAGTCATTGTGGGCCACTCACATGTAGACCTGTTTGCTTCCCGGGAATCCTTCCACTGCCTGGTACTCCCTGGCTAAGGCTCCCCTTGTTACAGACATGCTGGCACACAGATGGCCCCCGGGGCTGCACAAGGATGCGTTTCACCCAGTGAACCTGCTTCCACAGACTTTTTGCAATGTTAGGGATGACGAGAAATAGGTCATCCTGGTGATGCCCTACTAGCCCACCCAGACTTGGTTCTCGGAGCTCACGGTCCTCACAACAGCCCTTACCTTTCAAGTTCCCCTGAGGGAGGACCTCCTATCTCAGAAACGGGGCACCATCTGGCACCCATGATCAGACCTCTGGAATCTCTATATCTGGCCCCTGGACGGGATGTGGAAGACCTAAGCAGCTTACTACCGGCGGTGGTAGACATGATCACTCCCTCTATGAGGTGCCTGTATGCCTTGAAGTGGCGTTTGTGCACTGTAGAGTTGAGGAGGGCAGGGCCAGAACAACGCAAGCCCATTCCCCTGCTGGGAATTCCCCATTCCCTCATCAGCCTGATAAAGGTGGCCGTGACCATGGTTCGAGAGAGAGAGAATGACATGGAGCGGCTCTGTGTTTATGTTTGTGTGTTTTTCGTTCAGTTTATTATTAAAACTATTATTTATATTGCCAAGCCGGTTCTCGCCTCCTCCTTGCCCATTAACCACTTTACATTGGTGCAGAAACCCAGGAGGGTGGAGGGATGCCAGTTGTGAAGTCCTCGACACTGCCATACACCCAGGGGAGCGCTGCTGCCATCCGCAGGGGGACGGAGTAGCCCAACCGCCTGGACACGGTGAACGGCCACCGTCTGTGAGGCGAGTGGGGACTGGACTCCCCGACCCCATGGAACGATGGAGCCGCTGCCAGGGGTGCAGGAGTGCCCTGCCGTCCCCCAGAAATGCGGAGGGGTCGAGAGGACCACCGTCTGCGAGGGGAGGAGGGATGCAACTCCCCAACCGCCTGGAGCGGTAGGGCCGCTGCCAGGGGTGAAGGAGTATCCCCATGAGTCGCCGGGAATGCAGAGGGGCGTTCTGTCCGCCGGGGGTTGTAGGTCTGACTCCGGTCCGCCCAGGGAGGAGTGACTGCCATCTGCCTGAGAGGATGGGGGAGTGATCGAGAACTACGCGACGGTGCATCAGAGAACCTGTAAGTGAGTTTTTTTTTCCTTTCTCTCTCCTCTCTCTCTCTCTGTCACTCCATGATGGCCTTGGTCCTTCGCCTATTTTGATTGTTTGTTGTTTTTACCCTCTTGCCTCCTCCCAGGTCGAGAAAGGTGGGGATGACCCGCCGGCAGATGGGACGCAAGGCATGCCCCCCCATGTAGGTCATGTCGTGGGCTCCCTGGCCTGAGGCAACGCTGGGAGGAGTGTAGAGTGGAGGAGGGCTGGGCCGGGCTGGAACAACGCACGCCCGGGGCCCCAATCAGCCTCAAACACAACGGCTCTGTTTTTATGTGTTTTCCGTTCAGTTTATTATTAAAACTATTATTTATATTGCCAAGCCGGTTCTCGCCTCCTTGCCCATTAACCGCTTTACATTCAAAAATTGGTTGGTGAAGACCCCCAGAGATGCACATTCGGGTCCATGATTTCCTTCCTGTAGGAGAGGTTGGAGGGGCGGCTGTTCTCCTCCACTTTGAGGGTGTTTGTGGCCACAACAGTGGTGCACCATGACACGTTGGATGGTATGTCCCTCCGGAAGCATAACCTGATCATCAGGTTCCTTAGGGGCACAAGGAGGTTGAATCCTCCCAGGCCACGCCTCATTCCCTCATAGGATCTCTCTGTGGTCCTGCTGGGCCTGCGAAGAACCCCGTTTGAGCCCCTAGAGTCAGTTGAGCTAAAGGCTCTCATTGAAGATTGCCCTCCTGACTGCACTCACATCCATCAAGAGGGTTGGGGACCTGCAGGCATTCTCTGTCAGCGACACCTGCCTGGAGTTCGGTCCGGCATACTCTCACGTGATCTCGAGACCCCTATGTGTCCAAGGTATCCACGAGCCCTTTTAGGGATCAGGTTGTGAGTCTGCAAGCACTGCCCCAGGAGGAGGCAGACCCAGCCTTGTCGTGGCTGTGTCCGGTGCGCACTTTGCATACCTACTTGGACCGCAGCAGAGTTTTAGGTGCTCTGAGCAACTCTTTGTCTGCTTTGGATGACAGCAGAAAGGGAGGGCTGTCTCCAAACAGAGGATTGCCCACTTGGTCATGGATGCCATTACTTTGGCATAACAGGCCCAGGATGTGCCGCACCCTTTGGGACTACGAGCACACTCCACTAGGAGTGTAGTGGCCTCCTGGGCCTTGACAAGTTAATAATGTTCCTATTTATTTGAAAATGAATGGTGTAGTTGAGTAATTTAGAGGGAAATAAGGTATTTAAAAAAAACACAACCCTCCCTAAAACAACTGAACAACTTTAGAGTTTTTAAATTAGTGGAAGTGAAGTTATTTTTCACAAAATTACATGGTTATTGTTTGTGGTCTCAAAGGCCTCAAGAATGCACCCGTAATGAAGGGTGAACAAGGGTTAATACAGAGTTGATGCTGCCTGGTTTTAAATCAGAAGAAGATCTGTAATTTAAATTGTACTTAACTGTTAATTAACTGTATACTCTTATGGTTTCTATGCTGATAAATCCACCACATGTAAATAAAATTATTGCTTATTTTCTCTTATTTTGCTGAGGCAAGTGGCTTATTTTGGTAATGTTTTTCCAGACCAGTTTGCTTGATTATTTTGCAAGATCGGGCAACACTGCAATTAGTATTTCACCCACCCCTTAGTGCAGAGTTCTGTCATTTTAAAAAGAATGTTATTCTGTTCTAGCGGTAAGGAGGCTGCAGAACTTCTGAAGCGGAACAAAAAAACCTTTTTGCTCAGAATGAACTAAAATTAAAAACATACTGGTTTTAGTCCCTGGTGGTAAGCACTGTTGCCTCACAGCTAGAAGGTTTCTGTGTGGAGTTTGCATGTTCTCCCCGTGTTCGTGTGGGTTTCCTCCTGGTGCTCTGATTCCCCCACAGTCCAAAAAAAAGACATGCAGGTTAAGTGAATTGGACATTTTTAATTGCCCTTTGGTGAGAGTGTGAATGTGTTTGTCTGTATGTGTTGCCCTGTGACGGACTGACCACCTGTACAGGGTGTTTCCCTGCCTTTGGCCCAAGACAGCTGAGATAGGCTCCAGCACTACCTGTGACCCTGCATAGTACAAGCGGCAATAGAAGATGGATGGAGTTTTTTTTTTTTTTTTTTGCTGTTTTTGTTTATTTGTTCAGATGTGGCTGCTGTTTCAAACATCTCAGCTTCCTGCTTTCATCTGTATAATAAATTATGAGATAATGAGAAAGAGGCTGCCAACAAGGACCTGCTATTTCTGGCTGTGTATGTTGTGGTAGTTTTGACCCACAATAAAGGCAAGTGTGGGTTTTCTTAAGACCAGTATCAACATATATAAGATTTCTCACTTTCAGGACACTAAAATATTTGCCAGCATGTCAACTGACTCTGCTACATTTATTTGTATTTAATTCTGTACATACAAACATACAGTAAAGGTTCAATATGTACATTTTTTTAATGTAATATCAGCCTTTTTTGCCAAAGTGTGAACAGCTTGTAATGCAACTTAAAAAATGTGCCCTTTCCGTACTTCCTAGGTTGCCTATTAAAGCCTGTAGACTGATTTTCATGTGAAGGGAGCGGGTCACTTTTGCTGGGAAAATCCAAAGGATGTGACTTTTATGTGTGCTCCTGAGAGCCTTGCACCTGTGCTTCTCTTCCGCTATTCAACAGCGTCAACAATATGCAACACTAGGTAACGTTATCTTAGAGATGGAATCCAGCAAACATCCGGCTCCCAGCACAACACCGACTCCTACACAAATGCAGAGTAAAACCCCCCAAAAATAATAAACCTGTCTATCTAAGCAGAAACATGATTGTGGTCGAGCAAAAACTAGAGTGAACATCAGTAGGGCATTAGATTACTGGAGGGACCTACGTTCGGTTTTGGGGATCAAAACCGACCCTGAATTGGCTTTCTTCTTATTGGACAAGTAAGCTTACATAACTGCAAAGAATGTGAAATAGTGCCATAAGGATTGATCTGTGTAATTTTAGCTATCTTGATCTTGCCTGTTAACGCTGACGAATATCAAGCTACCTTGTTTGTAACTTTCAAGTAATTTCAAAATCAGGTTAATGTCAAGTTAATGTCAATGTTAATCTGTAATTATATAGCAAGCTAAACTACAATAATACATTAAATGAATGCTAGACAATGTTCAAGATAATGCAAAAAGCTCCATTCATTAGTGTAACGTAACTTGGTTATACAGAAAATATATACAATCTGTTATTATAAAACAATATCACATCGATATATCAAAATGACAGTTGTGATGGAATCACATCAATACTGATTCCTCTTCTGTCACTCAATCAATGTTGTGTTGCTGTAGTGACACTAGGGGTCTCTTTTGAGAGCCTCAGTTACCTCTTATCTTTGAGAAAAGGCCAATGAGAATTGGAAAACAGAATCTGCATACCCCTCCACCGGACATACTGGCATAAAAGGAGGGAAGCGTGCGTCTGTTCAGACAGTTTTTTCTTCGGAGCCAAGCGGTTGTGTTTCAGCGAGCTGAGTAAACCCACTGCTGTTCCACTCACCTCTAAAAGAGCATACGCTGTTGGAGATACAGCACATTTTCAGCGGCCTTTCTCTACTTCTGCACACAAGTGCAGCCTACGCCCCTGGGCGCTTCGACAGCCCTCTAAAAGAGTATATATTTCTCTAAAATAGTACACATTGACGCTGAATGTCTTTTTAAAGACACATCTTTCTCATGATGCCCTTCCGTCATTGTGTCATTCCTGGATGCGGTCGTTACCTCTCTGCTTCTGATGGCCACGGGTACTGCTTCACGTGTCTTCACGTGTCTGGGCGTGTCTTGGCAGATCACACCGAGTCAGTGTTTGTGGATGGTTCATGTTCTCACTGCGAACGTTGCGTTCGCGGCTTTCCTTCTTCCGGGGGAAAGCCACTCCAGCCCCCCCCCCCCCCACATCGCACCTTATACCCACGAGTATAGGGCCGGTGCATGTGGTGCTGGAGATGATTTTGGGACCACCGTTCCCCTGCGTGCTCGTCTACCCCAGTCCGGTTTTCCCTGAAACCGACTTCCTTGCTCATCCGCTCTCACTACCCTTGACAGCGGGGCGTTCCACAGAGCTCCCCCAAGTGGATAAGGCAGTTGGGTTGCACCTGTGCCCGCAAAATGCAGCCAGCTGGAGGGATCGAACAGCAATCCGCTCCAAGGCCTGTAGGTTGATGTCGTCTCTCGCGACCAAGGTCTAAAGCGATGCTGAACAGGCTGGCTCCACCCTGCACGCCATGGCAATACTGCATGTCCACCAGGCCAAGGCTTTAAAAAATCTGCACCTGGGTTGTCCTGATCCTGATTTGCTGCAGGAACTGCGCTCGGCGACAGACCTCGCCATCCGGGCCACAAAGGTCACATTGCACGCACTTGGACAGGTGATGGCCACCTTCGTGGTCCAGGTGGCTGAATGTGGTTGAGATATGGGACTTCGACAAGGCTCCCTTTCTCAACGCCCCCATCTCGCAGATTTGGCAACACCGTTGAGGATTTCGCACAGCAGTTCTCGGCAGTGAAGAAACAGACGGAGGCCATCCAACACATCTTGCCCCACCATGGCTCAAGATACCACACCCGGTCTGCTTGCCAAGGGCATCCCTCTGTGGCAGTGAAACCCCAGGCAGTTCCTCCCCAGCGTAGAGCTCCCCACAGGAGGCAGATGCCCCCCATCTCACGAACCACCTCCTGGACCCGGAAAGATCCCAAGCTCCTGAGACGAGCCATGGAGCTGGTGTTCAGACCACTCCATCCCCTGGTGGAGTGCCGGGTGGAGAATCTTTTGTTTCCTTTTCTTTGTTTACACACATTGTCACAAAAAAAAATCACTCAAGCCAGAGCTCCCTCTACCAGGCAGCTTTATGCCCTAAAGTGGCACTTGTTCACAAATTGGCATTCTTCCTGATCTGAAGACCCACAGAGGTGTGCAGTCAGGTCAGTGCTCTCATTCCTGCAGGAGAGGCTGAAGGAGCGGTTGTCCCCCTCTACCTTGAAGGTTTATGTAGCTGCCATAACGGCTCATCACGACGCAGTGGACTGAAGTCGTTAAGGAAGCACGACCTGATCATCAGGTTCATTAGAGGCATGGCCTGAGGCTGAACCCTCCTAGGCCATGCCTGTTCCCCTCATGGGATCTCTCCGTGGTCCTCTTAGGCCTTCGGAGGGCCCCATTTGAGCCGTTAGATAAAGGCCCTCTCCTTGAAGATGGCCCTCCTGATTGCGCTCACTTCTATCAAGAGGGTTGGGGACCTGCAAACGTTCTCTGTCAGTGACACTTGCCTGAAGTTTGGTGAAGGTTACGTGCAGTCTGATGCACCTGCTATTTTTGCACGCAGCAACCTGCTTGCACCTGCATCAGCAGTCCACGTAATACAGTTCAGTGTTGTGCCGTTTTTAGATAGGGACCCCTAGTGTCACTACATCGACACAATGTCAAGTTAGTGACAGAAGGGGAATGTCTTTGTTACTGTCGTAACCTCCATTCCCTGATGGAGGGAACGAGACGTTGTGTCCCTCTTGCCACAACAATGTACGAGCCGCTGAAATGGCCGGGACCTTACTCTCGGCTCCTCAGCTCAAAACCTGTCTGAATAGACACACGCTTCCCTCTTTTTATAAACGTATGTCTGGTGGAGGGGCATGCAAATTCTGTTCACCAATTCTCATTGGTCTTTTCTCAAAGATAAGAGGTAACTGAGGCTCTCAAGAGAGACCCCTCATGTCACTACATTGACACAACGTCTTGTTCCCTCCATCAGGGAATGGAGGTTACAGCAGTAACCAAGACGATTTTGTCAAAATATATAATGTACAGGGAAGTTTGGGGCCCCCTGCTGGAGCTGCTGCCCCCACGACCCGACTTCAGATAAGCGGTTGAAGATGGATGGATGGATGGATATAATGTACAGTCTATTTTAAAAATAGGTTCTGTCATCATCCACCAAATTTAGCTAACAGCTATTGATAAAGCTGGCTAGCTAGCTAACGCTGACATAGGCTATCGTATAAATGCAGTCAATGTATCATGCAAAGAAAAGTGATTACTTCAAACTACAGTCTTGCATAGTCATACCTATATCCACACTTTGTTTTAGCCCTGTTCCAGCACTGGAGATTCAAATATAATATACAGTCTCAAAGTTTGTAGTAAAACAATCATCACTGTGTAATTTTAATTATGCTACCTCATCTGTTAACATGATGCCAGTGAATCACAATTAGCCTCTTTTTTATGTTACTTCATTGTTTTGGTCCGTGCTCGTGCAACATGTAGATGGCTGCAGTTCACTTAAGGGCCACAGGTGTCATTAATAACAAGGGTTTCTGAATCTTACATACTTGCACCTTTAAGGTTTGCTTGACTACTCATTTTTCCTAGAAATCCAGAAAAGTAGTTGACTTGTCGAGTCGACAGGTCAATGTTTCTTCAGGTCAGCATCAGTAGCCTTTGCTGCAATTCCAATGCTGCGTTGATGGAGAATGTGTGTGGAAAGAATGTCCATGCAGCGATAGTCTCCCAGAAACTGCTGACAGTACTTGCACTAACTGTCTGACGCATATTGCACACATAACTGGATAACAATTAATTGATCTAGTGGCAATGTGATTGACTGATTTTATGGAACTTCCATGACTAAAAGCACACATGACTTTTGAACAGTTCACCTTGTATCAGACTCATGTTCGCAAGGTTCCTGGTTAATTAAACAATTTTTTAAAAGGTTTTAAGTAGGGTTTCAAATTTTAAGAAAAGTTCTTAATTAGTTAACGTTAATGAATGACACTTCAACTAATCATTAACAATAACAATAATAAACTGTAAGAGGTGGGCAACTTGAAACTCAAAAAAATACTAGACAAAAGTTTTTTCAATCAATCTTTATTTAAACAAAGTTCGATTTTTTACTGACTAACCATTGTAATGCAAATTGAAAACATCAATGCTGTAGAAAAAATCCTTACTGTATAATGAAATGTGAAAACATGAAACTGAAGTATGTGCATGTAGCCTACTGTTTAAATATAATTGTAAATAAATGTAAGTGCAGTGTAGTTCTAGCGGTAAGATTAGCAGCTGTACATCATCACACCATTAGCTGTAATCCATTGCTTTATATGTCTGCTCACAATCTATTAAATTGCTGTTTCAGTGTGCTAACACGGCAACCTTCACCACCCTACCATCAACAGTTGAGTCCCGTCCTGCTCAGGGGCTCCTTGCCCTTAGCCTCCTTGCCCCTGCCTCCTATCTCCACCAGGATATGACAATTCTGAGAACAACTTCTTTGGAATGTCAGACGGGGCCTATGCCAAAGAGAGACGTTTTATATTCATCAAATAAATGTCATCTTAAATTTCACTCAAGAATGTGAGTCTTCCTGATAGAAATACACTTAAGACATGCATTGGTAAAAAAAAGAAAAGTATTGGTATTTTTCTAATATATTTTCAGTTCAGTGTAGTTTTAATACATTCTAATACATACATATACTGTAAATGTAATACTGTTAATAATAAATTGAATTGAAGATACAGATGAGAGTATATTAAAATGTAATGTTGTAGATCGTGGAATATTTCAGGCGTTAATTATTTGAAATTAAGTCAAATAATAACACATAATGTGAACACAGTTAATAACTAGGAATGGGCATTTTAAAATAATTTTGTAGTCGAGTACTCTAACCCACAAAATATGGGTAAACGATTACTTCTAAATTAAAATGTAAGTTAAAAATAACAAGTATGACACATGCGTAAAATTTATATTTTGTTTTATTCACAAACGTAACCCAAAATGGTTTCCAAATAAGCTAGCTTCAACAAATTGGTTTTATGTTGGGAAAAAAACTTTTAATGCAAAAAAGAAACAAAACAACAACACATCAACAAAAACAAAAACAAACTTGCACTCCCGCAGGCTTAGAAACATAGAAACCAATGCTCAGAGTAATATACATATATAAAATCTGAGTCTACATAAAGAGCATCACATTTTTAATACTATTATGTTATTATTCAGGAAAACAAATGGTGAAAGTAATTTTTTTTTATTAAATGTGTGTAACACAGTTCAATGGAAAGGAGGAGATGAGAACTGGCTTAACAGTATAAATAATATTTTAATAATAAACTTAAGCAAAAGACAAACACACACAGGTGTTGGGCAGCTGCCCGTAACTCTTTCTGTTGCACTACCATCAAGATTTAATGCACATACACACATACTCTCTGATAAGCTGATAAGGGTTTCTTGTACCGCTATGCAGTTTTTTTCCACTATAAAAGCAGATCCTCATCGTTGGTTTGACATGACTCCAACAAGAGGCGAATATCAATACAGTACAATTAAAAAAATAATATAAATATTACAAGTATTGCAAATGCTACACTAGGCACCATCATATCTTCTGTGCTCATTCAACATCTTGTCGACAGTGGACTCAATTATAGCTGCAAGATTTGATGGGAGATTCAGAATGAAAGTACAGTATTCAGCACTGCTCATGTCCGGCAAATACACAAAGAAAAATCATTAAGCGATATTCAAGTAATGTAGCCGGTGCAGAATGAGTATTCAAATAGTAGATTACTCATGCACACCTCTACAATGGTGATGGTGAGATTTCAGGTGAATGTCTCTCCCTTAATCTCATGCTCTTCCAGTGAGAACTGACGTACAGGGAGACCGGTGGATCAACAATGCTTGTTGTCATGTTGTACTTTATCACACTATCAGTTTATGCAGTAAATATAATATTCATCTGTAGAAAAATGCTCCATGATTACATTGACCCCTCGCTTTATCTTTACTAGCTGTGTTTTTTATTCTGTGATGCTGACAATATGTGTAATGCAGCACGTAATTGGGAGGGCACCCTCTAGCAACAGATGAATGGAAGCTTTAGCATAAGTTCTGCCAGGAAGACTCAATTGTTACGTCACTCATTACCTTCTCATCTATCCAATCGCGTTCTAACACTTGCAGTATAAAAGATGGGTACTTGCACATGTCTGAGTTCACAGATGCTGATGCTTTCGTTCACAGATGCTGACGCTTTCGTTAATTGTCGCGTCAGCTGCCGATCAAACATGTCTAAGGACACGCAATTTGTTTGTGTTTACTCTGATTCTGACGATGATTTCGTCCCGCCGTCTCCTCCTCCTGCTCGCCGCTGCTCACGCATCCGTGCCGTACTTCTCCATGGGGGCACTGGTCATTCCAGGCACGGTCATCGCTCTTGAGGACGCCGGCATACCGGTCAGCCAAGGCCCTTCTAGAGAAATCTTCTCCTTCTGGCCCAAAACACCCTGGGTAATCCGCCTGTTTCACCTTATTCGTTTTCAAAAGCTCCAACTTCGTCAGCTCAGCTAAAACCAACTGGCAAGAAAAGATCGCTAAATCATCTTCACCTCGTCTATCAAAAAGATCATCGCCGCCCGCTCTGTACCATCTCCTCCGCTGTCAACTGAACCTACAGACATGAATTACCAGATTTTCTCCGCAGTTCAAAGCCTTTCTCAAACCGTTAACGGACTGGAATCTAAAATGTTGGTTTTTCAAACATTTCTTCATCAACCCTAACTTCAGCTCAGTTCCGGCCTCGAACTCTTCAGTGATTCTTCAGTTTTCAACCCTCTCCTTTCGGATTAAGCAACCCTTCGAATGTGCCTTCTATTTCTTCTACTCTGCCTGCTTCTCTACCAACGATCCAGACGCCATTTCAAGATGTCTCCGCTTCTCCGGCTCCTTAAAATTTTAGTTTATCCACAGCAACTCCAGCTCAAGCTTCTGGTAGGCGTTTTTGTTTCACCAGCTACCGCATCAGTGTCCCCACAACCAAGAGCCATCATTATCCAAGGTAAAGATATTAACTTAGTGTCATTTCTGCTTCTGTCACCTGAGGCTGGCAGGAAAATGGTCAACTGTGGTGACGTGGCAGTCCCTCTTAAAACCTCCGATCCTCACCTTCAACGTAATCTCTCGTTTGGCGAATTTGTGATCGCTTTTAGTATCTACAGAGACATTTTTGTGCCAAAGTTATCCCGAGAGAAGGGAAGAGTTAGATCTCTATCTAACCATCATTGCAGTCTTTAGCCAAGTCACGGGGGCACGTTGTTTCACGAATACCACCGCTCGTTCGCCATTTAAAAAAAATAAATAAAAATAAATACATTTTAGCCTGTTCCATTTGCAGCGCTCACCGTGTTCGCATGCAATGATCCGGCCGCTGTCCACGGTGCCGAAAACATGACTCTCGCCTCTAAAATTTAACGGCGTCCCTATGTTTTCATTCCATGCATTATATAATTATATATTTCTGCATATACAGTCTTCGAGTTCGGAGTTTAATGGATTTGTGTTTTTAGTAATATAAGTTCACATCTTGTATGTTTGTTTTTTCGATGCCTTGAAATAATGAATAAGTGCATTTCTAATTAACAACGATGCCAATGAACACTGTTTCAGTCCCCTTCTCCTATATTAAAAAAAAAAAAAAAGGGGCTAAACTTGAATTAGACTAACGATTATTATTAGTCTCGTGCAAATGACATTTTTAAAGTGCTGCATCATTGTGCGATGCTGGAAGGAGTGGTTGCTCAAGTGGGAAAAATATACGTCTTTCCTTTTGTACATGTGCTGGAACATATTTGCTGTGTCTAAAAACCTATAGCACTTTTGTGACTTTATAGACGTGTTTGCACACATGATCGCACCTGAAATGCCCAAATATGCTGTTTATGTGGGCAGCACACTCGTTTTTGAGGCAGCCATTTGAAACGTCCTGTTCCTCCTGTTTAGAGACTGTTGTGCAGACACCTGCAGCCCAGCACCTTGTGATATTCACCTTGGGGTGTAATTGCAGCATTTTGTCTTGATGGAGTGATTTAATAAGTACCGCATATTTATATTTGTACTACTTTTCCGATGCCGCCCCCTCTATTGGCTGTGGGGGAGTTCTTTCAAATGCAGTGGTTCGCAGAAAAATGGCCTATTGCTTTTCCTAGCTGTCTTCTGGATCTGTCTCTTCCGCACACCACAAAATTTATCCTTTAGTTGTAGCCAGCGTCATCTGGGGCTCAGCGTCGGTTATTTTGCCAGACTATGATGCCTTTCGCGAGACGCTTAATCTGGCAATCTGTCGTCTTCATTTTATTATCAAAGCTGCTCTCATAGCAGGCAACTCCAATGCTATTGCCGACGCGCTCTCCCGTTTCGTTTTCAGATGGCTTTTGCCCTTCAGCCCTTACGGATCCAACTCCGTGCCCACCCCTATCAGCCATTATGTTAAATTAGTCGATTTGCTTAGTTCAGCCAGTCATTTCATGGCTAAAGGAGCAGCTCCTTTCACTTATAGAGCTTACATTTCCGCTTGGTCTTCATTCTTTACGTTTTGCTTTTTCAAATTTCCGTAATTCCCATTTTTGATTACGACCGCTTGCTCCTCTCTCGTCTTCACCTCGAGAAACCTAATCTATACCTTCCTCCATCTGTAGATTACTAGTAGGCATTCAATTCTACGCAAATATTTCAACCCCAACTTTCCAAGTTTATTCACCGCTTCTCCTATTCGTTCATTGCTCATGCAAAAGCAAATCCTCTATCATTCTCCACATAACGGCTGCCTTTTACTTTGCCTTTATTGCAAAAACTAATCTTCTATTCGCCAAGGCTTTTTTCTACATACATCAATATTTTGCTAGAAGCTGTGTTTCTAACTGCTTTCTATGGTTTTATGCGTCCAGGGGAATTTACATCAGCTACCAATTATTTCGATCCCACTCGTGATCTGTCCTTCTCCGATCTACTCCTTTCACCTAATTCTTTACTCTCTTTCTTAAGCACTCTATAAATGATTCCAAGGTTCCGGCATCACACTAACTGTTATATATGTAGCTAAATGTTCTGCTATATAAAGAGTGACCACTAGGGCGTATCAGTGTTCTGTAATTGACGGAGTTCTCAATAATAAAACAGTTCAAGAAGAAGTGAGTGAACCGCCAACAATGTGTGTGTGTTACTCTGTGTGAGAATATAGAATTGTTTATATAAAGACACTAGGAGAAACATAATATAAATTGGTGACGAGGTGTGTAGTTCTGAAGACTTTTCACTGCATCGGCGAGTGAACAGCCGGTGTTGGTCAAAAAAAAGAAGAAAATAGAACAACCACGCTGAAGACAACTAGCTAGTGAGCTAGTGTTAGCTGTTAAGAGGTAATGATTCGGTCTTCTTCCGAAGATTCTAACGTTGCAGTGCAAGCCACCAGAAGCAGACACATCATGGCTGGAATAATTGGTCATGTGGATCCCTTTGAGGAGGCCGGTGAGCAGTGGGCAACGTATATTGAACGTTTCGAACATTACATCTTGGCTAATGAGATTAGTGACACAAAGAAAGTGCCTGTGCTGTTAAGTGTGTTGGGATCGAAAACGTATGGACTGCTTCGAAGTTTGGTCGCTCCCGACAAGCCTGGAGATATGGGTTATGATGATATTGTGGGAGTGTTGCAGGCACATTTCGCTCCAAAGCCACTCGTGATCACGGAGAGATTCCGATTTCACAAGCGAAATCAGGGGGAAGGGGAAACCGTTGCACAGTATGTCGCGGTATTAAAAAAAACTTTCGGAACATTGTGAGTTTGGTGCTTACTTGGAAGACGCACTAAGGGACAGATTTGTTTGTGGACTTAAATGTGAAACGGTGCAGAAGCGCCTTTTGACGGAGAAAGAGCTCACGTTTCAGAAAGCAGTTGATTACGCTGTATCTGCAGAGACAGCATCGCGCGATGTACAGCAGTTAAGTGGCTCGCTTAAAGTGAACGCGGTGTTTTCCCAAAAATGCCGCAGTTGCGGGAAAATTAACCATACTGATGAGGACTGCTGGTACAAAGATCGTGATTGCCACCAGTGTGGGAGGAAAGGCCACACTAAGCGTATGTGTAAGAGCAAAGCCAAAAGCAGCCAAGGTAGAGAATGGAAACAGAAAGCGGAAAAACCTGAACAGAAAGGTAATGCAATTAAGCGCAGTGTAAAAGATAGAAAGAAGAGAATTTATCACGTTGAGGCAAGAGGAGATGAAAGTGAAAGTGAGGAAACTAAATCTGATACTGACTGTGAGTTGGGACTGTATTCCCTGTCGAAAAAAGGGAAATATTCAGGAATCTCAGTGCTGCCTGTAGTAAATGGAAAGAAAATGGAGATGGAATTGGATACAGGTGCTGCTGTGTCGTTGATTCCTTGGAAACAGTACAAAAGCATGCTGAGTCAACTGCCACTGCAACCCACTGATGTCATGCTCAAGACATACACAGGTGAGCCTTTGGCGCCAGAAGGGTTCATTAAGGTGCAAGTAAAGTTAAACAAGCAATGTGCCGATTTGCCCTTGTATGTAGTTAAAGTGGATGCACCTGCACTGTTTGGTAGAGAGTGGCTGAGAGTTATTAAACTGAATTGGAAAGACTTAAAGACTGTGCATGCAATTGAGCAAAGAGAGAAAGACAACTTGGAGACAGTGTTAAAGAGACACTCAGCTGTTTTCTCTAAAAGTCTAGGCACAATGAAGGGAATTAAGGCCACATTGACTATTAGACCTAACAGTGTACCCAAATTCTGCCCACCGCGTAATGTGCCATATGCTCTTAGACCTAAAGTTGAGGCCGAACTAAAACGACTGACTGAGCTTGGAGTGATCTCACCAGTGGAGCATAGTGATTGGGCCACGCCTGTGGTGCCTGTCAGTATGGTGTATTTCTTTGTGTTTCTCTGTGTACTTCTCTAAAAACTGATATATGGTGTATTTCTGTGTTTCTTTTAATTAGGCTAGTTGTATATCTCTTGACCAGTCATGGTGTCTGCTCTAGCAAACTTAAAGTATAATGAATATCTTTAGAGCTTGTACTCCTTTTCATTTGATCTAATAACATTGTGCGTGTGAGCAAAAGAAGCCCCCTCAGTAAGAGGGTACATAGATGTTTAAATCAAGGGCCAGGGATGTGTGAGGAGGACATGGCTGTTATTTCTCGTACACAGATGTTTAAATCAAGGGCCAGGGATGTGTGAGGAGGACATGGCTGTTATTTCTCGTACACAGATGTTTAAATCAAGGGCTAGGGATGTGTGCTGAGGACACGGCTGTTTTTCTCTCACACACATATTTCTAAGTTAAAAGCATTCTTTCCTTGAACATTGACTTTGTCAAAAATTGAGGAGTTTCCAGCTGAATGTGAAAGATATACGTTTAAGATATACGTTTTTAAAAATAGATGAGTGAGGGATTTTCCACCAATATTTAATTAGCAAGCAACATAAAACATATTGGTGGCAGGAGAAAGAATTGAGGGAAATAATCCCATTGGCTAGAGATAAGGAGCAGAATGACAACAAAAAAGGTATATAACTGGGAACTTAGGATGATGAAGGCAGAACGGACAGCTGACCGGTCTCATGTAGTTTGTTGGTGTTCAATAAACTATAACTTTGGCATCTGGAACTTGGGACTCCGAGAGTTTTCTTACAACTTAGAGAGAGAAACATCGTGAATATTCCACGACATCAGCAAAAAGGATGGCACGGTGAGACTGTGTGGAGATTTCAAGGTCACTCTCAACCCAGCGCTTTGCGTGGATAAGTATCCAATTCCACGCATTGAGGACCTTTTTGCCTCTCTAGCAGGAGGCCAACGCTTTAGTAAGTTGGATTTATCAAATGCCTATCTACAGATGGAGGTAGAAGAGAAGTCTAGAGAGCTGCTGACTATCTCTACACAAAAAGGGCTATTTCGTTTCAATCGGTTACCGTTTGGAGTAGCATCATCGCCCGCCTTATTTCAGAAGGCTATGGACCAAGTGCTTCTCGGACTACCGTACACACACTGTTACCAGGACGACATTCTTATCAGTGGTCCTGACGAACAGACTCACCTAAAAACGTTGGATGCAGTCCTGGGCAGGCTAGAGGAACAGGGCCTGCATCTCAAGTCAGAGAAGTGCCTGTTTTTCCAGGAGTCTGTGGAATACTTGGGCCATATCATTGACGCATCTGGACTCCACAAGTCACCGGAGAAGGTACGTGCCATTGTGGAAGCACCTGCACCAGGTGATGTCAGTCAGCTACGTTCGTTCCTAGGGATGTTAAACTATTATGGACGTTTCATTCCTGACTTAGCCACAGTCATTAAACCACTTAATGAACTGCTAAATAAAGGGAAGAAATGGCAGTGGACGTCAGCCTGTGAGTCAGCGTTCCAGACCTCGAAAGCACTACTGGTATCACAGGAAGTATTGACCCACTACAATCCTAAGCTGCCCCTCCGCCTCGCATGTGATGCTTCGCCTTATGGGGTCGGAGCTGTGCTCTCGCATGTCATGCTTGATGGTGAGGAAAGACCTATAGCCTATGCATCACGAACTCTCAGTAAGGCGGAGCAAAACTATGCTCAGATCGAGAAGGAGGCGTTAGCGATAGTTTTTGGAGTACGCAAGTTCCATCAGTACCTCTATGGTAATAAGTTCACCCTACTCACTGACCATCGTCCACTGACCTCCATTTTGAGTCCATTGAAAAGTACACCGTCGATGGCTGCAGTCCGAATGCAGCGTTGGGCACTTCTCTTGTCAGCGCATGATTATACCATTCAATACCGGAAAGGAGCATTACACGCGAATGCCGATGGACTTTCACGGTTACCCCTCTCCTACACCCACAAAGAGAAGCTGGGTGAGTAGAGGTATTCTATACATCTCAGTTGGACACACTACCAGTCAGTAGCACTGAGATCAGATGTGACACCTTGTCTGACCCCATCTTGTCTCGTGTCATAGAAATGTCGTTTTCCAGCTGCGAGGGGCGCTGGTGAAGAGCTGTCGCCCTATCTGTTGCGTCGGCATGAACTCACAGTACAACAGGGATGCCTCATGTGGGGCGTGAGAGTGGTCGTGCCACCTAAACTGCGCCCTCGGGTTCTGGAAGAGCTCCACTCAGCACATCCAGGTGTAGTAAGGATGAAGAGCTTGGCACGTAGTTATGTTTGGTGGCCCAGCATAGATTCTCAAATTGAGTTCCAGGCCAAATCTTGCCACTCCTGTCAGAACGTACAAAAAGAGCCTGGGCTAGCACCTCTACACCCTTGGATGTGGCCCTCCAGTCCCTGGGAAAGGGTACATGTGGACTTTGCAGGTCCATTTGAAGGACACATGTACTTGGTCACAGTGGATGCACATTCTAAGTGGCCTGAGGTGCATATAATGGACAGCACCACTGCTAGCATGACCATTCAAGTGCTCAGGGGCCTTTTTAGTCGCTATGGCATTCCACACATCCTTGTGAGTGACAACGGACCTCAATTCTGTGCTGAAGAATTCAGTGCATTCCTGAAGGCCAATGGAGTCAAACACATCCGCTCAGCGCCATATCATCCTGCCACCAATGGCTTGGCCGAACGGTTTGTGCAGACGTTCAAACATGCCTTAAAAGCGTCCAAAGGCACAGCACGTGTGCGTCAGAGACTTGATACGTTTCTTCTGACATACCGAAACACCCCTCATGCAACAACGAAAGAAACGCCGGCTATGTTGTTCCTCGGACGCAGGCTGCGCTCTCGACTGGATTGCCTGAAACCCAGTGTTGCTGGAGCAGTACATCGGTCACAGGATGCCCAACAGCAACGGCGCCAACGTCACTCTAGGGTCAGACAGTTTGATGTCGGGGAGCCAGTCCTTGTGCGTGATTATAGAAAAGGGGAGGAAAAGTGGGCGCAGGGTGTTGTTATGGAAAAGACAGGACCAGTGTCGTACAAGGTAAATGTGGGACCACCAGGGGTATGGAAACGCCATGTGGATCAGATTCTGACACGCCCAGATTCAGAGTCTCAGCAGACTGCAGTGAACATTCCTGTACGCCCACAGGTGTTACTTCCCCAGAGTGATAGTTGCACCACACTGAATCTTAATAAACCTCCACAAGAAAAGAATGATGATCAAGTTCCTGAGATCACTGAACCATCAAAAACACATCAGTCCGCAGAACCATTATCTACGGGACTTACTCAGGCAACAGAGACTGTGAAACGCTATCCTGTGAGGATCACAAGACCACCAGTACGGTACCGTGATGAGTGAACGGTGATTAGTTAACAGAAGGGTAGAACAGTTGAGTTGTGGGACATATTGTTTTTAGCATACAAGTTATGATAAGTATGAAAGTAAGATAACTCCTTATTTTTATTTTGATATATATAAAAATAAAAACCCGTACAAATGTATCTCTTATGTTGTGCACGGAAAAGTGTGTTATTTAGGTTGTGTTAAAGAAAGTATACTTTATGTTAATGGACACCCTATCTTAGTGGGGAGGAAATGTTATATATGTAGCTAAATGTTCTGCTATATAAAGAGTGACCACTAGGGCGTATCAGTGTTCTGTAATTGACGGAGTTCTCAATAATAAAACAGTTCAAGAAGAAGTGAGTGAACCGCCAACAATGTGTGTGTGTTACTCTGTGTGAGAATATAGAATTGTTTATATAAAGACACTAGGAGAAACATAATACTAACGATTTCAATTTATAACAATTTTGTCCCTTCTCATCTATGGCTAAATTTCTTAATTTGTCATAAATCTCCTTATTTCTACGTCAGCTACCATTCCTCGGGTAGATGGCGTTCCTCCGCATTCGAGTCTCTTATAAGTCCAGTCTCAAAAACTATCCTCGAAGCTCAGCAAGCTCCTATAATGGTCCAGGTATATACCTACGCAATGACTGGTGGTGGTGTCATGCGCTTTCATTATCTGTCATAGTTCTAGCTCACTAGAACTAATATACAGTATATATATATATATATATAAAAAAAAAAAGATAATCCAAGCATATATATATATATATATATATATATATATATATATATGTTCAGTGTGGTCTACTGTGACCGTGTAGCCTAATGTGGCCTTGTCCCGTGGTCTTGTGACCAGTTATGGCATTGGTTCTGTGTGGCCGTGTCTCGTTGGCCTCGTATCTGTGTGGCATTAGCCTCGTATCCGTGTGGCATTAGCAGCCTTGTGGCCCAGCGGGCCTTGTCTCTACGTGGGTCTCAAGGCCTTGTGGCATAATGTTGCCTTGTCCTGCGTGTGGCCTACATGGTCTTGTGGCCCTTACGGCCTTGGTTCCGTGTGGCCTCGTGGCCGTTGTCTCTGTCCTACCTCGTCTCAGTGTGGGCTCACAACATCGCAGCCCCATTCTATGTTCAGTGTGGTCTACTGTGACCGTGTAACCTAATGTGGCCTTGTCCCGTGGTCTTGTGGCCAGTTATGGCATTGGTTATTTGTGGCCTAAGGCCGTGTCCATGAGTGATTCTGTCTCCGTGTGGCTTTAGCAGCCTTGTGGCCCAGAGGGCCTTGTCTCTGTGTGGGTCTAAAGGCCTTGTTGCACAATGTTGCCTTGTCCTATATGTAAAAAATGGCCAGTGGTCTCGTGGCCCTTAGCGGCATTGGTTCTATGTGGCCTAGCGGCCGTTGTCTACGTCGCTTGTTCCGTGTGGTCTATAGTGGCCTCGTGGCATATCGATGCCTTGTCCTATATGTAAAAAATGGCCAGTGGTCTCGTGGCCCTAGTGGCATCGGTTCTATGTGGCCAAGCGGCTGTTGTCTGTGTGGCCAAGCGGCCTCGAGGCATTGTAGCCTCGCTAAAAGATGGCCATGTGGTCCTCGTGGTTGGTTTTGTGTGGCCTCGCGGCAGTGTCCAGTCTACCTTGTTTTTATGCGCGGCACTAGATGCCGTCGTGGCTGATTGCCAGCCTCGTCTCTGTGGTCTACTAAGGCCGTGTGGCCGTGCAGCCTTGTCTCTGTGGTCTAGCAAGGCCATGTGGCCAGTGTGGCTCCGCTTTGTGGTCATTAGGGCCGGTTCTATGTGGTCATTAGGGCCGGTTCTATGTGGCCCAAGGTGGCCCGGCTCTGTGCGGCCCAAGGTGGCCCGGCTCTGTGCGGCCCAAGGTGGCCTTGTTATGTGTGGCCCAAGGTGGCCTCGTCCTGGTGGCCAGGCGGCCCGGTTCTATGTGGCCTAGCGGCCGTTGTCTACGTCGCTTGTTCCGTGTGGTCTATAGTGGCCTCGTGGCATATCGATGCCTTGTCCTATATGTAAAAAATGGCCAGTGGTCTCGTGGGCCTAGTGGCATCGGTTCTATGTGGCCAAGCGGCTGTTGTCTGTGTGGCCAAGCGGCCTCGAGGCACTGTAGCCTCATTAAAAGATGGCCATGTGGTCCTCGTGGTTGGTTTTGTGTGGCCTCGCGGCAGTGTCCAGTCTACCTTGTTTTTATGTGCGGCACTAGATGCCGTCGTGGCTGATTGCCAGCCTCGTCTCTGTGGTTTACTAAGGCCGTGTGGACAGGACATTGTTTCTGACCATGTCCATGCCTTTATGGCCACCATGTACCCATCCTCTGATGGCTACTTCCAGCAGGATAATGCACCATGTCACAAAGCTCGAATCATTTCAAATTGGTTTCTTGAACATGACAATGAGTTCACTGTACTAAAATGGCCCCCACAGTCACCAGATCTCAACCCAATAGAGCATCTTTGGGATGTGGTGGAACGGGAGCTTCGTGCCCTGGATGTGCATCCCACAAATCTGCATTAACTGCAAGATGCTATCCTATCAATATGGGCCAACATTTATAAAGAATGCTTTCGGCACCTTGTTGAATCAATGCCACGTAGAATTAAGGCAGTTCTGAAGGCGAAAGGGGGTCAAACACAGTATTAGTATGGTGTTCCTAATAATCCTTTAGGTGAGTGTATATTTGGCTGTTATAGGTTTGTAGACAAAACGTTTCTTTCTCAGAAACACAACACAGAATTACACAGACATTCATACAGCTCGTATTTCACGAAAGAGTCAAGTCAAGTGGTTTTTATTGTCATTCGAGCATATACAGTAGTACAGTACACAGTGAAACGAGACAACATTCCTCCAGGACCATGGTGATACATAAAACAACATAGGACAAACACAGAACCACATGAGACTACACAGACTAAATAACATACCTATATAATGTGCACGTGCAAATGTGTGCAAAAAGTACGGGACAGTAGAATAAATTACTAACAATGAACAGGACAATAGGCACAGTGAGAGACAGTGCAGCGCCGACCAGTACACAGTAGTGCAAAAAGATGACAGTTTCTAAAAATGCCAAATGTAAACATAACATACTATGAGATACTATGAGCAGTTATTGAGGTAGCAGCCAGGTATAAAGTGACAATAATTAAAGTGCAACTCAGGACACATGTGTGTGTCAGTCCAGTCTCTGAGTAGTGAAGAGTCTGATGGCTTGGGGGAAGAAGCTGTTGCACAGTCAGGCCATGAGGGCCCGAATGCTTCGGTACCTCTTGCCAGACGGTAGGAGAGTGAAGAGTTTGTGTGAGGGGTGTGTGGGGTCATCCACAATGCTGGTTGCTTTGCAGATGCAGTGTTTTTTGTAAATGTCTTTGATGGAAGGAAGAGATACCCCAATGATCTTCTCAGCTGTCCTCACTATCCTCTGCAGGGCTTTGCGGTCCGAAATGGTGCAAGTCCCAAACCAGGCAGCGATGCATCTGTTCAGGATGCTCTCAATAGTCCCTCTATAGAATGTAGTCGTAAAACCATTCTTATGTAATTTGTTGATTCAATTTGTATGTAAATTGTTTATAAACAATTCTTGCGAAAATTGTAAATGTCTTCAGCCTTTGGTTTTATAAACATTTATCCAGAAATAAGTTCTGTTCACGTTTCACGAATGCAGGTGGCCTTATTCACTGTAGCACCATCTTTAATTTTTGATGGAAATGACTATGAGGCTTTGAGGGATTGACTCACAGCCTTCTCAACTGGTTGTACTTTTGTTTAAAGTGTTTTGGGTTGTTCCACTGACGAAACATTGAAAAAAAATCATTAGAGAATTAGAGAAACAGAAAGCACAAGTTGTGGAGCATTATGTGATCTACAGTAGCAGCTTTACACAGTGCATGGCACTGAAGAGACCCTCACAGCCTTGTTTTCATCCACATCAAAAAGTAAATATGGCGCACTACTGTGAATAAGGTCTATAGAACTAGCGCAAATAAAGTCATATGGCCTAGTGTTGACATCAGATGGAGAACATTCATAGCAAGTGAAAGTTCATGTGACTGTACATAGTGCATGATTTTTACTGTAAATTAGGTAAGCACTGTAGCATTATTTGATTGGTTGTGTGTTGCCTAAACCACTTTATTAAACATTTCTTAAACACTCCGCAAATGCGGCACTAACTCCAGGGCAGGGTTTTGTAGTCGAGTAACCCTGGGTTTAAAGCGTTGCTAACCCCCTTTCAAAATTGTTAAACATTAATTTACACACAGTTAAAAAGCCCTATTGTTTAATTCAACTTTATCATTCAAAGGGTGTCTCAAATGAATCCATAAAAAAATTATGAAATGAAAATACAAGTTTGCATTATTTTATCAAATAAATTTCTTTAATAAAGAGCTTCATAATACAATACAAAACCATTGCAGTTATTTTTTGTTCAAAAAAAGTGCAGCAAAACGTCTCGGGTTACATGTGTAACCCTTGTTCCTTGAAAAAAGCGGAACGAGATGCTGCGCTTTGCTAAGCGCTTTGGGAACAATCCTAGTTGTGAACGAGCTGTGAATATGTGTGTAACGCGTCAATGAACATTGACCGGAATTTATAGCCTCGGTTGATGTAGTCATTAGACGCACCTGTGGCCAGGCTATAAATGGATGCGTCACCAGGTGTCGTCAGATACTTCTTTTTGAAGAGCAGTCCTGGTACGTCCCAGTGCGGCAAAGAAGCGCAACATCTCGTTCCGCTTTTTTCAGGGAACAAGGGTTACACATGTAACCCAAGACGTTCCCTTTACAAAAAGTTCCACTATGATGCTGTGCTTTGCTAAGCGCTTTGGGAACGCAATACCCACACCGCCACACTGGGGCTGTCCGGACCCCCTATGGTTGTGAAGTGTAATCACAAGAACGCGAGAGGCCTCAGACATGAGCTTGAGATGTCGACTCAAGGACGTAAGAGTCCGGAGTAGCAAAACATCTAACCCATAAAATTGGATGAATATGTGTGTGGAGAGGACCAGCCCGCCACATCACAAACTTGACCAGACATGAGCTCGAGATGTCGACTCATGGGCATAAGGGCCCGGAGTGGCAAGAACATCCAAATTATAAAAGTCTAATGAATGTGTGCGGAGAGGACCAGCCTGCCGCATCACAAACTTGTTCAGGCATGAAAGATTTAAGCCATAAGATCTGAGAATGTGTGCGGAGAGGACCAGCCTGCCACATCACAAACTTGCTTAGACATAAGTGTAGATGTCGACCCAAGGGCATAAGAGCCCGGGGTAGCAGGAACATCCAGTAACATGACCATAAAACCAGATGAATTTGTGCAGAGAGGACCAGCCTGCCGCATCACAAACTTGCTTAGACATGAGCGTAGATGTCGACTCAGGGGCATAAGAGCCCGGAGTAGGATGAACATCCAAACCATAGAGCCTGAAGAATGTGTGCGGAGAGGACCAGCCTGCCGCATCACAAACTTGCTTAGACATGAGTGTAGATGTCGACCCAAGGGCACAAGAGCCCGGGGTAGCATGAACATCTAGTAACATGACCATAAAACCAGATGAATGTGTGCGGAGAGGACCAGCCTGCCACATCACAAACTTGCTGCAGAGGGAGACCTCTAGCCAAGGCTTTAGAGGAGGAGAGCCCTGGTGCGGCAGGATGCGCCCTAAAACCTACTGGCGAAGCTTGACCACGTGCCTTGTAGGCCCGGGCAATAATGTCTCTCACCCAAAGTGACATAGTCTTCCAGGAGGTGACTACCCCCCGGTCATGACTTCCAAGTGAATAATTTCTGCCCTGACTTTACGCCACTAGCAAAAGCAGTGGACATAAGTCTGCAGGGTACAGACTGGACAAAGTCTGAGAAGTCTTAGCTGCTCCAGCATTACAAACGGCAGGGAGCAGAAGGCTTAGAAAATAACCGGCCAAGGGTCACGAAAGGTACCTTGCTCAGGTAGTTAGGGTGAGGGTGCAAAGAATGCTTTTGGTCATAGCTGGGGCAAACTCTAAACAGGCCGGCAAAAGAGACAGAGCCTGTAGGTACCCAAGTCTCTTTAGAGACGTAATTGCCATAAGAAAAACCATCTTGAGAGTCAGAAGTCTACCAAACGCTGACTTTAGAGGTCTAAAAAGGGGTTTCTTACCCTATGAAGAGGTCAAAGCAAGGATGCCTCTTAGGGGGCACTCCGCCCACCAAGGCGAGGCAAACTGCAGTGGAGGCCACATAGAACCTGGCAGTGGCAGGCAAGTGCCCGCTGACAGTTCTTTCTACAGAAAATTCAGAACTGAAGCAAACTGGCAGTTAGCTGGTTCTGTAATATGAACTTAGGGGGGGAAACTGGGCGACTCAGGGAGAAGTAGAGGAGACATTGCGCTATCAACAGAGGCGAAGAGGTCCTCTTCTGCCCTGTAAAATCTACCCAGATCAGTTCCAAGTGGAGGGAGCCCTAGCACTTGAAATGGTCTTGATAACCTCAAGAGAAAGCCCTGTGAACCTCAGTTGGTACACTTAGGGGCCAAGCATGAAAGGTTTCACAATTCGGGCCAGTGATGAGAAGGTCCTCCCTGTTCGGAATCACCCAAGGCGAGCCGTCGAGGAGAGGTATTCGAGAAACATATTCTGTTCGGCCAACGCAGCGCCATTAGAAAGAGGCAAGACCCTTGCTGGCGAACCTTGCCAAGACTCCAGGGAGCAGGAAAAACCGGGGGACAAAAACGCATACAGACGCATTCAGGGTCATGTATGTGCCTTTAAGTCCAGACCCAAGGGGGCTGGGTGACTTAGGGAGAAGTAGAGTAGACATTGCGCTATCATAGAGGTAAAGAGGTCCTCTTCTGCCCTGTGAAATCTCACCCAGATTTGTTCACTACCTCAGAGTAAATCTGCTCCCACACACACGGGCATGAAACTGTCCTGAGTGACAGGAGCTGCCATGGGCCCCAAGGAGGATCCAACGTGCCAGAAATTCAGCTGACGTGAACGTGGATCCCCCCGATGGTTTACGTAAGAGGCTACCGCTGTATTGCCCACCCGCACCAAGACATGGCAGCCTCAGGAGGAAGTATTTCAGGGCCAGAAATACGGAAATCCTATCCCTTTAAGCCGGACGACCACTTAAGGCCGCTACCCAGCCCGTCAGGGAGGCATCTGTCGTTAGCAGCCTGCGACGACAAGACGCACCTAGAGTGGGACCCAATGTAAGAACCGGGGTCTGAACCACATAGAAAGGGAACAAAGCATGTGGCGCGTAACCCTTATTTGCCTTAGGGGACTGGCCCTCAGATAAAACCCCCTGGCTTCTAGCCACAGCTGAAGCGGTCTCATGTGTAGAAGGTCCGAAGGGATCAACGCAGACACCAACGCTAGGAGACCTAGTATTCAATGATACTGACAAGCAGTGCAACCTCGACCTAGCCTGACCTTGCTCAGGGTGTTCTGAATGGAAACGATTCATGCGGGAGATGATTGTGCCTGCATCGTGACCAAATTCCATATAACCCCCAGATGAGTCAAGACGATATCCCTGTGCTGAACTGCCAGTTCTTGGAACTGCGCTAGGATCAGCCAGTCGTCTATATAATTCAGAATGCAGATGCCCTGGAATCGCAGAGGAGCCAGTGCTGCATCCATACATTTCCTGAATGTGCAGGTTAATAGGGCTAGGCCAAATGGAAGAACCCGATTCTGGAAGGCTTCGCCCCCGAAAGCGAACCTCAGAAACTTCCTGTGCTGTGGCTCTATATGAAGATATGCGTCCATGAGATCGATGGTGACCAGCCAAACGTGATGTTGGGCTTGTGACACGATTGTCTTGATAGTCAGCATCTAGGACTTGAACACCGAGCGGTTCAAGCCTCGAAGATCTAGAATCGGACGCAACCCCCCACCCTTCTTTGGAACCAGGAAGTATCTGCTGTAATAGCCTGACTCTTTCTCTGGAAGGGGAACATGTTCTATGGCCCCTTTGACCAAGAGATTTTGCATTTCTTTCCACAGTAGACATGCCTGTCCCGGTTTCACGGTAGTGGGAACCACGCTGTTGAAATGGGGAGGACGGCGAGCAAATTTAATTTTGTAGCCACTTTCTACAGTTTCTAGAACCCACATAGAAATACCTGGCAGAAGCTTCCACGCTGCCAGGTTCTCTGAAATGGGTATTATTTCTGACACTTCCTGTTGAGGGGATGTTGAGTGTTCCGCGTCCTGGATCAAGGCAGGAAGCAACGGTACACCCAACTCTTTGTTGGAAGCCTCTATCACCGAAACACCAAGGCGGCGAGAGTGAAGAGGTTTCGTGAGAGTATCGGGAGGGCCGAAGTGGATGATACATGCGCCCCGTCCCGAGGGCAAGTACCCCCACAAGGCTGGGTACAAGACCGTCAGGGTTTCTTTCTCTTAGAAATCACGCCCCTGAGGTCTTGCATTGGGGGCTGCTGAGGGTAACGAACTGGACCCCAGTCTTTACGAGGGGGAGCACGACTCGCCACGTTTTGTTTTAGAGCCTCCCGTCTAGAAGGACCGGGGCGGGGCTTGGTGGCTGACGGCCCCTCCCCCTGAGTGAGGTTCCCATACTCAGGTCCTTCAACAGATTTAGCCTAGTGCACTTGTAACACTGCCACAGTGTGCAGTGCAACACCAGCCTGACCTGCTGCCTGATAAGCTTTCCCCACAAGCATGGAGGTGGTCCTGCACAGCTTTGTGGGGAGAGTAGGTCTCTTTAGCGATGATGCCAAGCCAGGCGAGAGAAAACCCGGAGGTGTCTCTTCTACCGGTGGCATCACAAATACCCCCGAGCTTCAGCACCCATGATAGTTGAATACACCAACGTTGAGGGCACGAAGACACGGGAAGTATAAATTTCCTCCATACAGAAAATACTTGTTATGGAGGTCATAGAAGAAAGGAAGGGACTGATATAGAGTTCCAATCCCTCTTTTATTTATTTAATTATTTTGGCCACCAGACAGAAATTTGTCTTCTAGTTTGGAGCGTTTGAGTTTGGGTCTCTTGTTCGTGTGGCCAGTCTAGCTGTAGTCTGGCCACATCTCACGTAATCACCTCAAGTAATTTCTCAGCCGCTTTATTATTGTGCATGAAATGTACAGAGGTTCAGCGCCCCGCCCCCTCGTGAACCGAAGAGGCGCCGAAGCGTGCTTCGAGATCAGCTGGGTCTAGGGAGAGAGCGAGGGAAAGGGATGAACCCGTCTCTCGCTCCTCAGCCAGATCCATGTGAGAGCCCCACGAATGAAATGTGGGTGTTGACTCCTGGAAGTAAGCGAGGCGAGCACGAAGCATTTTGCCCGAAAGCAGATCGTAATGCTCGCATTTGTCTCTTAATTCCACAGCCGGTTTTACAGAGAGATTTACAGAGGTTCAGTGTCCTCGTGAACCGAAGAGGCGACGAGGCGCGCTTCAGGCTTACGAGGACCAGCTGGATCTGGGGAGAGAGCGAGCGAAAGGGATGAACACTTCTCTCGCTCCTCAGCCAGATCCATACGAGAGCCCCACCCAAACAGAGCAAAACTGATTTGTGTCCTCTTCAGCTTTAGAGCGAGAACAGAGGAACACGCATCGTTTATGGCTTTCAGTCATTCTCTCTTTCTTTTAAAAATATATATATAGATTTTCTAGACAGAACAGAAAGGAGAAAACGTTCACTTCACACTGCCTCACAAATTCTAATTCCTAGCAGAGGAAAGAAAGTTTTGACAGGGTTTGTAAAACACACACACACACACACACACACACACACACACACACACACACACACACACACACACACACACACACACACACACACAGAATCGCTCTGAAAAAAGAGGATCTGATGACACCTGGTGACGCATCCATTTATAGCCTGGCCACAGGTGCGTCTAATGACTACATCAGCCGAGGCTATAAATTCCGGTCAATGTTCATTGACGTGTTACACACATATTCACAACTAGGATTGTTCCCAAAGCGCTTAGCAAAGCGCAGCATCATAGTGAAGCTTTTTGTAAAGGGAACAGAGCTTTAAAGTATAAATTAAAACTATTTATTTAATGAAATCACAAACTTATGCAGTTTAATAATCACACTTGACACATAGCTCGATTTGATTAATTGAGCACCCTTGTATTAATTTTAACTTTTTTCCCGCATTGCGGAAATCATAGGCTCCTACAGAAAGCATGTTTCCCCATTGATGGCCATTAAAAAATAAACCTGTAGTTTGATTAAATAATTATTTTAGAAATTAGCATAAGTATTTCATTATATTTTAGTTTATGTTTTGCATTGACAGATTGTTTTGGAAGGGCTCTTAAAGGCGTGAAGTGGATTAATATACTTCCCTATCTGCTGGCATTGATGAATGATGAGTCACATGACAAATGGTTCTAATACTGAGTGATTCAGCCTCCATATCATTTGCTTCCAAGGGGGTCATGTTCCAGCCGAGCAAATGCAACAGATGAACCAGAATCCTAACAGATAGCTCTCTTCAGGTAATGCATATTAGAACTCAATGACAGCAAGTCTCTGCTGATCTCCACAATATGGCTTGTATTGCCTAAGTATAAAATAATTTTTAAAAGGTGGGAATCAATCCAAAAGCACTCTTCGTTTGTGTATTGTAGAATTGTGAAGCTATGGAGATGAGGCCCCTGGGGTGCACTCTACTTCATGGATCTCTGTCAGGGTCTAACAGCACTATATTTCGAAATAATATGCTGGGAGTCATTCAGATACTTTACCACTTAGCTGACATTTTTATCCAAAGTGTACACTTATTAGAGGAATAGTCCCACTGGAGCAACCTGGGGTTAAGTGTCTTGCCCAAGGGCACAATTGTGGTTGTTCATGGATTTCCCCCTTTGAGGTTTGCAAACCTACAACCTCGTGCTTATGAGCCTAGAACTTCTAGGCTACTCAATTTACCAACATTTTCCTAATTTTCAGATTGCTAAGGATGTGATTGTTTAAATGTTTAATTTTTTTTTTTTTAAATGTGTACAAATATTTTGCCTATCATCTGGTGTAGATACGTATTTACTGTTAAATATTACACATTAATGTTTTGGTAATTTTGTTATTGGAAATTTTATGATGTAAAGAATCACCAGAAGAATCAGAATGTTTACTTGATTTTTAAAAAGTAGCCTGCACACTGTTTAATACTGGTAAAAGAATTGGGGAATACAGCTTTTCTAAAGTTTTCTTCCAGTCCCCTGAGATTGAAGGTGAAAATCAGGTAATGGAGGAAGATAAGACAGCTTTTGTCTTGTGGGTAAGATTACTTTGAACAGCACTCTTGAAGTACAGATTTTAGAGGTGAACTAAATTAAACACTGCTTTACTGTACAGTAAGTTCTCTTTTGAACTGGTTTAAGCGACTCGTTGTGTATAAAAAGTCTTGTAACTGTTTTGTACAGTGCAGCATGTTCTTTGTTATTGTGATGGTTTGTGTGTGTGTGTGTGTGTGTGTGTGTTTGTGAATGGTTGATGGATGATGTGGTCATTTATCACCTAAAGTGCTTTTGATAGCATCGGTCATCATTGTGCATGTGATGCATTTTACGAGTGGTTTTTACAGTCTGGCACTTAAGGGGAGCTCATTCACAGCCAATGCAGTGCATCCACGGCTTTAGCCATTAATGATCACGAGCTGTCAATGCATATGGCCCCAGATTCAGTTAGTGGCTGTGTCAAAACATTCCATCTCATGTTGTGTTTTTAGTTGTCCATTTGTTTTGTATTTGTTTTACTCTGAGAATAAGGGGAAGGGATACAGTTAGCAAGGCTCAAGTCTTATTGGTGTATTGCTTGAGCATCAAGGACTAGACGACAACAGTTCCTGTAGTATTTTCACTTGAGCATGGTTCGACACGGCACAATTACAAACTGTCCTCGCCACAGATTTCTCGTCATTGTTAGTTAAATGTGCTCAACTGTGCTGGTGGAATGGCTTTAGTGCGTGGTGACTCAGAATTGTCAATTTTCCAATGCCAAGGTAACTCAATTGTTTCTAGGTTGCTGGCAGAGTTTGCTTTGGTTAGTTTAATAAAATTAAATCAAAAAATAGTGTATGTTTGGTTTATCTTCATAGTTTCATGATGATGGCTTAACTGGCAAAGTACATTATTGTAACGATCCTCACCGTCTTTGGTTTGTTTACATTTTTATTTAAGCTTTTGTCACCTTTTATGTTCCACATTGTTTGTTTATGCACTAAGTTTTGGCACTTTTTATGTTCCGTATTGCCTTTTTGTTTTGTGCACTCTTATTTTGAAGTTTTGTCATGTCCTGTTTTCCCTCCTTGTCTATGTGTCCGGTCCTCATTGGTTTATTGTTTGATTACTTTATTATCTGTCCTAGTTTTGTCATTGGTTTTAGTTAACTGCCCTTTTACCTCGTTATGAGTTCTGTTTGTCCATTGGTTTATGTTTTCCCTTGTTTTGTATTTAAGCCCTGATGTTTCACCTTGTCCTCTGTTGGTCGTTGTTCAACGTTAGATGAAGTTGTTCCATTCGTGCGGCCCCTGAATCCTGCCTTGGCCCGTGTTCCTGCCTATGCCCTCCTTGCAAGACCCCCGTGTTATTTTCTTGTATTCATTTCTTTATTTTCCCCTCGTGGGTGTTTTATTTGTTCCTGCCTTTGTATTTGCCTTTACTTTTTGAAGATTCCAATAAAGCTGCGTTTGGATCCCTACTCCCTCGTCTGCCCTCTTCATAACAGAACGACCAACCACTAATGGATCCAGCAGCGTTTTTCGTAGAGATTGCTAGGGCAAACCTGACCGTACGCGAGTTCTCCTATTTCTTTTCCAACGTGGCCAGCTGCTCCGGTTGGGACGACCAGGTCCTAAAGAGCATATACAGGTACAACGTACCCGTTCGCCCAAGGAGAGAATTGCCGGAGATCGAGGATTGCACCTTGCAGGAGTATGTGGACCTGATTGTGGAGACCTACGCTGCAGGGGAGCCGCCTCTCTCAATTCCGGGCAGGGCCCCCGGGTGTCCCACGCCTGCCACGGCCAACGAGCCAACGCCCACGCCTGCCACGGCCAACGAGCCAACGCCCACGCCTGCCACGGCCAACGAGCCAACGCCCACGCCTGCCACGGCCAACGAGCTGGAAGCCTCGTCCGTCCCAGAGCCGGCGTTGCCAGCCTCGTCCGTCCCAGAGCCGGCGTTGCCAGCCTCGTCCGTCCCAGAGCCGGCGTTGCCAGCCTCGTCCGTCCCAGAGCCAGAGCCAGCGCCTGTAGCCTCGACCGTCCAAGAGCCAGAGCCAGCGCCTGTAGCCTCGACCGTCCAAGAGCCAGAGCCAGCGCCTGTAGCCTCGACCGTCCAAGAGCCAGAGCCAGCGCCTGTAGCCTCGACCGTCCAAGAGCCAGAGCCAGCGCCTGTAGCCTCGACCGTCCAAGAGCCAGAGCCAGCGCCTGTAGCCTCGACCGTCCAAGAACCAGCCCTCCTTGAGCTTTCCGCAGCTCCGCCTCCAGAGCCACCCGCAGCTCCGCCTCCAGAGCCACCCGCAGCTCCGCCTCCCGAGCCACCCGCAGCTCCGCCTCCCGAGCCACCCGCAGCTCCGCCTCCCGAGCCTCCCAGCGCTCCGCCTCCAGAGCTTCCCAGCGCTCCGCCTCCAGAGCTTCCCAGCGCTCCGCCTCCAGAGCTTCCCAGCGCTCCGCCTCTCGAGTCACCCAGCACACTGCTTCTCGAGCCTTCGAGACCAAGGTCAAGGCCTCCCACGCCTCAGCCACCCGAGCCTTCCACACCCCTGTCTCCCGAGCCCTCCGCGCCTCTGCTGCCAGAGTCCCCCAGGTCTCCACCTCAGAGGACTGCCTCGGCTCTGCCTGCAGCTGCTCCGCCTTCCACGGCTCTGTCTGCTCCGCCTTCCACGGCTCTGTCTGCTCCGCCTTCCACGGCTTTGTCTGCTCCACCTCCCACGGCTCTGCCTTCGCCTACTAAAACCCCAGGACCTTCCAAGCCTCCTTGGTCACTGCCCACCATGGCACCGTCCCTGGGGGCCTCCTCGACTCCTCCTAGGCCTTCTGACCCTGTCGTGTGGCCTCCTCCCAGGCCTTCTGACCCTGTCGTGTGGCCTCCTCCCAGGCCTTCTGACCCTGTCGTGTGGCCTCCTCCCAGGCCTTCTGATCCTGTCTTGTGGCCTCCTCCTAGGCCCTCTGACCCTGTCTTGTGGCCTCCTCCCAGGCCTTCTGACCCTGTCCTGTGGCCTCCTCCCTGGCCTTCTGACCCTGTCCTGTGGCCTCCTCACTGGCCTTCTGACCCTGTCCCAGTCACGTGGCCCTCTCCTTGGCCTCCTGACCCTGCCCTAGCCCTGAGGCCATCTCCTAAGCCTCCTGACCCTGCCCTAGCCTTGTGGCCATCTCCTAGACCCCTTGACCCGATCCCTGCCCTACGGCCACCTCCCCGGCCTCCAGACCTAGTCCCTGCCATAGGGCTGCCTCCCTGGCCACCTGACCCAATCCCTGCCCTACGACCACCTCCCCGGCCTCCTGACCCAGTCCCTGCCCTATGGTTGCCCCCTGACCTAGTTTCGACCCCGCAGCTTCCTCCCAGTCTTCCCGACCCGGTCCCCTCTTTCAAGTCGTCCCCTGGGCACCTACCTGGCCTCCTTGACCTCCTGGCCACCCACCTGTTCTGTCACGGTCCCTCTGTCCAAGTCTTGTCCCTCTGTGCCCCTCGTGTTCCCTAGATCTGCCTGTTCGCCCTCGTTTTCCGTTGTCGTTTTGCCCCTCCTTTGGTTAGGAGCGTCTGGAATCCGCTCCTTAAAGGGGGGGCTCTGTAACGATCCTCACCGTCTTTGGTTTGTTTACCTTTTTATTTAAGCTTTTGGCACTTTTTATGTTCCGTATTGCCTTTTTGTTTTGTGCACTCTTATTTTGAAGTTTTGTCATGTCCTGTTTTCCCTCCTTGTCTATGTGTCCGGTCCGCATTGGTTTATTGTTTGATTACTTTATTATCTGTCCTAGTTTTGTCATTGGTTTTAGTTAACTGCCCTTTTACCTCGTTATGAGTTCTGTTTGTCCATTGGTTTATGTTTTCCCTTGTTTTTAAGCCCTGATGTTTCACCTTGTCCTCTGTTGGTCGTTGTTCAACGTTAGATGAAGTTGTTCCGTTCGTGCGGCCCCTGAATCCTGCCTTGGCCCGTGTTCCTGCCTATGCCCTCCTTGCAAGACCCCCGTGTTATTTTCTTGTATTCATTTCTTTATTTTCCCCTCGTGGGTGTTTTATTTGTTCCTGCCTTTGTATTTGCCTTTACTTTTTGAAGATTCCAATAAAGCTGCGTTTGGATCCCTACTCCCTCGTCTGCCCTCTTCATAACAATTATTTTCCTACACAACTTTTTCATCAGGGAGGTAGTTTGAGATAGCTAGCTCATTAAAACTCTCTTGTATAATATTTTGTCAGTAAATGTCCTTTTCAGCTACGCTGGTAACTTTTACCTTTCTGTGTGTTTGTGTCCGGTGGCATGCATAACCCTTCAGCAAATGATTATCTTTGCTTTTCTCTTTGCGGCATCAGACATGTCTTTCCTGTGCTTTAGCAGAGTAAAATGCCGGGGGAAAAGCAGTCCTAAAAGTGGAATATGTCATTATCATCCTTAGCACACTCGCTCCAAAGTTTTCCTCTCAAGCTGTCACCCAATTGGCATATTTATTACATACGTTCAAGCACCACAGTGGAAAAAGAAAGAGGAACCGTTCCTATACTGGCCTGGATCAGCACGAAATGGCACAGTTTTGCAATAAGATCAGTTTGGCCCGATGGTGGAAAAGTGGCTTATGTGAAAGTGGAAAATGAAGGCGGTATTTACACTTGATCACTTAATGCATTTTTCTGATCGGATTGCTATCTGATTGAATAAGCACATTCCATTTATACTTAGCCACATAAATGTGTCTGCCAACACATATAAATCAGATTCTTAATTCCCATGTTATATGCAAATAAAACAGAGTTCACTTCCGAGATGACGCTAATGCAGGGCAGCAAATTTAAAAGATGTGATTTATTATTTGATTCCAAGTGCCCAGTGCACGTGTGTGTCTGTGTTTGTGCGTGGTATGTTTGTCCCCTCCGGGCTTGTCGTAGATAAGATATGTCCATGCGTGTCAGCTGCATTTATTGTCAGTGTTTAGTTTTAGTTTCGTCAGCGATCTGCATCAAATAAATAAAAAAAAAGTTCCATCTCTACTACAGTGTGCATCCATTTCCTGATTTGTTATTTTTTATTGAGTGACATGAGCTCTTTGCAATTACTCAGTAGCAACGGTTATGTTTTGCATTTTCACCATGCTGACTTGGTGGAGTAAAATTTACATATGTAGCTTGAACAGCCAGATGCATTTACACTTGACCGAGTTTCATCTGGAATGCATCTCAAACCACCACTTGAGAATTTATATCTATCTCAAATCTATAGTGGAGGGCATTTGCACTTGACGTTTCATGATCGGATAGCTATCAGAGAAGTAAAAACATATGAAGTGACCACAAGAAAAAAATACCTCCAAAGATGTATTATCTAAGGGTCTTGTTATGCCAGAAATGTCTAAATGTTAACTAACATAGCTAATTAAATATGCAACAGTTAATTATGGTCCTCTTGTCTGAATGGACAAGCGTCATTCCAATAGTGCTGATATTTAGTAGGCTATAACAGCACTTGGATGCTTCACTTTAGCATTCCCCTTTTCTGTTTCCCCTTTCTTTTTTGCATTGTTGTAGACTGGCTGTCAGTCTGTGTGTTGCTCAGCAACATGCAATGGTTTATCCTGCTTTGGCTTTTTCTGAAACTATCTTCATTTGTGGAGCAGAAATAGACATAATAATTGGCCATATTGTGTCTAAAATTTAGCCTACGGTGTGGGTGAATCATATTTGAAATTCAGAAAACAGCACTTTTTTGTTTGTTTGCTAATGCTTGAATATGTTTCTGTTAGGGCTGTCAGTCGATTAAAATATTGAATCATGATTAATCACATGATTTTTCATAGTTAATCACGTTTACTCATAGATTTTGAAAGTGCTGGAATTTGACTCTATAAATACTTATATTTCTGACAAAATATAATTAGTTCCTTCTTAGAAAATAAAACGTCTAGGTTACGGATGTATCCTCTGTTCCCTGATGGAGGGATCGAGACGTTTTGTTGAAGAAGCAACACTAGGGGTTTCTCTTGAGAGCCTTTTGCATCTCTGATCTATGAGAAAAGGCCAATGAGAAATTGGCAGACAAAATTTGCATGTCCCGCCCCCGGACATACGGGTATAAAGGGAGGGACATGCGTCTGTTTCAAACAGGATTTATCTGAGGAGCCGCGAATGAGGTTCGGCCGCAACAGTGGCTCGGTTCAGCAATGTGGCCGGAAGGACACAACGTCCTTTTCCCTCCATCAGGTAACAGAGGTTACATCCGTAACCTAGACGTATCCCGTCTGTCGCTCACTTCGACGGTGTGTCGAAGAAGCGACACTAGGGGTCCAATTTAAATCACGCCATGCGCTGAGCCATGTACGTGTACTGCTGACACAGGAGCGGGCAGGTATTTTACGCGCCAAAGCGACCAGCTGTGCCAGACTGCACGTACCCTTCCCCAACGCCCCATAAAATCAAAACCTTCTGGTTCTTTACACCCCAATAGGGGGAACAAGGCAACGTGCCAAGCATGGGAGCAGGCTGTGCCAGCCACGCCTTTTCTCTCTCTATGTTTCTCGCATAGAGTTAAAGCAGCTGAGGCCATCTTAATGCTATCATATGCATCGGGGAAGGCGACCTTTCCCAGTTTTCCTATTCTTTCAGGGGGGATAGACCCTGCGGAGACCACACCTGCTCAGACTGGGTGAGGTAAAGTGTGTTGATATACATCACATTGGCCTTTAGGTCACATGTGGAGAGTGGCGCGTTGGTGGATCCTACCTCATTGGGAGGGAGGAGTTGCTACAAACACGGTGACCGGGGGGTTCGTGAGGATTGCCCAAGGGAGATGCGGTTCCACTCGCAAGGGGACTGTACCACGGAAAATACACCCACGGGGATAACCCCATGTAGGAGCCCGTCCTGTGGAGCACCTATTGAGTACCTGCATTGGTCTTGGTTGGTGAATTCCTCCGCTGAATTCGTGGACCAGAGGGCTAGGGAGGCATCATCCAGGGAGCCAAGTTTGTGGGATCACCTGGGGTAAAAGCGCATGGTATTACCTCAGAGGAGGGAAAAGGCGCTAGGTGCAAGTGGTCCACTCGGTCAGTTGTCAACGCGTTACCGAGTTTCTACCGGCTCGGACCTGAGAAAACACATGACGAAACTGACTCAACCCTGAGATTGTAAAATCTCATAACTGTATTGGGTGTTGCCCAACGCGCTGCTCTGCATGAGTCTGCTAGGGAGGCGCCTTTGGCCAGTGTTCATGAGGATGCCGCACTTGTAGAGTGTGCTCAGACCCGCAAGGGGGTGGGCATGGCCTAGGTGTGCCAATGTTATGGCGTCAACTACCCAGTGGGAAAGCCTCTGTTTGGAGACAGCGTTCCCTTTCCACTGTCCACCAAAGCAGACAAAGAGCTGCTCAGAACGTCTAAAGCTCTGCGGGCCAAATAGATACGCAAAGCACGTACCAGACACAGCAACGAAGGGGCTGGTCTGCCTCCTCACAGGGCAGCTTCACTTGCATGTTCACTACCTGGTCTCTTAAGGGAGTCGTAGGAACCTTGGGCATGTATCCCGGCCGCGGTCTTAGGATCACACGAGTGTCTGCCGGACCGAACTCAAGGCAGGTGTCGCTGACTGAGAACGCTTGCAGGTCCCCGACCCTCTTGATGGAGGCGAGCGCGATCAGGAGGGCCGTCTTGAGGGAGATGGCCTTGAGTTCAACTGATTCTAGCGGCTCAAAGGGGGGTCTCTGAAGGCCCGAGAGGACCACTGGGAGATCCCAGGAGGGGAACAGGCTTGGCCGGGAGGGATTCAATCTCTGTGCGCCTCTTAGGAACCTGATAATCAAGTCACGCTTTCCCAAAGACTTGCCGTCTACTGCATCATAATGGGCTGCGATGGCAGCTACCTACACATTCAAGGTGGAGGGGGACAGCCTCCCCACAAACCTCTCCTGCAGGGATGAATGCACTGACTGAACTGCGCATCTCTGCAGGTCTTCAGACCGGGAAGAACACCAATTTGCGAACAAGCGCCACTTCGGGGCGGAAAGATGCCTGGTAGAGGGAGCTCTGACTTGGTTGATCGTGTCTACGACAGCAGGTGGTAGGCCAGCTAGATCTTCCGCACCCCAACAGTGGCCAGAAGTGGAGGTTCCAGAGGTCTGGGTGCAGATGCCAGAGGGTGCCCCATCCCTGAGAAAGAAGGTCCTTCCTCAGGGGAATTCGCCAGGCAGGGGCTGTCGTGAGGAGCACGAAATCCAAGAACCAAGACCGAGAGGGGCAATAGGGGGCCACCAGAGTGACTTGTTCCTCGTCCTCCATGATCTTGCATAGCACCTGTGCAAAAAGGCTCACTGGGGGAAATGCGTACTTGCGCAGCCACGGGGCCAGCTGTGTAATGTCACTTGGGCTCTGGGAAACTGAATTGCATAACTGAGTCAAATGGTCCTTGCCAGCCAGCATCCAAGCTCCATGCTAGGGGCACAAAGGGGATAATTATTTTTGACATACCCGGCGTGGCGGAGCAGGTAATGCGGCGTTGGAAGGCAAAAGCACGTCCCGAGGTTCTGGTGCTGAGAGAAGTCTCCGCACACCTGGAAGGGGGCGGGTAGTGACTGAGGAGGAGGTCCCACTTAGGCATCCTCTGGAACCGGCCAGCTCTATTATTGAAAATATGCATAAAATAGCTTTAACTCAAGTTCCTCTTCCCAGCCCTCCACCGGGGGACGGAGTGCTCTGCTTACCAGCTACGGAGCAAATGTCTCAATCTCTGGGTTGTCCATCTCTGGAATGCTTGGGAGCCTTCCTGGTCCTCGAAGGGGTTCGTGAGACGGGGGGCGTGCACTTCCTGCGGGGTGATCGACGCTAGAGGAGGACGCCCACGGCGAGCAGACAGAGCACGGCCCGTGTTGGAAGTGCGACAGGACATGATGTGAGAGATCGCCTCTGTCTGCTTCTTCACCGCTGAGGACTGCTGGGCGAATTCATCAAATGTGCCGCTGAATAGACCAAGCTGGGAGACGGGGGCATTCAAGAAAGAGTGCTTTGTCTACCTCTCTTATCTCGACCAGGTCCAGCCATAGATGACATTCCTGGACCACAAGGTTGGCCATCGCCCATCCGAGTGCCCCCTGGGGGGCGCGATCGGTCACTGAGTGCAGTTCCTGCAGCACATCAGGAACAGGACTACCCAAGTGCAGATCTTGATGTGCCTTGGCCTGGTGGGTTGCAGGAGGGCAATGGCATGCAAGGCGGAAGCGGTCTGTCCGGTGGCGCTGTTGGCTTTGGAGGTCAGTGACGACATCATCCTACAGGTCCTGGAGGGAAGCACCGGGCGATCCCGCCAGGTGGCGGCATTCTCGGGACACAGGTGGATCGCAACCATCGCTCTGTCCACCTGGGGGACCACCAGGTACCTTTGGACCACTCCCTGTCGAGGGTAGTGAGAGCGGAGGAGCGAGGAAGCCAGTCTCGGGCAGTGAAAGGTGCCCTATATGGCTTCCTCAACCTGTCATGTACGTCCGGGAGGAACGGAACCAGGGGGGACATGGCTATGAGCAGCGGAAAGACATCTTTAAAAAGACGTGTCCTGAAAAGGACGTTCAACGCCAGCTATGTATTGCTCTTATTGAGAAATAAACTCTTTTAGGAAAACATTATCTTTTAAAAGCGCTGTCGAAGTGCCCAGGGGCAAAGCTGCACTGCTGTGCAGAGAAGGAGAAAGACGCTGATATGCGCCATAGATCCAACAGCATACACTCAGAGATGAGATGAACAGTTTTGTGAATCGCAGCTCGCTGCTCACACAACCGGTCGGCTCCAAAGAAAATTTCTGAATGAAACAGACACATTTCCCTCCCTTTATATGTCTGGTGGCGGGACATACAAATTTTGTCTGCCAATTTCTCATTGGCCTTTTCTCATAGATCAGAGATGCAAAAGGCTCTCAAGAGAGACCCCTAGTGTCGCTTCTTCGACACAATGTCGAAGTGAGCAACAGACGGGGAACAATATGTAAGAATAATGCCTTATTAACAATTTCCAAACAAAGTGTTCCTTAGTATAAAGATAGACATGGACTAAAATACACCAATTCAATTAACATTAAACACGTCCCAAAATCTAAGGTGGAGGTTAACTAATTGAAATTGTCCCTGTAGTTTGTGTTTTCATTGCAGTGGGCATTAAATCTCTTCAGGGGTGTAAAATAGCGATTTACAAATTCTCACAGTACTGTAATTAAATACTTTTCCCCAACAATTGTACTTTTTTAAGTAGTTTAAAAAATTTATACATTTTAAGTGCTGTAACTGTACCTTTACTGCCCTATTTTCCTGGCGTCTGTGTTCGCTACTTCCCTGTACTGATTTTATTTTTATCTATTAATGTGATTGTCTCGTGACTCCCATCAAATCAAAGGTAAAAAAAACTTGAACGGCAGCTGCAGATTTGGCGCCATCTGTTATGAATCTGGAGAATCCCTCAAGCACAGTTCAACACCTGAATTTCACAGCTGCAACTGGAAGGGATTTTCGCAGTGAAAAAGGCCAATTGCTTGAATGTGTCATGTGAGTTTAACTTGCTCAAGCCATATATCAACATTTATCCTGCCTCTAATTTGAAGAAACATATTGAGGTATATTTCATATTTCTGCTTACTAGATTCTCTGTCTGTAAAGTAGCCTGTAATTTAACTTTCTATCACTGCGATTATCGGGTTGATGTGAGAGATTAATGCTGTTTTATCAATAGAGCTGGGTGAAAAAAAAATCTTGATGTTTGCCTGAAAAAATAGAGATGTCCTCAATATCGATGATACACTTTTGAGTAATTTTCAACACTTAGCCTATGATCTACATCTAGAACAGTGGTGTTATTTACATCAATCGCGATAGCAAGAGCACCACTGGTTGGTTGATCTAGATGAAATATAAAAGATTGACTTTTTATTTCCTGACTAATGTCACTGCGTGCTGTTTGATTGACAGGAAAATGTTTGAGTGCTAATGCGATGATTAAATAATCAAATACACTTTATAATTACGCCAATGCCCATATTGATGAAGCATTAATGTAAATGCAGTCGGTTTGGTCTAAAGTGAACTTATGTTGTTGGACAAATCAAATGTTGGAAGTGTACATGTAACCGAATGTAACTGAATCTTGTAGGCTATGCCATACAAAGGCTATTAATCAAACAAAAATAACAAGGAAATGAGAAAACCACTCTCTGCTTTTGGCTGAACAACTTGAGTAGCTTTAAAAGTAATAACGTAATATAATAAATGTAATAAAAATATTTTAATGATATTGTTAGTTCCCTATCTGTCACTCACTCAACGTTTTGTCGATGAATATGAATGAATAATGTGAATCGCCAAAAACAAAAGAAGGAGAAAGTTAAAGTGGAGATTGACTGAGCATTGAGGAGAATTTGTAGTTATAACAGACTTAAAAATATATCTGTTTCTCACCCAACCTATCATATCACTGCTGAAGTGGATTTAACCACTGGAGTCACTTGGATCAGGCTACTTTTATGCTGACTTTTGTGATTTTTGGAGCTTCAAAATTTTGGCACCCATTCACTTGCATTGTATGAACCAAAAGAACTGAGATATCCTTCTAAATATCTTAATTTGTGTTGTGCTGAAAAAGAAAGTCATTCACATCCAGGATGGCATAAGGGTGACTAAATAATGAAATAATTTTTTTTGTGTGAACTATTCCTTTAAAGCCAGATGTGGCCCCTGTGCCAAACAACTGCTCTACCTGCTCTTTTTTTTTGCATTCCTTGCATTGTTTTGAACATGTTTTATGCGCAACAATAACTCTCTCAGTAGGCATTAAGAGAAATTTAGACCCTGCACGTAAACGTCATGGTGACTGTTATAACCTCTGTTCCCTGAGGGAGGGAACGAGACGTTGTGTCACATGAAGTGAAACAAGGGTCTTCCTTGGGAGCCTCGTGTACCTCTGAACTTGAAAAAAGGCCAATGAGAAATTGACAGACAGAATTTGCATGTCCTTCCCCAGACATACGGGTATAAAGGGAAGCGGGCGTGTCTGTCAGTCAGGTTTTTGAACTGAGGATCCGAGAATAATATATGGCCGTTTACAGAGAACGGCTTCTGTCAGGGAGTACCAGAGCAGGCAGTGAGTGTTGTCCAGCGAGGCAGAGATCTACCTGTACCATGTAGAATCTGCCCCAAATCAGGATGCCATATGCCCCAGGAGCCTCTGGAATTCTTTTAGAGGAACTGCTGAGCCGGGCTCAAAGAGAGCGAGGCACCTGAGCAATGACTGCGCATGCTCATTGGTGAGGCACGCTGTCATTGAGACTAAGTCTAACACCAACCAAAGAAAAGAGATGCTCTTAACTGGGGTGAGCTTGCTCTTTTCCAGTTGACCTGAAGCCCTAGACGGCTGATGTACCTGAGCACCTGGTCCTGTGAGCGCATAGTAACTCTTGAGAGTGAGCCAGGATGAGCCAGTCGTCGAGATAATTGAGTATGCAGATGCCTACTTCCCGTAGCGGGACAAGGGCTGCCTCTGCGACCTTGGTGAAGACACGAGGGGACAGGGACAGGTCAAAGGGGAGGATCTTGTACTGATATGCCTGGCCATCGAAAACTAACTGTAGAAAGGGTCGGTGTCAAGACAAGATGGAGACATGGAAGTACGTGTCCTTCAGGTCTACCACCGCAAACCAATCTAGCTGTTGAATGCAGGTTAGAATCTGTCTCTGCGTGAGCATTTGAACGGGAGTTTGTGTAAGGCCCTGTTGAGAACTCGCAAGTCCAAGATTGGTCACAACACACTCTGCCCGTAAAGTGCTGGCTTTTTCGCCATGTACAGAGGTGGAGCGATTACCGCTGAAACGAGGTTGGAGCCAGGGAAACTAAACTGCGTAGCCGAGTTGGATGCTCCTGGCCAACCAGCGTGACAGGTTGGACAGTGAAATCCACGTGTCCAAACTCCGTGCGAGGGGCACTAGAGGGACGATTGCTTTTGACGCACTGGGTGGGGCTTCGCAGCGGGGAGGAGCAGGTAATTGCATGTCGGTAGGCAGAAGAGGCTTGGGTGCAGAGAAAAGACTCAAAGCACCTCTATCTTGCTCCGCGCACCCAGCAGGGGGCTGGTTAGAGACTGAGGAAGAGGTCCTGGAAAGGCATCTTCGGAACTTGTCAGTTCTGGCCTGCCAGGGCTGAGCAGTCGCGGGTCCAGAGGTGAGGTGACTGCGTCTGGGGAGCCGGGACTGTAGAATTTTGGAGCTGGGGTGCCGTGAGAATGGCACGCTCCAGCTAGATGACCCAGGGAGTGAGGAAATTGCTCTTTTATTGAGAATGTGGGTACCGCAGCCTGAAGGCGGTGCGGCAAATGAAAATAATGGAAACAATGATTCTCCTCCCGGCCTGCCACCGGGGGATGGAGTGGTCTTGGTACTAGCTCCGGAGCAAATATCTGACTGCCTGGGTCACCCATCTCAGGAGCGCTTAGGAGCTTTCCTGGTCCTGTAAGGGGTCCTAGAGACGGGGGGTATGCATCGCCTGCGAGGTGCTCGATGCTGGGACTGAGAGCTGGGCCCGGGTTGAGGCAGAGCTGCCTGTTGTTTAGACCCAGGGGGACGCCTTCGGTGGGCAGGTGGAGCTTGGGGTGGTTTGGCGACGCTGCGGCATGATGTGGGAGATTGCCTCCGTCTGGCCTTTTCACTGCCGAAAACTGCTGGGTGAAGTTGTCGACGGTGTCGCCGAAGAGGCCAAGCTGGGAGACGGGGGCGTTGAGAATGTGTGCCTTGTCAATGTCACGCATCTCGACCATGTTCAGCCAGAGGTGGCGCTCCTGGACCACGAGGGTGGCCATCGCACGCCCGAGTGCCTGCCAAGTAAGTAATTAATTAGACAAAACGTCTAGTGAGTGACAGAAGGGGAACTGATTTTAATGTAATTGTTTCAGACATTAAGATATTGAAAATAACTTTTTACATTTACATTTACATTTATTAATTTGGCAGACTTTTTATCCAAAGCAACTTACAAAAGAGGAAAACATAAGTGAATCATCTTAAGGAGACATTTGTACGAAAAGTGCCATACTGCAAAGTTTCACTAGCATCAGAATAGCATTCAAGACAGATTTAAGTGCAACAAGATTTTTTTTTTGTGACTGGTTAAGTGCTCTTGGAAAAGATGTGTTTTTAGCCATTTTTTTGAAGATAGAGAGTGAGTCAGCTTCAAGGATGGAGTTGGGAAGGTCATTCCACCAACGTGGTATGATGAAACTGAGAGTCTGGGAAAGTGCCTCTTTGAGTTGGTACAACAAGACGACGTTCCTTAGCCAACCGCAGGCTTCTGGCGGGAATGTAGGTCTGCATAAATGATTTTAGGTATGCTGGAACAGACCCAGTGACTGTTTTGTATGCCAGCATCAGAGCCTTGAATTTAATATGTTCATCAACTGGCAGCCAGTGGACATGCGCATGATGTAACATGCGCTCTCTTTGGTTCATTAAAGACCAGACGTGCTGCTGCATTCTGGATCATTTGCAGAGGTCTAGTTGCACATGCAGAAAGGCCTGCAATGAGAGAGTTACAGTAGTCCAGTGATTAGTTCAGAGATTAAATTTCTTATTTTCCTGATATTGCAGAGTGTAAATCTACATGATCTTGCAGTCTTTGAGATGTGGTCTGTGAAATTTAGCTTGTTATCGATGGTTACCCCTAGATTTCTGACCGTTTTGGAAGGCGATACTGTAGTTGAAACCAGCTGCATGGTGATGTTATGTTAAACAGTAGGGTTGGCTGGAAAGACAAGGAGTTCGGTCTTGGCTAGGTTGAGTTGCAGGTGGTGTTGTTGGGCTGAAAAGACAAGTAGTGTTGCGTGTCGTCAGCGTAGCAGTGTTAAGAGGAACCATGTGACTGAATGATGGGTCCCAATGATGTTGTGTATATGGAGAAGAGAAGTGGCCCAAGCACTGACCCCTAAGGTACGCCTGTAAGTAACTGATGTGGCTTGGATACCTCACCTCTCCAGGATACCTTGAAGGACCTATCTGAGAGATAGGAGGTCAACCAGTCAAGCACAGTTCCTCTGATGCCCAGAGTAGAGAGGGTGGAGAGAAGGATCTGATGGTTGACTGTGTCAAAGGCTGCAGAAAGGTCCAGCAGAATCAGAACGGATGATCTGGATTCAGCTTTTGCCTGTCTCAGCGACTCCGTGACAGACAGCAGGGCAGTCTCGGTGGAGTGTCCACTTTTGAAGCCTGACTGATTGTCATACAGCAGCTTGTTCTGTGAGAGATAGGCAGAGATCTGATTGAAAACTGCCCTTTCAAGTGTTTTTGCCATGAATGGGATGAGAGAGAGACTGGTCTGTTGTGTTCTATCTGTGTGGGGTTAAGTGCAGGTTTTTTCAGCAGTGAGGTTACTCGAGCCTGCATAAATGTAGTGGGAAAAGTGCCTGTAAGTAAAGATTTGTTAATTATGTGTGTAAGTGCAGGCAGGATGGACAGAGAGATGGCCTGGAGAAGGTGTGATGGAATGGGGTCAAGGGAACAGGCGGTGGGGTGGTTGGAGAGGAGTTTAGAGACCTCAGTGTCAGTCAAAGGAGAGAACATAGAGAAAGAATGGTTGCATACAGGAGCCAGGTGTTTGACAGGGTGTGGTGCAGTGAATGTATGGTTGTAACCATGTTTGTAAAAAATGTGGCGAAGATATCTGCTGTTAGTGATGTGTCAGGTGGTGGAGTGGGAGGACAGAGAAGTGTGTTGAATGTTCTAAATATGCCATGAGTGTTTGTGGTGCTGTTGATCTTGGTCTGGTAATAGGAGGTTTTTGCAGCTTTAACGTTATCTGAAAAAGTAGCATTTCTGTAATCATGTCGCCCTTTTTTTCCCCCTTTTTTTATCAGATTCATCTAGTGTTTATAGTGTCATAGATAACTGACATATTTTAAAACTTGGCAGACACAAACCTATAAAATACCTATATTTTTTTTCTTTCTGGCTAACAGCCATGATGTAAATGATGGTATGTGTGCTACATTTTTAAATTGCAGCATACTCAAAGGCACTCAATATCACTACTCATGAGTACATTTAAATGAGCTACTCTTTTACTCTTACTTGAGTAGATTTTAGGACAGGTACTTTTACTGTACTCAAACTACATTTAAGAAGTAACAGTACTTTTACTTGAGTATTATTTTTCAGTTATCTTTCCACCCCTGAATCTCTTAAACCCTCACCCTTCGCAATACTAATAATGGCTTTCCACTTTCCTACTGCAATCATGAAGCTGCATTTACATGTTTTGCCACTTTGAAGTGCTTGCAAATAATGTCTTGTTTTGCTTTTCGAGCTGGCACTGTACATCAGGGATGTGCCAACCATATAAGCAGGTTAAGCAGAGCTTACCTAACAGAAGGTTGAAAAGAAAAATGACACTTAAATATTTAAATATAGTTTTTAATATAAACTTCTGTTTTCATTCAAATTCATAATCTTTCATCTCAGTTGAACAGCCCAGACAGTTATTCATTTATTTGCTTTGGCGGCACCCTCAGATATAAGGACTTTATGTTATGCTTTCTCTGATTCAAAGCATTGTTGACCATCCTTTCATTCAACACTGTACATTCATTCAAATTGAATCCCGCCTGCTACTACAAATGGCCAAGGTGAGCATGCTTACTAAAATTTGCAAGCAAGTCAGAAGCTCCTTTCTTCAGTCATGCGAACTGATGCTGGCTAGATTTAGTTTTATGTCAACACGTTCAAGTTCACGTAACTAATGCATTATTAAGCACTAAAATAGATTCGTGGATCTGGAAAAGTTAATTTCAAATAAAACTTGAGAAAGAGAGGCTATTGAAACTTCAATAAGTGGGGGACTTTTACAACAGTGACAGGTCATAGATTCTAGGTCATTGTCTCTGGTTAATCTGAGGCTATGAAGTGGTGATCTGGCAATCATGTCCTTCTTGTTTTATGTCTGTTTTATATTTGTAATGTTAAGGGGCAGTGTCTGTTAAAAAAAATAGACTGTAAATAGTTGACTACCGTGTCTTTGTTACATTTGCCTTGTGCATTCAGGTAGAGATTGTTGTCTTTGGTGGTCAGATTAGTTGATTTCTGCTGTCTATTCCAGTGGTTCTGAACTGTGGGAAGAGTGACGTGTGAGGCCTTTGATGTTGAAACTGGTAACTGGCTATCTTTTTCTTTTTGTTGTATGTCAAAACAAGGTCTTCTGGCATTATGATTCATTGAATATATTTTGGATACAAACATGCTCAGCTCAATATATGAAAATCTTTAATTTGTGTGATTTGAGAAAAATTACTGTCCTGAATTTAAAACAATTTATTCATTCACCACTATGACAATTGTTTCCATTGACTGGTGGGTTCTAAGGCAACAATTTGCGTCTATAACATTTCCGTGATTAGGCTACACTCAGCCATATAATGTGTTTTGGCACAGCGTTTAATAATATGTATTTATAAATCTTTGATGCTTGCCCAGTCTCAAAGCCAATGGCATGTGCCTGCTGTACACGTGTTGATACTTCATCCGAATTGTCTGGAACGTGGAATCAGAGAAATGCTGATGTTTCACTCCACAGAGTTGTGTGAACGTGGCCTATCAAAAGTCCCATCTGGGTTTGTTTTGTATAAAGAAGTATGGTTAAAAGGTTCTTTCTCCATCACTTAATCTTTGACAGGTTCCACTCTATTCCAATCAGTCTTCAACACTTATACAGGGCTGAATAAAATGTGAGAATATTGTGAAAATTTGTAGATGCGTTAATCGTGATTAAGAAAAATGTAAGTGTGAAACATTTGAAATTAATTACATTTGTTAACTTTTTAATTTCGACAGCTCTAGTTTCTGTATGGGTGTTTCTTTAACTTTGGGCACTTTTAGCGCTGTGGATTTCTAGAAAGTAAAGTCTTGTTAAAACATTTTTACACTCTCAATAGTTTTTACATTTGTTTACTAACTATTTACAATAGTGTATGCACATGCATCAGATGGAATTTATGTCATCTTGTAATTTTTTCTGAAAATCATGAAAATTCCCCAAGTACAATATAAATTCGACAATATCTCAAATTTTGAATTGTGTTTAATAGAATTCTGAGCTGGAAATTATGGTGATGGAAATGTGGAATGAGACATTTTTAAAATATTTTTATTTTTATTTGTTGATGTTGATGTCAGAAGTTTACATACACCAGTTTTTTTATTTTTTATTTTACAATTCCTGACATTCAAATAAAGCATTCCTTGTCTTAGGTCAGTTAGGATCACTAATTTAACACACATTTAAGAATGTGAAATTTCAGAATAAATAGTAGAGATAATTATTTATTTAAGCTTTTATTACTTTCATCATATTTCCAGTGGATCAGAAGTTTACATACACTTTGTTCGTATTTGATAGCATTGCCTTTATATTGATTATCTTGGGTCAAACGGTTTGGGTAGCCTTCCACAAGCTTCTCACAATTAGTTGCTGGACATTTGGCCTATTCCTCCAGACAGAACTGGTTTAACTGAGTCAGGCAGTAGGCCTCCTTGCTCGCTCATGTTTTTTTTAGTTCTGCCCACACATTTTCTATCGGATTGAGGTCAGGGCTTTGTGATGGCCACTCCAGTACCTTGACTTTTTCGTTAAGCCATTTTGCCACAACTTTGAAGTTATGCTTGGGGTCATTGTCCATGTGGAAGAGACATTTGCGACCAAGCTTTAACTTCCTGGCTGATGTCTTGAGATGTTGCTTCAATATTTCCACATAATTTTCCTTCCTCATAATGGCATCTATTTTGCGAAGCACACCAGTCCATCCTGCAGCAAGGCTCCCCCACAGCATGATGTTGCAACCCCCATGCTTCACAGTTGGGATGGTGTTCTTTGTCTTGCAAGCCTCACCCTTTTTCCTCCAAACATAAAAATGGTCACTATATGACCAAGCAGTTTAATTTTTGCTTCATTAGACCAGAGGACATTTCTCCAAAAAGTAAGATCTTTGTTCCCATGTGCACTTACAACCTGGCTTTTTGATTGTGGATTTGGAGCAGTTGCCTCTTCCTTGATGAGCAGCCTTTTAGGTTATGCTGATATACGAATAGTTTTACTGTAGATATAGATGCTTGTCTACATGTTTCCTCCAGCATGTTCACAAGGTCCTTTGCTGTTGTTCTGGGATTGATTTGCACTTTTCACACCAAACTACGTTCATCTCTAGGAGACAGAATGCATCTTCCTGAGCGGCATGATGGCTGCACGGTCCCATGGTGTTTATACTTGCGTACTATCGTTTGTACAGATGAACGTGGTAACTTAAGTCTTTTGGAAATTGCTCCCAAGGATGAATTTTTTTTCTGAGGTCTTTTTATTTTCCCATGATGTCAAGCAAAGAGGCACTGAGTTTGAAGGTAGGCCTTAAAATACATCCACAGGTACACCCCCAGTTCAGTAAACCTCCTATCAGAAGCTAATTGTCTAAAGGCTGGACATAATTTTCTTGAATATTCCAAGCTGCTTAAAGGCACAGTTAACTTAGTGTATGTAAACTTCGGACACACTGGAATTGTGAAATTTAAAGTGAAACAATCTGTCTGTAAACAATTGTTGGAAAAATTACTTGTGTCATGCACAAAGTAGATGTCCTAAACAACTTGCCAAAACTATAGTTTACAAATATAAAATCTGTGGAGTGTTTAAAAATGTTTTTTTTTAATGACTTCAACCTAAGTGTATGTAAACTGTAATATGGCTGACTCATTTGTCTTGTATAAAATTTAATGTATCCTAAATACAATTAAATCACATTTTTACATTATAGTAGCTTGATTAGAAAAGATGCCCTTTAAAAATATACTCACAAGTGATATTTACCTTGATTATTCTTGTTTTCTTAAAACATCACAAGCATGTATTTTTATTTTTCAAAGTTTAATATTGAACTATGAACATGTCTGGGTGTGGGACAAGGCTATAAAGTAAGTAAAAATAGAAGTAAAATCTATACATAAAAGGCATTTGAAAAGCACCAAAAAAGTAAATGAAGGCATTTAGTCAATTTTAATATGACCCCATAAACCAAAAACATCTGTTCGTTTTAATAAAAATCAACCCCTGGAACTTTAAAAATGCCTGAAGATGAAACAGCTGTATATGTGTGTATCTCATTATATAATGTCCATAAAGTGTGTCAATATGTAAAGATGACTTTTACGTTCGTTTGTAGTACTGAATAGTATAATTACCATGCTATGGTGCTATGGTGTACATCATGGGCTTGTATTCATTTAATTCTATACATGAATGACATGATTTGATGAATGAACTAAACAGCCATACGTTTCCAGGACACTGGAAATGTATGTACATTTATATATAGAGCTATCATTGTAATGTACTGTAAAATATTTTAGAATGGCCTAAAGGGTCTGTATGGAAACGAAAAGAAAACACATGTTCCTATGTTTGTGTATGATGTATTTTACTGTGCATGTATTGTTTTTTTTTTAGTTTTTTTTTTTGGCTCTCTTTGTGTGCACTTCCCACTTCTCCTACTGTACAATGCAACCAGTTGAAGCGGCAGTAAATTACTGCTCTTGCGTAACATTAGCACAGTAGGTTCCTATATGACATCCCAGATGATGATTACTTCAAGTTCATTTAAAGTGACTCAAAAAAGGTAATATGCTGCCATGGAATGTGCTTGGATGAACTTTCGTGTTCCCCACCATCTCCCACCTTGCCAACCTTTTTGATACACACACACACTGTCCCTTGTCTGTCAAAACTGGAGGATTGCCAGCATGTCTGTTCAGGCCAAACACGTACACACATCCTGGTAATCAATATTTCTCTCTTTCCCTCGATTCGTCCATGTTTCATCCCTCTTTCATTCTCTTCACTCCCTCAGTTTCCCCTCCTCCCTTTCTCTCTCTTCTCTCCTCATCTTAGTCATTAGGACTATATTTACCTCTTACAGCCAAACGGAATTCCAGTGTCTGACTCCCTCCCTTTCTTTTTCTCTCTGCCGCCATCTCTTCCATATTCCTTTCATTTTTTCCATCTTATTTGGCCTCTTAATTCTTCCTCTCATTCATCTGAAGGACTTGTCAGGGTCAACAGACCAACAGGCTTAGAGACAGATAAATAGAACAGAGGGAGAAACAGAATGCACCAAAAAGAGAACAAACCCAGAAAACGATGACTGAATCAGGAGAGGGAATTTTATGTTGGAGAGCCTGGTGATTCCAAGCAATTGCATTAGCACCTGAAGTCATGAAACAGAGAGGAGAAGGCAGGGGGAGTCTACCACAAAAGTAAATTGAAAATTATGTGCTTGTATTGTGTGTGTGGTTGAGATGAAGGCAAAAAGTATAACAGTATCAGCTGCACTAACCTCTATCACAGTAAATAATTTTGTTTCCGCGTGTCCATTCATTCTGTTACAAGGAATTTATATGTGGTACTGCATTTTTACATTTTCAATAAAACTTAATTTAGTATGTTTTTTTAAGCGATTTGAATTATGGGGACACTTGAAATGTCCTCATAAACCACATTTATAGTGTAAAACCCTTGTAATTACCAGTTTGTAACCTAAAAAAAATGTCCTCGTAATGTCCCCCACACACAGTTTCTGTCTGTCCCTCTATCAGTTACCTTCATCTGTGGCTCCATTTCAGCCTGTGGCCTGAATTAAGCCTATTTCATTTTCTCTCTTTCTTTGTCAGTTCTCTTCCTTTATTTTTATTTATCTTTTTTTATTTTTATTTCTTTCTCTCTATTTCGCTTATTCTAATTGCTCACTCTTTCTCTAAAGTTAGATTTTTTTCTATATATGCAGTATGCCTAAGTAACATTTTTTTATTTTATTTTAATCAGAGTTTCCCTTTTTCTTGCTTTTTTTTACTCAGGCTTTCTCTATTGGTGCCCTCTTATTTGGCCTCCTTGTTTGTTGCCATGGTCACAGTACCAACCCTATCTCTGCTGTTGACCCTGGTAGAATGGGCGGGGCAGACCAGCTCCTCCCCTCATCTCTTGCTCCGCCCTCGAGAGCGTGAACGTGACCCGGTGGCATCAATGCACTTCAATATTGCAGTAATCCATGCAGGTTCAACTGTTACCCAGCAAGGGGAAGCAGGAGCCGCAGCGGCTGCAGGAAGGGTGCCATACCCAGGCTTCGGACGTGTGCACAGCAGCTTTGGTGAGAGCGTCGTCACCCAGTGGGGATCTGCAAATGTAATCTGGCTCCAGGTCAGTTCAAAAGGAGTCACACAAATGATAAAGAATTAATTGCTTTCAGAGTAGAGACAGATTGTGATTTTACATTAGAGCAGACCAGAGCTCCTTTGAAACTGTAGGATTATGAGCTACAAGCTTCTTATAATTTATAGTAAAACTACATTCTTTTAAAAAAGTACTTAGCTACACTACAAATTACTAACAAAAAGTAGCTAACTACATAGAAGCTATTTAAAGAAGAAAATATTTTTTAAAATGTTGATGTGACAACAATAAATAGAACATATCGGTACACTAAAATTTAAACACCATATTTTACATAACTGTGTCAAAATATAGTGGTATACACACATATGCAGCAATGAATAAAATAGTTTGAGTAATAAAAAGAAGGCAAAGTCCCTTTAAGGCTGTGCAGGGGCTTAAGTGAATAAGTGAATCATTTATGTGAACTAATTCCTTTATGTGAATCATCCGGATGAAAGGACTAACTTAAATGCATTGGAGTTTGCAGCGCAAAATATTGGAACCGGTTAATTTACATGAACTGTTAGAAAGAAACTATTTACGTAACTGATTTGGACTACCGCTACGTACGTGTGAGAGAGGACGGTTAAGGTGAGTGTGATTGTTTTCTCCCTTGGCTACTCTGTTACATTTGCAATAAAAGTGTTTTGTGGTGCTACAGTGCTACTTGTTGGAAAGTGTAGCTTGCTACTGGAACGCTATACTATTGTGAAAATAGCTGTGCAACAGTCACATAGCTGAAAATGTAGTTAGTAGCTTCACTTGTTTTAGATAGTTACTCCCCAAAACTCAAGTAGACTAGCATTAGACTTAACTAAAGATTAGAAAGAAACTGAATATGAATTTTTACGCTTTGTTGAATGTGAACTGAAGTGTGAACTAAAGTGTTGTTAATGCAATCCATAAAATGGGCACTTAAGTATTAATAACTACAAAAGTCATAAGTGTGAATGTGAACATGAATGTGAATTGACTACAGGTGAATGACAGCAGCCCCAGGACACTGCTATCTCAACTGTGTGACCTGCTGGCAGCCAGGCCCCTCCAGGGACTCGTGTATGAAGATGAGAGACCCCTCCCAGTGGCTTCTGGCCCCCTCGCCCCCATGCTGGAGTTCGTCTCGGCCCAAACCGGCCTCCCCATCGTTGCTGTGGGAGGGGGAGCGGGTCTGGGAAGGGTACCACAGGTATGGCTGATACCAAAGCTTAGATACAGAGGAAAGAAGTTATTTTCAGAATTAGAGTTGGTTGTTACTTAAAATAATATTTTGTGTTCAGTTAAGCTCAATCTACAGCATTTGTGGCACAATGTTGATTACCACAAAAATTTTGACTCTTCCCTCCTTTTCTTTAAAATACACAAATTCGAGGTTATAATGAGGCACAAACAATGGAAGTGAATTGGGCCAATTTTTGAAGTGTTTAATGCAATGCCGTAAACATGTTTTGAACATTGGGGGGGACCAAACCATTTTAGAAGTGGGGGGTCATGGGTATTGAGAAACTGAATGGTTCTATTTTGTCCTTTAATATATAGTAAAGGCATTTTCTGAATAAAGGCTTGAAATGCAATAAAGGCCAAAAGTTTCATAATTTTTGGTTTTTAAAAGATAGGTTCTCACTCTCAGTGGGGCATGAGGTAATTTGTGCATGGATCGTGGAGAATAGCTTGAGCCCCCAGTGCTGTGAGTCTCTGCGGTGTCGTGCACAACGAGCCATGTGATAAGATGCATGGATTGACGGTCTCGGAAGCGGAGGCAACTGAGATTGAGGTGAGTAACCACGCCATCACGAGGACCTACTAAGTAGTGGGAATTGGGCATTCCAAAATTGAGAGAAAAATGGGATAAAAATGAATGCTTTATTTATGTTATTTGTTCTTTTTGAAGCTCCACAGCTCCTGCTCACTATAAACTGTTATTCTATGGAATAGAGCTGCTTCAAATATCTATTTTTATGTTCCAAGCAAAAACCCAGCATGTGGGTTTTGAACAACATAAGGGTGAGTAAATGAGTGAGTAAAAATAAATTTTCCATTTTTAGGTGATCGACTTTAACTGGTGGCACATATTCTGAAAAACCCAAACCTGACAAGACATACTCAAAATAAAATGGCCTCTTTAGACTTTTAGGAGATGCTGTACAAAATTCTGAATGAATTAAATAAATAAAGACGTTATTTAGAAAACCTTAAATTAATTTTAAATTATTACTTAATAATATTTGCATTAAGAATATATGACACAGTCCTTGCCAAAATCTAAACGCACAATGGAAGTCAGGAGTCACAGGTCTTACCATGTTCTAGTTCTGGTTGAAAATGCTCTACTTTGTGTGTGTGTTTTTTTATATAGATAATTTTCTGAGTGTCAAGAGAATTTCCTAAAAAGCTACTTCAAAAGCCTATTGTAAGGATGACGTAGGATGAGCGGATTCCATTTGCGTATATTTATTGGAAGGTTGAACAAAAAATTCAAACAGTATTCCTTAAACGTAATCAAAACACTGGGTCTGGGTCAAAACAATGATAAATCGGTCCACAGGCAAACATATCCAAAACAGTAATCCAGAGAGTTAAATCCAGTAAACATAAGTAATGGTCATAACACTAGTAAAAAAGGCAGAGAAACAAATGGGTTATATACACAGTGAATGTTCAAACAGGAACTGAAGTGGCAGGAACAGGAAGTGACAAAAGTTCAATATTCAGGTGAGGGCTCCCTTTGGTGGACGGGAGCCTGTTCAGATGTTACAGATTCCCTCCCTTTAAAAACACCTCTAGATGTTTCTCTCTTAGGACGACTTCTTGATTTGGGGGCCGGGCGATCCGGATGGGCTTGATGAAAGTCTCTGATGAGTGATGGGTCCAAGATGTCCTTGGCTGGTATCCACGATCTCTCCTCTGGGCCGTATCCCTCCCAGTCCACGAGGTATTGCAATTGACCACCCCTCCTGCGAGAATTGAGAATCTCCCGAACTAGGTAGGCAGGAGCTCCATCGATTTCAAGTGGTGGAGGGGGTCCCTCGTCAGTAGGGTCAGGACTCGGTGACTCGTGGACCGGTTTCAGAAGGGACACATGGAAAGAAGGAGAGATGCGATAAGTGGCAGGCAATTCCAAACGGTATGTGACAGGATTAACTTGACGTAAAATCTTGAAGGGACCTACATACCTGGGACTTAGCTTTTTGTAGGGGAGTTTCAGGCATAGGTCCCGAGTAGAAAGCCACACCATTTGACCCGGTTGATACTCAGGATGCGGGCATCGACGTCGGTCAGCTTGGATCTTTTCAGATCGGATGGGTCATTGAAGACGGACATGAGCACTGTTCCAGACTAGCTCACTTCTTCTAATTCAATCGTCCACGGCAGGCACCTCAGAAGGCTCCCCAGACCAAGGGAATAGGGGAGGTTGATATCCCAGGACACATTGAAAGGGGGTTAGACCTGTAGAAGAGTGTGTGAGGGAGTTTTGGGCATATTCTGCCCATGGAAGGAAGATGCACCACCTCTCCTGTTCCCTACTACAGTACGACTGTGGCGATCTACCGATCTCTTTATTGAGTCACTCCACTTGTCCATTGGCCTGTGGATGGTATCCAGAGGTGAGACTGATGTTGATGATGAGAAGTTTACAGAAGGCTCTCCATACTCTTGAAGTGAACTGTGGTCCTCGATCAGTGACAATATCATCAGGTAATCCATAGATTGAAAACACTTGATTGAACAGTACTTGAGTAGTTTCCATGGCAATGGGTATACCCTTCAATGGTATAAGACGGCATGATTTAGAGAAGCGATCAATAGTGACCATGATAGTGGTGGATCCTTGAGAGTTCGGCAGATCAGTGACAAAGTCAATAGATAAGTGGGACCAGGGTCGTTGAGGTATGGGTAGTGGTTCTAAAAGTCCTGCAGGTAGTTGACGAGGTGTGCGGGATTGTGCACAAGTCTTGACAGGAACTTACGTAGTTCTTGACATCTGTGGATAGTGTGGGCCACCAAAAGAAATTCCTGACTAAAGTGGTCGTACGGTTAATTCCAGGATGTCCAGAGGCGAGTGAGGTGTGAACCCATTGAATTATTCTGTTGCATAGACTGGAGGGGAAGGTTCCTCTTGTTGAAATCATTGAATCTCCTCCATGATCTCCCACCGGATGGGTGCAATGATGATGGAGGAAGGTAGAATTCTCTCCGGAAAAATATTTGTCTCAACAGATTCATAGATACGTGACAAAGCATCAGCTTTACTATTCTTACTTCCTTGACGATATGTGACTGTGAAATCATACCGAGTGATGAAGAGCACCTTCAAGCCAGTGTCTCCACTCCTCAAGAGCAGCTTTGATAGACAGTAACTCCTTATTACCGATGTCGTAATTGCGCTCTGCTGATGTTAATTTCCGAGAGAAGAATGCGCAGGGGTGTAGTTTGCCTGGGTTTCCATGACGTTGGGAAAGGACAGCACCAATACCAGTATAAGAGGTGTCAACTTCTACGATGAAGGGAAGTTGAGGGTCGGGATGCTTGCGAATGGGAGCAGAGGTAAAACTGGACTTGAGTCTATTGAGGGTGGTTGATGCTGCTTCTGTCCATGCCAACCTCTTGGGTTTTCTTTTAAGAAGAGAGATTATGGGTGCAGCAATAGTACTGTAGTTACGGATGTACCTACGGTAGAAATTAGCGAAGCCTAGAAATCGTTGTAGTTCCTTTACCGTGGTGGGTGTGGGCCAGTCAATGACAGCTCTTAAATTGTTGAGATCCATCTCCACTCCTGAGTGGCTAATATTATATCCCAAGAATGTGGTGGAAAGGACATGAAATTCACACTTCTCTGCTTTGACGAAAAGATTGTTCTGGAATAGACGTAACAAGATATTTCTTACTTAGTAAACATGTTCCTCCATAGATCATGAATAAACTAGGATGTCATCTATGTAGACTATCACTTATTGATTCAAGAGGTCCTTGAAGAATCCATTGATGAAAGATTGGAAGACGGAAGGTGAGTTGGATAATCCGTACGGCATTACCAAGTATTCGTAGTGCCCCCTGGTGGTGAGAAAGGCTGTCTTCCATTCATCACCTTCTCGTATCCTGATGAGGTTGTAAGCAGACCTGAGGTTCAGTTTAGTGAAGAACTTGGCCTCTCGTAATTGTTCGAGGGAAGAAGGAATCAGTGGAAGTGGATGGTGGTTTTTGACAGTAATTGAGTTGAGTGCACGATAGTCAGTACAGGGTCTTAAGCCATCATCATTCTTGCCAACAAAGAAGAATCCGGAAGCAGCTGGAGAAGTAGAGGGTCTAATAAATCCATAAGATAGAGCCTCATCAGTGTACTCCTCCATGACCTTGGTCTCTGGGATGGACAATGGATAAACACGGCTCTTGGGTGGAGAAGTGTTAGGAAGAAGGTCGATGGCACAGTCACAGGATCGATGAGGAGGTAAATGTGTAGCCCTCACTTAATTAAAAACCTCAGCCAAGTCAGCATACACATTGGGGACATTGGCAATGGAGGGGGTTCCTTGGCAAGGTGAGTTGTGCTGACCGTAAACTTAGGTGGTAGTTCCAGACAGTGGAGAAGACAATGAGGAGACCAATGAATTAAGTCTTTGTTCTTCCATGAAAACTGGAGTTCATGAAGGGATAACCAGGGGTATCCGATAATCACTGGGTTTCGTGGTGAAGAAATGATGTACAGAGTGATCTCCTCAATGTGAAGCAGACCAACTTGGAGTTTTATAGGAAGAGTTTGATGAGTAATATGACCTTTCCCGATGGGACCATCATCGACAGCTTTTACTGTGATAGGTGGTTCACACTTGGTTGTGGGAATGTTCAGTTGACTCACTAAGTCTTGATGTATTACATTAACAACCGCTCCTGAGTCTATTAATGGCAAAAAAATATTTTTGGTTAGCTATGGACAAAGTGATGGGTAGTGACAAGCCTTGACTGAAAGTTAGAGGGTTAAATATGTGACTCACTCGATAACGTTGTGAAGAGGTGGTAGTAGGTTTGACGGTGCAGTTGGAACAGTGATGACCTGGTTCACCACAGTAGATGCAGAGGTTATGGAGTAATCGTCTTCTACGTTCATCTGGAGACAACCGAGTTTGTCCTATTTGCATAGTCTCCGCAGGTTAATGCTGACTTGGTGTTGGGACAGAGTTTGTAGATACATGACATGGCCAGGAGGTGTTGAAACATGGTTGCGATCATAAGAGATTGTCTAGTTTGATAGCAAGGGCAACAAACTGAGAGAAACCAAGGGAGTCATCTCTGCATACTAATTCTACCTGGAGTTTGGCAGACAAACTAGAATGAAAGATCAACGCGATGTCATTTAATCCACTTTGTGCTGCAAGTGTGCAAAACTGTATTGCATGTTCAGAAGCAGACTTATTGCCTTGACGTAACTGAGTGAGCTGAGTAGCTGCTTCCATAAAAAACATCTCGAATTAATGTAGTGAAATACGTGCATCTTGATCCCAAACAACCGTAGCCCACTCTAATGGCCTCCCAGTTAGTAGAGTCATGATAAATGAGCATTTCAGCGTATCTTGGTTATACAAATCAGATTGGGTTGAGAAGTAAATCGAACACTGTAGCAGGAAACCAGTACATTTATCAGGAGAGCCGTCAAACTTATCGGGAAGAGCAAATCTTACCGGATCATGGCATGGTGCTGGAAGAGATTGAATATATTGAGTTAGCTTGACATTGGTGGCTTGCAGTGTTAGTAGCTGGTGTTGAAAACCCTTGAGCACCTAATTCTGATATCCGATGGTTGAAAGGAGTTGAGAAACATCCGCTGGATTCGAGCTGGGCAAGTATTCTGTAAGGATGACGTAGGATGAGCGGATTCCATTTGCAGATATTTATTGGAAGGTTGAACAAACAATTCGAAGAGTATTCCTTAAACATAATCATGTTACAGGCTTGGGTAAAAACACTGATAAATCGGTCCATAGGCAAACATATACAAAACAGTAATCCAGAGAGTTAAATCCAGTAAATTTAAGCAATGGTCATAACACTAGTCAAAAAGGCAGAGAAACAAACACTTGGTAAGGCAGATAACTGCCAATACTTCGAAAAGATAAACTACGAGCACATGGCTTATATACACAGAAAATGTGAGCGCAGCGTAGTTCTAGTGGGAAGACTAGCAGCTGTACATCATCACACCATTAGCTGGGTAATTCCTAGCCAATTGCAGGTAAGCCATTGCTTTATAAGTCCGCTCACAATCTATCACATTGCTGTTTCAGTGTGCTAACATGGCAACCTCCACCACCCCACCACCACCAGTTGAGCCCTGTCCCGCACGGGGGTAGGCTCCTCACCCCTCCTCGCCTTCCTATCTCCGGCAGGATATGACGGTTCCGAGCACAACTCCCTCGGACCGCCAGACGGGGCCTACGCCAAAGAGAGTTCGTTGTCTTAAGTCTGATTCGCTGAAAACTTCTCTGTCAATTTTTCATATTCACAGTTATGAATGACATACAAATCACGCACTGTACATTACATGTTTTCAATTAAAAATGGAGATTTTCACCAAAAGGTGAATTGTTTGCACCCTTGGAAATTAATGTCGGTCAGTACAAATTTCAGTTATAAAACAGTGGTCAAATATTGCATGTTTAGTTAGATATTTATGTCTCACGTGACACAAACACTCTTAACCTGAGCTGCTTGCTGATGCATGGTGCTGGGATAATCCACAAAGTTCCCACTAAACTTCTTAAATTGAAGTCCTGTCTTCATCAATTTGATTGGCTCATATGATATGGCTTTTAGGTAGTGGGTAGCTTGCGACAAACTACCTCAGGGCGTGATGACCCTGCCTTACGCGAGGTTTTGTGAAGCAGAGCGACAGATTCCCGGCAGCTCCTGCAGCCAATCTGGTTCCAAACGTCATGCTACACACTCCTTTGGACCCTACCAGTAAGGCTGAGGGTGGGGTGGGGGGGGGGGGGGGGGGTCCTGATGCATGGGCAACCCAAGATCTCCAGAGTTACTTGCCTGGGCTTTGCGCCAACAAGAGGTGCAAAAATGGGGAGAGGATACTCCTCTTCCACCTAATCGTGGCCAAGAAACACGGATGGCAGCAGTCATGGGTTATAAGCTCATTTTGGTTTGGTGTAAAAAATGGGCGCCACGGGTTGCCATCATTGGTGGGAGGGGTCATCGTACCCCAATGGATAGCTACTGCCCGCCTCAAGCTGGGCAGCCCCCGGCCAATAAGGTGCTTTCCCGCCACGGCTCACCTGCTCCAATGGGTGCTTGGATCTTATGGCTCATCACCAGACAAGTGGGATGAAACATCTGCACCAAATAAATGCAAAACAATAGGAAAGAAGTTACCAGCCCTTCATTTTGCAATCTGGAATGTACGTACAATGTGTTCTGGACTCTGAAGATCTATTGCAGATTGAGGACATCCGTAAAACTGCAGTTATCGATAGGGAGCTGGTGAGACTCCATGTGGATATTGCAGCACTGCAGGAGACTCAGCTTGCTGGCAGTGGCTCACTACGAGAGAATGATTACACTTTCTACTGGCAAGGCAAACAGCAGAATGAACCAAGGCTACACGGTGTTGGGTTTGCTGTCAAAAACACACTTCTTGACATGATAGAACGACCAACCACAGGCTCCGAGCGGATTCTCCTCATGAGACTACTCACTGCTTCTGGACATGTAAACCCTGAGTGTCTACGCTCCAACACTTTATTCACCTCCGGAGATTCATGACCAATTCTATGAAGAGCTTCAAAATATTATTGGCAAAATCCCCAGCTCTGAGCACATGCTTCTGTTAGGAGACTTCAATGCAAGTGTTGGAGCTGCCCACGATGCATGGCCTGTATGTCTTGGCTATCATGGCATCGGAAAGATGAATGACAATGGCCAAAGACTTCTGGAGCTCTGCTCAAACAACAATCTCTGTATCACAAACTCATTCTTTCTCACAATACCTTGCCATAAATTGTCATGGAGACATCCAAGGTCTCTTAATTGGCACCAACTCGACCTAGTCATCACGCGACGAGCCCTCCTCAACTCAGTACTCATCACGTGCAGCTATCACAGTGCAGTCTGTGACACTGATCACTCACTGGTTTCCAGCAAGGTCAGACTACGCCCCAAAAAGATACACTGCCTCAAACAAAATCGCTACCTATGCATCAATTCTGCCAAGACCTCCCTCAAAAAGCTCACTCAATTATTCCAACACAGCCTTGAGCAGTCTCTACATGACACAACAGATGGAAGTGTGGAGACAAAGTGGGCATACATCAGAGACGCCATCTTCAATGCAGCCATCAATATCTTCGGCAACCAGACAAGGCAGAACACGGACTGGTTTGAGGAACATCTGGCTATATTGGAACCCATCCTCCAAGCCAAGCGCATGGCACTCCTGAAATACAAGCAAGTCCCAAGTACTGGATCATTAAGGGTTCTGAAAGCTGCCCGCAGTGCAGCTCAAATGACCGCCAGACGTTGCGCCAACAATTACTAGCTAAACCTCAACAGTAAGATACAGCTCGCCTCTAACACTGGTAATATCCGTGCCATGTATGATGGCATTAAGACATCCGTGCCATGTATGAAGGCATTTGGTTCAAACATAAGGAGGACTGCACCCCTGAAATCCAGCACAGGGGCCATCATCACTGATAAACAAGAGCAAATGGCCAGGTGGGTAGAACACTACACAGAGCTCTACTCACAAGACAGCGGTGTGTCAAAAGCTACCCTTTCTGCAGTAAAGCCCATCCAACGATATACGAAGTGGACAATGTTCCAACCTTGAAGGAACTTGACAACGCCATCAATTCACTAGCCAGTGGCAAGTCCCCGGGACAGGACGGCATCACACCTGAGGTACTGAAATGTGCAAAACCCGCCATCCTCACAAAACTCCATAAACTTCTCTGCCAGTGCTGGGAAGAAGGAGCAGTGCCTCTGGATATGAGAGACTCCAACATCATCACCCTATATAAAAATAAGGGTGATCGTGGGGACTGCAATAACTACCACGGCATCTACCTACCATCGTGGGGAAAAACTTTGCCCGTGTGCCCTCACCAGCTTACAGTCTCTAGCACAGAGAACATATCCTAAGGCTCAATGTGGCTTCAGAGCAGGAAGGTCCACAATAGACATGCTCTTCTCCTTGCGTTAGCTACAGGAGAAATGTTGAGAACAGAGAATGCCCCTGTACTTGGCATCCATTGATCTTACAAAGGCCTTTGACCTCATCAGTAGGGGAGGCCTTTTTATACTGCTCAAATTGATCGGCTGCCCACCAAAGCTGCTGGCAGTCATCTCCTCTTTCCATGACAACACTATAAGGAACAATACAGCACAGCGGCACCACCTCAGAGGCATTTCCTATACTCAGTGGTGTATAGCAGGGGTGCGTGCTTGCTCCAACACTGTTTGGCATTTTTTTCTCACTTGTGCTCACACATGCCTTTGGGACAGCTCACACAGAACATGGCGTGCAAACACTCATCGACCACTTTGCCAATGCCTACAACAACTTCGGCCTAAAAATCAATCTGAAAAAGATGTCGTAGGCCAGGATGTCAGAGACACCCCTTCCATAAACATTGGCAGCTACACCCTGGAAGCCGTTCAGGACTTCACCTACTTGGGTTCCACCATCACCTGCAATTTGTCCCTTGTCACAGAGATTGACAAGCACATTGGGAAGGCATCTACAGCTATGTTCAGGCTTACCAAAAGAGTATGGGAGAACAAATTCCTAACGCTCAACACAAAATTTCAGGTGAGCCATGCCTGTGTCCTTAACACCCTCCTCTATGGGTCTGAGTCTTGGGCAACATACGCCCATCAAGAACACCTTCTAAACACATTCCACCTCCGCTGTCTCAGGCGCATCCTCGGTATTAGATGGCAAGATTGCATTCCCAACACCTCAGTCCTCAACACGGCCAACATTCCTAGCAGTACTCTCTACTCAGTCAAATTCGCCTGAGATGGCTTGGACACGTGCGTCGCATGCAGGATGGGAAAATACCGAAGGATGTCTTGTACGGCGAGCTGGCGTCAGACACACGAGCCACTGGTCGCCCAGTCCTGCGCTTCAAAGATGTCTGTAAACGGGATATGAAGAGCTGCGATATCAACCCAGCTGACTGGGAGCAAACTGCCAGCGACAGACTCAGCTGGCAGCAGGCTGTGAAAATAGGTCTCAGGAGAGGAGAGGAGAAAAGATACTCTGTCTGGCAGACCAAGAGGGAGCGACGCAAAGAAAAAGCAGTGAATACCTCTGGAGCTGTAACTGCATTCACTTGCAATTACTTTGGCAAGGATTGTGACTCAAGGTTTGGCTTACTAAGTCATTCTAGGCGCTGCAAAACCTACAGTTGACCTTGTGAGGTGCAAAAATAAAATTGTCTTTCGAGACATACAGGCCAAAGAAGATAATATGGCTCATAACTCATATGACATTAACAAGCAGTGTTAGACTACTGAGCTTGGTAAAAATGTAACGTTTTAAAACCATTATGTTATTCTTGCAACAACTTAATGACAATTAGACAGTGGTGCATAATGGACTGCAGCAGAACAGCAATAAGGATATAAATTATTGATCTGGCCATATATGATTATTGGGGGGGACTTGTCCCCCTCAAAGTATATTGTGGATAAGGCCCTGGTTTAATGGCAGAAATGTGAAACTTTAAAAAAAGAAAAAGCACTTATATTAATTCTTCTGTTAAAACTCATGGATCATCATTTTACAGTCGTTTTCGGGTTTGTGGACTACATCGTCATGGCAACGAAGTTGTTAAATTGGCTATAACTTTACGCAGAAAAGGTTAGTAAGTGATTTTATCACACTAAAATCATGTTAATATACATGTTGTTTACATCTTGTGACTATACTTTTGAAACAGTGAGTATTTTAACATTTATGGATATACACCATTCACCTACATTGTAAGAGCCTAACTATAACCCAGATTTTTGCTTTTTTAAAAAAAAAAAAAAATACACAGAAGTAAATGAATTTTGGTCATAATCAGTTATATGCCACGAATGCTGTCGAGTGAGCTTAACTTGTATTGAACCCTGAATATTCCTTTAAGTGCACACAAAAGTAAATTAGAAAACAACTGGTTATTTTTCACAATGATTACATCCTTTGAGTTAAATGAATTTTCCTCAACCTCTGAGGTAATTGTATTGATCTACCTAGGAATTCACAGTGCAAATCTTCCAATATAGACTGGTGCCAACAAACCGAACAATTTTAAAAACAGATGTCCTATTTGATGTCCAAGGGCCAGATTCACAAAAAAGTTCTTATAAATTCTAAGAAGTTTGTAAGAATGAGTGCAATTATTAAATCTAAGATGTTCCTTAAGTGCAATTCTTGAAAAATTCAAAAGTTCTCAAATATTTACTTAAGAACATTTAAATTTTTACAAGCTTTGACATTGTCTGATCAGCCTGCTCATGGTCTTGCCTTGTCTAATAGCCTACATCAATTTCAATACTTCAACACTAGTAAATCATAACAATAAATGTATTTATTGCATTTTTTTAAAGTGCATGAAATGTGTTAGTTTAATGATATTTTCTGTCATAGGAGAATTAACTTGCTGCTAACCATTTAATAACTTTTAATTCTTGTTCAGGAAATCACAGCAATGAAAACATTATTGGGAAGCTTGATAATTATATCATGTCAGAAAGTTAAAAGCAGGTAAATAGGAAATGGCAGAGGCTGTCTCCGCTGTGTCCAACTCCGATAGAGATGTGGATAGGGGGTGAAAAAGACAGTTTCAGCTTTCTAATGTTATAATTATGTTTCTAGGAACTAAAGTTTGTGGAGAGAGAGCACTATATGCAACGCATCCATATGAATTAGAATGATTGGTCACCACATTAAGAAGCTTCAAAACAACATTTATTGTTTCAATTTGGTGATAACATTTTTATGGGTTGAAAGCTGAAAATAAAAATATAAACACAAAACAGACAAAAACGTGTTTTGGTCTAAAATCACATTTCTACGTAAACAGCCCACTGCGACTTCAGACTCAATATGATAGAACGCATCACATTTGAAAGAACCCAGTTAATTCATTAAACGTATTACCTTTAGAATTTAAAACAACTGAGTGTAACGATACAGGCAACGAGAGAAGATCTAAGTGCAGCTTTTTAATAACAAAAACAAGAAAACTTGGAATAACAAAAACCACAGAGAACTTAACACTGAACTTGCAAAATATGAAATAACAGAAAAATAGACAGGGGGAAACAAGGCTTTAAATATACAAGGGAAAACAAGGAACACCTGGGGAAACAATCAGGGAATGGGAGACAATCAGGGGAAAACCAATCAAAAAATGGAACTACAAAGGACTACAAAAACCAAACAGGCAACAGGAACTAAACAGGAATTTCAACATAAAAGCACAGAACAAAAGTCAACAGGGAATCTGTGACAGTGAGTTTATCCTAACTTTAAGATGTTATTTATGACGATTTTTAAGAAAACAAATTTAAATAATTAAAGAACAATCTTTTTTCAAATAAAAATATTCTTAATTTATCTCTTAAGTAAGAAATTAAGATGAAAATGGTAGTTAAGAAGAAGTTTCTTAAGAATGCTTTGTGAATCTGGACCCTGTATCTCTGTTATGGGGCCTTTCCACTGCACAGTATGACTCGACTCTGCTCGCTTTTTGGGGGGTTTCCACTGTGGATAGTACCTGGTACTTTTTTAAGTACCACCGAGGTTCCAAGTGAGCAGAGCCGATACTAAATGTGACGTCAAAACCCTGCAGATCACTGATTGGTCAGATAAAATCATCACTACCAGCATCCAAGATGGCAGGTTAGCTTACTCTCGTGTGTCATCTTTTTTGCCATGTTGCCGTCAGCCTCTTTTGAAGCAAAGTTTGTCGTCTTGCTGTGAAAAACAGCCACATGCCAAGAATCAAGATCACCATTCATTCATCGCTCCTTTGTTGTGTGTTTGTCTCATGTTTAAGATGATGTCATGGCAGTAGAGGCGACGAAACTATGACGATCAGCCTATAAGTTGAGGTTGAACTAAACTGAAGTGGAAAAGCAAGCTCAGAAAAGTAAGCGAGCAGAGTCGAGACAAGTCGAACCGTAACATGCAGTGGAAAATTGCCATTAGATATTTGCTAGTATAGCTGTCCGTTCTTGAAAAGAATAATTTATTTTCTTGATTGACTGTACCTTATTTTGTATTTAACAAAATCAAAGATTTTGAACAAAATTGCAGACATTAGCTGTGCTGAATCATTTTACAGAAGGAGAAAAAAATATTGAACTTTATTTTGACTGTGGGAATTCCTCACAAACTTCTCTCTTTACAAGCACTTGGTGTTAATGAGTTCCAGTACTTGCTAGATGGTGCTTGGGTTGCTGCAGTGCTATAAGGGCATTGTTTGTTAATGGTAATGCCTGAGGAGAAACGTTAAATGGATAGAGATACGGCTGCTGTTTTCTCTGTCGGGGCCTGATCAGGGCACACCGATAACTGTAGGATGGGATAGCATTACAAACATATCCATTTGGATAAATAGCAAGATCAGGGGTCAGGCATTACAGCTGCAGGCCATATGGTCCTTTCTTTTTTTTTTCTGTTCTGTTCACTGAAGTGCTTCGGTCTGGGCCTTGTGATTCAGTTGCTTGTCTCAGCAGTGAGCAGCATAACACAAGTCTTCGTTAGCTCAATGTGAAAACAAGACAAAGCAAAAAGATGCAAATGAAAAATTTATTCAAGTTAGAAAATGTTTGTTTTTTTACTCTTGAGAAATGATACTGTATTGAATCCTTTTGATCATGTTGTGTCAAATCCTACACACTTACATGCACAGATTAAATTTAAATCTGGTGATGATTAGAGACTCACTGGAGTACCTCCCACCAGTTCCTGCAGTGGCTGCATATCTCAGAAACTCTTTAAGAATTTGAGGGGGGAATTCACTAAGAATGAATTGTGCATGCTGTTAGAATTGTTTATTTGTGCACACTATGGGCCTTGTTTTAGCACCCGACCACTAAAGAAATGATTCAAATCAGGAAACGACACAGACACACTCAAATTAGCATTGAACAAAATTTGCACATGCAATTTCCATTGTTACAGCCTGGTTCTGAGTGTTTGGTTCTGGAGGATACAGCAGACTTCCAAGATTGACATACTTTACTGGGACTGTACAGGATCTCTCCACCACTGACATCCAGGCACCTGAATTGTCTGTTTAAAATACAGAAAGCGTGTTCGACTGCACCATGCATCTGGATATATGCCCAGTTATAATGCTCGTCATCCATCATTTGATTAATTACTTCTGCCACGATCACAAGAAAATGTACACAAACATGTCTTTTAAATAATTTTTTATTTTACCGCCTGTTTCCACGGATGGTTATAGCGCATTGATAATTGCACCAGACAAATAGTGCTGAATTTTGTGACTAACGCCGGGTTCACATATCCTCCATGAGCAGGCATGAGTGAGGCATGAGCTGTGCATTTTCGTTTCAGTGCCCATATTAAAAGATTACACCATTCCCACTGCAAGCATGAGTCGCAAGGTGACATGTCTCAGAAGCGCCCCAGACACAACAGTGAGCAGATAGTTTCGGCGTTGTGTCTTTGCTGCACGGCTCATGCTGAGCTCAGTGGCTCTGGGTGCAGTACAACATAAAAATAATCAGGAGATCATAGAAAAGACACAAAAGCAAAACCAAACCTGTAGTACACTACAATTTATATGTCTGTAAGCAAGTAAACTTTATAAAGGAAGAATGAATAAACTGCCGGGCCTTTGCCATTCTGTGTATATAGGTGTACACAACATCAGCCAATCACAACCAAGTATGCCGATAAATATGAAGTGCACGTGACTGCCTGCTATTGTCTTTGAAGCAGCAATAACCTCACCTTATTATGACCTTATTAAAGAAAAAATTGCCTTAGGACCACATAGATAACTTTATTTTCTGCACAGAGGTGCTGCTGTTTCTCGTGGTAGAGAACATCCAACGCGACCGCTGCGCTAACGTGACGATCACATCTCACTCATGCCCTGCTCAGGGAGGATGTGTGAACCAAGCATAAGGCACAATAAAAAAGCTTAATTTACATATAAAAGAGGTGTGTTGGGGCCTGGGTAGCTCAGCAAGTAAAGACGCTGACTACCACACCTGGAGTCGCAAGTTCGAATCCGGGGCATGCTGAGTGACTCCAGTCAGGCTTCCTAAGCAACCAACTGGCCCGGTTGCTAGGTTGGATAGAGTCATGTTGGGTTAAGCTCCTCATGGTCACCATAATGTGGTTCTCGCTCTCGGTGAAGCGTGTGGTGAGTTGTGCGTGGATGGCGTGGAGGATAGTGTGAAGCCTCCACACGCGCTAGGTCTCCGTAGTAATGCGCTCAACAAGCCATGTGATAAGATAAGCAGATTGACTCTCTCAGATGCGGAGGCAACTGAGATTTGTCCTCCGCCACCCGGATTCAGGTGAGTCACTACGCCACCACGAGGACTTAGAGCGTATTGGGGATTAGGCATGCCAAATTGGGGAGAAAAGGCGAGAAAATCCAAATGTGTTTGCAATGAAAAGAATTACAATTACTTAAAGGAATAGTTCACCCAAAATTTGAATTCTGTTATTATTTACTAGCCTTCATGCCACTCCAAACTCATATGACTTTCTTTTTTCTATGGAACGCATAAAGAGATATGTATTCCAAACAATAGGAGTTGAAAGTGACTTACTCTAAAGCTTAAAATAGCACCCAAATGTATCATAAAAGTAGTCAATGTGACTCAAGAGTCATATTCCATGTCTTCTGAATGCATACAATCACTTAGTATGATGAACAGACCGAGGTCATTATTCATTCTCAGATCAAATCAAATAATTGATCAGGCCATGTTTTCAGATACCATATATTGCATTGTATGGACAAACAGAGCTGAGATATTCTTCTAAAAATCTTTGTTTGTGTTCTGCAGAAGAAAGTAAGTCATACATATCTGTGATGGCATAAGGGTGAGTAAATGATGAGAGAATTTTAATATTTGAGTGAACTATCCCTTTAATTACACTGCATTCTGTCTGTCTGCTGTTACCATTAGAGAACGACATGCAATAAACACTTGACATCAAATGCAGATCCCATGATGCCTTTTGCAGGGAATGAATAGACTGCAGTCTTTAGTCTTGGGAAATGTAGTCATTTACCCTATTAATTACTCTGCAGGAAACCGGCTCAATCTTCCTGCAGTTCAGCTCCTCCACCGCACTGCAATTGGAGGTGATCTTTGAGGTGCTGGAGGAGTATGATTGGACGGCCTTCTCAGTGGTTTCCACACGTCACCATGGCTACCAGGACTTTCTGTCAGTGGTGGAAGGTTTGACCGATGGGTCATTCATCGGTTGGGAGAAGAAGAGCATAGTGATGTTGAATTTAACTGATGACCCAGGAGGAGCACGTACACGGCGACTGCTGAAAGAGAATGAAGCACAGGTAGAAAGAGAGAGAGAAAGTCAATTCCTTTCTGTCTTACTTATTAATTTACTCACTTATTTAATAATTCTTTCACTCTCCCTTCTTTCCACACCTGACATAATTTCCTGTCCTTTTTTTACTTTTTATTTTTACTTTAGTTTTCTGCTCTTTTGCACTTATATGTTGGCTTTGCACCTTCCCTCTCTGACCTCTAGCTGTCTTTTCTCAGTTCTCCTCTCATTCTCTTTGCCGTCTACACCTATATTTGTGTAATTTGTGTGTGTGTGTGTGCGCGCGCGCGTGTGTGTGTGTGTGTGTGTGTGTGTGTGTGTGTGTGTGTGTGTGTGTGTGTGTGTTTGTTTGTCGCAGGTTGTCCTCTGTCTCCCCCTGGCTTTAGGCTCTTATTGTTCTGTGTATGTGTGTGTGTGTTGGGGTTGTTATTGTGCCTTGTGGGTCCCAGCACACTGATGTCAGTGTTAATATAACACAGAGTCTGTGGTGGTGCAGCCCAATGCCATATGCATTAGATTCCTTTTGCAGTGCTTCTGCTCGATTACACACAAATATATACACAGAAATGTTCACTCTGGAAAACATATGGCAAAAATACACTCTTAGATACATAAAGTGTACATTTAAAAACACAAAGAAATGTATACTTACTACAGTATATAAAAACACAAAGCAGAATATATGTGCACACACACACAGTGAGCACAAGACCACAGTTTAATTTCTTTATCTGTTGTGTTCAGGGCTGGTGAGATTTGATACAGGTTGGATTCCCTATTTCTTTATTCTCTTTTTCTCTTGTTATTTTCCTAGTTCTCTCACTTTCTCTCTTCCCTTCTCTGTCTCTTGCCCTCAGCACACAATCTCAAACATATTGCTCTCTTCTCCTTTTCTCTTTCTTACAGTCTTTCTCTCTTGGGTTTTCATCTCTCATACATTTTAAAGGTGAATTCTTAAATTGCTCTCACAGATTCTCCATCTTGCTCTTCTTTCCTTTCCACTCTCTCTCCCAGATTATCCCAAATTTTCTTTCCCCACTTTTTCCCTTTTTTTCTCTCCAAAATCCCTTTCTTTCTTAATTAAGAATGTCCAAGGACTGTTAATCTGTTCCTGCTCCTCTCCATTAAAATTAACATTCCTTAAAATCAACATAAGGCATTCCTTTCTGTTACATGTTGTGTGGAATAAATCTTAAGATTTACCTGTAATGCTTCTGTACTATCTTCTCCTCTCCTTGAATGAATATCCTCCATTATTCTGTTTATGGTCTCTACCTTCCTTTTGACCTCTGTTCTTTTGCACTCTCTTTAGTGTCTTCTTTTGCTCCTGTGCTCTGGTGTTCATCTCTTCTGTTCTTTTTTCCCCCACCCACACTCTAGGTGCGGCTGTTGTACTGCTCTCAGGAGGAAGCAGAACAGGTGTTCCAGGCCGCTTGGGCAGCTGGTCAGGCCAGCGCCTCCCACATATGGATCGCGGTGGGTCCGGCTCTGTCCGAACTTGGCCTGAATGGACTGCCCAATCGCCTATTTACGGTCAGGCCACAGGGCTGGAGGGACGAGCCCCGTAGACGTATCGCCCGTGGGGTGTCCATCCTTACCCATGGAGCTGTCGCCCTGCGCAAGGAATATGGAGCCACTGGAGGACCACACTTTGTCACCAACTGCCAGACGGATGGGAACAGAACTCAAAGAATTCGTGGTAGAATGAAGTAAGAGACTGTACTTTCCACAGATACAAGATATGACTTGTATGCTCTGTACCGAGAACAGAGAAATACAACATGTCTCACACCAAGCAGTACAACACCTTTACCTATGCTACAGTATAGTAGGCAGTTTAAGACAACATGAAATTACATTATCAATGCATTGCATTGATGTAATGGTGCATATTTCCAAGTGTAATATAACATTCAGTGGTAAAGGGGGTTTGATTTTATCCATCAAGATTTTACAAGATTGTGACTGGATGATATTATTGGTAAATATAATTTATCTCCACCTACATGAGATTGGTTATGTGAATAAAAAAGTTGGTGCATAGACATTTGATGAAAGATTATGAAAAAAAAAAGGAGCATTTACTAAGAAAGTGAACTGGGTCAATTTTGATTTCATGTTATCTTTAGAGTAGCCATACTTAGTTCTGCCATACAAGTGATGGATTTAGATGCTATTACAGTGTTAAATTATACTGACAGATAATGAAAACAAAATAAAAAACATACAAAAATCCCTTTATGTTTACCGTAAGAGCTGTGTTTAAAGCTCAGATCATTTAGCATTAACCTTCAACTTTTCTGCTTTGTTGCATTTATAGGAAGTCAGTTTATTATTAATGGCACACTCACTAATGAGAGTGAAAGTGCTGCACCTTTGGGGCACAGACGTCCTTTACTATTCCGCTACAAGGACTGTAGGGGGAGGCATTCAACATGCCCCTGCGTTTAAAATGAATGCGTGGGAAGAAGAGGAGAAACAGTGGCAGTGTGATTGAATCCGTATCTACAATGCAACATGAAAAAAACAGAAAGCTCCCATTATAATCAGCGAAGCCATCTACATCACAAGCATGGGATCATAATATTAGTTGTGTCGTGTCGTGTAAGAGGCAATATGTGAAATGAAAGAGGAGAAAACAGATGAGCTGGTGGTGATGAAACTGTTATTTCTGAACAGCAGCCATAATAAATGAAAGTGTTAATGACTACTCACCTTTTATTGCATGTTTTACACGTAATAGGGAGAGCAGAGTGCTTTAGACGTCATAAAGACTCAGTGAGTGGCGACTATCAACATAACACCCATACGTGTGACTCAACTCATTACACATAAGCTAATTGAAGAGGTTTAGTGAGAAACATGGATTTACCTGTGCTGCTGTTATTGTGGTTTGCTATATTGGCTTATATTTGTATATATATAACACAAACATTTGTGGGAACTTTTGAGGAAAGAGTAGGGACATTTATTAAGAAAGAAAATGTTGCAGCATGTCAGGGAATGTGAGCCCCAGAGGATTTTGCAGATACCAGTAAATAAGGGGGTGGAAAAGGCAGATGACTGATTAATCTGCAATTATATATATATATTTTTTTTTTTATCAATTTATAGAATGATACAAAAAGTATTAGTCTTTCTTCACAATAAAGGGTTCAGACATTGAGGCTTCAAGAGTCCCAAAAGCAATTTATTGTGTAACCAAAATCTCAATAATAACTAGAAAAATTAAGATTTGGGGCATTATGTGAGACTTTCAACTTTAAACGAGTCCAAAATACACCGGAGGCTCTTATTAGGTTTATTGATGAGGAACAAAAAAAAATTGGGTAAAAAATACATTATTTTTTGCAGATAACCGACTGTTCCTAAAAACAACCATCGGCATTGATTAATCGGTAAAACTGGTTTATCTGTCTTCCACTAATTGTGATATATCTTGTTATTGACCAAATATTTGAAGAATGTTGCAATATAATATTTTGCTCATGTCACCCACCTCTTACCTTTTTGATTATATGAAAAAGCCTAAAATGTCTAAAAAAAAAATAAATAAAAAAAAACTGGTACAGAAATTTATCTGTTTAATGACACTGCTTAATTGTGGTTTGCTACATACTATAGGCCTTTACATAATGGATTTGCACACAAGCATTTGTAGGAACATTCCGAGTAATATTCTCAAAAGTCTATTAAAAGGCCAATATGAAAAGTGCAGAGGAAACTCATACTTGTTCACTTAGTGAAATTCTTAAGTGTGCAGTATTTTCATTCTGCCAAAAGCATATTTAATTTAAGATAAAAAAGATTAATTTGAAGCAGTCACAAAGAATGGCACATTTCAGATTTAGGCACCGCTCTGGGTATTTTACTGGTTTATATTAAGTGAGTGAATATCTCCTTTGATTCCATTGCTGAGAGAAATAAAATGGTAACCTTCACCACACTCTTGCAATCTGACCTAATTAGGATGTTTGTGAAGTGTTCTGTGTAAGATTTCTTCTTTTGAACTATTTCTTTCTGGGTCAGTTCCACCTCAGACTGTTTTTTGTTTTGCTCTCTCTGTTTTGCAGGTATTTCAGCAATATCACTCTTGGTGGGCGGGACTATTCTTTCAATAATGAGGGCTACCTGGCCAATCCCTTTCTGGATGTCATCTCCTACACACCTGGGAGTGGCTGGGAAGATGTAAGAACTAATCAGAATTCTATTTCTGTTCATTCTTGTGCAACCGCTGTTATGATTGGTAGTGTCCAGGATGAAAAGTAGCATTGCAGTAGACATGCTGAGCACTGCAGTGCTAATGTACCGGAATGGATATAATGGCTTAACATTTAAAAGATGTTTAAATGTCTGTTTATGTACACTTTTAATAATGAACACAACTTCACCTGTGAACAATTATAAAGAGATATAGTTCACCCACAAATTTAAATTCTGTCATTATTTACTTGTTTCAAACCCTGTATGACTTTCTTCTGTGCAACCCAAAATGATGTTAGGAAGTATGTTAGTCTCAGTTACCACTCACTTTTATCTCTTTTATAATTAAAGTGAATGGTGACTTAGGCCAAACATCTCCTTTTGTGTTCCATAGTAGAAAGAAAGTCATATGGGTTTGGAACAACATGAGGATGAGTAACTAATTTTTCAGTGAACTATCCCTTTAAGGATTGCTGTGTACATTTGTATTTAAAAGTAATGACAGTGCATTAGTTCAGTAAAATTTTCTTCCAAGATGACTTTCATAATGATGTACTGGTTGTCTAAGAGCTGAAAATCTAATGTTCCAGTTTGCAGCAGTAAGACATATAGACTGAAAGCTATTTTAAAAAGATATACAAATTTACACTACAATAATTTTGAAAAAACTATTTCCCATGACAGTGTAAAGCAGAAAAAGCCAATTACAATTAACTCTGAACAATGCATCACATTATGCAGCAGTGAAAGTGGTGTGCTGTTGACTGTGCACTTCTGCTGTACTGCACAAAACAGTTAAATCCTTGATAATATAAACATATAATTAGAGTTTCAAAAGGACTTAATATGCAATTAGCACATGTTTACGTTTGGCCCAATTATCTATGCATATCCATGATACCCACAGTATATTACTGAGATGAAAACAGTGGGATTATCAGAGCTTCTCTACAGTATCACTCTCTTATTATTATTATTATTATTATTATTATTATTAGACAATGACAATAAAAATAAAATAATTATGGAATGTTTTAGAGAGGGGATTAATTTTCCTCTCTTCCTCTACATTTCCTTCGAACAGCTATTTATGCTTGCATTAAGTGTGCCTGAGCAGTGAAAGGAATAAATAAATAACTGAATAAAAACTCTTTAAAATTGATTGGCTTCACATATATCAGAGTATCGTACAGGTGCCACATGGGAAACTGTGGCTCTACATTTCTTCTGCAAAACACTGCTGTCGTGAGACAAAATAACTGATACCTAACCCAACTGAGTAAATATAGCCTGAGAAAAGGGCATATACTTGAAGGTGCCACTCAAACCAATGCCATAAAACAGAATTATTAATATGTAGATGCCACAAAGACACGCATAAAACGTGAAAATTTTAAACCCTTTCAGTTTTGCGTTCTCCACCTCTACAATCTGTTAACAGTGAAAATGACAGTGGATTATGTTCTTGGGAGAAATTCTAATTCCTTCAGGCAATATTCACTGACATTGAACCATAGCAGCTAAAATAGTTTAGATAGAGTAGGCTGGGTTTCTGCTGATCTCCATAGCTTTTCACCATCCATATTTAAGTGTTTCTTCAATGTCGTGCAATCATATGTCCCAGGGGTTGATTTTTATTCAAACTAACAGATTTGACCTTTTTTAATTTTGTTATATAAAGGTCACACTAAAACTTACTTTTAAACTTTTTACCATGCCTTCCTCCTTTTGGTAGTTTTCAAATATCTTTTTTTATTCATAGGTTTGAGTGTTTTACCCTTTCACCAGATCCTTTCAATCTTAAACTATGAAAATCCATTATAATAATAAAAAAGTATTATGTGTTTAAAACTATGATTATCCTAAAACAAAAAGAGAAATAGGCCATTAAATATACTTATTGTGTAAAAAAGAATAACCTTTTTCAAAGGTTAGTTTTCTTGATAACCAAGTCAACAAAGTGTCAGTGACAAGAATGCTTGAGATGGAAATTAGAGACAAGTGATTTTTGAAAAAAACTAAGACTTTTCCTAACTTTCAGAAACAATGACAAAAATTACATAAATCTCCTAAGTCAATAGGACTAAAAGTGCCTAAAGTTGAAGAAACAACCATTTTCAGGCAAACATTATATATGTATAGCCTACATTTTATACTGTTTTTTTTTTTTTTTTTTTTTTTTTTTTTAATGAACACAACACAGGTGAAGTTCAGTGATCAATATTAGGCCCAGGCACAGGAGTATTTCTGTCATGAGACAGGCATACGTAAAAAGTTCCAGGTAGAAGAGTGAGAGCACACACAGAGATTGTGTTGCTGAAGGCATTTTGAAAGGTCGACTGTTGATCATAAGCTTTGTTTTGGTGAAGCCCCTGAGCACATTCCTCTTGCCACTGTTTTACATTTAGTCTGTTATGTATCTGGCCAACATTAATTCATTTTCTTAAAGGGATATTTTACCCAAAATATTTAAATTATCTTATCATTTACTCATCCTCATGCCATCCCAGATGTGTATGACTTTCTTTCTTCTGCTGAACACAAACAAAGATTTTTTAGAAGAATTTTTCAGCTCTGTAGGTCCTCACAATGCAAGTAAATGGGTAAAATTTATTAAATGGGTAATAAAGTCAGCATAAATTAAATTTTCCAGTTTGAATCTATATCTTCAGAAGCAATATTGTAGGTGCAGGTAAAAAACAGATAAATATTTAAGTCCTTTTTAACTATAAATCCTCCTCCCTGCCCAGTAGGTGGTGATATGAACGAATATTGTGAATCACCAAAAACAAAAGTAGAAGAATATTAAAGTGAAAGTTTGTTTCTTCTTGGAAAACCAAAAGAGACAATAGGCAGAATGTTAGGGAATAATAACCTTAGTCACCATTTACTTTAAATGCATTTTTTTTTTCTAGAAAATTAAAGTGAATAGTGACTGAGACAGGACATTCTGCATTACATCTCCTTTTGTATTCCATGGAAGAATAAAAAGTCATACATGTTTTAAACAATATGATGGTGAGGAAAGAATAATAGAATTTAAATTTTTGGTTGAACTATCTAGCTGTCTAGAATATTAGTACTCTTCTATTTAGTCAAATGATGCTTTGTATAAAAAAAAAAATTAAATTAAAAAAAAAAAAAGTGATATTTTACAGTTTTTTACATTTTCAAAAAATTAATCTCACTTAAAATTCCAACAAATGAAACCTGTGATGATGCAATCCATTGAGAGTTGTTGGGTGCCGGTTCGGGCTGTGGCATCTCTGGCTCATTTGCAGATATGTTCCGTAGAGAAGTGCTATTACAACTCTGAGAAATCTACTGTAAATGATTTTGTACTTCACAGTCACAGAGTCTTTGTGATTCACATAAAATATTTAATGAGGCGCCATAATGTACATTTAAAAGGGTTCCATGATGACTATAGGAGGTTTTCAATTTCCATTTGTTTTAGGAGGGCGCTCTATTAAAACTTGATGTACACTGTCTTTGTCTTCGCTCTGTTTGTCTCTTGTTCTCTTAAATGCATTCTGTCTTACTCAGACAGACAGAATGGATGTGGATGACTCAACTTCCAGATGCTTGTTGTGCACAAGGCATTTCATGTGATGCTCACACATGAAGTATTTAAAGCCCTTTAACATGTAAAGCTCGCTCTAACTGGTACAGCACTTTTGATCCCATTTGTCCATACAGTTTCTATGAATCGATTACTGGAGAGATGTTTAGAAAGAACGAAATGCAAGCATGTTTCTCCTTTGTATCTGTCAGGATCTGTTCATGTGTGTTTATGCTGTGTAAATTGACTAGTTGATTTGCAAGGATCGCACTGGGGTAAAAACATCTTGTTTCCCTCCTCCTTCTAGCTGCCTCACAGAGGACTGTTCACAGGTACGGGGGTGTCATGCCAGCGTGTTTGTATTTTATCCTGTGAAAGTATTATCTGTTCCCGGGGGAGATGGTTTTCGATCAGGGCCCTGCTCTGCCTCTGCCTGCGTGAGGCTGTTCCTCCTCAGCTTGGGCCCAGATCTCTGTTACTCTGGCTCTTTGTTATGCACTGCAGGATCTCTGGTTTTCCACATACGCTCCAACACTCCTACTTCGGTTGTTTTGTCGGCCCACATTCTGACATTGAGAAGAGTTAAATTGTCTGGCTGCCACTGACACAGATCGGCCCTGAGAACTGAGTGTGTTCCAGAGAGAGAAGAGGTGGGAGAGAGGAAAGAAAGATGCAGGGAATATTTTAAAAAGATTGGAGAAGAGAGAAGTAGAGAGATCAAGAAGGGAAAAGACCCAACAGCACGTTAAAACATATTAAAGGGTATTATAAGGACATGACACTAAACAGTGTACGTCATTAGCATATATATCCCTCAAGCAGTCACACAAAAATGACTTTTATACACATACACCCCTGCCTTGCCAAGCTGTGCCACTTTTTGACATGCCATGCATATTTTAAAAAGCTGTTCAGAAAACCCTAAATCAAGCCTGTGTCACCTGTTTGGATGTGTGGCTGGATTCTGGGCTGATGCTGTCTGTCAGAGGCAAACACAAGCCGACAATCTCAACATTCCATTCCTGTTCCCAGCACTGTCAGTGCCGGCAGCCTTCAAGAGCTGTTCAGAGAAAATGGATCTTGGGTTAACAGACTATAAAGGTGGATTTTTGAGAAGGGTTGAGAGAGGAAGGGGAGGCAAATGAACAGGCAGACAAATAGACATTTCCAAGCAGACAGATTGATGAACCGAGAACGAGATAGGGACCAGGTGAGGGGATGTCGTTGAATCTGCTTTTTGTCATTTTCACTGATTCACCCCAGATGTGTTTGATTTCAGTGCCTTTTGTAGCAGTACAGCCTTGACTACAGAGCATTTAGAAGTGGGATAACTAGCCCAATGAGACCAGTGCTTACAGGAATCCACATGCTGACTGCATTTCCTGCTCTATTCCTTTCAATTAGATGCTCTGATCCTCTGCTAATATGCATACACTTCTAGCACTCAGCTGATGGCTGATATCTTAAAGTCACACATACACACACACACACACTCACACACACACCTACACACACTGTGTATGTGAAGTATATTTATTTGCTTCCTGCCACAGAGACTTTGTAAGTACTTTATAAAAGCAGAACATCTTTTTGCAGTATCTGTGTCTTGTGAATAGCTCTCTGGGCTTTGGAGAGAGGGCTGCTTTCGTGCTGATAGCTGCCACTCTCTGTCAGTGTGACAGGGAGAGTCCTACAGCTCAGTGCTGCTGGCAAAGTTTGAGTGTAGAGACTGGTAAAAACAGTAGTATGTGAAGTATGTTCTGCTTATCAACTTCTGAGAGGTTGTTGTTTTTTAAATAGAATAGTATTGTACTTAAGCAAAATCGTAAGAATGCACTGTTGTACTGAATATCGGTATTGCTGTGATTAAGCTGTATGAGTCTGCAGGACTGTGCTGATATTAAGCCAACAACACGATTGCAAATGTGATAATTCTTTTATACAACAGTTCTTTAACCTCCTGAGAAACAAGTGTGACTGCTGTGTGGATTTTCCATTTCCCTTTTTGATTAGTAAATTGTAGCACATAATAAATAATAATAATAATAATAATAATAATAATAAATACAAATAAATAAATTATCATTTTTAAATTGTAGAGCAAATCGTTTTCCTAAAAATATATGTCTTATGTATGTAAAAATCAGAGCAAGTTTGTCATCATCACTCAGCAACACATAGCAGTGGAGTCCAACACCAAGCAGGAACAGAGCTGGATCTGGCCGGCTTAAGTAACCTTGGAATATGAATGGTTGAGACAGGGAAACAAATAGAATAATATTAGCGTAGATTAAATTCAATTTATTGCAGAGTTATCGATTATGAGAAATGTTTCTGAGAGATGTTTCTGGTTCCGGCAGACTTAATTAAAGTAGCCTAATTGTAAGTTGATGGATAAATTAGGTGTATGCCTGGCTAAATGGATAAGTCTTTAGTCTATACTTAAACTGAGTGAGTGTGTCTGCATCTCAAACAGTGTTAGGGAGACTATTCCATAGCTTTGGAGCAAAATATGAAAAGGATATACCTCCTTTTGTTGATTTGGATATTTTAGGAAATATTAACAGGCCAGAATTTTGTGATCATAATGGAGTATAGCATGACAGATGGTCACTTAAGTACTGCAGAGCTAGACCATTCAAAGCTTTGTACGTAGGCTTGACAATGTAAATAATATTTTAATGATAAACTTAAAGCAAAAGACTGTAAAAAGGACTGGCAGACAAAAACTGCTAAAAACATATAGATTTGCCCCTTGAAGGTCTCTGCGTTGTTCTGTCTTTTCTGAGCACTGAAGTAAAGCGATTATTGTTAATAATTTGCACTTTACAATTTCATCCCGTTATTAATATTATCTGACTCCAATTTTATATTAATCTGACTCCATTTTTAAGTTGACCTCTAATTTAGAATTAAAGCTCTAAATACTTTCTGATCATTCTTTTATTTTAATCATTTAAGTTATTGATTACTCTGAATCCTCTTCTATTCATTTACCTTTTGATCAGTTTCTAATGAGATTCAAACTGATAGTCTTTAAGTGGCTTCCTCCTACATTAAAGCTTCAGTTATGATATAAATGATTCTTAAAATGGTATTCTCCTGCTCGGTTCCTCCAGAGCAGTTTCTCCTATTTTAAAGAACCAATATTGATATAAATGATTTCAGAGGAACACAGAATAAATCAAAAGGTAACAATTTATTTGCCAGGTAAGATTTAAAACACAAGTTAGAGAAACAAGTCAAAGAACATACCTGGCAGTTGAGAAAACTACATGTAATTGCAAAGCATGGGAAATCTGAATGCAGATTTCTGTTATTAAAGTTACACACAGTGAGGTGTGCAGGATCGTCTGACTACAGAGAACCTTGAGCTCTGGGCCAGCCTTCCTTAAATATCCAGACAGAATACACATTGTGTACCAAATGGTATTGTCCTTTGAGAATTTGGGGGTGAATGGGTTCTTGGCTTCCTGGTGTTAAACCTTCAAGGAGGGGTTTAGATCTCCAGAGTTATTCAGTATTTGGCAAAGACCTTATAACTTTGTTGTCATTGAGTTTTATAAACCTGGGGACAAAACACTATACCAGACGCACTGAGACATTTTGAATGATACCAAACATGTTACACTAGTTACATTATTTGTATACATCAGATATGGTCTTTTGTTACATACAGATATTAGGTGAGTTTGAGGTGATTCTGTGCTGAGGGGGAATGGATGAGGAAGAGAGGGAAGAGAATGGGACAGATATGGAAGGGCAACAATGAGGTGTGAATTTGCAGTCTTCGCTCAGTGGGGTATGGTGCCTCAGGAAGAGATGCTAATTGTGAGAAAGTTCATTTGTTGATCTTCTCGAAGTTGATCATCAAAGGCTCTTTGCCTTTGAATGTAAACACATTAGCACATTGGCACCCAGCCTTACAAGACAAAACACACACATGACGGACATGTCTGTAAACGATCTCTCTCTCACGCACCACTGTCTGCAATCAACTGCCAAGTGATCCAGTGAGAGCTGAAGGTCATGGACCGATGATGACATGAAGATCACATCATCTGCAAAAAGCAGCAATGAGATCCCCAGCTCACAGAACCGCACACCTTCCCCACCCCGACTACGTCTCGATATCCTGTCCATGAATATCACAAACAGGATTGTGACAAAGCACAGCCTTGGCGGAGACCAACCCCCACATGGAACGAACTCGACTTCGTGCCGAGGACCCGGACACAGCTCTCGCTTCGGACGTACAGAGATTGGATCCCTGTACGTCCCCCCCACCCCATACTCCCGAAGCACCTCCCACAGTCTCTCCCGGGAGACCCGGTCATACGCCTTCTCCAGATCCACAAAACACATGTAGACCGGATGGGCATACTCCCAGACCCCCTCCAGAATCCTTGCGAGAGTAAAGATCTGGTCCGTCGTTCCATGGCCAGGATGGAACCCGCATTGTTCCTCTTCAATCCGAGGTTCGACAATCGGCCGAACCCTCCTCTCCAGCACCTTGGAGTAAACTTTACCAGGGAGGCTGAGAAGTGTGATACCCCTGTAGTTGGCACACACTCTCTGGTCCCCCTTTTTGAAGAGGGGAACCACTACCCCATTCTGCCACTCCTTAGGCACTGTCCCAGATTTCCACGCAATGTTGAAGAGGCGTGTCATCCATGACACCCCCTCCACATCCAAAGCTTTCAGCATTTCTGGTCGGATCTCATCAATCCCCGGGGCTTTGCCACTGCGGAGTTGTTTGACTACCTCAGTGACCTCCCCAAGGGAAATAGAATCTGATCCCCCATCATCCTCCAGCTCTACCTTTAGCATAGAGGGCGTGTTGGGATTTAGGAGTTCTTCAAAGTGTTCCTTCCACCGCCCAATAACCTCCTCGGTTGAGGTCAACAGCATCCCATCTTTGCTGTATACAGCTTGGATGGTTCCCCGTTTCCCCCTCCTAAGGTGGCGGACTGTTTTCCAGAAGAACTTTGGTGCGGACCGAAAGTCCTTCTCCATGGCTTCTCCAAACTTTTCCCACACCCACTTTTTTGCCTCCCTTACGGCTGAGGCCACAACCCTTCGGGCCTGTCGGTACCTTGCAACTGCCTCCGGAGACTTCCGGGACAACAAATCCCAGAAGGCCTCTTTCTTCAGTCGGACAGCTTCCCTGACCACCAGTGTCCACCACGGTGTTCGAGGGTTACCACCCCTTGAGGCACCTAAAACCTTGAGGCCGCAGCTCTCCAACGCGGCTTCCGCAATGGAAGCTTTGAACATTGCCCACTCCGGTTCAATGTCCCCAACCTCCGCAGGGATGCCTGAAAAACTCCGCCGGAGGTGTGAGTTGAAGATCTCGTGGACAGGGACCTCCTCCAAATGTTCCCAATTCACCTGTACTACTCGCTTGGGCTTCCCAGGTCTGTCCAGGGTCTTTTCCCACCCCCTGATCCAACTCACAACCAGATGGTGATCAGTTGACAGCTCTGCCCCTCTCTTCACCCGAATGTTCAAAACATATGGCCTCAGATCTGACGACACGATTACAAAATCGATCATTGATCTTCAGCCTAGGCTGCTCTGGTACCACGTACATTATGAGCATCCTTATGTTCGAACATGATGTTTGTTATAGATAATCCATTACTAGCACAGAAGTCTAATAACAAACATCCACTCGTGTTCAGATCGGGGAGGCCGTTGCTCCCAATCATGCCTTTCCAGTTGTCCCTGTCATTTCCCACGTGCGTGTTTAAATCACCCAGCATCACTATGGAGTACGGATCCAGAGCCAAAACTGTGCGTCAAAGTAAGCGCCACCAGATACAACTGGTAACGCTCCACCTCCCTCACCAGTTCCGGCTCCTTCCCCCCCAGTGAGGTGATGTTCCACGTCCCTAGAGCTAGGTCTGGTCCGTCGAGATCCACGGCCTTCACTGCCATCCATATGGCAGCTCACCCGAAACCTGCAGTTCTCCAATGGGTGGTGGGCCCAAGGGATGTAGAGGGGGGTGTCACGTTGCCAGACAACACAGCCCTAAGGATCATAAGGGCACACAAACCTCTCCACCACGATAAGATGCTGGTTCCCATAACAGTGGAAACTTATTCCACGAATTCCTGATAATATCTCCCAAGGGAAGCATAGATAAGAAGAAAAGCTGAAGCCCTAAATATAATCCCTAACTCCACTCAACCACTCACAGCCCAATCGAAGGCTCAACTCAAGTACCACTTACGCACACTGGTAAAAAAAGTTAGCTCGAATCCCACTCTGACATGAAATGACTCTGTAGTATACTTGTTTCTGGGCAAGTACACAGGGGGTGGCTACATTGCCCTGAGTAACTGCCCCTTTGTCCACATGGGCTGAAGTGACCCTCTGGGTGAAATATAGGCTATTTTTCTAATACATTTATTGAATTATAAAATGCTTATTAACGAACACATCTGAAATTATTTGATTGTATTGTTGTGTTTTAGTATATAAAATCTTGCTGTTTATTGATTTACTGTTTATTGTTTAATGGTTTTCAACGGCTATAAGACAATTGGGTCAACCAGACATTCGCTATCATTTGTAATAAGTCAAATATTTCTCTGTTAGCACATACTGTATGACATTGAACATCTTCAAATAATGACTTAAAAACATTTTGTTCTAAAATACCTTTATTTACTTTAAACAAGTCATCAAACACGCCTCTATAAGTGATAAAACATATGTGCGGTGGCACAGAAACTCACATACAAGCAAATTCGCGCTTTTCAGATTAAACTGGATCTGAGTCACACAACTGACCCAGAAAACACAATCTTTTCAACTATAAAGTTTGTTCGAGTCATTTAAGGCAATAATGAAAACATGGACTGGTATCAGTAAATACAGGTAAAATAAATTTTTAGAAGTTGTTCTTCAGTTGTCGCTATGGAATAAATATTAGGCTACTGTAGATTTGATACATTAATATGTTACTGATTTAATGCTATCAGACTTTAGGTCTGCAAATTAAATTGAGCAATTTCTCATCCTAATTTTGTGTTCAGTTTTAAAGGGTGTATTATGTTATCCAGAAAAGAGCAGTGAACGTTTCTCTCTTTTTCAGTATTGTTGCTTGATTAATATTCCCTACAATTTTATATGTACGAATTGTACACAATCTAAAGGCTGTGGTTATTTATATAATAATTATTATATTAGTAGATACCATGTGCCCCTTTTGTGTTTCCTTGATATTTTTAAAACAGCATAAAGTGAATCTGGACTATATATATATATATATATATATATATATATATATATATATATATATATATATATATATATTAGATTAAATCATGTTTAATGATCCCAAAACAAATACAAATGATTTAATTAACGAATAACACTGCCTTCGTTTAAGAAAAGTTTTTTTTTTTTTTCCGAATGTTCAAACATTTATGGCTTTTGTCTCTGCACATGAATGCAGCAAGCAATGTTGAAGATGTTATCTGAAACCTCTAATCTAGAGTCAGTTTTTTTACGTTTCACTTATCATTAAGGTGTGGATTTGGCCAGCAGTTATGTGCACTTTATCCCAAAGCAGAAATCGAAAGCAAAAGGCGGTCAATTAATTTAGATAATTCTGCTATGAAATTGTCTATGCGAGAGCGGAAATCTTTACTAGTCAAATGCTCAATTGTACAATGAAGGCATGAAAGCAGAATGCTGCACCTGCAAATTAGGACACACTGATATGCAAGATCATACATGTTTATTAGTTTTGCTGAAAATGATTTTTTTGTGTGTTCGCTGGGATTCAAGGAATTATGCTTTGCCAATATACAGTTTTATCAAGCTTCAATTGTAATGTCCAATTGAGGCTGCTCTAATGTTCGCAACCCCGCAGAACCGGGCCTGCATCTGGCCCCACAACTATTAACCTTTCAAAGCTCTCAGAGTGGATGGTAAATTCTTCAAATGGAATAGGGCATAGGAATGATCTCTTCTGATTGGAACGCAACCTTACTCTTTAGAGGAGCATAGTTGAATTAAATGTCTCTGGTCATGTGACACTTTGCACCACTTGGTCACAATTGTAACAGGTGGGATTAAATGGGAATAAATGGGTTAGTTAATTGTCTTAATTTGCACCTGCTATAGGGCTATCTACAACATATTCTCATTGATTGTCCACACTCCAAATGATCACTTGACATCTGTATGGATAAATACAGATCAACTACATGTAAATGTATCTAAAAATTACCAAGATCAACAAACTGGATTCCCAAAATATCAGGATGATATGGTCTGCTGGAAAATCCACTTAAGAAATACACCACCATCTAAATTCCATTGGTGTACACACCACATTGAACTACATTAGAAGACGTTACAAAGAACAAACATTTAGCATACATATATGTCACAAAATTAATGTTACCCACTTCATACAACATGACATTAATAAGTGTGTTGCCAGAATGGCATATGTTGGTTGTGCCTACAAGTTACAAATATTTATAAAATCTTCTGTCCTTGATTTTAGGCACATTATCATGACCATAGACAACATGACAAGCCGACAAGCTCTGACGTGACAATAGAGTGGACATCAGTGAGTGGCCCATTCAGAGGATCAGGCAAAGACTAGGTTGGAAGTACAGGAAAACCCAATATTGTCCCACTTGTCAGTGAGAAAGAAATGTTTCATGCCGTTATTTTCACTGACGAAAAATGGTGGCTTTGGATCACTTTGCCACAATGTCATTTTGTGAGAGTGGGAGATACATTTCCAAACCAAAGCTGAAATACCCACTGAAAGTTCATATTTGGGGGATCTATACTGACTGGGTCCAGGACCAATTGCAATCTTCTAAGGGATAATGAACTATAAGAAATATAAAAGAATATAAAAAACTGAAGCTCCATACAATATGGAAAACGTCCTGGTTACTTCCGTAACCTCCGTTCCCTGATGGAGGGAACGAGACGTTGTGTAGATGAAGTGATAGTAGGGGTCACTCTTGGGAGTCCGAGACACCTCTGATCTTTGATAAAAGGCCAGTGGGAATTGGCGAGTGGTATTTACATGTCACTCCCCCGAACATATGGGTAAAAAGGAGCTGACGTGCAAACCGTTCATTCAGGTTTTGTGCTGAGGAATAGAGGAAGGTCTCGGCCATTTCAGCAGGTAGTCCAGCATCGTGGCAGGAGGGACACAATGACTTGTTCCCTCCATCAGGGAATGGAGGTTACAGAAGTAACCAGGACGTTCCCTATCTGTCACTCACTCGATGTTGTGTTGATGGGGTGTCGCACCCAAGGGGAAGGCACCACGGAGACTACACCCCGTCCAGAGAGAGAGGGGGTATTTTGAGTGGAAATACATCACATGGTCTTGCCCACTCTTTTTCGTCAGAAGTATGTCCCATGGTAGGTCTTACGCAGTTTACCAATAGGAAAACGATTTAGAAGATATACGCAGCGTGGGGTTACCTACAGGGAACCAGCACATGATGAGCACTTACCACAGTACAGGGTACTTACCTTGCACTGTGTCGTGGTGTGCTGCTATAACAGCTTCATACACATTCAAGGTGGAGGGTGACAGCTGTCCCTCCAACCTCTACAGCATGAAAGCTCTGATCCGATAGCATCTCTGAGGGTCTTCACGTCGGGAAGAACACCACTTAGTGATCAGATGCCTCTTCAAGGAATGCAGGCGGATTGTTGAGGAGGCCCATTTTGAGTGATTGCGTCTACTACGGCGGGTGGATGGCCACCTAGGTGTTCTGCTTCCCATCCAGAGGCCAGACATGGAGTTTCCAGAGGAAACTTCCCCATCTCTGAGAAAGAAGGTCCTTCCTCAGGGGAATTCACCAGGGGGGGCTGACGCGAGGAGCGTGAGGTTCAAGAACCAAGTCTGGGAGGGCCAGTAGGGTACTACTAGGACGACCTGCTCTTCATCATCCCTGACCTTGCACAGGGTCTGTGCAAGTAGGCTCACTGCGGGAAATGCATATTTGCGCAGTCCAGGAGGCCAGCTATGTGCCAGCACGTCTATACTGAGGTGTGCCTTGGTCAGGGTGTACCAAAGCAGGCAGAGGGAGGATTCTGGGGAAGCGAACAGGTCTACCTGTGCCTGCCCGAATCGACTCCAAATCAGCTGGACCACCTCAGGGTGGATTCTCCACTCTCCCTTGTGGGTAACCTGTCATGACAGCGCGTCTGCTGTAGTGTTGATGTCGGCCAGGATGTGAGTGGCTCTCAGCGACTTGAGCATGCGGTGAAATTAAATGAGAATGAAAAAAAAAGATTCTCCTCAAGGCCCTCCACCAGGGGACGGAGTGGTCTGTCTACCTGCTCCGGAACAGCAGATTTCCTCGTCCCTGGGTCGCCCGTCTCAGGAGCACTTCGAGGTCTTCTTCTTGGCGGCCTGCTGTGAGATGGGTGGTGTCTGCTTTGTTCATGCAGGAGGATGCCCTTGGTGAGGAGCAAACAGGGTGCGGGATCTTGAGCCGTGCCGGGGCAGGATGTGTTGAATGACCTCCATCTGCTGCTTCACTGCCCAGCACTGCAGGGTAAAGTCCTCGATGATGAGCCGAATAGGCCAGCCTGGGAAATGGGTGTGCTAAGGAACCGTGCTTTGTCTGCCTCTCTCATTTTGACAAGGTTGAGCCAAAGGTGGCGCTCCTGGACCAACAAGGACATCACCCGCCTGAGAGACAACGCCATGACCTTCGTCACCTGGAGGGCGAGGTTGGTCGCCGAGCACAGCTCCTGCATAAATCCCAGGGCGGAACTACCCTTTTGCATCTCTTTCAGAGCATTGGCTTGTTGGACTTGCAGGAGAGCCATGGCGTGCAGGGTGGAAGTGGCTTGTCCGGCGGCACCGTAGGCTTTGACCATCAGTGATGACGTAAACCTACAGGCCCTGGACGGGAGATTTGTGCGCCTTATCCACTGGGGGCATTGCCGAGTAGCCCCTGGCCACCCCACCATCAAGGGTAGTAAAGGCGCGACCTTGTCAGCTCCTCATGCACTTCCGGGAAGAATGGAACTGGAGCGTGGCGTGGCTATGAGCGCCGCCGCAGGCCCAGGAACCAATCATCGAGCTGCGAGGGTTCAGGAGAGAGCGGAGGCTTCCACTCTAGCTCAACGCTTGTGGCTGCCCTGGAAAGCATGTCCGTCATTTCGCTGTCGGCCTGATATTGGACAACCGTACCCAAGGGGGGTAGACAAGCCGAGGCTTCCACGTCCAACTGGACGAGCCTGCTGTCCGATGTTGTGCTCAAAACTCATCACCTTCTTACGAAAGCAAGCCGTGACCACAACGTTGCCATGGTCATGTCCTCACAGTGAGGACATGATGCATCCATGAAAGATGTATCCGCGTGAGCAGCGCCAAGACACGAAAGACAGCGATCGTGGCCGTCGGAAGGCAAGAGATAACGAACACAACCAGGAATAACACACAAGCAGAAAGACATCTTTAAAAAAATGCATCTTTAAAAAGACATTTCCGTGTGTGCTGCTCTTTTAGAATATACTCTTGTAGGAAAAATACTCTTTTAGAATATACTCTTTCAGTTTTGTTCTGCTAAAGCGCCCAGGGGCGATCTCTGCAATGCACGAGTGCAGAGGGGGGGAAAGCTGCTGTAATGCACTGTCAAGAATCCAGCAGAGGTGAATGGGAAGCCGTGGGAAATTCAGCTCAGTGAACATCGACCGCTCGGCTCCAAAGAAAATATCTGAATTAGTTCTTCCAGCTGTGGTTGAGCATCAGGGTGGGCACACTGGAATGTAGTGTATACTGTAGTACCATATTCCATGAAAATACATTTCTGATCACTTTCCAGTAACTATAAGCTTTAAAAAATGTTTTTTATTATTTGTTGGTTACTAGTTACAGCCAATAATACAGAGAATGGGCCTAGTTTTCTTTTAATTTACTATCTTCAAATAGATCGGTGCTTGTATGCGTGTGGTCTAATCAAATACAAATAATGTAAAAATGACAATACAAATATAATATTCAAATATAATGAAATAAATTAAAATAATGTAACATTTATGTTACAAGAAACACAGTATGATCAAGTCGCTTGTAAACTTAGGAATATGATCATGTAAATGCTGGCGATTAGAGCTCTGAAAATATTTTATTTACAACTGACTATTTATAAGAGGTAAATATTATTACAATAATCTGAATTTCCTAAACTGGAACATGATAAAACTGTGTAAAACTGGTTTTTCATGATTTCAATCTTTTTATTTGTTTAAACCACACAATGAGGACTTTAAGACATCACAGCACCATTTTATGTTACTCCATTTTTCTGTAAAGTTGATTTAAAACATTGTGTGTTATGAAAAGCGCTATACCTACAAATAAAAATGACCTATATTTTTTTGTTTACATTTACTGACTTCTGAGCAGAGGTGGAAAGAGTACTGAAAAATCATACTCAAATAGAAGTACTGTTACTTCCCAAATTTTTTTGTGTGAGTAGAGTAAAAGTAGCTGTCCTAAAAAATACTCAAGTAAGAGTAAAAGAGTAGCTAATTTAATAGTACTCATGAGTAGCGGGTATTGAGTACCGAGTTGCAAAACCTATGCCCCATTATAATGAACACTGTATGCCAACTTTTAAAATACATCACTTATCTATGATAAACACTACATGAATCTGATTCCAAAAAATAAAAGGGAGAAATGATAACAGAAATTAAAATATTAAAAAAATTATTTTCAATACTTCTTTACTTCTTTACTTTTTTTTACTTCTTTTTCAATACTATTTTCAATACCACCATTTTAAATTGTAATGTATGAAACAAATACATTAAAATCAGTTTTATGTGTAGGGTCTAAATTTCCCTTAATGCTGACAGAGCGTTATTGTTGTGCATAAAACAAGTTCAAACAATTCAAGGAATGCAGAAAAAAAAAAGAAAAAAGAAGCTAAATAAGCAGGATTACTTGGCATGTCATGTCCTGCACAATAGAGGATGTAGAGCAATCATGGGAAAAGTTGTTTGGTACAGGGGCTACATCACGCTTAAAAAGGAATAATTCACCCAAAAATAAAAATTGTCTCATCATTTACTCATCCTCATGTAATTCTGGATGTGTATGAATTTCTTTCTTATGCAGAACACAAATTACGATTATTAGAAGAATATCACAGCTCTTTTGGTCCATACAATGAAAGTGAATGGTTGCTAAAATATAGAAGCTCCACAAATCACATAAATCAGCATAAAAGTACTCTTATCCATGTGCCTCCAGTGGTTAAATCCATGTCTTCAGAAGCGATATGATAGATGTGGTGAGACACAAATCATTATTTAATTCCTTTTTTAATATTAATTCTGCTCCCTGCTCAGTCAATCCCCACTTTAACTTTCTTCTTGTGTTTTTGGTGATTCACATTCTTCATGCATATCACCAATGTGGCACGGTGGAGGGCGGGACCGGCGCGTGATTACGCACGCCCGGTCCCGTATTAGGCTAATTACGGACGTCCGTAATTGAGCTCTCTCTCTCGATCGCCGTCTGCGAGTGGCCTTTATCACTCTTGACGGCTTAATTAGCCTAATACGGGACCGGGCATGCGTAATCACGCGCCGGTCCCGCCCTCCACCGTGCCACAACCACCTACTGGGCAGAGATAAAAATATCTAGAAAAAATTGATTTAAATATTGATCTATTTCTCACCCACATCTGTCATGTCAATTCTGAACTCATGGATTAAACCACTGGAGTTGTATGTATTACGTTTATGCTGCTTTTATGTTCTTTTTGGAGCATCAACATTTTGGCACCCCTTCACTTATATTTAATGGACCTACAGAGCTGAAATATTCTTCTGAAAATCTTATTTGTGTTCTGAAGAAAGAAAGTAATAGACAGATGGCATGAGGGTGAGTAAATGACAAGAGAATTTACATTTTTGTTTGAATAATTTCTTTATGCAGCACATGAGGGAGTCACATTGTCCTCCTTTTGAGATACAATGTTCCACATTGATTTAGTTCTTGTATCTTTTAAGTCCAGAAATAATTCTAATCTAAGGCATGATGCAACATTTTCTGAAGTTTGTGACTGGTGGAATGTTCTGCTGAAGTGTTGCTCTACAAATGTTGATACTTTTCTATCTTTATAAAGTCTAATCATAATTATAAATTATTTTATCATCTTTACTTTCCTGATAATTTATTATACCAATTAACACACTCTCTACATCAGGAACAATATTTAAAAAAATACATATTATTATTAAAAATGTCACTGTTTTATTCTACTACATTAATTCTTTTAAAGCTACTCAAGTTATTCAGCCAAATGTAGTGAGCGATTTTCTCGTTTCCTTGTTATTGTTGTTTGATTAATATCCTTTATATGACATAGCCTACTAGACAGTGCTCAATTCGGTTACATGTACACTTCAAGTCTGATATATTGATGCAAATACGCTTTTTCAAGTCAAGTGGTTTTTATTGTCGTTCAACCATATACAGTTAGTACAGTACACAGCCACTGTTTAAATTCAATTTAGACATAAACGACTGCATTTACATTAAATCCACATCAAGACGGGCATTGGTGGAATTATAATGTTTATATGATAATTTAGGCGCATAACATTTAGGCAATTACCGTCTGTCAATCAAAAAGTGTGCAGCAAAAGACGTCAAGAAATAAATAGTCAAACTTGTATATTTTATCTAGATTCAACCAACCAGCGGTGCTCTTGCTATCGTGATTGATGTAATGAACACCCTTGTTCTAGGTGTAGAATTCAGGCTAAATATAGAAAACTACTCAAATGTTTGATCGAGGACATGCAATTTTTTCTGATAAACATCTAGATAATTTTATTGCCCAGCCCTATTGATAACATTGCATTAATCTCTCACATCAACCCAGTAATCTCAGTGATAGATAGTTAAATTACAGGCTACGTTATAGACACACAGAATCTATTAAGCAGATATATAAAATTTACCTTGATGGGTTTCTTCAAATTAGAGGCAGGATTAATGCTGATATCTGGCTTGACCAAGTTAAACTCACATGGCACGGTCAAGCAATTGGCCTTTTTCACCACGAAAAGCCCTTTTAGGTGCTGTCGAGATGTTCAGCTGTAAACTGTGCTTGAGGCATTCTCCACATCAGTAACAGTTGGCACCAGATCTGCAGCTGCCGTTCAAGTTTTTTACCTGTGATTTGATTTGACAGGAGTTACGAGACACTTCCTAGCCAATCATGTTGGTAGATAAAAATAAAATCAGGACAGGGAAGTAGCGAACACAGACGGTGGGAAAATAGCACAGTACAAGTACAGTTACAGCACTAAAATGCATTCAAGTAACTACTTAAAAAAGTAAAATTCTTGGAGAAAGTAGTTAATTACAGAAATGTGAGTATTTGTAATTCATTACTTTAGACCTCTTGTATTGAGTTTCACTAATTATAATTTTTTTTAGAACAAATTCTTGCTTTTGCGAGAAGTGAGATACGTAGCTTATGTGGAAAATCCTTTGCTATATAAATTTTTATATGTAAAATAAAAGTACTTACAGTGGAACTATATTTTCTAGTGTTACAATTTTCAACTTTTTTTACACACAAAGTGTTACTTTTTATGTGGTTACTTGTTCCCTGACTCAAATGGACTTCAGACCTCCTGAATGCAACAGTAGACCCCCTGGAAAACTAATGTGTGCATTCTTTGGCAGCACTGCTAACTCCCTGTCCCTTGGAGGTTAAAACCTCATTCAAACTGGACTTTGATCCCGAGATATTCCCGACATGTGAATGCTGGAGCTGAAATTCAAGCAACTTTGTTATAGAAATAAAGAAAAAAACAGATTTTACCTTGTCCGTGTAGTTAGTTTTCTTTATTTTTAGGTTGGTACCGTTTACAATCAAACAAAATTAAAAGAGCAATTAGCCTACTGAATTGAATGCTACAGAAAAAGTTTCAATTTTTCAAATATTTAATATGAATAAAATTGCAATGCACTTTGATAATGCGATTTATTTATTTTTCTCTTTCAATCTTTTTTTGTTCTTGGGAGGCAATTCAGTGTGTAGAGAGCAACCAATAACACAAAAACGTCTTGGTTACTGTCCTTACCTCTGTTCCCTGATGGAGGGAACGAGACATTGTGTTGATGTAGTGACACTAGGGGTCTCTCTTGAGAGCCTCGGTTACCTCTTATCTTTGAGAAAAGGAGAATTGGCAAACAGAATTTGCATGCCCCTCCCTTGGACATACGGGTATAAAAGGAGGGAAGAGTGCGTCTATTCAGACAGGTTTTGAGCTGAGGATCCGAGAGTAAGGTCCCAGCCATTTCAGCGGCTTATTACAGTGTTGTGGCAAGAAGGACACAACTTCTCTGAGAATACGACAGTAACCTAGATGTTCCCCTTCTGTCACTCAATCGACGTTGTGTCAATGTAGTGACACTAGGGGTCCCTATTTAAAAGCGCCACACCATTGAACATGTTACGTGGACTGCTGATGCAGGTGCAAGCAAGCTGCTGCGTGCGAAAATAACAGGTGCATCAGACTGCATGTAACATTCCTCAATGCCCCAAGAGACGTCATATAGTTCCCCACATCCCTGAGGGAAGGAAGCAATGTAACTAGCCTGGGAGCAGGCCGCACCAGCCACTTAACATATTAACACGGTTAACATGTTGGCAAATACGTCACATGGGCTTACCAACCACACATGGTGTGGTGGTAGGTCCTGCCTCGATGGGGAGGAGCTCTTCAAACACAGCGACTGGAGAGCAGAGGGAGCTCTGCCCAAGGGAGATGCAGGTCTGCCGACAAGGGGACCGCACTGCGGAAAATACATCACAGGAGATATTGGAATAATCAAAACCTGTTGAGCACCTATTCCACCACAGACAAGTCGGTGCCTGCTGTGGGTCTGGCTGCAAACTTCCTCCGCTGAATTCGGAGCCAGAGGGCTAGGGAGGAAGGACACCCATGATTCATGACTTGTGGACTCGGCAGGGGGAGTAGAGCGCACCTCAGGGGAGGATAAAGGTACTATCCGCAAGCGATAAACCCGACCAGCTGTAGTCACCGTATTACCAAATTCTATGTGTTCGGACCTGTCAAAACACGGGACGAGACTGGCTCAACACGGAGATCGTAAAATCTCGAAGGTATTGGGTGTTGCCCAGCCCGTTCTGCAGATGTCTGCTAGAGAGGTGCCATTGGCCAGTGCCCATGAGGATACCACACTCCTTGTAGAATGTGCTCAAACCCGCAAGGGGGCGGGCATGGCCTGGGTTTGGTAGACCTCCAGCACGAGGGGAGCGTTGCTTCGTTCTGATGTGGTTGTGCTGAGGAGAGGCTTGAAGCACTTGCCTTGCTCCACGTACCCAGCCTAGGGCAGGTAGTTGACTGAGGAGGAGGTTCTGTATTGATGACCTCTAGACTCATCACCACCTGCCATCCTGAGGCACGAGTGTGGTGCAGTTGGGCATGTGAAGATGGAGGGTTCGCGTTCATGGGGGCCCGACCTCAAGTGCTCTGTGTCTGATCACCGAAACAGCTTCCTTTGTGACAATGTGGCAAGCAAAGGAAAGGAAACAAAAGTTTCTCTACCTGAACCTCCACCAGGGAATGGAGTGGTCTGGATACCAGCCCCATGACAGACGTCTCTCTCCCCATGTTGCCCGTCTCTGGAGCGTTTGGTAGCCTTCAGGGTCCGGGAGGTGGTTCATGAGATGGGGGGCATCTGCTTTCTGTGGGGAGCTCTACGCTGGGGCTGAGAGCTGGGCCCGGGCTGGGGTGGAGCTGCCTAGGGTTTCACCGCCGCAGGAGGACATTGGATCTTAAGCCGCGGCAGGGCAAGATGTGTTGAATGGCCTCCATCTGTTTCTTCACCGTCAAGAACTGCTGGGAAAAGCCCTCTATGGTGTATGGATAGGCCAATCTGGGAGATGGTGGCGTTGAGAAAGTGAGCCATCTCAACCAGATTCAGCCACAGATGGCGTTCCTGGACCACGAGGGTGGACATCGCCTGTCCAAGTGCATGCGCCGTGACCTTGCTGGCTGGAGGGTGAGGTCAGTCACCAAGCGCAGTTCCTGCAGCACATTAGGATCAGGACTACCCAAGTGCAGATCTCTTAGTGCCTTGTCCTGGTGGACTTGCAGGAGGGCCATGGCGTGCAGGGCGGAGGCAGCCTGTCCAGCTGGGGGAGTTCCATGTACTTGTGGACCGCCCCGGCATCAAGGGTAGTGAGACCGGGTGAGCGAGTGAGTCGGTTTAAGGGCAGTGAAAGGAGCCCTCCATGACTTCGTTAGCTCATCATGCACCTCCGGGAAGAAACCGGAGGGGACCTTATGAGGTATTTATACAATTATGCCTCTCTTCTGGAATAAAATAAATAAAATTGGCTATCATGCAAATGTCAAAGTTTCAAAGTAGCCTACTTTATTGGCATGATTGTGTTTACATTTAATATTACCAACGCTTCAGTACTCACAACAAATAATAACAAGACAAAGTCAATAATAATAATAATAATAAAGCAGGAACAAATAACAATAAAAATAGGAAAGTAGTAAAGTAGTAAAGATAAAATGATAGTAATAGAAACTACAAGTTACAGTAATACAAATTAAAATATCAATATACACTACATAATACAAAATACAATAAACATTTAACACATTAGTGAACAGAAAAAAACTTTCATGCATTTTCATTTCAACATTCATTTGTGGGATGGGATTTGCACACTGTGGCAGGGCGGAGGGCGGGCCGGGTTGTAATTATACACACCCGGTCCCTTATCAGGCTAATTAAGCCTCCGAGAGGGATAAAGGTGGCAGTTGGTGGTGCGACGAGAGAGAAATCATTTACGGACATGTCCGTCATGTGTGTGTTTTGTCTTTTAAGTTTGCCATTAAAATAGTATTTATATTGACAAGCCGGTTCTCGCCTCCTCCTTTCCACATTTTCGGCACCAATGTAAAGGGGTTTTGGATGGGCAAGGAGGAGGCGTGAACCGGCTTGACAATATAAATAATATATTAATTATAAACTCAAACAAAAGACGAACACACACACATGACGGACATGTCCGTAAACGATCTCTCTCTCTCCCACACCATCTTCCGCAGTTGGCCTTTATCCCTCTCGGAGGCTTGATTAGCCTGATACGGGACCGGATGTGTATAATCATGACCCGGCCCCGCCCTCCACCCTGCCACACACACTTTGTATGGTGGACATTAATAATCGATGCTCAACAAGTAAAATATCACCCACGAGTGCAACAATGGCATGAAACGCTAACATCAGCTGCCTACTGCGATCAGCAACATCTACAGTTTAAAGTTTTAAGAAACTTGACTGTCAGACAAATCAGTCAGTCTCTTGTGGATGCCTGAGATAAACCGTTTCCCAAAAATTATACAAATGTTGTATTTACCAAAATATCTTGAATGTAAATGTGTGTATTGTGAGGAAGTTCGCAAACAGTAGAAAACGAGCAAGTTTTAATATTTGTAATTATTTACTGTAAGTGCTATCATAAAGTGGGATCATCTTCCAGTCATCTTTCTATTATTATTATTATTATTATTATTATTATTATTATTATTATTATTATTATTATCATCATTTTATATAAAACATCATACAAAATTCTGCATATTTTTTCCCATTTCCCCTTGCATTGTTTTCGTTCATTCACAATTTGCACCTTATGGGAAATACTGAAAAAAAACTTTATATTTTGATAGGCCTATGTATAATGGAATAAATCAATGACCAATGAGAACCAAATTTATCTCACCTCACCTGTCACAAACACGATCTAGTCCTACTGCTTAAAGTACGACACAGAAGATTTTTAATTTTAAGCATTTTCCTTCCAACTGTCCACAAGGAAAACAATTAACGTGACTTAAGGAGTCTCTTAGGAGAAAAAATCTAAATAAATATGCCACGTTAAGTGTTTTAGAATGTCCTTTGAACTTCATAAACCAGAGCATAATAATCGAATGCTTTGAAATGCGCGTATTTATGCATCCATAAAATCAGAATGTGCATTCCAAACATACAGTATACAAATACTATTTGTTACTGAATCAATAGAGTTTTATCGGCATTTGAGCAGTATACACACACACAATAAAAATAATTTGGCTTCTCCTCTGTTTAACATGCTTTTCTGCTGCCCGCTGCATTACGGCTCTGAGAGAGGTTCACAGATCTGCAGCCAGGCACAAGCCGAGCATCTGCACCATTTTACTGAAATATTAGCATGTAGCATAAAAGGAGTATATGTCTGAGTGAAACGTGCAACACTTTCATACATTTATACACCAGTCAATGATATAAAGACAACAATACTATAGTTTAATTCCATTGCTGATCAAAAAAGCTTGTGGCTTTCAGTGAGAGTGGCTACTACTGTAGATGGTCCCGTTTGAGAAATGAACTCACAGACTTAACAATTAGCAATTGATGCTTGCTCAAAGAATGAAATACAACTGCCCTCTACTCATCATGTCTCTCTTGTACCACCTAATGTCGCGTTACACTGTATGAAATTGCAGAATCTGTTTCCCTTTGACACGCATTTTCAAAGGCCACTTGTGTAACTACAACTCTGAAAGCAAATTTTTTCTTAATGTGAAAATGCTCAGAAAATCAAGGATTTCTAATGAAATATTGTGCTATTTTACACATTAGTGTACATTGTGTTTAGCAGCATGTTGTTTGATACACAATAATTTGCTAAAATTTTTAAAATAGCATGTCAGATAAAACTAGAGACTACTCTTGACTTTTGAGCTTTCAATGTAAAAACTTAAATATGTTTCTTTCAAGATGTTATAAAAGTTAATGTTAAATAATAAACATTTTAGACAAATATGGCCAGTTATTTTTGCTCTACCAATGAGAATAGTTCCAAAAGATGCCAAATACTCTGTCTACACCTGATGTGACTGATGTCTAATTGCATTGCAATGGTTTAAGGCTGTCTACTCTGGACGTGTTGAAGCGAACGTTCTAAGAAGGTGGCGTGCACAGACAAGCAGCTCTCAGCTGTAGCGTCAAGCATGTGCAGCGAATCAGGAATAGAACGGAGTGTCTATAAACTGTCGATTTGACACAGTGCAGCAGTCCTATCCAGTGTATAAGGCGATCTGCATTTGATGCAACATCCCTCTTGTGTCCTTGATAACAGATAGATTTGTTTGTATGAATTTCTTGCTATGTGCCTCATTTCTAAGTCACTTTGGATAAAAGTGTCTGCTAAATGACTAAATGTAAATATAGATAAATTATGTACAGTATAGGCAATTTTTCAGCACCAAGTGTGTGTATTTGTGGATTGACAGCTTGAATAAAGCTACATGTTGAGAAAATGTATAATAAACTTTGCCCTTTCTAATCTCTGTTATCACTATATCCTTATGAAGAGCCATTTGTGTTGTAGTATTCCTCATGTGTATGTCCCTTCGGATGAAAATCTACTAAATAAATGGATGTAAATATAATTCATTTATACTTAGTTGTATTAAACACAATTTTATGGACAGCCCTGATGATTTGTCTTATGTTCTGTCATTTGCTGTGTGCATAAACTTTTCCCTGTACAGCACATACAGTTTTACAGGACCTTTGTGTATGGATTATGAACCCAGTTATATTGCCATAGCTCAGTTTGACAAATTTTACCCCATCTCTGTTTTTCTCAGTCTCGTAACCTTTTCCCTCTGTGGTCACTTAGCTAAAAGCTTTATTTGAAAAGAAAAATCCATTCATTCCCCAGTGACTAAAAAAGTGAACAGGACTGTTTTAGAGAGCCCTCAGAAATAAGCTCACAAAAAATGCTGAGGAAATGCGTTATTCACTATCCTTTATTTACACTCTACAGGCTTATCCTGAGAGAAAGAAGTCAGTCCTGTCTGTAATACAACCTCAATGATACTTTTAAGAATAGCTGAAATAGTCAGAATTTGACCTTTGACTTTTATGTGACTTTTTATTGATTTATGAGCTGAATTCATACTGAGGAGTTGGATGTCAAGTTTAAATTTTATTAAATAAATGTCGAAATTAATAGGACATAGTTCTGCTGTTGCGAATGTGTGGCACAATGATAAAAATGTCCCCTAACCTTTGACTATATGCTGTCTGTGTGATCTTAGGTAGGATGGTGGGAGAACGGGGTGTTACGTCTGAGATACCCTGCTTGGTCTCGCTATGGGCCATTTTTACAGCCACCCGACGATGCCCAGCACCTGAGGGTTGTGACCCTGGAGGAACGCCCCTTCGTTATCGTGGAGCTTGCAGACCCTGCCTCTGGAACCTGCATTAGGGACTCCGTGCCATGCCGGCGGCCTCTCAATGCCACGTTAGTACTGACCAGACCACCTCTTCTGCCATTTATCATGGCTTTTTTAAATAGGGGAAAAAGGAACATTTTGTTTTCGAGGAGAATGAAGAAGCCAAAGTAAAAATGAGAAAATTTTGAAATTCGTTTCAAGGGATGGACATGGCAGCAACTGGAGTTTCTTCCCTTTAAAGGTACATAAACTTTCAGTTTTAAGTTTGGTGCCACATTTGTGCACAGTATTTCAGCGCAAAGAACCTGTGTCTTATTCACTAACTTAGCAATCCATTTTAACCAGCTGCAATCAGCACTAAAATAGCACAGGCCATTAGTATTTAAATTAAGTAATTGAGTGCATTTACATGCATGATCTCACACCTCATGCTAAATAACTCGACAACGTGTAAGGTCATATGAACATCTTAAATAGTTTTCCTTTATCAGGTTAAGATCATAAATGGCTTAATAAACCGATGACCTCAATTAGATTTTTCCCCAGTACCCGATTTTACATTATATTTAACACCTTTTCTGGCATTCTTTCTGGCTTGTGTCCAATGTGTGCAGAGAATAACCCGATTATTCAAATATTACAGATTTTTTGAATAAGCTAATTTTTGGTGCTTCAGTATATTAGTGTGCATATAAACATATTCAATGTAATTAATTTCAGCAAACACATCTTTTTTTCTATGTATATTAGGGCTCATTGTAGATTGTACCTTGTTCACAAAACTTTGCACTACTTGACTGGTGCGATTTAACTTTGCTCTATACCAATACCTGTTTTACACAGGTGATAAATGGAGTTTCTTTTAAAAGACATGTTTGTTTACATTTTCTATATATCATGGCAGCAGTAGCTCATCAAATGATGGAAAAGTTTGGTATAGCCAGGCATATATACAGATACAGTATCTTGTGTGATCTTTCTCCAGTCATTTATCACATTCTTTCAGTTTTTTTCTTTATCTTTGGATATCTCACTTTTTTATCACACTGAGGTTCCAGGGGCTAAATTCACCTCTTTTAGCATAACAATCAATCACTTGTTTCCTCTTTCCCTCTCTCATTTTCTGTTTGCCTTATGGCGATCTCCGTTCATACTTAGCCATCTTGTTACTTGTCAGTCTGCCCAAGCGCTTACCATGTACACATATCTCTGTGGATGCTGCTTTGCTGCTCCCATGCTACTCATGTGGGCATCTGTGTTTCATCTCATTATATCATTCTCTGTTATATCCCTCAAACTTACCAAGACAACGTACAGCCATGGCTAAAAGTATTGACATAAATTTTGTGTTTCACAAAGTTTTTTGCTTCAATTTGTGGTGTTGATTCACATCTAGATTATTGTGCAGCGTGACCAGATGCATTTGAAATAACTGCAAAAAGCTTCATTGGCCAAACAAATGAACTTTATCACAAAAACCAAAATTTCACTGTTTTTTGGCCCTGGCACAAAATGACCAGCTAACATAATTTCACTAATCATATCAGCAGCACCTGGGAAAGTGTGAACGAGTATTAGTCAGGTGAAATCACTCTATCATTCTGATTGGATTATAAGAGCAGACTGATTGCTATAAAAGGAGGGAAGAAGTGCTTCCAATCATTGTGTTCTTGTTAGCAATGGTTACCTCAAAAGAAAGACGTGCAGCCATCATCGCTTTGCATCAAAATGGCCTCACATGCAAGGAAATTGCTGCAAAGAATATTGCACATTAAAGATCCTTTTACCGGATCATCAAGAACTTCAAGGAGAGAGGTTCAACTGGAGTGAAGAAGGCTTTAGGATGTCCCAGAGTGTCCAGCAAGTGCCAGGACCATCTCCTACTGAGGAGTCAGCTATGGATTCGTGTCACCACCAGTGCAGAGCTTGTTCAATATTGGCAGCAGATTGGTGTGAGTGCATCTATACGCACAGTGAGGCGAAGCCTTCTGGACAATGACCTGGTGTCAAGAAGGACAGCAAAGAAGCCACTTCTCTCCAAGAAAAATATCAAGAACAGACTGAAATTCTGCAGGAATGAAAAGGATTGGACAGCAGAAGACTGGTGCAAAGTTATTTTCTCTGATGAAGCCCCCTTCCGACTGTTTGGGACATCTGGAATCTCGATAGTCCGGAGAAGAAAAGGTGAGCGCTACCATGAGTCCTGTGTTGTGCCAACAGTGAAGCATCCTGAGACCATCCATGTGTGGGGTTGCTTTTCATCCAAGGGAGTGGGCTCTCTCACAATCCTGCCCAAAAACTCTGCCATGACAAAAGAATGCTATCAAAACGTCCTGCAAGAGCAACTTCTCCCAACAATCCAGGAGTAATTTGGTGATGATCTGTGCATTTTCCAGCATGATGGAGCACCGTGTCACAAGGCAAGAGTGATAATGAAGTGGCTTTGTAATCATTACTTTGAAATTTTGGATCCATGGCCAGGCAACTCCTCGGAACTTAATCCCATAGAGAACCTGTGGTCAATCTTCAAAAGGCGAGTGGACAAGCAGATTGTGATCAACTACGAGCACTAATAAGGCAAGAATGGATCGCCATCAGTCAGGATTTGGCCCAGAAGCTGATATCCAGAATGCCAGAGCGAATTGCAGAGGTTATGAAGAACAAGGGTCAACACTGTAAATATTGACTCTTTGCATATATTGAATGTTTGTGCCAATAAAAGCCTTTAAAACTTTTGAAATACTCATCATTGTTTTCCTGTATACCATAGAAACATGTGAAAAAATAATCTACAAGCAGCAAACTTTGCAAAACACAAAATGTATGTCACTGCCAATACTTTTGGCCATGGCTGTACTACTCACAAATCACCTGGTATCTTTCCATTCCTCTGTCTATCCCTCTTTCATTCACCCTGTTTAGCATACAATTGTATTTACTCTGTTAACGTCAGGATTGTAAGAATTATATGAAAAATGGGTGAAACATTATAAAATTTATCAGATTGAGTAATAGATTTTAACTACGTGATGTGATGTTTGTTTTGTATTCCTACCTGATTTGCTGAAAAGGCAGACATGGGTAAGTAGGTGCTAGCCATAGTAGGATTACCGCTTACTGCTTGCACACTGCCAATGCAACTGTTTTGGCAGAGGCTTCTGTTTGGTTTTAAAGAGATTATTGATAAAAAAATTAAACCTCTTTAATGTTATCACCTTTATGTCCTTCGAAACATTTGATGATTTTTTAGGATTTTGCAGTTTTGGAACCTGACATCCGAAGCCCTCATTCACCTTTATTATATATGGAAAAGAGTGTCCTAGATATTTAATTTTTTTTACTTTTTGTGTTCCACGGAAGAAAAGTAATTCAGGTTAGGAACGACATGATGGTGAGTAAAATAATGACAGAACTGTTTGTCGATATACGTGGCCAGCTACAATTGTTTTCTGTAAACTAAGGCTAAGCAAAGCAAACAAAATATATAATGATTAATCTCCAAAATGTGTTGGGGGAGCAAATTTACAAGTTTCTGAAAGTTAGAATGGTTGCAACACCCCTCCTTACCATCATCATGAAAATAACCAATGCCGACCCTACGTAATAAGGGATCTAAGTGGGTGCATAGTGCGTCGGGACCACCACCAGGGGGCCCCCAATCACGAGTTCAGTATATCCAAAAAAATATTTTCAGTAAGTGAAAATAGCTCTGCACTCCAATAGTCCAATAAGACCTGTCAAATATATGTTTCCCCATCTGTCACTCACTTCGACTTTGTGTCGAAGAAGCAACACTAGGGGTCTCTCTTGAGAGCCTTTTGCATCAGTGATCTATGAGAAAAGGCCAATGAGAAATTGGCAGACAGAATTTGCATGTCCTGCCCCCGGACATACGGGTATAAAGGGAGGGAAATGCGTCTGTTTCATTCAGAAATTTTCTTTAGAGCCGACCGGTTCTGTGAGCAGCGAGTTGTGAGTCCCAATTGGTTTTACTCTCATCTCTGAGCGATTGCTGTTGGATCTACGCCGCATATCAGTGGCTGTCTCCTTCGCTGCGCAGCAGTGCAGCTTTGCCCCTGGGCACTTCGACAGCACTAGTAAAAGAGAAATTTTCACTAAAAGAGTATTTTCTCTAAAAGAGCAATACACAGCGGCGTTAAATGTCCTTTTCAGGACGCGTCTTTATACACATGCCTTTCTGCCCCTGTGTAGTTCCTGGATGCGGTAGAGTGCTCTCCGCTCCTGACGGTCACAGATGCTGCCTCGTGTGTCTGGGCAGCGATCTAAGAAGCAGCGCCACTCCAGCCGCCCCCCGCATCTCTCCTTCTTCCCACGGGATTGAGGACAACTCGGCTGGTGATGGAGGCAATTTGGGGATGGCATCGGCCTCGGTTTCGCTGGGTACGTCCCCGCGAACTGCCCGCCCCTGACACGCTCGTTAATTTCTGTCCGGGCTCGAGGCAACAGCCTCACGGCGAGCCTGCCTATCCTCTTGAGCCCCCGAGCTGGATGAGCTCACCGCTGCATCAGAGAGTGGTGCGCGTCTGACCCGGATGACTCGACTGGGCTGCCACCTTCAGGCCAGCATCCCCAGTTTGAGGCTGACGCCAGATGTCCGACATGCTTGCCCAGGCCGCCGTCAGTGTGGGGATGGTCTGGAACCCTCCGTCCTCCCCACAGCCTTCACGGCCTCCAACCCCCCGGTTCCTTTCTTCCCGGAAGTGCATGATGAGCTGACGAGTTCTTGGACATCACCCTTCACCGCCCGTCATCATGCCTCTCGCTCATCCGCTCTCACTACCCTTGACGGCGGAGGGGCCCATGGGTACACGACGGTCCCCCAGGTGGACAGAGCAGTTGCGATCCACCTATGTCCCAAGAATGCTGCCACCTGGTGGGACCGCCCTGTGCTCCCCTCCAGGGCCTGTAGGATGATGTCTTCACTGACCAAAGCCTACAGTGCCACTGGACAGGCCACTTCCACCCTGCAGGCCATGGCCCTCCTGCAAGTCCACCTTGCCAAGGCACTTAAAGATCTGCACTTGGGTAGTCCTGATCCCGATGTGCTGCAGGAACTGTGCTCAGTGACCGGCCTTGCCATCAGGGCCACGAAGGTCACAGCGCGGTCACTCGGGCAGGCAGTGGCCACTCTCGTGGTTCAGGAATGACATCTGTGGCTGAACCTGGTCGAGATGCGTGAAACAGACAAAGCACGCTTTCTCAATGCGCCGTCTCCCAGTTCGGCCTTTTCGGCGACACCAACATCGCCTAGCAGTTCTCAGCTGTGAAGAAGCAGACAGAGGCCATCTTCCACATCATGCCCCGTCACACTTCCAGCACGGACCGTGCCCCGTCTGCCCGCCGAGGGTGTCCTCCTAAAAAACTTGCACCTCCGCCTCACGGACCCAGCTCTCAGCCCCAGCATTGAGCGCCCAGCAGGGAGCGCACGCCCCCCGTCTTATGAACCCTCTCCATGACCCGGAAGGCTCCCAAGCTCCCAAGGCTCCCGGTGGACTCCGTCCCTCAGTTAAGTTTATTTACTTTGCCGCATCCCATTTGGGCTGTGGTACCCACATTCCCACAGTCTCTGGGTCACCTGGCTCGCAAATGCTGTTCTTAAGGCACGAAGGTGCCACACCTCAACAGTCTCGGCACATTGGACGCAGACCCTTCGCCTCCAGCCCAACGACTGTTGCCCCCCAGCCGGCCGGTCCTGATGAGTCTAGAGGACGCCTCCACGGGACCTCCTCCACAGTCACTCACCCACACCCTGCAAGGTGTGCGGAGGGAGGTAAGTGCTTCGAGTCTTCTCTCAGCACCAGAGCCTCGGGACGCGCTTTTTCCTCCCGACGACGTATTATCAGCTCCGCCCTGCTGCAAAGTCTCGCCGGGTACGTCAAAATTAATCGTACCCTTAGTGCCCCTATCACGGAGCTTGGACGTGTGGCTTTCACTTCCCAATCTGTCCCTGTCCCCTCTCATCTTTATGAAGGTCGCAAAGGCAGCCCTTGCCCCGCTTCGGGAAGCAGGCATTTGCATACTCAACTACCTCGACGACTAACTCATCCTGGCCCACCCCCGAGAGTTACTATGTGCTCACAGGAACCAGGTGCATAGGCACCTCAGCCGCTTAGGTCTTCAGGTCAACTGGGAAAAGAGCAAGCTCGCCCCGGTTCAGAGCATCTCTTTTCTCATCATGGAGTTAGACTCGGTCTCAATGTCAGCACGCCTCATCAACGAGCGCACGCAGTCAGTGCTGAAATGCCTCACCTCGTTCAGGCCAGGCAAGTGGGTCCCCCTAAAACATTTCCAAAAACTACTAGGGCTAATGGCATCCTCTGCAGCGGTCGGGTTGATGCATATGAGACTGCTCCAGCACTGGCTCCAGACCCGAGTCCCGAGATGAGCATGGCGCCACGGCATGCACCGTGTGTTTATTACCCCCGCCTGCTGCCAAACTTTCAAACCCTGGACACACCTCTGTTTTTTACGGGAAGGAGTCCTTTTGCGGCAGGTGTCCCAACTTGTCCTTATCACTACAGACGCTTCCGAACAGAGTTGGGGCGCTGTGTGCAATGGGCACGCAGCCGTGGGCTGTTGAAAAGGGCCCCCGCTGCGCTGGCACATCAATTGCCTAGAGTTGTTGGCTGTAATTGTTGCACTGCAGTAGTTTCTCCTGCTAGTTCGTGGCAAGCATGTCTTGATCCGATCAGACAGCACCACCAAGGTAGCGTACATAAATCGCCAATGCGGTGTACGTTTCCGTCACATGTCACAACTCGCCCGTCGTCTCATCCGACTCAAGACGCTGCAGGACACTGACATCCCGACAACCTCAACGTGGTGGTGGACGTGGCAGCGTTCGCCCAGCGGAGAGTGGGTTCACCCCAGTCGGTCCAGCTGATTTGGGAACGGTTCGGCAAGGCACAGGTAGACCTATTTGCCTCCCAAGAGACCTCCCACTGCCCGCTCTGGTATGCCCGAATGGAGGCTCCCCTCAGGGCAGACGCACTGGCACACAGCTGGCCCACAGGGCTGTGCAAGTACGCATTTCCCCCAGTGAGACTTCTTGCACAGGTGCTATGCAAGGTCAGGGAGGACGAGGAACAAGTCACTCTGGTGGCCCCTTATTGGAACCTCTCGGACTTGGTTCTCAGATCTCGTGCTCCTCGCGACAGCCCCTCCCTGGCGAATTCCCCTGAGGAAGGACCTTCTTTCTCAGGGACAGGCACTCTCTGGCATCCACGCCCAGACCTCTGGAACCCCCACGTCTGGCCCCTGGAGGGGATGCGGAAGATCTAGCTGGCCTACCACCTACTGTCGTAGACACTATCATCCAGCTCCCTCTACCAGTCAACTTTACACCCTGAAGTGGTGCTTGTTCGCAAATTGGTGTTCTTCCCGCACTGAAGACCCACAGAGGTGCGCAGTCGGGTCAGTGCTTTCATTCCTGCAGGAGAGGTTGGAGGGGAGGCTGTCCCCCTCCACCTTGAAGGTGTATGTAGCTGCTATCGTGGCCCACCATGATGTGGTAGACGGCAAGTCTTTGGGTAAGCATGACATAGTTATCAGGTTCCTAAGAGGTGCACAGAGATTGAATCCCTCCCGGCCAAGCCTGTTCCCGTCCTGGGATCTGTCTCAGTGGTCCTCTTGGGCCTTCAGAGATCCCATTTCGAGCTGCTAGAATCAGTCGAACTGTCCCTGAAGACGGCCCTCCTGATCGCGCTCACCTCCATCAAGAGGGTCGGGGATCTGCAAGCATTCTGTGTCAGCGACACCTGCCTGGAGTTCAATCTGGCAGACATTCACGTGATCCTAAGACCGCTACCAGGCTATGTGCCCAAGGTTCCTACGACTCCCTTCAGAGACCAGGTAGTGAACCTGCAAGCGAAGCTGCCCTGGGAGGAGGCAGACCCAGCCCCTTCGTTGCTGTGTACAGTACGTGCTTTGCGTAACAATTTGGACCGCACATAGAGCTTTAGATGTTCTGAGCAGCTCTTTGTCTGCTTTGGTGGACAGCGAAAGGGAATTCTGTCTCCAAACCGAGGCTTTCCCACTGGGTCGTTGATGCTATAGGATTGGCCTATCACACCCAGGCCGTGCCCGTCCCCTTGCCAGTGCGAGCACACTCGACGAGAAGTGTGGCATCCTCGTGGGCACTGGCCAAAGGCGCCTCCCTAGCAGACATATACAGAGCAGCGGGTTGGGCAACACCCAATACCTTTACGAGATTTTATAATCTCAGTGTTGATTTGGTTTCATTCCGTGTTTTCTCAGGTCCGAGCTGGTAGAAGGAAAACTGAAGGTTTTGATGATTTTATGGTGCCTTGGGAAAGGGTACGTGCAGTCTGGCACAGCCGGTCGCTTTGGCACGTAAAATACCTGCCCGCTCCTGTGCCAGCTACACATACACGGCTCAGCGCATGCCGTGATTTAAATTGGACCCCTAGTGTCGCTTCTTCGACACAACGTCGAATTGAGTGACAGATGGGGAACGTCTAGGTTACAGATGTAACCTCTATTCCCTGATGGAAGGAACGAGATGTTGTGTCCTCATGGACACATCGCTTGAACCAAGCCACTGTTGCGGCCCGAACCTCATTGTCGGCTCCTCAGCAAAATCCTGACTGAAACAGACGCATTTCCCTCCCTTTATACCCGTATGTCCGGGGGCAGGACATGCAATTTCTGTCTGCCATTTTCTCATTGGCCTTTTCTCATAGATCAGAGATGCAAAAGGCTCTCAAGAGAGACCCCTAGTGTAGCTTCTTTGACACAACGTCTCGTTCCCTCCATCAGGGAATGGAGGTTACATCCGTAACCTAAACGTTTTTTGTATTTTTTTATTTTCGTATTAAAGAAAAGGTATAGAGACAAAACTATGTACATTTGACATTATACATCTAAGAACTGCCGTGGCTACATTAGTATAGCAATTTATTTTCAGTGTAGATGATCAGAGATCGAGTCTGCCTTTTGCCAATTTTACTCTTCTCCCCATATCCATCCCATGTAATTGAAGACAGACAGAGGCTGTATGCTATCGGAGAGTCGTTTAATTTAATTCGGCCGCACAAGCACATTTCCTGGTCCGGTAAGCATGGGAGACGACTTTCTTCAGCTATTCAGCATTTTACAGGCCGGTGAAGAGCGAGGATCATGATGTGTGCAAGGGGAAGAGACTGGTGTCTCTTGAGCCATGTTCTGCAAAGGCATTGTGTTTCATCCCTTTGCCAGCTATATATTTAAGTTCTGTCACAATACAAATACTACATACTCTAAATACAGTATATTGTTCTAGTATATACTGTTTTAGAATACACTGCTGTGCAAATCGTATCTGCCACAATTTACATCAGGGTGCAAATAGTATATGCCACTATTTACAATAAGTGTAAATAGACTGTACCTTACCTTAATTTGGTAATTTAATTATTTTTTTATTCTTGAAATTTCAAGATATTTGTTAATTTGTGCATGCTATTTGATGTCTGGTTGTACTTCTGAAGCAGTTACATATACCTGTACTAATACTCTATAGTTGATAGTTTTGCATTTATAAGCTTTATATTTGGTATTAATTGACTTATTTGCACAGTTTAAGCTTGCTAGATGTTGGATGTGTTTGTTTAGGTGTAGCTGTAGGTAGGGGGGGGTCCCCATTTTCAAAATCTGTGTAGGGCCCCCAAAATGACAGGGTATAACTGATGAACACTCTTTTCCCTTAATTACAGCGCCCTTCAGGAAGGGGTGGCACCCATGAAACAGTGCTGCAAGGGCTTCTGCATCGACATCCTCAAGCGGTTGGCCAGAATTGTGGGCTTCACCTATGACCTCTACTTAGTGACAAATGGGAAACATGGGAAAAAGATTGACGGTGTTTGGAACGGGATGGTGGGAGAGGTGAGTGAAGCTTTTTATTACTTGCACCTACTGTAACAGGTAGTGTTTCTTGTATTCCTATCAGCGCCTCTCCTTATTCACTGGACTGATGAGCACGTGCCCTGGATGCATTGTCAGCGATATCACTGAGAAGATTGCACTTGCATTTTTAGTAAATATGGGTGTTAGGAAGAGAGAAGACTACAGATTAAAGGCAAGGCTGCTATTACCTTTTGTATTAGCTCTCATGATTATCAAACACTGTGATTATGGGATAGACGGGGTCTTGGTGCATTGTGTTTTTAAAGAAATTGTGCAGCAAAACCAAAATGAGCAGCAGACATGTTTTCTTGCTATATAAAGGATTGGAACCTGTTATTCCAGTGTGGTATGTGATGTTACGTAGATGTTACTTGTTGGCGTTTTTGAGGACTGAATTCCCACCAGTATCTGCCGGATACAAGGACTACTGAAACACTGCGCTGAGGAATTTGACTAATGGTTCACACATATTCACACACATGAATGCAAAGATATCCAAGACAGAGCCCTGAAATCAGAAAACAACGATCTGTGAATGCATTTGAGTGTGTTTGTGTGTGAGACAGACAGGAGGTTGTTGTTTTGAGAGAGACACCCCACTGTGGTGCTCACACCCCTGAGTGACGCCTGCCTGTTCGAGACAGTTGCTAGGGAATAGAAACAGCTCTTTTCACTGTCTCATTCCTTCTTCATCTACACTCTTCTGGACTTAATATTACTCACGTTTTAGTACATGTTTTTCATTCTCTCTCTCTCTCCACCTCTGCTCTCTTCTCCCTTCTAATTTTTTTCTACTTCATTCTCTACGGTATCTCTTTTTCTTTGACAATTTTTCTTCTTTTCAATCTTTCTCTCTCCCTTGCTTGATCCTGGTCTCTTTTCTGCATATTTTTATCCTAAGCCAATCAGCTGTCAGCACAGCCCACGACGGCGCAGTGCTAAGGGTTATTTTCTCAGGCTGCTAGCATGTGTGTGTGTGTGTGTGTGTGTGAGGAGCTTTGATCTTCTATCTACGACAGGTCTGCATTTCCCCTGTGCAGCATGCTGGCCTGCAGCAGGTTCAGGGCTGCAGCACACTCAAGACAACTTCATCAATGTTCTTTCCACATTCTAGGCAGACCAACAAACGTGCAGGCTCACTCAAAAAATTTGCTAGATGTAGAGTGCAAATTTTACTACCTAAACAATCCCCTTTCCATTGCAGATACACACATATATGTGCAGGTGCACATCTCTTTGAAATCAGTGCAGCATTCAAGCTGTCAAAGGAGCTTTGAAAAAGCTTGTAACCTGGATGACATTAGGCAGTGATAGGGCCATAAATCCCATTCCTCTGCATCATGAGCTTTTCACACTATTCAGCAATATAAAACAATGCAAAGAGAGAAAAGAGCTGAACAGGAAAGTAAAGATGTTAATGTTGTCTCTCCTTTTTGGTATTCCTGGACATGCTTTCTCTCTGTATGGGGTATACAGTCTAGAGATGGATAACCAGCCTCCTGTAGCATCTATGTGTGCAGCCTTCTTACTGCACTATCTGCCTGACCAATTTATGGATACTGGAATGCGGCCAGTACATGGAATGAATATTAATTAGAAATTGAGGCTTGAAGTGGTTCTCTCAATTTGCAGATAGACCACATGTTACACACACATGCATATGGCCCCTGTGTTCAGGCAAAATGCTGATTTCATGCTGTGGACTCTCCTTTGTTGAGTAACATCAAGAGCCCAGTTATTAATAGTTCTATTTTGGATGTCTAGTTTTTATGCATTTTTAAATAAGTAACTTGAATGCAGTCAGTTGTGTTTATTCAATTAAGTTTAGATGAACTGCATTAAAACATACATGTCTGTTGGAGCCATGGCCTAGTGGATGAGTGGTTCTCATTGGCTACATTCACAATACATGTCAGTGTTTGGGATTGACCACTGCATTTATTTAAAGGTATGAGTCTTGAAATGTCCTGTTCATTCAAAATCTTATAGTAGCGCTTGAATACTGTCTGTATAAACGAATAACCGAAGTCACAACCATATTCTAACAGCTGTATCCACAGTCACGGTGACTGAATTACATAATAAAGATGGCAACATCAATGACACCGGCATGTCTTTTCACAATCGTCTCTGCATTCCAAGTCCATATGAGGCGAAATTTCATCCATCATATCATAATTAACCGACAGCTGCATTGAAGGCTTTTTAACCACGTTCAGAGCCCAGCTTTTGTGTTGTACGCATTGTGCCCGTGAACAGCCAATGAAAAACAGCGATTGGATATTCGAATGACACATAGCTCATATCTGTGTCCGTGAGTTAACAAAACCCCTCATGAAAAACAAGAGACATGCATGTGTACAGTGCTCTCACGTTATATGACGTGACTAATGACTAGTTGTCCATTACGGTTCACACAGCATAGGTTTTCAGAGAATGCGGTTGAGAATTTGTGGATGTCTGTTCGGTTTTAGAATGCTGTTGTCACACTTGCAAATAACCATCCTTTGTGTAAGCACAACCGTATGAAGCTCTCAAAACAGGTCTGACAACTGTATTCTGCTGCTGTGTGAACATGGCCATTAGGCATGTGAAAAACTAACACTTTTGATAATTGTCTAGTCGGTCGGTTGTTTGAACGACTAGTCGACTAGTCAGTGTTAAGGATTATGTAATTAGGCTCTGTTATATTAGTGACCCCAATAAGACGCGTTTCAGAGGGATAAGCAGATGCTAAGAGCAGCAGTTTAACATGGGAACAAACAGATGTTCAACAAATAAATAGACTATATAACTATCATATTGCACAAAACAATCCAAGTAAAAAAAAGAAGAAATAAGAAATACTCCAAAACAGAGCAGCACATAACCGCTTATGCGCATCCTGAACGTAGAATGACGCAGTTCAATGTAAACAGAGTGCTAATTCAAAAGAGCAGAAATGCAAAATAATATTCTGAGTAAACATCTAGTTCATGACATCAAGTAGTTTAACCTTTCTAACAGCAACTATTCATTTAAGCAGTGTCAGACAGAAGACTTTAATCACCTAACAAATACGGGAGGTGAGGACCTCACAGCAGAGGATTTAACATCCAACAGTTATAATCTTAAAATGTATTGTTGATGCAGAGCTTTGATTGCTGTAACAGCAGCACATAAAAGGACTAAACCTAAAGCATTAAAGAGATGAAACCTCTTGCAAAGGGGTTTACTGAGCTGACTGTTATTCACTGTTAAGCACAGCAAGTTATCATCATGCAAAACACTCCATGAAGTTGCATATCTTAATTAATTTGAGAATTGCTTAATAATTTACTGTAACAGTCAAAAAATGACTGTGTTACAATAATAAGAATCATCATGGGGGGGGGGGCTTGAAATGTGCTCATGTGTCCTGAAATTAAATTTACAGTGCAAAAAAATCTTAGAATTAAATATAATATTTTTTGTATTGATTTGTGGTTAAATATATCCAGTACATTTCCTTTAAGGGTTTAAATAATAGCCTTATTATTATGCATGCAGCTTTATGGCCTTAATTGAAGGACTACACTGTGCATGGAATATTTGTACTTTGGATTTGGATTTGTCACACAGTAGGACCATTTAAAATGACCCAGTGAAGGCAAGAAGTTGATAAAAACATCTAAATGGGACCTGAGACAAAATTTTAAAGCAAAATGCTGATGTTGATTAAAATAGACTACCCATATATAAAAGTGGGAATGTCAAAATAAATATTAAAAAAATCTCCTCATTGCCATCTGTTCACTAGGTGGTATACAAGCGGGCAGACATGGCTATCGGCTCCCTTACTATCAATGAGGAGAGGTCGGAGGTCGTGGACTTCTCTGTGCCATTTGTGGAGACGGGCATCAGTGTCATGGTTTCTCGTAGTAATGGAACCGTCTCTCCTTCTGCCTTTCTTGGTGAGTTTGCATCTTTTAAGAGTCATAATGCTTCATCATATTTGACTTTAATCAGCCTCTGCTGCATGTGATTATGATGTATGACTTTCCAGGTATTGGTGCGTATCATTTTACAGCTCATCAATCAGAATTACAGTTCCCTTTCAAAACAAACAATTTATCACAGTTCAGTGAGAAGCACTAAATCAGCATTCTTTAATGTAACTTGATACTGCACTTTGTTTTTATTTTTATTTGAAGGTGTTTTTATTTATATACACCAATCAGCCACAACATTAAAACCACCTGCATAATATTATAAGGTCCCTCTCGTGCCACCAAAACAGTGTCAACCCACATCTCAGAATAGTATTCTGAGATGCTATTCTGCTCACCTCAATTGTTATTCTGACTGAGAATTTCTGACTGAGAACAAGGAGCGCTTTGCTCGTGCCTCAAGAGCTATGAGTTTTGTAGTGCGGCTAGCGTTCAAAATGACTCGTTCCCTTCATCTCAGGGAACCAAGGTTGTGTACGTAACCGAGACATTCCCTTACGACTCAGTCCACTTTACATTGCGTATTTATGTATATGGACAGAATCCCATCATGGCGCACTAAACGACATAACTTCCCCGAGAGGAAACATGGCAGCACAGTCTTATGGGATGACAACCAACATGAGTATGCTGCAGTGAGTGATCCTCATGATGGCCAGGAGGAGAGTGCTCCTAACAAATTTATGAACTATAGTCATATAGTATAATTAACTCCGTATGTACCCAGTCGGGAAGGGAGTTTATTTATAATGAAAGTGCTTGTGACTTTATGGTATTATAACGGCCTGAATGCAGGCAGTTGTGTAAATGATGGGGAGCCTGTACTTAAAGGGAAGGGCATAAGTATATATTATATGGCCAATGAATAGCAAGTGCTCTAAACAGAGAGGACTTGTGAAGAAAGAGACGTTACGTCTAGGTTGTAAAACCTTGCAAATGTGTTTTGAGAGGACCATCCTGCTGCAAAACATGTCTTGTAAGGACACACAATTTGTCCATTCCCATGAGGAGGCTATGTCTCTAGTTGAGTGTGCGTTAACACCAATTGGGCAAGTCTGACCCTGCGACTCATAAGCAAGGGTAAATCCATTGACAAGTCTTTGCATGGACATGACATTACTTTTGTGCATCCTTCATAGCATATAAAGAGCTGATCAGACAGTCTGAACCGGCGGGTGCGCTCAATGTATGCGTGTAGCGCCCGCATATGGCATAACTAATGCAATGATTGTTTCTCATCTGAATTAAATGGAGGAGGGAAGAAGGTCAGAAGAAGGTCAGAAGGTGAACCACCTGCGCTTTGAAGGGTGTGGTCAGGACCTTGGGTGCATAACCTTTCCTTGGTTTGACAGCGGCTCTTGAAAGACCGGGGCCAAACTTATAATTCATGCACGTCACCTACCCATTTTACTGAGGCAAGAGCCAGCAGTAGTGCTGTCTTAATGGAGAGCATTCGCAAATCAACAGATTCTAAAGGCTTGAAGGGGAGGCCCTGCAAGATATGTCCTGTAGCCGGCCAAGGAGGGTTTAATCGTCTTGCTCCTTTAAGGAACTTTATGATTAAATCATGCTTGCCCATAGAGGTGCCGGTTTCATGTGCGTGATACGCAGATATATTTGCCACATGCACTTTGAGCGTTGACGGGGTGAGTCCTGCGTCTAATCACTCTTGAAGAAATATTAGAATTTCATGTATGGAATGTTTACTGCGTCCTTGCTGTGTGAGACACCAATCAGTGAACACCTTCCATTTTAGTGCATAGATGCGTCTTGTGGACAGTGCTCTGGCATGTAAAATGGTGTTCATGACTGAACACATCAGTTCTGGTGCATGTAGTTTGCTCTGTTCCGGGGCAACACATGCGGTTTCCACAGCTGGGACTGGGGATGCTGGCTTGTGCCTTGCGCCTGAGAGAGGAGATCCCTCCTCAGTAGTATTTCCCATGGAGAACTGAAAAGTATCTCCATCACTTCCGGAAACCATGGCTGGTTGGCCATTTCGGTACAACTAATAGAAACGGTTTCTTGTCCTCTCGGACTTTGCATTTGACAGAGTGGATCAGGCATAGCACATATTTGCGTTTCGCCGGCCATTTATGTGCCATTTCGTCCCTTCCCTTGGACAGCTTGGAACTTCGAATAACAGAGGGGACAGTAGGCATTCTCCACTGAGGCAAATAGATTGATTTCTGCTTTGCCGAATATTTCCCAAATCCTCAGTATAGTTTGAGGATGAATGAATTCCGCTTTGGCTGTTTATATATGCCACAACTGTCATGTTGACTGAGCAAACCAGGACATGACAGCTCACTTCTGATTTCCATTTCTGACTGAAAGCCTTTAAGGCTAGAATTACAGCTGATAGCTCTAACCGGTTGATGTGCCATGCCCTCCTCGCACCTGTCCAGGTGCCAAAATTTGGGTGTCCATCGCACACTGCTCCCCAACCTGTGTTGGAAGCATCCGTGGTCACCACTTTCTGCCTGAAAACTTGGGACTTCGAGTACCAGAGGGCACAGTGGGTATTCTCCACTGAGGCAAATAGATTGAATTCTGCTTTGCCAGATATTTCCCAAATCCTCAATAAAGTTTGAGGGTGAAGTCTCCTGAATTCTGTCTTGGCAGTTAATATATGCCACAACTGTCTAAGCTTGTCTAAGCGAACCAGGACATAACAGTTTGATATTTCTGACTGAAAGCCGATGGCTTTAGGCCCTTTGTGACACTTGCCCCAGCGCGACACCTTGCTATTCTGAGATGCGGGTTGGCGCTGTTTTGGGGCACAAGAGGACCTACACAATATTAGGCAGGTGGTTTTAATGTTGTGGCTGATCAGTGTGTGTATGTATATATATATATATATATATATATATATATATATACCTGTATATATATATATATTGAATTTAACATGTGTTAAACGATCAAAAAGTGCTGGGGTGGAGGGCACATTATAAATCTCATCAGCTTCACTTCACAAGCATGGCATGGTTTTAAATATCTAGTTGCCATGGATATATTTTCCAAAACAAACCTTTCCAGAAACATCTCTCACTCTATCATTTTTGTCATATACATACTGTAAGTGGAATAATTAGGTCTAGGTTTTTTTAATCAAAGATGAATACTTTCATATTCTCTCCTCAGGTAGTTTACTTTCTGTCAGTGGCTTAGCACACAAACTGTGAAAGGCAAAGCTGTTGTAGTATTAATGTGTATGCATTAAGATTAGAAATAAAATACGTACAATATTTTCGAAAGAAATTGGTTGCTACTCCCTTGATTTTAATATTATCATTTGATTTCTGGGGCCAAATTTATGAAAATGTTCTTAAAGGAGACCTATTATGCCCCTTTTTACAAGATTTTATAAGTACTATATCTCAGAATGTCTCTGTGACATTTCAACTCAAAATACCCCACGGATCATTAATTATACCATGTTGTAAATGCCTCTTTTTGGGTGGAATCAAAAACACGCTGCTTTCGTGTGTGTCTCTTTAAATGTAAATGAGCTGCTGCTCCCCACCCCTGACATAGCTCTGGTATCCATGAATACAATCATAGACAATGGTAAGTTTAGCTGCATTAGCCGTGGAATCAGCTAACAAGCACATTCGGAAAGGCGATTTGCAAGCATTCACCAAATATAAAGTGCGTTACTTATATCTTCAGGATATAAAGCTGGAACACAAAGAGTTTGTACTGATCCATGCTTGAGAATAAAACAAATTAAAATCCTGCTTCATATTGACACTCATTCACAAACCAGTCCAAAGTAAAATGATTTGCACAAACATTAATACATTTTTGTATGTTTTGGGGCACATTTCCTTCAAAAACAAAACTTGTCCACTCTGTCTTCATTGGCTCTGATCTCAGGAGTACATGAAGACTCTTATGATCACTTTTACAGCCCACAACAGAACACTTATGACACTTACGAAGCTGAGACATTATTCTTCTCACTGTATCTGCCCCAGCGTGGAAAAAAAATGGCAGACTGTGTGTAGATCACTCATTGGAGGATCTATGATAATAATGTGGAGTCCGTCACCAGTCGTGGCCGTACCAGCCCTACCAATGTTAACGTGATGTCGCATTAGAGCAGAAACAAAAAACGTTCATTTTGACACACTGATTTTGATCAGTAGAAATATAAGAAAGAGGAGTGGATGGACTTTTAACATTGTAGGGTAGTTGCGTACACAAACTGCCAATTCATTTATGTACAAACACCATGTAAAAGTGAATTTGGCATAATAGGTCCCCTTTAAGAAAACCATTAAGAAAGTTCTTAGGAAATGTTTTAAGAAGTTCATAAGAACGATCCTATGTGCAATACTTAAAACATTCTTAAGAAGTTCTCAAATATTTTAATAATAAAAAGACTTTGCTCATCCTGGTAAATCGTAACGAGAAATGTATCTATTAACCTTTTGATGTAGCAAGCACATCGCAATCATTTCTTTGAATGTAAAGTGGATGAGATGTGTCAGTTTAAAGACATTACCCGTCAAAGCAGAATTTACTTGCTGGTAACATTTGCTAACTTTTAATTTGACATATATGAAAGGAAAATAAACAAAAACGGTAGACAAGAGGTTCATGTTGGGGAAATTACTGCAAGGAAAAAGCTAATGTTATAATAATTTTTCTATGAAGATCTCTTCAAAGATTCACGAGAGAAAGCACTATGGAGTGCTCTAGTGTTGTGTTTTTTTTACTCTGTATTATAGTGTTTTGGGTATGAGAAAAAGTTCATTACAAATAAAATGTATTATTATTATTATTATTATTATTATTATTATTATTATTTTGGAGCGCATCTATTTGAATTAACATGAGTAGTCACCACATTAAGAAGCTTAAAAACGATAAAATAAAATAAAACTCAAAACTGTCAAAAACTTTGAAATGTCATAAACATCCCATTGCGACTTCCAATCCAACATTATAGAATGTGTCACATTTGAAACAACCCAGTAATATTAAATAAAATATTAAATATATTGCCTTTTAGGATTAAAAGACAACTGTTTAAGACAACTGTGAGGTTATCCTAATTTTAAAATGTTATTTACGATGATTTTTTAGAACATTTCTTTTAAAAATTAAGTAGAAAAAGGGGTTGATTTCACTCCGTTTCCTCTTTCTCTCTGTCCTCTCTTTTAGAGCCCTACAGCCCTGCTGTGTGGGTGATGATGTTTGTTATGTGCCTGACCGTTGTGGCGGTGACCGTTTTCATCTTTGAATACTTAAGTCCTGTGGGGTACAACCGGAGCCTTCAGAGTGGCAAGAGTGAGTCAGCTTTTCTCTGACTTTTAGCCATCCATGCAGCCTAATTAAGGTCAAACTTTAGTAGATTCAAGCGTTACTGTAACAAAAATAAATGTGCACTGTTGTTTTGTCTGTGAGTTTATTGAGGAGTTCTAATGGCTGAGCTCACCTCTGCTCTTTATTAGGCTGGATGTGGGTTTGATTTTTGTGGAGCAGGCAGTTTTCTTAGACACTAATGTATAATAAAGGACTGCAGACTTTGCTTCTGTGCTCACATTCCTTTCTTACTTCTGTTTGTTCTCTTCTTCATCCTTTTCTGGCACCAATGCTTTCACCTCATCATCTGCTTTGTTTTGCTGGAGTCCAACAAAGAGAAATGAAGTAATCCAGTTATCCACACTTTTGAGAAACTTCACAAGTTCTTTCTTTCTTTCTTTCTTTCTTTCTTTCTTTCTTTCTATTCCATTAGAGGTGGGAGGTTCTAAGTTCACAATAGGGAAGTCAATCTGGCTTCTCTGGGCTCTGGTCTTTAATAACTCTGTTCCAGTGGAGAACCCCAAAGGAACCACAAGTAAGATCATGGTTCTAGTTTGGGCTTTCTTCGCTGTCATCTTCCTGGCTAGCTACACTGCCAACCTGGCTGCCTTCATGATCCAAGAGGAATATATTGACACTGTGTCTGGCCTCAGCGATAAAAAGGTATTGCATTTTTTAGAACAAAAACAAGTAGGAATGTGTTCATATTACTGTGTGTATACTTGCATACAAAGTTCCGTAATTCATCCTGCTGTGTTGATGTGGATTTTGGGATCAATACTCTGTATGACCGCAGAGACTAAAGCAGGATTGGAAAACATAAGATTGGCAGAAGCTTAAATTGGAATCTAAGTGGATGACAACATAAAAAAACAAAAAAAACATTCTTACTATTTGTCTTTTGAGGGGCAGGATGCTTTCAGAATCTATTTGTGAAAATGACACTAATTTTCAGAAATGACTAATAAGTGGCATTTAAAATCATTATTGGATACAGATTTTTACACAATTATATGACAAAGGATGGAGTCTCTCCTTTTTACAGTTTTCGCCATCCAACTTATATTTTACATGACAAGCAACTTATTATTAATAAAATGCTTTACCAAAGCTGACAAGAACAATAAAGAATATTTATACTTTATCGTGTGGTAACAGCCAGAGGATATAGTATTGATGTGTCTTTTCTTGTGCCTACACTTTATAGTGTAAAGTGTTACAGAGATCTAAGCAGGGAATGTGATGTCAGTTATAGTGGGTCTGTGTGCTGTTCGCAATTTGGCATTTCTAGCATGGAAATTTTCCTTTGCCTTTGGATCTTAGTGTTAACCTTGAGATTCTGATGGGATGCTTGTGGAGACAAACACACATACATTAAAACACAGTGTTTAGCTACTACTGTATATGTCAAATGAATGAACTCAAGTACACCGACATTGAATTTATTTGTATTCCATTTTGTTTTCTAACATTTAAAAAAAATGCTGCAACATATCTGGATACTTAAAGCCATTCAACTTAAGGCACCTTTTGTTACTTCTTTTATGTGTCTCGTGTTCATTCTGTAATCCTTTTTAAAATTTAAATAGTCCCCCACCCCATCTGTTTCACTTTTGTTGTCCTTTGTTAACAGCAGAATAAACACAATGTGCATCTCAGCATTGCAGCCCTGTATATTGTTCACTATTTATGATGCATTATATTCAGTTTTGACAGCTGCAGTAGCTAGCTGTAGCCTGTTTCTGACATACGTTCATTTTCAGGTTTAGTTGTACAATGATTTTTATTTTTTTATTTCCTTTGTTCGCCCAATAATTACTTCTCAAAAAACAAATGCAGCATCAATTTCAATCACTCTTTCATTCTCCGTTTTCCTCTCTCAGTTTCAGCACCCAACGGAGCAGTACCCCCCTTTGAAATTTGGAACAGTCCCAAATGGAAGCACAGAGAAAAACATCCGCAGCAACTATCCAGACATGCACCAGTATATGATCAAATACAACCAGAAAAGTGTGGAGGATGCCATCTCTCACCTCAAGACTGGGTCTGTGCTGTGTTCCACACTCACATTCATCCCTCTCTCCATCACTGAGAGCTTTTACATGCATGATCTTAAACCAATTCTGCTTATAATCCAACAACATGTCTGTTCACATAAATGCCTTAAACTGTTGTTTTATTAGGGATAGTTCATTAAGTACTAAAGCAGAAATCCTTTTGGCACACATAGATTTTAGACCATTACTCCGATTTCGCTCAGACATTGAAACACGTTTACCACCATTTTGGCGGCTTATCCAATATCTTGTGCGCATGTCTATTTACATCTTGACTTTAAAATCAGCGAAAAACCTAATTATTTTAAATCTCTTGTTAACAGAATTTTCTTTTATATTTCAGCTGATTAATTGACTTCCCATATTCTCTTGTTACATAACCTCTCTCCTTTAAAAATCCCATCCTGTGTTGTTGCTCTTGCAAACAGGGGTTCCTTTACGATGCATTTGCACATTTCTCCTCTCCTCCCACGCTTCCTCTCTCAAGAATCTATTTATCATGCATTGTTAATCCACACAGTTGTATGCCTGAGCCTGTCATTTCCTTATCCATTTTTAGAAAAAGTGATAATATAATGCCGCATCACTACAACTTTTGTTGACATTCTGTCTGTTCTTACTCCCACTTTGCAGCAAACTGGATGCCTTAATTTACGATGCGGCCGTGTTGAACTACATGGCTCGTAAAGATGAAGGCTGTAAGGTGATGACCATCGGCTCGGGGAAAGTATTTGCCACAACGGGCTACGGTATTGCCCTGATCAAGAACTCGCGCTGGAAACGGCCACTGGATCTGGCCTTACTGCAGCTGGTGGGCGACGGTGAGAGTTATGGAGTATCAAAGTGAAGATGGGGCTAAATTTAGGGGATTGTTTATAAGTACATTTGGCTGTTGGGGTTTTAAAGCCTTTGGGAGATTAAAGTCTTTTTTGATGCATATCTAACAAGACTTGGTTCATTAGCCTGTACTTCTAGCCTCAACCCATCTGTCCAACCCCTTAAGTGTAATCCAGTTCACTTGACATGATGCAATATGTATCTCTGTTAGATACATGTCTGATCATTTTTATTGTGCTTAGGATCCAGGCTGGCAAACTGTTTACTGATTTAAAGGAGATGATAGCAACTCACCGATGCATAAAAGAGATGGGCATGTATCAAGGATTATGTTTGTCTTGGGAATGACAGAAATGCACTGTGAGTGAGAGAGAGAGAGAGAGAGAGAGAGAGAGAGAGAGAGAGAGAAGAAAGAAAGAAAGAGAGAGAGAGAGAGAGAGAGAGACTGTGTGTGAATGAGATTCTGTTATTTTATGTGTGCATTTGTGAAAACTGCTGGAAAGACCATTTTAGACTACTGTGAATTTCTATCATGCTGGTCCAAACTAGTGTATGCTGGTTAGTGCTGGTTTGTTGCTGGTCTAGCTGGTTGACCATAATAGCCAATCTGTTCACCAGCCCAAAACCCAAAATGCTGATTAACCAGCATAACATTTCTGATGAAGCTGCTCAACCACGCAAGGCTTGTTGGTTAGAAGCCTGGTAGGAAAACTAGTATACCAGCATTTAAAACGCAATGTGCTTTTCAATAGCTGTTTTTTTTTTAAACTCTGGTCTTTTCAACAGCGAAGGTATGAGTGAGAAGTGTATACTCTCACACGCCGTATTGTATTAGTTGTTGCGGATGTCCAAGAACCATGTCTTTAATTGTTATTTATGCCCCCTCTTTCCAGACTTCTCCACACCTACACCTACACAAACACATAAACACAATGGTTATCTCAAACGGTGTTTTGTTTCAACTGGATGGTTTGTGTGATTGCTGTTTAAATCCTCTTTGGTGTTTGGTGTTTCAGAGAGAGAGAGACTGAAAGAATGCATGTGTATGCCAGGTTCCCACAGTGAGATCGTCACACTAGTGCCAGGTTCAATTAGCTAACATCACCGTTTAACAGCCAAGCAGCTTTAAATGTTAAAGGAACAGTGCCATTTTTTTTATTTGGTTTGTTAAGGCATGGTATGTTTATATTATTTTATTTTCTAAAATCTCTCCTTGTTAACCTTTAAAGTGTCAAATAGCATAATGTGGGCTTCGGGGTTGTTGATGCTAATGGTTCTTCATTATAAATTATAGAGAATTCAAAATGTTTATGTGTCATGTAATTAATTTTTGCTGTTCTATATGGCATATACATGTAATATACATGTAATTCCACTCTACTTTTCCATTAGACATTCATGACAGACAATATCAGTGCTTTTGTGTGAGTGTTTGCTCTGAAATTAAGAAGGTTTATTGATCTGTGCTGCTTGGCCAAAAAAAAAGTTGCCATTTGGATTTAAATAAGCAGATACTTAAGAGCCTATGATTGGATCATTATTGCAGTGATTAATGTTTCAGCTGGCAACAATAATTTTAACCCTAACTGATGCAGTGTGTAGCTTCTAATTTTGTATACAACCATGTTGCATGACTTACTGTATCGCATGGTCGTGGATGTTACTGTGTTTTTGAAGGGGCAAATTATTGGTCTGCATCAAACAAAAGAAAGAACTAAGGTTCCCCGTCTGTCGCTCACTTCAACGTTGTGTCGAAGAAGCGACACTAGGGGTTTCTCTTGAGCGCCGAATATGCCTCTGATCTATGAAGAAAGGCCAATGAGAAAGGCCAATCACCTAGTGAGTGCGGAGCTTGGATGCATGGCTTTCACTTCCCAACCCGTCACGCTGGCTGGCCCGGACCATTCGACTCGGTTATGTAATTCAGTTTGCCAGGCCCCCGCCTCCCTTCGCGTGCGTCCGCTTTACCGCAGTATACGGTGAACATGCCAATCCCTGCACATGGAAATTGCTACTCTTTTACTCAAAGGGTAAAACTGTGTACTTTCTCTTTCGCGATAGAGCCTGTCCCTCTAACCGAAATGAAGATGGGTTTCTACAGCCCTTACTTCGTTGTACCCAAGAAAGGCAGCGGCTTACGACTGATCTTAGACCTGCAAGTTTTCAACCGGGCTCTGCTCAAACTCCCGTTCAAAATGCTCACGCCAAAACACATTCTAACTTGCGTACGGCATCTAGATTGGTTCGTAGCGGTAGACCTGAAGGACGCGTACTTCCACGTCTCAATTCTGCCTCGATACCGACCCTTTCTGCGGTTTGCGTTCGACGGCCAGGCGTATCAGTACAAAGTCCTCCCCTTCGGCATGTCTCTGTCCTCTCGCATCTTCATGAAAGTCGCAGAGGCAGCTCTTGCTCCGTTCCGAGAAGCCGGCATCCGCATACTCAATTACCTCGATGACTGGCTTATCCTGGCCCACTCATGAGAATTACTATGCGTTCACAGAGACCAGGTGCTCAGGCACCTCAGCCGCTTCAGGTCAACTGGCAAGCTCTTCCCAGTTCAGAGTATCTCTTTTCTCGGCATGGAGATAGACTCGGTCTTAATGTCAGCACGTCTCACCAACGAGCGTGCGCAGTCAGTACTGAGATGTCTCGCCACTCTCAGGCCAGGCACATCGGTCCCTTTACAACTTTTCCAGAGGCGCCTGTGGCATATGGCATCCTCCGTGGTGGTCGTGCCGCTGGGGTTGATACATATGAGACCGCTTCAGCACTGGCTTCAGACCCGAGTCCCGAAGGGAGCATGGCGCCGTGACACGCACCGTGTGATGATCACCCCCGCCTGCCTCCAAACATTCAAACCCTGGACAGACCTCTGCTTTTTACAGGCAGGAGTACCCTTGCAGCAGGTGTCCCGATGTGTCCTGGTCATGATCGACGCATCCAGATTGGGTTGGGGCACCGTGTGCAATGGGCATGCAGCCGCGGCCGTTGGAAAGGGGCCCCGCTGCGCTGGCACATCAACTGCCTAGAGTTGCTGACTGTTTTCTTTGCCCTGCGGAAGTTCCTCCCATTAGTTCGGGACAAACATTTGCTAGTCAGGTCAGACAGCACCACCGTGGTAGCATACATAAATCGCCAAGGTGGCGTACGCTCCCGGAACATGTCACGACTCGCCCGTCATCTCCTCCTTTAGAGCCAGCAGCAACTCAAAACGCTCTGGCATCCGCACCCAGACCTTTAGAACCTCCACATCTGGTCCCTGGACTGGACGTGGAAGATCTAGTTGGTCCACCACCTGCCATCAAAGACACAATCAGCCAAGCCAGAATCCCTTCTACCAGGCATCTTTATGCCCTGAAGTGGCGCCTGTTCGCAAATTGGTGTTCTTCCTGGGCTGAAGACCCACAGAGGTGTGCAGCTATTTCTACAGGAGAGGCTGGAGGGGAAGCTGTCCCCTTCCACCCTAAAGGTGTAAGTTGCTGCCATCGCGACCCACCACAACGCAGTAGACGGCAAGTCTTTGGGTAAGCACGACTTAATTATCAGGTTCCTAAGAGGCGCCCGGAGGTTAAATCCCTCCCGGCCAAGCCTGTTCCCCTTATGGGACCTCTCATTGGTCCTCTTTGGCCTTCAGAGACCTCCCTTCGAGCCGCTAGAATCAGCTGGACTCAGGGCCCTTCTCTGTTAGCAACACTTGCCTGGAGTTCGGTCCGGCAGACACATTTGTGATCCTAAGACCGCGACCGGGCTACGTGCCCAAGGACCACGTCCTTTAGAGACCAGGTAGTGTACCTGCAAGCGCTGCCCCGGGAGGAGGCAGACTCAGCCCCTTCGTTGCTGTGTCCGGTACGTCCTTTGCGTACCTACTTGGATCGCAAACAGAGCTTTAGATGTTCTGAGCAGCTCTTTGTCTGCTTTAGCGGGGAGGGAACACTTTCTCCAAACAGAGGCTTTCCCACTGGATAGTGGATGCCATTTCATTAACCTATCACACCTTACGAGTCCGAGCACACTCGACAAGGAGCGTTGCGTCCTCTTGGGCACTGGCCAGGGGTACCTCCCTAGCAGACATATGTAGAGCAGCCTCTACAATCATACAATTTTACAATCTCCGGGTTGAGTCAGTATTGTCCCATGTTTTCTCAGGTCCGAGCCGGTAGAACTCGGTAACACGCCGACGGTCTGACCGGTTGGATCGCTTGCGCCTAGCGCCCTTTCCCTCGGCTGAGGTAAAACTGTGCACTTTCTCTTCCAGGAGATCCCACTCATTCGGATCCCTGGACGATTCCTCCCTAGTCCTTTGGGTCCGCAGTTCAGCGGAGGAACTCGCCGACCCAATCCACTGCGGGTACTTAATATCTACCCGGCCTCCTACGTGGACTCCACCTGTGTGTATTTTCCTTGGTATGGTCCCCTTACGAGTGGACCCGTGTCTCCCTTAGGCAGTTCCAGCTGCCCTCCGGTCGCCGTGTTGTAGCAACTCCCCCCTCCTAGCGAGATGGATCTACCTCTGCGCCATCTCCACATGCTGCCTAAAAACCCATGTGATGTATTCGCCACCTTTACCTCCCCTTTCTGGCAGGTGTGGCCTCCGCAGGGTGTTTTCCCCCTGAAAGAATAGGAAACTGGTTAAGACCCCCTTCCCTCGATGCGTGTAATTGCCCCAGCCATTCTTGCTCTATGCGGAGAAACATAGAGAGAAAAGAGGCCCAGCCAGGCTTGGCCCATTCACAGGTTGGCAAGCGTCACCTTGTTCCCCTGGCTAGGGTAACCAGAAGGATTCCAACGAAGTTTGTGGGGCATTAGGGAAGGATACGTGCAGTCTGACACAGCTGGTCACCGTTGCATGTAAAATTCCTGCCTGCTCTTGTGTCAGCAGAACACGTACACGGCTCAGAGCATGGCGTGATTTAAATTGGACACCTAGTGTCGCTTCTTCGACACAACGTTGAAGTGCGCGACAGATGGGGAACGTCTAGGTTACGGATGTAACCTCCATTCCCTGATGGAGAAAACGAGACGTTGTGTCCTCCCTGCCACGTCGCTGAGCCAAGCCACTGTAGTGGCTTGACCATTTCCGACTTCCGAATGAACTCAGCGTATTTCCCCGCTTTTATACCCATATGTCCGGGGGCCGGGTATGAAAATACTGGCTGCCAACTTCTCATTGGCCTTTTTTCATAGATCAGAGGGATATTCGGCACTCAAGAGAGACCCCTAGTGTTGCTTCTTTGACACAACGTCTCGTTCCCTCCATCAGGGAACGGAGGTTACATCTGTAACCTAGACGATATCTGAAATCACTGGAATTGGGTTAAGAATTGCCCATCGCATTATTAAAACCTGGAAAGATAGTGGTGAATTGTCAGCCTAGCTTATATTGTATAGTGTATTTTATATATATAAAATATTATGTACAGTATATAATATATATTGTATATTAGCATATTCACTGAGGGCACATGGTTCAGTTTTCCACACAGCTTTCAAAATTACAATTATCAATTAATGAAATGGTGTCAGAAAAACGCAGGTTAAGTTTGAACATTTGGTTGAAGTTACTATGGAAGTATGGAATTATCATTTGAACCGATTTGTTTTTGTTGTACAACCAGTAGTAGTGAGCTTGCCATTTATAGCGATTACAAATTGTACTTTAAGGTTTCTTTAGAGCCTTTATAAACTACAGGCAACCACTTGCACATCTGCAGCCTTTTCATGTCTTTAAAAACACTGCGGGTAACCTTTTTGACCAATGCCATGTAAAAGCAATTCTTACCTGCTAAAAGCACTACGTTATTTTATCTCAGGACCAGCAGCTTTCTTTTGACGTGAATATCTAGTATATAAGTCCTTTCACCTACTAACAACTTCAGCAACTTATTGCAGTGCTCAGAGATGTGTCAACAGTTCTGATCTGTTTATAAAGGTGTTGACCTTTACAGCTGATCCAGGAACAGTGTTTGCTTGAGTATGATAGTGGATTAGAGCAGGGTGGGATCAGAGGGAGCTGCACAAGGAACAGTGTTGGAGGTCATGCAGATGGGAACGACTGGCTGTGTGCCTGAGCTTAAAGACCTTGCCTAAGCATTAGCTGTTAAAATGTGCCCACTTAACAGTGCCAACTCTCGGTCCCAATACCAAACAGAAGCTGTTTTGGCAAGAGCAGAGCAGTGAAAGTAAGTGTTCGTGTGTGTTATAATCAGTGTTTGGTGTAACGCATTACTAAGTAATTAATTATTGTAATTAAATTAATTTATCATCGAAAAAAGTAAAGTAAGTGATTACTCTTCATTTTTCATTAATTTAATTACAATGACTTCTTATGTAATTGCGCTAATTACTGTATAGACTATAGAACAATTCTATATAAAAAAAATAGTGAATTTAAAATAGAAATCCAATGTCTAATGTTAAAATATATGTTCCCCTTCTGTCACTCACATGACGTGTCGAATGAAGTGACACAAAGGGCCTTCCTGGGACGCCAAACCTACCTCTGAACCTGAGTCAATGTCAAGTCAGCAGACAGAATTTGCATGCCCCGTCCGGACATATGGGTATAAAGGGAAGCGGGGTAGCTAGTGCCAGTCAGAATGTTTTTTTGGAGCCGAACGGTTGTGCAACAAGCAAGCTGAAGTTCACCACTGTTTCACTCACCTCTGTCGGCGAGAAGCATTGCTGTTGGATCTACGGCGTGTTTCAAGCTGGAGTTCTCTCTCTCTGCACGCTGTGCAGTCTCCGCCCCTGTGTTGTTCCTGGATGCGGTCGATTTCTCTCCAAGACCGATGGCCACAGACGCTGTCTCGTGTGCCAGGGCAGCGATCACACTGAGGCAGCGTTCATGGATGGCTCATGTACTCATTGCGAGAACATGACAATTGCAGTGTTGCGGTCGCGGCTCTCCTTCCTCAAGGTGAATGCCACTTCAGCCACCCCCCGCGTCGCTCCTTCTCCCCACGGGATTAAGGACGACCCGGCTGGTGATGAAGGCGATATGGGCATAACGACAGGCTCTGTTTCGCCGGTAAATCGCCACAATCCACCCGCCCCCCGAAACGCTCGCTCGCTTCCTTCCGAACTCGGGATGAGTGCGGCTCGCCTCACAGCCAGCCGGCATTCTCCCTTGAGCCCCTTGACTTGGATGATGACATCGGCGCTGCATCGTAGAACGTCCAGGCTTCTGACATGGAAGACTCGACTGGGCTGCCGCCTTCGGGCCAGCCTGCCCAGTCTGAGGCAGTCACGCAGATGGCCGACATGCTTGCTGTGGCTCTCCTGCAGGTCCATCAAGCCAAGGCACTTAAAGATCTGCACCTGGGTAGTCCCGACATGCTGTAGGAACTGCGCTCTGCCACTGAGCTCGCTCTCAGAGCCACGAAGGTCACAGTGCAGGGACTCGGCACACCCTCATGGTCCAGGAGCACCACCTCTGGCTGAACATGGTCGAGATGCGCGATTGACAAGTCACGGTTTCTCAACACCCCCTTCTCCCAGCTCGGCCTCTTCGGCAACACCATCGACAACTTCACCCAGCAGTTCTTGACGGCGAAGAAGCAGACAGAAGCGATTTCTCACATCATGCCACGGCGCCGCCCAACCAGCGCCCAAGCCTCGGGATGCTCTTCTGCCTCCCCACACGCTATTACCTTAGCAGCTCTTGCCCTGCTAAGAGAAGTTAGGAGACTGCTTCAGCACTGGCTACAGACTCGAATCCTGAGATGGGCATGGTGCCACGGCACATACCGTGTGACAATCACCCCTTCTTGCTGTCAGACTTTCAACCCTTGGACAGACCTCTGCTTTCTGCGGACTGGAGTCCCCTTGCAGCAGGTGTCCAGACGTGTCGTGGTAACCAGAGTCGCCTCTCGACAGGGTTGCCCCTGGAGAAGACCCCAGCAGTGTTGGCACATCAACTGCCTAGAGTTGCTGGCTGTATCTCTTGCCCTATGGAGGTTTCTCCCTCTAATCCAGGGCAAGCACGTCTTGATCCGTTCAGACAGCACCAAGATGGTAGCATATATAAATCGGCAAGGTGGCGTGCGCTCTCGTCATATGTCACAACTCTCCCGCCATCTCCTCCTTTGGAGTCAGCCGTGACTCAGGTTGCTGCGCACCACTCACATCCCTGGCAACCGCAACACGACCACAGATGCACTATCGCAGTTTCACCCAGCAGAGAGTGGAGGCTCCATCCCAGGTGGTCCAGCTGATATGGGACCAATTCAGCAAGGCACAGATAGATCTCTTTGCCTCCCAAGACAACTCCCACTGCCCGCTCTGGTACTCCCTGACAGGAGCTCCTCTTGGGACAGATGTGCTGGCACACAGCTGGCCCCGGGGGCTGCGCAAGTACGCATTTCCACCAGTGAGCCTTCTTGCACCGGTGCTGTGCAAGATCAAGGAGGACAAGGAACAGGTCATCCTGGCGGCCCCTTACTGGCCCACCCGGGCCTGGTTCTCGGATCTTACGCTCCTCGCGACAGCACCTCCCTGGAAAATTCCCCTGAGGAAGGACCTTCTTTCTCAGGGATGGGACACCCTCAGGCACCCACGCCCAGACCTCTGGAACCGCCACGTCTGGCCCCTGAACAGGACGAGGAAGATTTAGTGGATCTACCACCTGCAGTCGTAGACACGATCAACCAAGCCAGAGCTCCCTCACCAGGCAACTTTACGCCCTAAAGTGGCACTTGTTCGCAAATTGGTGTTCTTCCCGAGCTGAAGACCCGCAGAGATGCACAATTTGGTCAGTGCTTTCATTCCTGGAGGGGAGGCTGTCCCCCTCCACCTTGAATGTGTATGTAGCTGCCATCGCAGCCCACCACGACGCAGTAGATGGCAAGTCCCTAGGTAAGCACGACTTGATTATAAGATTCCTGAAAGGTGCCCAGTGACTGAACCCTCCCTGACCTAGCCTATTCCCCTCCTGGGATCTCTGTGGTCCTCTCGGGCCTCCAGTGACCCCCCCTTCTAGCTGCTTGATTCAGTTGAGCTCAATACCCTCTCCCTGAAGATGGCCCTCCTGATTGCATTAGCCTCCATCAAGAGGGTTGGGGACCTGCAAGCGTTCTCTGTCAGTGACACCTGCCTGGATTTCAGTCCGGCACATTCTCACATTATCCTGAGGCTGTGACCAGGCTACGTGCCCAAGGTTCCTACGACTTGATGCTATTTCTTTAGCTTATCACACCCAGGCTGTGGCCGTCCCCTTGTGGGTTCGAGCACACTCTACGAGATGTGTGGCATCCTCGTGGGTACTGGCCCATGGCACTTCCTTAGCAGACATCTGCAGAGCAGCGGGCTGGGCAACACCCAATACATTTGCCAGATTTTACAATCACAGGGTTGAGTCAGTCTCGTCCCGTGTTTTGTCAGGTCCGAGCCAGTAGAACTCGGTAATGTGGCACAACCGACTGGGTGTTCCACTTGCACACTGCACCCTTCACCAAGTTGATCCAGTGCACCTTCTATCCCAGGTCCCATCTATCCCACTACAAGTCACAGGTGCTCTGTACTGGGGTCGGGCTCCATGGGCTTAGTTCCCTTTTCAGGCAAACTCCCCATGAGGTATTCCCCACGGTACGGTCCCCCTGTCAGCGGACCAAAGTTTCCCTTGGGCAGCCCACTGCCCCGGTCGCCATGCTTGTAGAGTTCCCTCTCATTAGGCTGGACCTACCACCACGCCATTTCCCACATACGGCTTCATAACCCTCGTGGTGTATTTGCCACATGTTACCTCCCCCTAGACTAGGCAGGATGTGGCCTCCGCAGGGTCTCTTCCCCCTGAAAGAATAGGACCGGGAAAGACCACCTTCCCTGACGCATTTCATAGCTCTAAGATAGCCCCAGCCACTTCACATCCTATGTGAGAGACATAGTGAGAGAGAAGGCTGCGGCTGCTGGGCTTGCTCCCATGCTAGTCTTGTAGCACCTGTCCCCCCCTCAGGGTGTGCGGGGAACCTAAGGTCTGTATGTGACATCTCTTTGGGGGGCGTTGGGGAGGGCTACATGCAGCCAACACAGGTGCTTCTAGCAGACAGTAGCCTGCTTGCACCTGTCTCATCAGTTCATGTAACATGGTCAGTGCATGCAGTTTTTATATGGGACCCCTTGTGTCACTTCGACACAAAGTCGAGTGAGTGACAGAAGGGAAATGTCATGGTTACTGTTGTAACCTCCGTTCCCTGAGGGAAGGAATGAGAAGGTGTGTCCCTCCTGCCACAGCACTAGACCTACCACTGTAAACGGCCGTACCTTATTTTCAGCTCCTCAGTGCAAAATCCTGACCGGCACTTGCTGTCCCACTTCCCTTTATACCGTATGTCCGGGGCGGGACATACAAATTCTGTCTGCCAACTTGACATTGGCCTTTTCTCAGGTTCAGAGGTACGTTTGGCATCCCAGGAAGACCCCTTGTGTCTCTTCATTCGACACAACATCTCGTTCCTTCCCTCAGGGAATGGAGGTTACAACAGTAACCATGAAGTTTTCTAATATAATGCTGTCCCCTTAAATTATTTGTCCAGTTCATTAATAATGTATATTTTATATTATTTATTTGAAAGAATTAAAAGAACCGTTTCATGTATTTTTCATCCAGTCGAGGTTGATAAGTTTTAGAAAATAAGTAATGCAATTACTTTTCAGACAGAAAATTAGTACAGTAATCTAATTACACTGTAGAAGATGTAATTAATAGTTAGTAGTTACTTTTTTAGAGTAACTTACCCAACACTGTCTATAATGTGCTATGTGTGAGAGAATTTACATTTGTTTATGAATTTTGTGTGAGTATGTACAATATTTGGGAATTTAAATGTTTTTTGTAAGGCTTTGTTAGTGCATATGTGTGTCTCAACTGTGTATGAATGGGCTCAGTATGACACGCCTGCTGAGTTTGGCTTTGGTCAGTGAAGTGGTTTGCCAGGGCCACTGGCAGGAGTCAGGAAGTGGTGAATGGACAGTGTCAACAGAGTGAGGCAGTGCTCAGATCCGAGCCGGGCTCATGCTGTTATCTGTTCAAATCCCACGTGGGATTCAGCCCGTGCTTTACCGTCTTGCTTGACTGCAACTTCTTTTGTGAGATATTTTATGTGAGATCTCTGGGGCATCTCATCTACATCGTGATTAATGCCCGCAGGTTACTCTTGCTGGATAGTTTGTTTTGATAGCATAAAAGACAGATGCCATAATTCAGTTCTGTCTAGTGTTTGATATTTTGGTCAAGCCGAAAGCCCTATGTTTGTCCATTTTGTCCATTTGTGTTTTCTGTTTTCAAATAATTGCTTTGAATTAAATCTGTAATGATTTTTTAAATCATTTTGAATTATTTCTATATTTATTATTTATTAATATTTTGCATTTTGAGCAAATATTGTATTAAATAATTGTGTACATCTTATTTCTATCATGCATCTGCTTCAGACATCATCCATCATATCAGTATTGGCATCGACCATTAAAAAACCCATAACAGTTGACCACAATTTCTGCCATTGTCAAGTCCCTTCGATGCAGTAAATGCTGCTGTACATGCCTCAGTCTGGGGCAAATGACAAGCTCGTCTTTCTGTAGATGGAAGGTGAGATTCTGCTTTTCTCATGAGTTTTCAGCAGGCCTGACCATCTTCCAGCACAATTAAATGATTATGATCTCACCCTTTCACCATTTTCTCTCCCTCTCTGTCCTCTTGTTTTTCCACCCACTGCCTATCACTCTTGCTGCTTCTATCTTATTTCATTTTCATGCTTTCATGTTCCATCTTTCACCCGCTAACGCACACACATAGACAAACATAAACAATGCACATGCACTGTCTTTTTCCCATTCTCCATCCACACTCGCCATTTGTCTTCATCCCTCCTTTGTATGTTAACTTCCCCCTCTTTGAATGGAAAAGGTGCTTCTGCTTTTTTTCATAATGACAATGTCACTCTATTTTCCTTTCTCTTTCTTTTCACTCGTGTTTTACTTTTTCTCCACATCCTCTCATTTTTCTTAACACAATGCAGCATTGAAAAGACAAAGCAATCTGCTCTCCTTCCTTTCTATCCTCTCATTGAACCTCTATGGAAAAGAGAATATGGGTAGATCATTATGCAGGACCTAGCCTTTGCTACCCTACAGGCCACTTTCTCTCTTCCTCTTTTGCTATCTTTCTTTTACTCTTGCTGGATTAACAAAGGTTACTGGTTTGATCAGCTTCTAAACAGATATTTCACATTCACGGTAATGTTCCATTTACCACATTAACCTATAATAAATGCATTCCATCACTTTCCCTTCATCTGACCTCTGACCTGTAATATCTTCAATCTAATACTATGAGGTCTCTCTAAATCAGCTGAACTAGGTTCACAACAAATAACAAATAAGTTTTGCCACAGCAAGCATGTGGGAGATGCAAATCACTACCATTTTGTTTTCATATACCGCATGTTCTATTGATGCATCTTGATTATGTAAAGTTGTCTTATTACTTATTAAATGAGAAAGTGAATAATGTTCAATACCCTGTCTTCCTCTCCCCTCTCCTCTCAGATGAGATTGAGATGCTAGAGCGTCTCTGGCTCTCAGGGATCTGTCATAATGATAAAATTGAGGTGATGAGCTCCAAACTAGACATAGACAACATGGCTGGTGTGTTCTACATGCTGCTGGTGGCCATGGGCCTGAGTCTGCTGGTTTTTGCCTGGGAGCACCTGGTGTATTGGAGGTTGCGGCACTGCATGAACAAAATGGGCCAGTCTGGCAAACTGGACTTCCTACTCGCCTTCAGCAGGGTGAGAGAGTGAATGTGAAGAGAGAGTGAGTGAGAGAAAGGTGAAGAATTAGTCACTGGGTGAAAAATATTTAGAAGAGTTTGTGTAGAGTGAAAAGATGATGATGTGGATTGTGCCTGTGGGATGATAAATGGGGTGAGAGTGATGTGTATGCCTTTATTATCAGAATGTGACTTATTTCATGAACAAATGCCTGTCTCTCATACTAACTAACCTTCATGTATTTATTTTTGCATTATTAGGGAATGTATAGCTGCTGCAGTTTTGAGGATGAGACTGCACAAAGTGGGTCCAAAGTCACAGTTCCGGTCCACCACCACACTGCCATGATTACTGCTTCTTCTTCCTCACATGTGGTCACTTCAGCTGTATCCAATCCAGCCATTGCGCTGGTACAGCAACAGCAGCAGCCGCCGCAACCACAGCAACCTCTGCCTCCTCAGTCTTACAAAACACCTCTTCCTGGATCCCCTCCCACAATTGTTCATTCTGGAGCAACCTTGGGTCCCTCAAACACTCAAATTTTGGGAGCTCCACTACCATGCACTACTTTCTTACCAAGGTCTGATCGCAGGCTGGCGGTTGTGGACCGCTGGAGACTACCCAAAACCACTAGTGCTACCACATCCATGGGCATGAGAGGAGTCCTATCAGAAACAGGGCACTTACCCCAAAAGGTGGCACCTACCTGGACAGGTGGTGGAGGTGCTGGTAGTGGTCTAGATGGATATAAGCGCTACTATGGACCCATTGATCCTGAGGGACTTGGTCCATGTGTGGACCAACAGACAGGCTCTCAAACTCCAAAAACAGTCCCTAGAGCCCACCAACAACCTCCACCACCTAGTGTTGCTTTCTACCAGGAGAAGGGCATGGACCATGGCATGGGGAAGAAGGTGGGAGCAGGTACTGGTGAAGGGGGTCAGGGTAGAGGGGTTAAATCTCTGGGGACTCCCAGGCTGCCCCCCAAAAGCCAGGCCCCAGCCCCGCTTACACCTAACCCCCCACAGCAGCACCCCTCTCCTCCTCTCCCTTCATCTTTCTGGAGAAAACGGCGGCCAAAAAAGCACAAAGAATCTGGTGGCCCATTGTACGAAAATATTCTGCCACTGGGCCGGAGAGGTGGAGGAAGGGAAGTGAGTCGAAGGCCAAGACCCTCACCTCCTCTCCCCATCCCTGTGCCTGTCACACTTTCCCCAACCTACACTCCTCCATCCATTTCTCCCTCACTCCCCTTCACCTCCACTTCATCTTCCTCATCCACCACCAGCTCCTCAACCACATCATCAGCCACATCCTCACGCTCTACCTCTCCATCATCCACTTCCACAGCTTCATCTAGCAGCACCCAAGACAGAGATGCTGAAGAAGAGGATGAGGAGGATTTGGACGAGTTGACCGAGGAGTCAAGTCTTCTGCAGGGCCACAACAGTAACCGGAACAGAGAGCGATCCATTCTCTCCCCCAGATCTCTCACTCATGGCCCTCCCCCTCCAATACCCCCACGCAAACCATGGAGCACTTATGGAGACAGGGAACAAAAGAAGGATAGAGAGAGAGAGAGAGGTGGGAGCCAGTTAGCACAGCTCCAGGAGTGGTGGGCAGGATGGGCAGAGAGAGAGCGAGACAGGGAGAGGAGTGGTGGAGCCCAAGAAGATGCAGAGAGGAAAAGAGAGAAGCGTAGAAAAGAGAGGGAAAAGGAGAAAAAGAAAAAAAAGAAGAAAACCAAAAAGCGTAAAAAGAGAGAAGAGCGTGAAAAGGAGAGAGAAAGGGAGAGGAAACGTCGCAAGGTAAAAAAGAAGAAAAAGAAGGCAATAAAAAATAAAAAGAAGAAGGTGTCATCTGGAAAAAATTTAGAGCCAGAGGAGGGTGATGTGGAGGCAGAGAGAAAATTAGAGGGGGATGGGGATAGAGAAAGAGAGTACTCCTCCTTTTCCACTCAGTATCACAGCACATTTGTGGACAAAGGTAGCCTCTCAGCCTGGGAGGGAGACAGAGAACAAGGGAGGAGAGAAGTAGCTGAGGATGAGGGGGATGAAAGAGGGGAGAGTGGGGTAGGCAGAGGTAGAGAGATGAGACCCAAAAGCTCCCATTCACAACACCGGCCATCCAGTAAACGCTATCCCAATCTCAATAAACTCCCATCATCAGTCAAATTCTGGGTCAGAAGTGGAGAAATAGGGGGCACAGAGGTCTCGGGACCCTCACCTCCCTCCACTTTACATGCTCTCCTCTCCTCTTCCAAAAGACGTAGGAGCAGTGGCACAGACAGAGAGGCAGGAGGGAGAGTAGGAGAGCGGAGGCCACTGCTTCTGCGCTATGAAAGGGGGCGAGTAAACACAAGAGAAGGCCTGTCCTTCCATGAATGGGATTCTGAGGATGAGGAAGAGGACAATGATGAGGAAAGAGAGAGGGAACGAGAAAGGGAGAGAATAGAGGGGAGAGTACGGCGGGCAGGGGGGAGAGGTGCAGTGTCAGAGTCTGAGCGGGACAGAATAAGGGCAGAAGAAAGCTTTTCTGAGGAAGGTTCCTCAGTAGAGTTTGGGCATTTTGAGAGATATTGGGAAGGAAATGGCATGGGTGGAGCCAGTGGAATAGGGGGTGGGGGGTGGTTTTTTGGGACATACCCTGCCCGAGAGAAAGGTGGGAGTATCAACAGCCGTGATGACTCCATTCTGGGTCGTGCTGAAGGGTGGGGTCTGGCAGGTGATGTTTGGGGCTCAGGTCCAGGTGTTGGATGGGGGTCTGGTGGAGGCAGTGGGGGGCTGGGGCCACCCCCTCCCACTTCTCTACCACGACGCTACTGGTCAGTGGACAAACTGCAGATGAAGGGTGAAAAGCGTGGCCGCAGTGGGTCAAAGAGCAAAGGTCAGAGGTCTCGGGACAGACTGCAAGACACAACATGTACATGTACGCAGTATGGGCATGGTAGGCCTCATGTACACTCCAAACACAGGTGTGCTCAGTCTCACGCTCAGGAGGATCTGCTTCCTCACTGCCACAGCTTCAGTGGAGGCTCTCGGCCCAAACCACCACCTAAACCTGACAAATCCAAATCTGGGAGCCAGTCCAACCTGAGCTCCCAGCAAGCCCAGCTCTCAGAACACATACCCAAGCCATCACCCTCCCCACCTCAGCCACTTCTGCCCACATTATCTGTACCTTCTGCTCCCAACTCCCTTCCCATGCCCATTCCTCCACCTCCATCCTCTGCATCTATGTCCCCTCCACCTGCGGTCTCCAGTGGCGGTGCATCAGGCTCCTCCCAGGCAGCCACCGCCAGCGCTAAGCTTCAGTACCAGAGACTTCGGTCTGTACCCCAGCCACGGCGATTCTATTCACCCCACCTGCCACTTAAAGCCAAGAGCTTGTGCTCACGTCGTGGTTCTGCCCATTTCTCCAGCCTAGAGAGTGAGGTATGACACGGGGCTTCGCTGCTACGCATGTGTGTATGCTCTACTGTGAAACGCAGCTGGAGTGTAATGCACATACATGCGTCGCACCAAGACGAGGAAAACATCCATGACAGTGACCGGAGCAGCAAAGAAACAACAGTCAAAGCAGGGAATTGCTCAACAGAATCTGCCACGGTCACAATGGATACTCCAGCCGTGATCCATCTTCGGTCTGAACTGAGCATTATGATGTCCTCTGTGCTCCTCTCATCCAATGAGAACAGTGGATAGCAAATGTCTGGATTTTTTCTGTGAGTAATGATGTCATGTTTACACATATACACTCCCTCAAACAAGGAAAAAACATTTTTGCATTGTCCACATATAACATGAGATCACAGGCATCAAATACTGCTGTGGCTCAAACTGGCTATTCAGTTTATTTACAGAAGACTCAAGATTAATCTATTGTCAATCTGAATGCAGTCTTGCAGAGGCTCAGACGATCAGCATCAACCCAATAACTGAAAAAGTGTCTCCATGGCAACCTGATACACATAGCTACAGAAATCCCCTTCTTTGTATTTTTCTTTTTGACACTTGCAACAGTGATTTTATGCCATCAATACATGCATGTGTTCCTCTTACAAGGAAATTATTAATTGTAATTTGACCTCAAAGTAAACTGTCACATTTCCTGTATTTTTACAGCAAGCTTCAGCCATCAGAATCCAAATGGATTTCACTCATCAGAACTTCTGTTGTCCTATCATATCTATAATGCCATGGTGTCACTTTGACATCAAATAGAAATGATGTTAAGTTCTAAAGAGACAAAATTTAAAAGAACTATATGAACACAAACAGAACAAAAATGTAGCAATTTTCCTGTATCCTTATTTTCCTTCAGGTTTTGTTTATTTTATGCTATTTATTGCTTTCTCTGTGGTTATATTTTAAGAAGAGGGTAAACCAGCTGTGTCTGATGTTAAATAGTGGGATTATAGATGTGATGGCAATTTTTACAAAATTGTTTCTTTTTTGATAACAGAGTTTTTCCAATTACCACAACTAGATCTGCAGCACTGCGATGGTCCTTTCATTGCAAACAAGCAATACTTGTCTTTCATCAAATGATGATGGGTTGCAATATTTATGATTGGCACTAGATGGCTACATAATATAAAAAAACTGTATGTTAATGATTTCAAATGGTGGACCATGCATGGATTGTGCTTGCTTATTTGTTCCTTAATCTTCACGCATTAGATCAAAAAACGGTCAACTGTCTCCATTTTTGCGATGGATTAGGGCAGTTTTACTGAGTATTTAAAAGAGCTGAGGCTATCATTGTCACATATATCGTATAATCAAGTCAAGACTACTTCCAATGCAGAGTTGCATGTAATAAAGCACAAGTTGCTGGCTCTTGTCAGTGCAAACGTTATCATATGTTAATAAAGCCTCGAGGACAAACACAATGCTAAGTGTTTTTTAGCTGAGAGTCTCAGACAGACAGCCTAAGACATTATGCATCATTTAGTTTTGGCAAGATAAATGATGTCAATCATCATGTAAAGAAATTCAGTTTTCAATAACCTATTTGACATCAGGCACCGCTTATTTGTCCATGTTGTAGTTGCATGTAGGTTTGAAATGATTTTGCAAAAAGAAGAAATGCGGTAGATTTTGTAGCATTCTGGATACAGTTACTAATCACAGGAAGTGACCATTACACTTTAATCTGGGGGGGCACAGTGAGCTTGTACATGTTGTCAGATCAACAGATTTGATTGCCCTTTTTTGATACATCACTTCACGTGGGAATATGTGATGTTTGCCTCCCTTTCACATCTTGTTCCTTTAACAAGACCATCTGGGGAAGGTTTGTTATCATTTGCAATGAAATTTAGGGCTTTTTCACATTTTGATGACCCATATGTTATCGCATGAGTCGAGAAATAACAAGCTCAGGTACTGAATCACGTGTTGTGTAAACGGAATCACACACAGCCGCTTAATCCCCTCGCTCAGCATTTCTTGCAATGCCCGGAATACAGGTGCGTCAGCAGAAAGTCCACCGCAACTGACATTTGAAGCATGGTGGGGGCAGGGAGATGGATGTAGAATGATTGAATTAATATTGTGTGCTGTGAGTACACTTGATCTGTCATTGACCCTTAATGAGTCAGAAGGCACTAACACAGTATTCCGTGACTGCATGTACAGAACAGATTTATAATTTCCATATAGCTTTTTTTTAGAACAAAAAGTAATATTATCTCTATATAATGTTTTTTGAGAATGTATCATGTTATACTGTGAATTGACTTAGATATTATATTGCCCATTGTATTTAGTTTTCATTGCCATCATGTCATTTATGACATACAAAATATATATGTTCAAGTATATATATATATATATATATATATATATATATATATATATATATATATATATATATATATATATAAAATATGTTAAGTTTGATATACTTGGAGGAATTGGTAGAAATAGTTTTAAAAGTTTTAGCTTTGTAGCAATTATAGACTCTGGAGACATTTTTGAATTTTGATTCCTCCTATATGACTGTGAAAACATTAGTGCCTGTGAAAAAAAACAACAAGAAACAAGTCTAATATTCTTTTGTTGTATCCATCTATCCCATCTGTCTCATCTATATTTATTCAAAGCAAACGTTTTTTTACCACTACTCTAATACTACCTAAATACATTTCAGATTATTTGTTTTTGATGTCCTTTACCCATGCTGTGTTGTGTAGTCATCATCACATCTGTTCTTCTGACATTCTGTCATTCCATCCATCCATCAATTAATGCTGATCTACTTTTATTCTGTATTTATTATTTTGAGTGTCTTTATGCCACAATACTATTGATTAGGCATCTTAAACAATGTACCTCTGGCATTTCCTTTTTCCTTTTTAGCATTTCTGTTTATTCCTCTGTATGTCCTCTCAGTTAGCAAAAAACAAAACATGTAAAAAAAAATACAAAAAAAAAAAAAAAAAAAACAGAGACCAGTAGCTACTGTGTTCCTGCTCCTATTAATTGATTAATAAAGATAATGATCAATTAAAGTTATGATGTAGTTGATAAACAACTGAAATATGTGACTGAAGAGATGTACCTGATGACCATGACAATGTAGTGAGAGTCTGGGCTGTACTGTACACAATTCATTGTTACTGTGGTTACCAGATGCATGGGTAATGTGTGAAATTGTAACATAATGATGCCGTGCTGACATATGTTGGTTTGGAGGTACATAGGCAGTAGATACTGTGTGTCATCCGCATCCTCAAACTAAAAGGTAATCTTCTAACATGATATGCACATTGTCAAATAGACAGTACAGAGTTGGATATTGTTGGTATAATTGTCAGTTATGGTCAATATTTGGCTGGGAAATTAAATAACATTGTGTCAAGGGCTGGTCAGCTGCTGCATCAGATCCTTTGTGGCTGTTTGTTTGTTTGTGTGTCTGTAGATAATTGCATAGTTTTATTTCCTACCATGATACAACCATGGAAATCTGACAGTGTGCACATGTACAAGAACAGAATATGGCCATATTATGGAAGCATAATGTAAATGAATTAAACAAGACAACTTAGTATTAATCAGAATTTGGATTAATTTAAACACCATATTTGTAATATACACAGGTACACATATTTATAACTGCACAGACGGTTGTGAAAAGTCAAGCTGTGGAATAAACTCATTTTTGGGGTAAGGAGGAGACAAATATTAAAGCAAACATCATGGCCTTCATTTGTGTGCGTTTCGTGGCCTATTTTTTGCAATTCATCACACTTTTGTGTGTTATTGTTAAGGACGTGAATAAAAATTCCCGAGAGTTAATTAAGTTACTATCTAAATGCTGCTTATATGGCAAGAGCGAGCATCTCCAGTATTTCTAAAAGAGAATAGTAGGGTATTTTTTGCATGTTTTAGTTTATATGGAATATGCTGATTACATGAGAACAAATGAATATTCCAGAAGCTATAGGCCTTAATCAGAAAAAGGTGCACATGTAAATGTGGTCACATATGTGTGTGCACTTCATTTTGCTATTGGTATAGCTACATTCTCTACCATTAATTTCACATTTGGCCAATGCGTGATGCAATAAAGTTAGGGGCTGTACAACACTCAGTGAGTTAGAGAGAGATAGAAGTGAGGGACACATAGACAGTACATTTGTTGCTATGTATTATTTATGTGCTGATTGTGAATGAGAACGCGTGTGTGCATATATGCCTGCATACCTATAAATTAATCTGTGTGCTGGTGGCAGTGCCGGCACACCTTCTGTTGGGTGATTTTGCCCCAACAGCAAGTCTCCAGTTCTGTCTCATTTTCCTCAAACATAACCTCTTTATCTCTCTTCAGCTGTTTTTCCTTTCTGTCCTCTCACTCACTGGACTGTTACACTTCATAATTCACACTCAGGATAGTCACACACACAGCAGATGGGCATCTTTGCTCCTGGATACTGTAATTCTGGCATGTGTTCTAGAACTCTTTCTCTCCTCAAGAGTTTTGAGACTGAGAGTATCTCCACCATGATGTTAGGCATTACCTGACAGACAGCTTGATGGATAAAATTGTAGTTCTTCCCTCTAGATCACAGCTGAGAAGAGATCGGTGTGTGTGTGTGTGTGTGTGTGTGTGTGTGCGTGCATGTGTTTGTGTGAAAGCAGGTCAGCCCCTGTGATAGACCACTACATGCTTTACTTAGCCTACCCTTATTCCACAAGCTGCAGCTGAACACAAACAATAATGTTTGAGATATATGGGTGGAAATTCAGTGTTGCTAGATAATATGTGCTTTGTCCCCCAGTGAATGCTACTGTTTGTTATTTTGTGAAAACCATGATACTCTAGCATACAGGGTCCTTCATGTCACATCACTGTCATAACCATATAATCCCATCTCATCATTCTTAAAGAAGGAAAAGAATGAAAGAATTACTCACTTTGAATAGCTTGCAATTATAATTGTTAGATTTGTAGTTTTTGGAATATTTTGTATTTTTAGTTTTGTTTCATTCTGTTCAAGATTAATTGTTTTAATTGAGTTGTTTAAAAACTTAAGAATTTTAATTGATGTGGCACTGTAACCAAGGGCATTGTGAGTATGTACTGTATGTGTGTGACAGGCATGTATAATTGAGGAAGATTATGGCCTTTGTACTGTACAGTCCAGACTGAATCCATCCACCATTTGTTTAGTTATGACATCATGTCCTGGGAAGGGTTTTTATGGGGTCAGTGCTAACAATTGCTTCATAAAGAATACTCTCTTTAAAATACTCATCGCCTGCTTGCTTTTTATTATTTATCCTCATAACTGTATTTTTCATGTGAACATGGGAAGGCTTGTTTATGAGTGAGTGTGCATGTATGTCTGCATTCCCCATATTCCTGCAGGGAGGATGAAGTAAATTATCTTGTATCTTGGGAAGAACTTTCCTCAATTTCTTGGTAGGCTTCTTTCTCTTTCTTCCTTTGAGCAATGCGATCTGAGCTTTGATCTTTAAAGACCAGACCTGATCTTATATAAGCCACAACCTCTGTACAAGCACACACATTCATGAGCCATTTTTCGTTCCTCACTGAAGCTGCAATCTTCATCTCCTCTTCAGTTAAAATTACATACACGAACATCAGCACACAGTCATGCACAATATCAGTATCAATACTTTACTGCAGTTCAGAAGTTCTTAATGCATTATATTGTGTTAACTTGTGCATTAATGCTGTTCTATATTTAAGCCTCTCAAAAAATTGTCTTTTCTACAACTGAATGTGTTGATAGATTGGTATATACAGATGTACATGTAGGCATACAGAGAAAGACGGATGGTTATAGTTGCAGCTATAAATTGGACACCTGTTCGCCTAGCTACTGTGTATATATCACAGTAGCACTCATAGAATATTGTTCTGGTATTATTTACATGTCAGAATCTACCAGAAGGATGGCATTTGCACATTTTCTAAAATAAAATTTTTAAGAAAAGGTTTGTCGTAACATTAATCAATAAGGCATTCAAGGCCATGCTTTATTGTAAAACATTTAGACGTGACTATAATCACAAGATAGCATTGGTCTCTCTCGTACCTCACTGATTAATTATATTTTGCAATTTGTTTACATTCTAATTTCAAAATAATAGACAATCTACAGTAGTCTATTTTACTATTATTATAGCCATAATCTCAGAAATGTGCATTATCCTTGCAATCATTCATTTTACATTTTTTTTTTTTTTTTTCAGAAACTTGATGGAATGTTCCAGGTTCAATTCAAATTAAGCTCAATTAACAGAATGTGTGGCATAATGTGTGAAAAAAAAAAAAAATCGCTCTTACAGTAAGGTACTTATGATGGAAGAGAATTGGGTCAGCCTATAACCTCTAAAAACATATAGCCACAGGATACAAATATTATACATGTTAACTTTACACAGATAAGATTAATGTTCATTATTAATATTATGACACATATGCTCTTGGTTGAGCTTAACTTGTATTGAACCCAGAACATTCCTTAGAGCGGGCACCTCTGGAATAATTATGAATAAATTATTTGGTAAATTAGAATATACCTTAAACTTTTAGGCATATTTTTGTTATTTCAACCAGGACATAATCAAGCATGTACAGTATATTATTTCCATGTTGTTGTTGTTGCTTTGTGTTTTTGTTTATTCAATGTTGATGAAGTGCAAGCATATTATAAACAAATAATGGCATTGAAACTTTAATGTTGGAATTCAACCTTTCTTCTTCTCGTACCCACTTACCTGGAAGTTTGTGTCTGCCAGGGTGAAATGAGGTTGTCAGATATTTTGTGTTTTGTGCTTATGCATTTTGAGATAGCTTGATTGCACTAAATCTAATGTTATCAGTGTGATATTGGAGAGTTTTCTGTCTCATCTTGGGAGTGTTTTCAGCAGCTGTAGATGATCCATCTCTGGGGTGTGCTGATGTCTGCGCATCGATCAACACTGAGCTGTATTTATGTCACTCAAAAGCCACACGAGTATGAAGAGTTCTGCCGCAGCACAACAGATACCAAGCCCTCGCTTATCCCCTCACTAAAGCATCAATGCTTAGATTAGCACTGCATGTGTGTATAAGGGAGAGAGTGAGAAATGAATGATGTTTTATTAACAGGAAGGCAGGCTGATTTTTACACGCTCCTCCCTCAGTGACATAACATAGTTTTTTATTATATATAATATTATATACGTAGTATTTTATACTACTATTACTTTCTGTCTATTATATAGACAGTACATAAAAATTTTATTCAAACAAAATTTGACTTAAATATGAATGAATATGATTTAATTAAATATAGCTCTTCTATGATAAACATATTTTCAGTTCTAATTCAAAGTCTAGCTTGTGTAACTGTCTGGAGATTGTAAAAAAATAAAATAAAATACTTTCTTTAAAGTATTGAAAAAGAAACTTTGCATAAGCAGTCGGGCACAGGCATTTATTATTATTGCTTAAAAAGTTAATGAAGCAGTTTTGTTTTAATAGAATATTATGTGTTCAATACAAGTTAAGCTCAATCAACAGCATTTGTGGCATAATATTGATTACCACAATAAATAATTATGACTCGCCCCTCCTTTTGTTTTAAAAAAGCAAAAATCGCATTTGCAGTCAGGCACTTACAATGGAAGTGAATGGGGCTAATTTTTGGAGGGAAGACAGAAATGTGAAGAATATAATATTATAAAAGCAATGAAATTAAATCTTCTGTTAAAACACATGTATTATTTGAGCTGTAAATTTGTTTAAATCATAATTTTCAAAGTCAGTTTAGGGTTTTAGGGTTTGTTGACTACATCTTCATGGCAACAAAGTTGTATAATTGTTTATAATTTTACACAGAAAAGTTTAGTAAGTGATTTGATCACACTAAAATCATGTTAACATGCATGTTATTTATGTCATGTCTTATACGTTTGAAAGTAAGTATAATGTTTATCGTTTACCATTAATGTTTACGGATTGGCCCCATTCACTTCCATTGTAAGTGCCTCACTGGAACCCAGATTTTTGCTTTTTTTTTTAAAGAAAAGGAGGGGCATATCAAAAAATTTGTGTTAATGCAACAAACGTCGATTGAGGTTAACTTGTATTGAACCTTGAATATTCCTTAAAGATATTATCATCTGAAAAACATTTGTTTGCCAATTCAGTGGCGTTACCAACATGCAGAAAGCCCTTTGGTTGTTGTGTTGTTACAAAACAGGAAATACTTTCAAGGACTTTTTTTTGTCTGTTTGTTTGTTTATTTATTTTTGATAAAAACAAAAATGATTTGACCTTTTAAAAAAAATAAATGGTTAGTTTGGTCAAATGAACTAACCCCAAGAAAATCATGACATGATTAGAAATGTCATGATATTTGTTGCAAATGTATTTTACATTGAATACTCGTTAGTATCACAACTTCATGTAGAATTTATTTTTAAAAAAAGTTTTTCAAACATTTGTCAAAGTAAATATATATATATATATATATATATATATATATATATATATATATATATATATATATATATATTATTATTATTATTATTATTATTGTATTATTATTAGTATTATTATTATTACTTTTTACTTAATAGTTTTCCCACTTTTATATTTTTTTAAGTCATTACATTTTTGGTTGTGTGAAAATATTACACTTCACTCATGTTTAAACTTCTATTTTTAAAAAATATTCTTTTTATTATCTCAGACAGCCTTGTTTTTCACATTTATGCACTCACACATGCTGCACATGGTATAAGCAGCAATGTTCTCTCTTTCATCATCAGCCCAGCGTGCCGCAGGCTGCAGCAGCACATCGACTCTATCTCTCCATATTATAAAAAAAAGAGCAGGGAAAAGAGAGAGATAGAGAGCACCTCAGCATCTTTTTGTCTTTTCATCCACAAAGCAAATACTGTCAGATCTCCATTTTTTTCCTCTTCGTCTCACATTTTTTCCTTGCCCATTACTTCACTGGTGTCGAGCAACATATTACACGGAATTCACAGGGGCATACTCCAACTTCACGTGGCATAGCACTTGTCTGTCATCATTATTGACATTAGCATTAATATCAATTCGTCTTGTAGGACTTTGCTTCTTCCTTAATATATAAAACCATTGCGAATGAATAAAGCGCATGGCGCAGAGGCGATGAAAGTTGCCTGTTTTTGCCAGTTGTATTTGTAGCTTCAAAGGCCTTTAGGTTCTCTGCAACTGTTATATGTTAACTCTCAAATAGTTAAAATGTCTTTTTATACTAATATGAAAAGGTAATTACAGAGGCATATGTTTAATTTAGATTTGATCATTAAGAGATGGTACAGCTGAACACCTCTGCCTGTGCTTTGTGCTTTCCAGAAGCAATGTTTCTCAAATGTAATTTGTGTCTTATTTCATTTGAAAGTTGGAAAAGCAAGACCAGAGACAAGCGAATTTGGAAGTTTCCATTTTGCCCTAATAGATTCCAGTAATTGGCCAGATGCTGGTCTCAAAAACACAGAGATGGGAGGAGGAAAAAAGAAGGCTGGGGGTTGTATAGATTGAGAATTTTTTTCTCTTCATTAGTGCAATGTCAGGACTAATAAGCTGATGGCGTGTGGCCAGCATGAACTCTCTCCGCTTTTTACTGCCGAGAGATCAAAACAAGGTGCACTTTGATGATCAGATCCTCTGAATCTACCTATAAAATCTCTCTCTGTAAACAAATATATCATAAGCTGTTGTTTCAATACTCTCAAAGCCACAAATATGGCATCACTGTACACTGGTGTAAAAAAATGTATTTTAAAAAACAGCATAATTTGTTATGCATTTTACGGTCTCTGCCCACATAGCTACTGGTACTTTTCCTTCAAGCAATGAATCCCTCTTATCTGGTGGAAAAATGTATTCAGATCAGTGTTTCTGTGATAGATGAGAATTTCTAAATGTTATGACACATCACAGGGTCTCATGGTTTAGTACCACAGAAATGAATAGATATACTCTTTTGACCTTCATTTATCTGGATTCTTGAGGGGTTTTGCAACTGGAACTTGTTATACCTGAGTAGCTAATTGAGTGATTAAGTTAATTAGAGAGATTAGTTGGCCAGACAGTGCACTCAGTTGGGATGGCTGAATTTCATCAGTGTCTGAATGAGAGTTCCTAGAGAATCCACTCAGCAGTTAAGATCAACAAGCTAGAAATAAAGAAAGCTATGGGTGTTTGTGTGCATTTGGGTCCTTTTTGGGTGTCAAACTGCCTGTTTGTGTTCAGTAGAAGTAAACAGAGTGGCTACCACTTAAGTATTATTTAAGTTTCATTTATTTGTCATAGTTCATCCATGGTCACTTTTGTAATAAATAAAATAAATTCACCTTCTATGAAATCATCTGAAAATGTATTTCCCTTTTAAATTTCAGATGATTTCATATAAGGTAAATGTAATTTTTGGGCTATTATGACTTTTTTACATTGTGAAATTATTTTCTTGAAAATTAAACTGAAAAATAATGTCAAAGTGCAATATTTGTATTATATGCAAATATATTTGTATATAACTTTTTTGTATTGATTTGGGGTTAAATATGGCCAGGACATTGTCTTGACAGGTTTTGTGAGAATAACAAATTTTGGTAAATCATAAAGGTAATTTATAAATAGAAGTTTTTACCTCCTGAGACCCAAGCGTGACTGCTGTGTGCATTTTCCATTCCCTTTTTGATTTGTAACTAGTAGCCCCTAAGAAACATGATGAAATTTTTTTTTTAGACCAAATAGTGTTTTTCCTAAAAATTGATGTCCACATTATATCAGAAATTAGCATAAATATTTCTGATCTTGAATTCAAAGTAAAGGCCAGCATCATCCAACAATGTTGAAATATTTTTTTTTCTGGTCTCAGGAAGTATGAAAAGCACTTTATTTTCATCCTAACTCCATACAAAGCCTCAGAAAGCAACATTTTCCAGCAACTGGACGAACCTATTGATTCTCAATGTGATAATGCACAGTGAATATATAATATTTTAAGCAAAATGAACATTTAGTCCACATACGTGGTGATTGTGATTAACAACGTGCAGTTTCGCGATAAATCTATGACATTTTAAAAGTGGCATATCAGATGAAACTAGAGACTACTCTTTTGACTCAAACAGATCTCCTGGGCACGGTATTACCTCAGCAGAGGGAAAAGATACTAGGTGCAAGTGGCCCACCCAGTCAGTTGTCACCACGTTACCGAGTTTCTACCGGCTCGGACCTGAAAAAACACGGGACTCAACTGACTCAACCCCTGAGATTTTAAAATCTCGTAAAGGTATTGGGTATTGCCCAACCCGGTGCTCTGCATATGTCTGCTAGGGAGGTGCCTTTGGCCAGTGCCTGCAAGGATGCCACGCTTCTCGTCGAGTGTGCTCGCACTCGCAAGAGGGCGGGCATGGCCTGGGTGTGATAGGCCAATGCTATGGCATCATCGACCCAGTGGGAAAGCCTCTGTTTGGAGACAGCGTTCCAGACAAAGAGCTGCTGACAACATCTAAAGCTCTGCGTGCGGTCAAAATAGATACGCAAAGCACGTACCGGACACAGAAACTAAGGGGCTGGGTCTGCCTCCTCCCGGGGCAGCGCTTGCAGGTTCACTACCTGGTCTCTGAAGGGAGTCGTAGGAACCTTGGGCACATAGCCCGGTCGTGGTCTTAGGATCATGTGAGTGTCTGTCGGACCGAACTCCAGGCAGGTGTCGCTGACAGAGAACGCTTGCAGGTCCCCGACCCTCTTGATGGAGGCGAGCGCGATCAGGAGGGCCATCTTCAGGGAGAGGGCCTTGAGTTCGACTGATTCTAGCGGCTCGAAGGGGGATCTCTGAAGGCCCAAGAGGACCACTGAGAAATCCCAGGAGGGGAACAAGCTTGGCCAGGAGGGATTCAATCTCCGGGCACCTCTTAGGAACCTGATAAGTCACGCACCAAAGACTTGCCGTCTACTGCGTCGTGGTGGGCCACAATAACGGCTACTTACACCTTCAAGGTGGAGGGGGACAGCCTCCCCTTCGAACAGCCCACGGCTGTGTGGCCATTGCAACAAGGCCCCAACCCTGTTTGGAAGTGTCTGTGGTGATCAGGACGCATCGGGACACCTGCTGCAATGGGACTCCTGCCCGTAGAAAACAGAGGTCTGTCCAGGGTTTGAAAATTTGGCAGCAGGCGAGGGTGATAAACACACGGTGCGTGCCTCGGCGCCATACTCATCTCGGGACTCTGGTCTGGAGCCAGTGCTGGAGCGGCCAGATCAACCCCAGTGTCGCGACCACCGCGGAGGATACCATATTCCCCAGGAGCTTTTGGAAATGTTTAAGGGGGACCCACGTGCCTGGCCTGAACGAGGTGAGGCACTTCAGCACTTACTGCGCGTGCTCATTGGTGAAGCGTGTTGACATTGAGACCGAGTCTAACTCCATGCTGAGAAAAGAGATGTTCTGAACTGGGACGAGCTTGCTCTTTTCCCAGTTGACCTGAAGACCTAAGCGGCTGAGGTGCCTGAGCACCTGGTCCCTGTGAGCGCATAGTAACTCTCGGGAGTGGGCCAGGATGAGCCAGTCATCGAGGTAGTTGAGTATTCAAATGCCTGCTTCCCAAAGCGGGGAAAGGGCTGCCTCTGCGACCTTCAAAAAGACGCGAGGGGACAGGGACATGCCGAAGGGGAGGACCTTGTACTGATACGCCTGGCCGTTGAACGCGAACCATAGAAATGGTCAATGTCTAGGCAAGATTGAGACATGGAAGTACGCATCCTTCAGGTCTACCGCTGCGAAACAATCTAGCTGCCGGATGCAAGTTATAATGTGTCTTTGCATGAGCATTTTGAACAGGAGTTTAAGCAAGGCCCAGTTGAAAACTCGCAGGTCCAAGATCGGTCGTAAGCCGCCTCCTTTTTGGGTACGATGAAGTAAGGGCTGTAGAAACCTTTCTTCATCTCTGTTGGAAGTACAGGCTCTATCGCGTCTTTGAGTAAGAGAGTCGCGATTTCCGCGCGCAGGAATTTGGCATGTTCGCCGTGTACTGCGGTTAAGTATACGCCCCCAAAAGGGGGAGGAGGTCTGGCAAACTGAATTGCGTAACCGAGTCGGATGGTCCTGGCCAGCCAGTGTGACAGATTGGGAATTGAAAGCCATGCGTCCAAGCTCCGTGCTAGGGGCACTAAGGTGACGATTACTTTTGATGTCCCCGGTGGGGCTTCGCAGTTGGGCGGAGCAGGTAATACAGCGTCGGGAGGCAAAAGCACGTCCCGAGGCTCTGGTACTGAGAGAAGACACGAAGCACTTACCTTGCTCCGCACACCCGGCAGGGGGCGGTCAGTGACTGAGGAGGATGTCCCGTGGAGGCGTCCTCTAGACTCGTCAGGACCGGCCGGGGGGGCAACAGTCGTGGGGCTGTAGGCGAAGGGTCTGTGTCCAATGTGCCGGGACTGTTGAGGTGTGGCACCTGCCTGCCGTGAGAGCGCCATTTGGGGACAGATGACCTAGAGACAGAGGAAATTGCTCTTTTATTGAGAATATGGGTACCGCAGCCCGAAGGGGGTGTGGTAAAGTAAATAAACTTAACTGAGGATTCTTCTCCCAACCCTCCACCGAGGACGGAGTGGTCTGCTTACAGCTCTGGAGCAAATGTCTCGGTCTCTGGGTAGTCCGTTTCAGGAATGCTTGGGAGCCTTCCGGGTCCTAGAGGGAGTTTGTGTGCTTCCTGCGGGGCACTCGACGCTGGCTGAGAGCTGGGGCCGTGAGGCGGAGTTACACCTTTTTTTAGAAGCCACAGGAGGACGCCCTCGGCAGGCAGACGGGGCATGATGTGGGAGATGGTCTCCATCTGCTTCTTCACCGCTGAGAACTGCTGGGCGAAGTCCTCTACGGTGTCGCTGAAAAGGCTGAACTGGGAGACGGGCGCTTTGAGAAAGCGGGCTTTGTCTGTTTCACACATCTTGACCAGGTTCAGCCACAGATATTGTTCCTGAACCATGAGAGTGGCCATCGCCTGCCTGAGTGACCGCGCTATGACCTTCGTGGCCCTGAGGGCGAGGTCGATCACTGAGCGCAGTTCCTGCAGCATGTCGGGATCAGGACTGCCCAAGTGCAGATCTTTAAGTGCCTTGGCCTGGTGGACTTGCAGGAGGGCCATGGCATGTAGGGCGGAAACGGCCTGTCCAGTGGCACTCTAGGCTTTGGAGGTCAGTGAAGTCATCATCCTACAGGCCCTGGAGGGGAGCACAGGGCGATCATGTCAGGTGGCAGCATTCTCATAGGTGGATCGCAACCACTCTGTCCACCTGGGGGACCGTCGCGTACCCGTGGGCCGCTCCGGCATCGAGGGTAGTGAGAGGCACGATGACGGGCGGAGAAGGGTGACCTCCACGAACTCGTCAGCTCATCATGCATTTCTGGGAAGAAAGGAACCGAGGGGGGCATGGTTGTGAGTGGCGCGAAGACCAGAGGAACCAATCATCCAGCCGTGAAGGCTGTGAGGAGGACGGAGGTTTCCAGTCCATCCCCACGCTGACGGCGCCCTGGGCAAGCATGTCGGACATCTGGGTGTCAGCCTCAGACTGGGCTTGCTGGCCCGAAGGCGGCAGCCCAGTCGAGTCATCCGTGTCAGATGCCGGACCACTCTCCGATGCAGTGGCGAGCTCATCCAGCTTGAGGGGCTCAAGAGGATAGGCAGGCTGGCCTTGAAGCGAGCCACTGTTGCCTCGAGCCCAGACGGATGTCAACGAGCATGTTGGGGGCAGGCTGTTCGCGGGGATGTACCCGGCGAAACCGAGCTCGCTGCCATCCCCAAATCGCCTCCATCGCCAGCCGGGTCGTCCTCAATCCTGTTGGAAGAAGGAGCGATGCGGGGGGTGACTGGAGTGGCGTTCCTTCTTAGGAAGGAAAGCCGCAACCGCAACATTGCCATGGTAAGATTCTCGCAGCGAGAACACGAACATCCATAATCGCTGCCTCGGTGTGATCGCTGTCCAGACACACGAGGTAGCGCCTGTGACCGTCAGGAGCGGAGAGCACTCTACCACATCTAGGAACTACACCGAGGGCAGAAAGGCATCTTTATTAAGACGCGTCCCGAAAAGGACGTTCAACGCCGCTGTGTATTGCTCTTTTAGAGAAAATACTCTTTTAGTGAAAATGTATCTTTTACTTGCTCTGTCGAAGCACCCAGGGGCAAAGCTGCACTGCTGTGCAGAGGAGGAGAAAGCCGCTGATATGCGCCATAGATCCAACAGCAATCGCTCAGAGATGGGAGGAAAACCAAATGGGACTCGCAGCTCGCTGCTCACACAGTCGGCTCCGAAGAAAATTTTGGAATGAAACAGACGCATTTCTCTCTCTTTATACCCGTATGTCCGGAGGCGGGACATGCAAATTCTGTCTGCCAATTTCTCATTGGCCTTTTCTCATAGATCAGAGATGCAAAAGGCTCTCAAGAGAGACCCCTAGTGTCGCTTCTTCGACACAACGTCGAAGTGAGCGACAGACGGGGGAACTAAATTATGACTCTTTTTTTTTTGCAAGAAACCTTGAATAATATTATAAGTGGAATTTAAAAGTTCCAGGTGAAAATCACTACAGGAAACTTGAAAAAAATTTAATGAAATCCTGTAAAAAAAAAAAATGTAAAAAATAATATCATCATGCCTCTCATTCAGACAGCCTCGTCATGTCCATATCTGCCATAAGTCACACAGGAGGTGTCAGTGACTCACTCATGATTTAATGAATGCAGAGCTCATTGTGAAATTGGCTGCCATGTGGCAGGTTAGTTTAACACTGCTTTTGTGCCTGAAGTGAAAGTGCCTCTGTTATCAAGGCTCTCTGGATTTAAACTGCCTCAAACTTTATCAGTGAACTTAAGAGGAAAAAATTAGCTGTGAAATGCAGGAACTAAAATAGCAGTCATACAGATAGAAAAGAACTCAGTCAGCAGAACTCAGCATATTGGCAAATAAAAAGAGTGAATGTTTGTGGGTGGGTGGGGGGGGGGGGGGTGGGGGTTATCATGAAATAGACTGATGAATTAAAGATGCTGGTTTTGATCTGGTTTTGGTGTTGATACTGTGAGAGATTGAGGATAGAATTCCTAAGCAGGATATTCCCTGAAGAAGTCTGTATTTACTGTGTGTTTGTGTGTGTGTTGGGGCATTTGTACTGTTGAAGTTCATTGGGAAAACATCTCTATGCAGAATCTTTGTATATAACACAGTCATTACACAATATTATGGCCCCAAAGAGGTAGTGGAGGTTTTTTATGGGTGTTCTAAACCTTCTGTGAGGTGTTTTGTGTTGTGGATGTCTCAAACGTGAAACTACCCTCCCTCTGTCACTAACAAACCTCCAGATACTCAGTGACTATTTCTTTTCTTCCATTTTATTACATTCTCTTTTTTAGTAACTAATCAGCAAAAAACTCTTTCTCTCTCTCTCTCTCTCTCTCTCTCTCTCTCTCTCTCTCTCTCTCTCTCTCTCTCTCTCTCTCTCTCTTTCTTTCTTTCTTTCTTTCTTTCTCTGGGAGAGAGGTGTGTTCCTGGAGTGCTGTAGGTGTGGTAGAGTGCTTTATGACAGTAATGTATTTCTACTCAGCATTGCCATAGTTCATTTTTATGAGCTGGGCATTGTAAAGCAGACAGATATAGCACTGTGAAATATTTCTCCAAGTATTTACAGCATGACCGCTGTTCTAGTAATTTCGTCTATACTCCACCAAAAATCACTATTTATTTTATTTAAATGCTATTCAAGTACTTTTTAAGTAAATACTAACACTACTTATATTTTGTCTACTACCATACTTTCCCCTTTCTGTCACTCACTCAACGTTGTGTCTAATGAAGTGACACAAGGGGTCTTTCTTTGGGAGCCTCACGTACCTCTATACTTGAGAAAAGGCCAATGAGAAATTGGCAGACAGAATTTGCATGTCCCGCCCCCGGACATACGAGTATAAAGGGAAGCGGGCCTGCGTCTGTCAGTCAGATTTTTTCTTCAGAGTCGAGCAGTTGTGCAACAGCAAGCTGAGATCACCACTGTTCCACTCACCCCTACTGGCAAGAAGCACTGCTGTTGGATCTATGGTGTTCCAGCTGGCGTTCTCTCTATCTGCAAGCTGTGCAGTCCACGCCCCTGGGCACTTCAACAGCAACCTCCTAAAAGAGTTTGTTTCTCTAAAAGAGTTTGAGTTTTCATTCATAAAAGAGCAATACACTGACAGGCGTTGAATGTCCTTTTCAGGAAGTGTCTTTTTCAAGATGCCTTTCCACCTCTGTGTAGTTCCTGGATGCAGTCGATATCTCTTCCATACCGATGGCCACAGATGCTGCTTCGTGTGCCTGGGCAGCGATCACACTGAGGCAGCTTTTGTGGATGGTTCATGCACTCACTGCTAGAACATGACTATAGCAGCGTTGCGGTCGCGGCTCTGCTTCCTCAAGGTAAATGCCACTTCAGCCCCCCCTGCTTCGCTCCTCCTTCCCACAGAAGAAGGCACATCCCTGGCAACCGCAACACGATTGTGTACGTGCTGTCGCGACAGTTTTCACCCAGCAGAGAGTGGAGGCTTCACCCCCAGGTGGTCCAGCTGATTTTGGACCTTTTCAGCATGGCACAGATAGATGTTTTTGCATCCCAGAAAACTCCCACTGCCCGCTCTGGTACTCCCTGACAGAAGCCCCTCTCAGGACTGAAATGTTGGCACACAGCTGGCCCCGGGGGCTGCTCAAGTACTTATTTCTCCCAGTGAGCCTTCTTGTACTGGTGCTGTGCAAGATCAGGGAGGACAAGGAACATGTCACCTTGGTGGCTCCTTATTGGCCCACCTGGACCTGGTTCTCGGATCTTATGCTCCTCGCGACAGCACCTCCTTGGAAAATCCCTGGGGGCAGGACATGCAAATTCTGTCTGCCAATTTCTCATTGGCCTTTTCTCAAGTTCAGAGGTACGCGAGGCTCCCAAGGCAGACCCCTTGTGTCACTTCATTCGACACAATGTCTCGTACCCTCCCTCAGGGAATGGAGGTTACAACAGTAACCGTCAAGTCAAGTCAAGTCAATTTTATTTGTATAGCGCCTTTCACAACACACATCGTTTCAAAGCAGCTTTACAGAAGTTCAGCATTAACAGACGATAAAAATGTAATGTCTATAAAGTCGATAAATCATCATCCTTGTGCAGGGCTCCAAACTGCGACTAAAAATGGTCGCATTTGTGACCAAATAAATTTATTTGTGAGTGTAATTTCTGTCAAGGTCGCCATTGGCGACAGTAAAAGTTTACTCCCTTTTGAATTTAAAATTTGCATTACATTTCCCGAGATACATAACAAAAGTTTATATCAAAGAAATAGCGGGGAAAACGGAGTTCATTGCAGGAACTAACCATTTCAAAAAAAGAGACTGTTAGAAAACACGGTGACAGTAACAAGCATAAAAATGCACGTGATCACATAATTGCGAAGAATGCTCCACAGACTACACTGTTAGCGAGCTGCGGGACGAAAAGGATTGGATGGAGTTAAAAAATTTAAAATATTTGGCGCCTGTTTTTCCCCCTGTAGGAGCCATTGGCTCCTTAATTGATTTTTTGTTTGGAGCCCTGTTGTGGAATTAGATAAGATATGATTCTTTATCATGTTTAAAAATAATTAAATAATAATTGTATTAATAACCCCAGTGAGCAAGCCGAAGGCGACTGTGGCAAGGAACACAAAACTCCAAAAGATGATTGTTAATGGAGAAAAATAACCTTGGGAGAAACCAGACTCACTGTGGGGGCCAGTTCCCCTCTGGCTAACATCATGAATAATGTAAATAAGAATTATTTATAGTTAAAACATGATTTAAAAAATGATTAAACTTATTAAGTGCTAAGGGTCAGTATTTAGACAGTGATTGTGTTTGAACTGCAAGATTAGTGACCAGTGTCTTTGAAGTCCATCCTTGATTAAATTCCAGAAGTTCACTTAGATGCAATTGTCCTTGTTTGGCTGATGAAGGCTTTTGTTGGCAATAATTAGTCTATGTATCCCATTTCAAGATCCTGGTCCATGGTGATGGGGCATCTGAAGTCTCCGTGAGAGGCTGGATACAAACTGGAGCTGACGAACGCTATTTACCTCGGGACTCGCGTCCCGAGATAACAGCAGAAAAGCAGATGGGAAATAATTAGCATAGCTGATGTTCATAATATTAATGCATTATAACTGATTCAGCAGTATTATAAAAAGTAAGCATTATGTGAATGCTTGGTTAAAGAGATGTGTCTTTAATCTAGTTTTAAACTGGGACAGCGAGTCTGAGCCTCGAACAATATCGGGAAGGCTATTCCAGAGGCTATTCGTGACTTTACTCACTAAGCACTTTAATAGGAACACCTGTACAGGTACTTATTCATGTGATTATCTAATCAGTCAATCATGTGGCAGCAGTGCAGTGCATAAAATCATGCAGATATGGGTCAGGATTGGGAAAAAAATGTGATCTCAGTGATTTGGACTGTGGCATGGTGCCAGATGGGCTGGTTTGAGTATTTCTGTAACTGCTGACCTTCTGGGATTTTCATGCACAAGAGTCTATAGACTTGGAAATGCCTTGTTGATGAGTGAGGTCAACAGAGAATGGCCAGTCTTGTTCAAGCTGACAGAAAGGCTACAGTAACTCAGATAACCACTCTGTACAATTGTAGTGAGAAGAATAATATCTCAGAATGCACAACACATCGTACCTTGAGGCAGATGAGCAACTACAGCAGAGATTCAGCATAAAGTGCTCAGTGTGTGTATTATTACACACCAGCCAAACCAGTCAAAGTGTGTGTTAGGTTATGTGGAGAGCCCTCATAAGGATAGACACACCAACATGTTTGTGTGTATGTATGTGTGTGTGCTTGCGCGTGTGTGTGTGCTTGCGCGTGTGTGTGTGTGTGTGTGTGTGTGTGTGTGTGTGTGTGTGTGTGTGTCAATAATATTGGAATTAAAATTCCAAATGTGAAAATGTGTGCTTTCTTTATATTGGTTTCAAACTCAAAACTCTCTTAAAATATGTTTTTTGAGAATTTTACCTTTCAAAGTAAATTGTCTTTTTTTTTTTTTTACAGGGGTGTCATAACAGGGTGGAAGGTTAGGATGATTCTAAGGGCCTTGGACAGACAGGGGAGCCAGTAGACTCCCTGAGTCTTTTCCTGCATTATTTTGTGATAAATGGCCACTTTGTACTGGTTAGCTAAAATGAAGACTGCTCTTATTTGATAATAAAAGTTGATCTAGTGTGTGAGATCCCCCTTAAGACGTTCAGTGGTTTATCTCAAAAGCGCTTTTTAAGCACTGAATGCACTTCCCATTTGTACAGCGTGGCACGACTCCTGTGCATCCTCGAACTGGACACATCATAAACCAGGCTTGACTGAATAGAGCTAAACAGTGAGGTGCAGACCACAAAACCGAAATTAAACTGATAATTTACTACTTTGGAGCACTATGGAGAATTTCAAACATCTCATAAGGCCAGACAGACCTGATATAAACAGCCTCTGATGAGGAAAATATAAGAAAAAATATTGGTCCCATTACTGTAGTAACACCAACAGAAGTAGCAGGTATGATTTGACAGAAATGTTATAGATTCATATTAAAACTATAATAATTATAATAATTGTATTTATATAGCAACTTTTAATGATTAAGCTCATGGTGCTTCACAAAATATAAAATCAAAATCACACACAGTAAAACTCAACGTATTTACATTGTAATAAATGCAACACACGCAATAAAGCACAACACATTCACTATTGCTGTTGTCGGGGGGAAATCTGGTTTTGTTTGCCTTTAAATATTCCAAGAGTTGACTTAAATTACATTTAAAACATAAAAATCTAAAATTTCCATTAGAAACACATTCCCAACTCACTAAAATGGCATGATCAAACATTTTAATATGTATATGTTTATTTATAGTTATTTCTATTAAATACATTGTTATTTTAATGAACTTTGCAAACTTTTTGTCTCTCTTACTAAATGTGCAATCATGCTTATGTTCATGTTTATTAATAATGATAACTTTTAATTAAAAAAATAAAAATGTTGTGTGAGTTGTGATAAGACAGGGGGCCCAGAGTGCAAAGTTGTGAGGAGGCCCAAAAATACTAATGGCATGCCTGGTTATAGCTCTTGTGAAAAAAATGCAAACATAATCAAACCAAACTGGCATTCATTAAGGCAAGGTTCAACTACTGTATTTTATGAAGGCAGATTTTTTCCAAAAGGTTTAAATGTGTTCTTATGACAAAGGTATTTTTTAAGTTCTCGTGGTGGCGTAGTGACTTGCCTCAATTCAGGTGGTGGAGAACAAATCTCAGTTGCCTCCATGTCTGAGACCGTCAATCCACACATCTTATCATGTGGCTTGTTGAGCACGTTACCGCGGAGACATAGTGTGTGTGGAGGCTTCACGCTATCCTCTGTGGCATCCACACACAAATCACCACGTGCCCCACCGAGAGCGAGAACCGCACATTATAGTGACCATGAGGTTACTCCATTTGACTCTACCTTCCCTAGCAACTGGGCCAATTTGGATGCTTAGGAGACCTGGCTGGAGTCACTCAGCACGCCCTGGATTCAACTCATCAATACTCACTGAGCTATCCAGGCTCAATTGTTTTACTTTTAACATTTTGCTGAAAAGCCTATAAAAGGATGTGTAATGCAGGCAGTCTTAAAGAAAGGTGCTGATTTAGTTTAACATGTGTTCAACATTTCTTTTTTTCCTGGGCAAAAATGGTGGACATTTTCAATGGTTCTTGGTATGGTATGTGGCAGAAATTAAACATATCTTAGGAACAATTCAGTGGAAAAAACGTGACAACTAGCATCCTATTCTTCAAATATAGTCACTTAGTTTTCTGATTTTACAGAATTTTTACATGAAATTCTTTCCGATTATGCAACATTGTTTGATGTTTGTCCTAGAAAGGCCATGATGAAACGCTCTGCTATTAAAAAATGACACAGGTGTGAAAAGGCTAAACATGATTCATGTCTGTGATTTGTCTCATGGCCTTGTTTGTAACATGATACTGAAAGCCTGCTGTACTGTGATGGCATACACCCACAAATATGCAGTTTACATGTTTAGAGGAGAAAAATATTTTGCTCTCCTTTCCATCATATTTTCATTGTGCCCTTGAAGGTCATTTGCTCACTAGTTTCGTTAGTTTTATTCTTCAGCCTTATAGAAGTCTTGTTATACTATAGAAGCCCATTGCTGCATTGCACCTTATGTTATTAAGCAAGTCTATTTCCCCTGCCTATATGACAGTATACATGACTCTAGATAAATGCATAAGCCCTTGACTTTAAACTGAATACTAAGCCTTCTATGTTCTCTATGATAATGCTATAACAGCTAGCATGACCAGAGATGTGAAGCTGGTATTGATTTAACACTGCCGGCATTAGACATGGAAGCTCTCAAATCATTGCTGCAGCATGTGCCTTTATCTAAAATTAAGATATAAAACATGTTGACCTACACACCCTCACTCTCAATGACAATGACACACACACATACACATACACCCACCTAAAGCTCAAAACACATACCTGTCCAATGACACCGTTTTGCTCTCTAACAATCTTGCTAATTATAATTGTTAATTAATTTTCTCACAGTGTCCCCATCAGGAGACTAATAACCTACATTTTACACAATTAGACCTTCAACCTTTTCCTCTCCTCCTCTCCTTCCTTTTATAGTACATCACCTCCTGGACTCTCTCTCTCTCTCTTTCTCCTGCTCACTGGATGTTAGTGGGTTAGTGTTATGTCCTCTCTTCCTTTAACCCTTTGCCAGACCACTTGCTGTCATCTTTCCCTCTGGTCTTCATCTTTTAATGCCAATGTGTGATGGCCATCTTGTCTGACTTCTCTCTCTCATACAATGTGACCTGGTTTCAGATGCAGCTGTGATCGCTACAGATACCTGTGTGAGTAGGTAATCACCATTACACACTGTATAATATTCTGTCATTGTTTCTCAACTGGTTTTGCTACAGGACACAGATCTAACAATGGGCATTAAGTGGTGACATGTAGTACCAAAGTTGTTTATTATGCTACAGAAGCCCCGAACCGTCTCTGCAACCAATTTTTTTTCTTTTCTCCAGTTCCCTGCCCCCAAAAATAAAAAAAATTAGGTCTGGAAATTTTTATCAGGAATGCTAAGACACTTTTTCCCTAAAAAACCTTTTGGAATTTTAAAGTGTTTAGTTTTACTTTGGCTTCGGTGTTTGGTTTCTAAATGTCTCTTGACTTTTGATGGTTTAATGTTCCCTGCAGACAATAATTCACCACACAAAACACATTGTGGTTGGCAGAAACAATTTAAATCCTCATTGCAAGTCATTGCAACACCCATTTTGTTCATGGTTTTCAAGCAAACCTGTACGAAAACCACTGCTCTAGATGTTTCTCTTATCAGGAATGCTGAACTTCCTGTCCCTCATTCTCTGCAGTTCTTCTGAGCAATCATGCAGGCCTCAAATCTCTTATGTATTAACATAATGGCTGCCAAGTCACCAATATATTGCAATATTTTGGCAGAGTGAGAATGACTCAGTTACAGATTGAAGCTGATTATTGATCATTGATCAGATTTCATTCGACCAAACACTCATCTGAACCGGAGGAGCTACTGACTTACACAAGGATGAGTGAATTGGTGGCCAACATCTTCATTCCTTTTTCTCTCTCTGGCCTCTTTCCTCTCCCTCCCATCATCTGTCTCTCTTTCATTCTCTTGAGAGGGGTAACCCAGATTTCAAAAATGAATTGCTGCCTATTTCTCTTCATCTACTCCCTCATATCTTCTCTCTCTCCCTCTCTCTATCTCTTTCGCTGTCTCACTTCATCCCCTCTTTTTGTCGGTAAAAACAGAGTCAATCTTGGAAAGTGAAAATCGCCTCTTTTTCTCACCCCCTCTGTTTGCTCTCTATTGGATAAAGGAATATACGACTGTGCACTCCTCCTCCATCTTCTATTTTTCCTGAAAAGCTGCTGTATCATCTTTCCCTTCATTCTTCATTTAATTTTTTGGCATTTGATTATTTTTTTTCAGGATTTTTTTCCCCTCTTTTGTAGCTTTCCAGCTTTTTTCTCTTAATTTTGAGTCAAGGATTGATTGCATAGTATAACAAGTCCTGAGAAGAAGAGAGAGGTGAGGAAGAGAAGAAATCCACCATCATATCAGATCTCAGCCATACTGTCACATATACAGGTAGGCTACTTCTGGTTTCTGTTATTGTTTGTTTGTTTGTGTCTTTCTTTCTCTTTCTTGTGGTAACCCTTCATAAACTAATTTATATCACTCTTGGTTGCATGTCCTAAATTCTTTTTTCTGATCTTCTGAATTTCCTTTCTTCCATCTCTGGTGAGCTCCACTTTTAATTAATGTAATTTTAATTTTTTCAGTGTCATCTCCTGTTGTTTGATTTGATCCTGTGTGTGTCATCATTCATTTCAACTTCTCTCAATGGATGCATTCTCTTTTATTAATATGAGTCTGGTCTATTCTACTTCTTCCTACTTCTGACTGACCTCAAATCAGCCAAAGAACAGCAGTTAGCAACAGATATTCTTAATATAATCGTTTTGATGTAGTTTGTAGATATACAGGCAGGCGGACGGATAGACCACAGAGATAGAGAGAGAGAGAGAGAGAGAGAGAGAGAAAGAGATAGATATAGATAGATAGATAGATAGATAGATAGATAGATAGATAGATAGATAGATAGATAGATAGATAGATAGATAGATAGATAGATAGGAGAGATCTTGAGCTTGGAATGAGCTTGAAAAGGGAAAATGGGTGAGCAGGTGGTAGGGATCTGGCTGACATGGAGAATGTAGGGTGTGTGTGTGTGTGTGTGTATGTGTGTGTATTTGAAGTAGGGCAGAAAGTACTCAAATCGCTATGCTCTTTTAAGTCCCTATGGAAGTTTATCTTAGAGTGTGTATTAACCTCTATTTCACTCTCTGTTTCTCACCCTGTCTTCACTCCTCCTGGGAACCTCCTCCTTTCATTTCCTCAACATCACAAACTAAATTGCCATCACTTCTTATTGAATTATTTCTGCTGCATTCCATGTTCTAACCTTTTGGGCTTGTGTGTTTTACCAGACTCTCTTCTTCCTTTTATTCTCCCCCTTTATATATAATTTTGTATTTTCTTTCATTCCTTGTTTTATTCATCTTGTAGATCTGCCCTGCCTCCTGTAAACCATCTATTACTCTCTCTCTCTCTGACCTCTCCCAGGACATTACTCTGTGTCTTGTGCTCTCCAACTGGTAGCATGTCTACCCCTGTCTCTCCGTCTCCATCTCTCTCTCCCCTGGCCCTGTCCTCCCCATCTCCCTCCTCCTCCGCGCTCCCCTCTCCCCTCTCTCCTCCTCCTAGGCTCCCAGTCTTCCAGAGGAAAGGAGCACTTAAACACAAGAGGGTCATTGAAGTGAAGGACCACCAGTTCACTGCCCGGTTCTTCAAGCAGCCCACATTCTGCAGCCACTGCACTGACTTCATCTGGTACTTTAACATCTTTAACACTTCACTGGCCACATCAATAAATTTTCACTGAACTCTGTAGAACAGTTCATTTTCACAGGCAAGGAAGAGGCGAGAAACCGGCTTGACATGTAAAATAATAGGTTTAATGAGAAACTCAAAATACAAACACATAAGACAACGGACATGTCCGTGAAAGATCTCTCTCTCTCGCCTGTCTTCTGCAGTCGGCCTTTAACCCTCTCGGAGGCTTGATTAGCCTAATTCGGGACCAGGCGTGTTGAGTCACGACCCGGCCCCGCCCTCCAACTTGCCACAAACTTTTAACATCATTTTGCTGTAACCACATACTTTAACCTTAACACCGCACTGGATTTATATGATTAATTTAATCCTAAATACCTAATATCCCTATCACGGCTCATATTGTAATACATAACCCACTCTCAATACTGCACGGAGCTCTTACATGCAGTTTACATATAATTAGGAAATACTGAAATGCTGTACACCAATACATCGTCACTGAATATTTATAAGCACCCCTTATATAAAAATGTTGAAAAAATAATTAGAACTCTTTATTTTAATTTTGCTACCATTCATTTTATTTTGTACTAGGTACAAAAAGGCAACCTTACACCAACTTCCAGCAGTGCATACTTCACAATTTAGGACCATTGAAATTAAAATTGTATATTTACTGTATTTCATTGCACTATAAATGGCATTTCAAATATAAATTAACTGCAAGAATTTGCAGCTCACCAACATGTTGTTCTAAAAGCTAAAGCTATATGACTTTATTCTGTATGAAAAAAAGGAGATGTTAGGCTACAGTCTCAGTCCCCATTCACATTCATTGTATTGGAAATAGCATCAACAACATTCTTCAAAATGTAAAACATCATAACAGATTTGGAATAATATGAGGGTGAGTAAATTATGACAATTTTAATTGTTGGGTGTACTATCCCATTAACATTTACAATGAGCATACATTTATGACACATACAAGAAAGGGCAGAAGAACACTGTTCCACACGTGTTACATGATCGTGCTTGTTCTCACAGTTTCCTCCATGCCTCGTAAAACTCGTGCCCTGAGGGGCTTCTTAAATTATGCAGCCCTCTCAGTTTGAGCTGCCATTTAACCACATGCTCCACAGAACCTGCATGGAACTGCGACCAGCCATATGGCCTATGGATCTCACACTCCTATACCTCATCTTCATTAGTACAGCTCAAATAGATACTGATAGATGCATCTGTTTCTATTCTAATTTATTCTGGCTGTTTCTCTTCAGTTCTATTCCATTTAATTTTCCATTCATTGTATATTACAGTTTATATGCAAAGCGTAGTTGTAAATCACCAAGGAGTAAAATCATCCACCTCAAGTAAGATGGCCAAAAACAGCCTATGAACTACAAAACCAGAAAGATTCTCACTATACGTGGCCTTCTCGAACAGATAGCAAGCATCTTTACTACAGTTGCCAAGGAGGCCATGGTTTACTAGAGCTCGAAACAGCAAGGAATCTTATGCGAGTGCCATTTTCTTTGCATTCCATTGTCCATTGTCAAAAGAGGCCACTGGATCCAAAATAGTATGGTATGCCAGGGACCCTTATTGCAAGCAGCAAGAAAATGTAGCTGCTACTTAAGGGCTAGATAAATGAAGGCAAAAATGCAAGCACTGCAACCCTTTACATAGGGAGTGCTCAATGGATTGAGCAGCGCGTGGCAAAGAAGTTGCATTTTTACTCGCAGACCGGTCTCAAGCTCTTAAACATGCAGCTCTGCGAGAATCAGTGAGAAACAAGGAGCGAGAAGCGGAAACCATTTGAATTCTGCACAGAATTCTACATCATAACCCTTGAATTTACTTAAGTAACACTAACTGTACTTTAGGCAGAAATAGATTGATAATAAATATTATCATATCACTACTTCAGCTCTTTGTCAAAGGCTACAGGGAAGTGAGAGAATATAATTAATTTTATATTAATATTTTGTAGTTATTGTTTTTACATGTGTTTACAGAAATGCCATAGTTTATTTTATAGAACTCATGTTAAAACTATAAAATATAATTAATGCATAAATTAAAAATGCAAAATACACTTAAAAAAAAAAAAAGAAAAAGAAAGATGAAATAGAAATGTGTAAATCCTAAAAAGAAAATAGGCTAAAACATTTTTGTTGTAGTGTAAGAAAAAATAACTGGTTTTATAGATGTAATAGATAACCTTACTGTTGTTGAAATTAGTAAATTAACATTTGCATCCAAATCAAAATCAATGCTGTAATGTAGAATGAGCATTTTAGTGTGACAAAATATGTCATATTATTGGTCTTTTACTTTTTAGGAAATATATGAACACTGTCGATTTAATTATTTGTTTCTATCTTCGCATTTTCATTTTATAGGCCCCAGATATAGCCCTCCATCTGTTTGAATTCAAGAAACGCAAGGTTTGGTCTCACATTCATTACGCGTAAACCTGCTGAATTTATGAACAAACTTTAAAATTATGCAATTCATCAAAGTTGTATCCAGGAAGTTGCACTAAGCAAATAACACAAATATTAAGTTTTGTGTTTTATGTTCCCCTTCTGTCACTCACTCGATGCTGTGTCGATGTAGTGACACTAGGGGTCGCTCTTTGGAGTTTCCAAACTTTGAGAAAAGGCCAATGAGATTTGGCAAGTGGAATTTGCATGCCACTACCCCGGACATATGGGTATAAAAGGAGCTGGAATGCGGCCACTCATTCAGATTTTTTCTTCGGAGCCGAGCAGTTGTGTGTCGGCGAGCTGAATCCCACTACCGGTCCATTCACCTCGAAACGAATAAGCGTATGTTATTGGATATACAGCACATTCTAGCGGCTTTCTCTCCTTCTGCAGGATCAGTGCAGAGTATGCCCCTGGGCACTTCGACAGTGCTAAGAGTGTATTTATTCCTGACAAGAGAGTATATTTTCTCTATTAGAGGAAAACACATTGACGTGAACGTCTTTTTAAAGACATGTCTGCCTTTGTGTATTTCCAGGATGCGGTCATTATCTTTCTCTGCCTCCGACGGCCACGGATACTGCCTCATGTGTCTGGGCAGCAATCACGTTGAGGCAGCGTTCATGCATGGTTCATGTTCTCATTGCGAGAACATGACCATGGCAACGTTGCGGTCGCGGCTTTCCTTCTTCCACTGGAAAGCCACTCCAGCCACCCCTGTGCCATGCCTTCTACCTACAGGTACGAGGCCGGCTCAGCTAACGCTGAAGACAATTTGAGGATTTCAATGGGCGCGCAAGTAAACCCCCGCGGACCTCCCGTTCCCCAGCATGCTCGTTTGCCCTCACGGCCAGCTTAACATCTCTTTCGGAGCCCGCTAGCAGGATGAGTCCTCGATCGCTGCATTGGAGAGCGCACTGAGGACTTGACTGGGCTACCACCTTTGGGTCTGCCTGCCCAGTCTGAGGCCGATGCAGAGCTGACCGCCATGCTTGACAGGTTGGACTGGAACCCCCCACCCTCCCCTGAGTACTTGCGGATAGATGATTGGTTCCTGGGTTCAGGGCAGAAGTGCACAACAAACAAACAAGGTCGTGGAGGACACATTTATCTGCCTGAACCGACATCCCAGTTCGTCCATTCTCACTACCCTCGATGGCGGCTGGACAGGCTGCCTCCGCTCTGCATTCAATGGCCCTCCTGCAAATACACCAGGCCAAGGCACTAAAAGGGCTGCACGTGGGTTGTCCTGATCCCGATGTGATGCAGGTGCTGCGCTCGGCAACCTACCTTGCCCTCAGGGCCACGGAGGTCATGGCGCGAACACTTGGGTAAGCGAAGTCCACCTTGGTGGTCCAGGAGCGCCACCTATGGCTACATCTGGTCGACATGAGGGACGCTGACAAGGTTCACTTTGTCCCCTCAGTGCCCCTTGCCCGGAGATTGGACGCGTGTCTAATGCTTCCAACCCATTGCGGTGGCTGGCCAGGACCATCTGATTCGGCTACGCGATTCAGTTCACCCTGGTTCGGCGGCATCAGCTTCACCTCGGTTGCAGCTAATCTTGGACCAGTGAGTTCTGAACCGGGCCCTGTACTGACTCCTGTTCAAGATGCTGATGCGGAAATGCATTTTTGTGTGCATCCGGCATCAAGATTGGTTCATGGTGGTAGACCTGAAGGATGCATACTTTCATGTCTTGGTTTTACCTCATCAGAGACCCTTCCTACGGTTTGCTTTCAATGGCCGGGTGTATCAGTACAAGGTCCTCCCCTTCGGCCGTCCCTATCCCCTTGTGTCTTCACGAAGGTCTCAGAGGAAAATTTTGCCCTGTTAGGGGAAGTGGGCATCCACAAACTCACCTACCTCGATGACTGGCTGATTCTAGCACACTCAAGAGTTGCTGTGCGCACACAGGGACCTGGTGCTCAGGCACCTCAGCCGTTTAGGGCTTCAGGTCAACTGGAAAAAGAGCAAGCTCGCCCCAGTTCAGAGCATCTCTTTTCTCTGGAAGGAGTTAGGCTCAGTCCCATGATAGCGCGCCTCACTAGTGAGAGCGTGCAGATGGTGCTGAACTGCTGAACTGATGCTGAAAAGTCATTCAGGTGGAGTATGGAGGTCCCACTGAAATGGTTTTAGAGACTCCTGGGGCATATGACATCATTGGCGACAGCCGTACCACTCGGGTTGATGCATATGAGACCGCTCTAGCACTGGGTTAAGGTTCGAGTCACAAGATGGATACGGCGCCGTGGCACACATCACATGGCCATCACGCCGATCTGCCACCACTTCTTCAGCTATTACAGCAAACATCCAGGCTTGTCGGGGTTACGACAGATGCCTCCAAGCTAGGCTAGGGTGCCCTGTGCAATGGACATGCATCCGCTTGTTCCTGGACAGGACCTTGACTTTGTTGGCATATCAACAGCCTCATGTTGTTGGTGGTACTGCTCGCCCTGTGGAGGCTTTTGTCATTGATCCAGGGCAATCGCTTGTTGGTCCGGCTGGACAACATGGCGATGGTGGTGTATATAAAACCGCCAAGGCGGCGTATGTCTGAGTCGCATGCCACAACTGGCCGCCGTCTCCTCCTCCACTGAGGTAGCTTCGGGCCACTCACAACCTAAGCAGCCTCATCACCACAGTGGACGTGCTGTCATAGCACATAGCAGGCGACACTCAGCGGAGAGTTGAGACTCCCCCCATAGGTGGTCCAGCTGATTTTAAGTCAATTCGACAAAGCATAGGTGGACCTGTTGCTTCCCGGGAATCCTCCCGCTGCCCGTTCTGATATTACCTGACAGGATCCCCCCTCGGGATAGACGCACTGGCACACAGCTGGCCCCTGGGGCTGTGCAAATACGCATTCCCCCCCTGTGAGCTTAATTGCACAGACCCTGTGCAAGGTTAGGGAGGATGAGGAACAAGTCACCCTCTTGGCCCCCATACTGGCCCATCCAGACTTGATTCTCAGACCTCATGCTCCTCGCGACAGGGTCTCCTTGGCAAATTCCCCTGAGGAAGGACCTCCTCACTCAGAGACAGGGCACCATCTGGCACTCGCGCTCAGGCCTCTGCAATCTCCATGTCTGGCCCCTCGACGGCCCAGTGAAGATTTAAGTGGCCCACCACTGGCAGTGCTTGACAAGGTCACTCAGTCCAAAGCTCCCTCTACAAGGCAGCTATTTGCCCTGAAGTGGGATTAGTTCACAAATTGGTGTTCTTCCCGAGGGAGATGCGCAGTCGGTCAGTGCTTTCCCTACTGCGGCAATCATCTTAGGCCACACCTTTTTCCCTCATGGGATCTCTCCGTGGTCCTCCTGGGCCTTCGGAGAGCCCTGTTTGAGCCGCTAGAGTCAGTCAAACTGATAGCCCTCTCTTTAAAGACAGCCCTCCTGATTGCGCTCACCTACATCAAGAGGGTTGGGGACATGCAAGCGTTTTCTCTCAGTGACACTTGCCTGGAATTTGGTCCTGTAGATTCTCACGTGATCCTGAGACCATGACCAGGCTATGTGCCCAAGGTCACCGCAGGGTCTTTCCTCCTTGAAAGAATAGGAAAGGACACGCACTATATGTGTATAATAGCATTAGATGGCCACAGCTGAATCTAATCCTTTGTGGAGAGAAAACATAGAGAGAAAAGGCAGCGGCTGGCCGAATTCCAGCACCTTTTATACCCTTATGTCTGGGGGAGTGGCATGCAAATTCCACTCGCCAATTCTCATTGGCCTTTTCTCAAAGATTGAAGGAGTTTGGGGCTCACGAGTGACTCCTAATGTCACTACATTGACACAACTTCTCATTCCCTCCATCAGGGAATGAAGGTTACAACAGTAACCAAGATGTTTTTATGTCACATGTTCATCAGAAAAAGGTTGAGAATCACTGCCTTAGGACATTAAAATCTTGATTTGATCTCTGCGATGATCAATAAAGGTGAAGTATGTAATTTTTGCACTACTAATGGGACCAAATGGATTTACAATAATAAAGTATGTTTTCAAACAGCCTGAACCAACACCCCTTAAACTCATCATGCCCTTTCACACTCTCTGATACCCTATGAACAAATAGGCCATAATAAATAAAAGATGATGAACATTTGATGTCATAATAAACAAGGTCACTATAACATAAACACACAGGACAGAAAGTGTGGCAGAGGAATAGGGTCATCTGATAACATTGGCGTATTAAACGGCAGCTGGATTTGCGGGGGATCAATGACATGAGGTAGGATGGTTCTTCTGGTAACTAGTAAGCATAACGATAAGCATCTGAGTGGGCCGCTCAAAATGTAAACAACATTGTTTTGATAGTGCCTGGATGGCTCAGTGTTTATACTTTTGGGGGAGGTAAACCCATGAATGGCTAACTTATATTTGTCAATGAACAATAAACGGGAAAGGTAGAATGTATTTTGACATATCAAAGTTACATACTTCACCTTGGATCTGGTGATCAAATCCAGAAATGGGTAGGATGAGAACAAGGGATACTGGGTTTCAAGAGTAGCTGGACAAACATCAGTTCGAATGAAGTTCAGTTAGGGGTGGCTGACCTCTTAAGAAATTAGCATCATGTCCCAGTGCACTAAGAGGATTAGTAGTAATCGTAATAATGATAAATACATAGGGTGATTTCAGATCAAATCTCATCTCAAAAAGTCATCTCAAACTCAAAAGTGGTCTAATTTACTTGCATTCAACCTACATAAAACAACACAAATCGAACTCTATTGAAAGTTCAATTAAACTAGTACAAAAGAGAAAGTAAAAGAAATAAATACAATTAACAGTTGATTTCTAGTTAATTATTTCTCTCTCATTCACTTTCTCTGCCTTCCGCTGTCTTTTTGTCCTTGTACTTTCTGTGCCCATATTTTGGAGCATATATTGATGTTGATTGCGACATGGTCTGAAGGACCACATAAAGAGCTGTAGACACTCTCAGATTCGGATTCTCATCTTATTTCAGAGTGGATCATACCCAGTGTTAGGTGTCAAAGCATCTTGTATTAGCACTTGTGGGAATTATGCTAAGTTATGTTTTGCATAGCAAAGAGATCAGGAGCAGAACAACCTGTTGTTATGGTGTATTGGAGAGCCCTTAAATGGCCTGTCGAATTAAGATTTCTTGAAATTACCTGTATCTGTCACATCCTCAACAGCTTATGTCTGCTCTTTGCCCTCTGTAATGATGCATACAATGTACACTACACCACTCCATCTGATCTCCCCTCTCCTTTTCACAAATCTATGCAATTAAGCAATATAATTAGATAGCATAATGTGAGTTGTTGTTTATGTTTTACAGGGGAATTGGAAAGCAAGGATTCCAATGTCAAGGTAATAATTTTGATGCAATGTCAGTGTCAGTTGTTGGTGATGATACACTACATGGCCCAAAGTATGTACAGTAGACACCCAAACATCACACCCATGAACATTTAATATTAAACTATGGACATTTAAGGAAGTTCAATACAAGTTAAGTTCAATTGACAGCATTTGTGGCATAATGTTGATTACCACAAAAATTAGTTTTGACTCGCCCTTCCTTTTCTTTTAAAAAAGCAAAAATCTGGGTTACAGTGAGGCACTTACAAAAGAAGTTAACAGGGCCAATCTTTGGAGGGTTTAAAGAGAGAAATGTGAAGCTTATTATTTTATAAAAGTACTTACATTAACTCTTCTGTTAAAACTCATGTATTGAGCTTTACAGTTGTTTAAATAATAATTTACAGAAGTTTAGGGTTTGTTGACATTACATCGTCATGGCAATGAAGTAAAATAATTTTGATTCACATGTTGTTTACAACTTGTGTCTATACTCTTGAAACCGTGACTATTTTAACATTTACTGATTGGCCCCATTCACTTCCATTGTACGTGCCTCACTAGATTTTTGTTTTTTTTAAGAAAATGAGAGGCATCTCAAAATAATTTTTGTGGTAATCAATATGCTGATGATTGAGCTTAACTTCTATTGAACCCAGAATATTCCTTTAATAAGGGATTGGTCCTCATGCTGCTATAACAGCTTACACTCTTCTGGTAAGGCTACATAGGGATTTCCTCTTATTCAGACACAAGAGCATCAGTCAGGTCAGGCACTGATGTTTGGTTATATGGCATTACAATTCATCCCAAAGGTGTTTAACAAAAATGGAAGCATATGGGATGTGTTTCTTTTAGTCTGCAGTTTTGTGGTGCACAAACGCTGTCATGAGTTCGTCACTTTTACTTGTCCTGGAGCCATGACTGCACCTAAAGCAGAGGTATGTCTTTCTTTCTTTGTTGTTTTATTGACTGTACTGTCTTAGTATCAATTTATTGTACATTCATTTTTTTGCTTTAAACATATATATAAAAAAATTATCTTTCACTTTTATTTTATTTTTATTTTCAGCTATTTTTTTCTGTTTACTTCATTATGCTTTCTAGATTTCTTTGTTTTCTTTTGATCTTCTCATATTTGATTTTATTCTATGTTCACCATCTTTCAGCTCTCATTCTCCTGTATCTCCCATTACCTCATTGCTCTCTCCTTTTAAATAGACTAGCATTGCTGGTGTTTGGGATGCTGGTGTCCTTAGCAGGCTTGTAGCCTATCCAACAAATCTTCATTGGTCAACCAGTTTCACCACAAATGCCATACTGGTTGACCCTGCAATTTTTATTGGTCAACCAGCTAGACCAGCACCAAACCAGCATACACCAGCATGTAAATTCACAGAAAGTCTTTTCTTCAGTTTCACATTTTTTGCAATGCAAACCATTTATTTTTGGCTGAGTATGCCATATGAAAGTAGGTCTCACCGCCACAATCTTTTTCTTTTCAAGACAATCCTTTTATTGGTCTCTGTCGCGATCTTTCTTTAAAATAGAAGACTATCAAAGGGGAAAAAGAAAATCAATTTTCTCTTTCTCTCTTACTCTTGCTATTATAAAACATGCAGGGGAAGTTATATGATGTGTTACACTGCTACTGACACTCACATAGTAAAGAGTGACTGTGAGAATAAGTGTGAAAGTGAAATGCATGAAATGGGCTTTATTAAAACACTGTCTTCATTTCACCCTGTCACTCCTTGGGAGCTTATTGACAAATGTTTTTTTCTAGATTTTTAATTTTTTTTCTTAAGCATCTAAATAAAATTTCAAATTAAGTAAAGGAGGGAAGGTTTTGTGTGGCTGTAAAGAAGGGTAGACAGTGATGGCTGTGTGAAAGGTGTATGAGGGAGACTGACAGAGTCAGGAAAGTGGAGAGGAAGATTGCCAGAGGATGAAGAAAAGTAGTAGTCGGCATGCAGAGAGTGAGAATGAGGGAGAGAGGGAGAAAACTGGGGTGGGTGGATAGAGTTTAGGCATATAGGAGGATTCCGTTTTCACAGCTGAGCTGAACTCGTACATTCATCCACCATTCATCCTTAAAAATATCCCTTCCTAATTGGCTCCCAGTGAAAAAGTCACTTCAAAACGGAGCCTTTCTTCTGGACCCTGCGAGAGCTAGAGGGAAAGTAGAGTATGTGTGTTTATTTGTGCATATGCTTTGTGCATAATGACAGATTATCCTATTTCTAGTGTAAAAGACAGTATAAGTGTGTTTCTCATCAGACGCATAATTTAAATGTCCTTCTCTCACCCAACCTTTTAGAAGAAATGGGATTTTAAATTGCGTACACTTCTGTGTTAAATATGAAATATCATCAAAGTGTTTTTGCTAACAGACTAAGCAATTAAACATTTTTAATTTGAGCACATAATTTTTCTCTCTCTCTTTCCAGGACCTCAAGAGCAAACACAAGTTTAAAGTACACACATATTCCAGTCCCACCTTCTGTGATCACTGTGGGTCTCTGCTCTATGGCCTCATTCATCAAGGCATGAAATGTACCAGTGAGTCCATTTATATCAGTTCCAATTGAAAGTTTATTCAAAGTTCACAGTTTTTATCCTGCCAATCACAATGCAAGGACATATAAGCAACTGCTTACCTCACTACTACCGGCATCCCTCCGTCATCCCAACTTCCCCTTCTGTCACTCACTCGACGTTTCATCGAATGAAGTGACACAAGGGGGGTCTTCCTTGGGAGCCTCGCGTACCTCTGAACTTGAGAAAAGGCCAATTTCAAATTGGCAGACAGAATTTGCATGTCCTGTCCCCAGACATAAGGGAAACGGATGAGTGCATCTGTCAGTCAGATTTTTTCTTTGGAGCAGAGCGGTTGTGCAACAGCAAGCTGAGTTCACCACTATTCCACTCACCTCTACTGGCCAGAAGCACTGCTGTTGGATCTTACGGCGCATTTCCAGGGAAGCTACGTTCTCTGCGTACGTTGTGCAGTCCACGCCCCTGGGCACTTCAACAGCGCTTTCACTGCCTAAGTGTTTTACCCTCTTAAAAGAGTTTGTTTCTCTAAAAGAGTTTGAGTTTTCACTCATAAAAGAGCAATACACAGCAGGCGTTGAATGTCCTTTTCAGGACGAGTCTTTTAAAGAAGTCTTTCCGCCTCTGTGTAGTTCCTGGACGCGGTCGATTTCTCTCCAAAAAAGCTGCCTCACGTGCCTGGGCTGCAATCACATGCACACAGCGTTTTATTAATAGTTTATGTTCTCAGTGCGAGAACATAGCCATGGCAATGTTGTGGTCGCGGCTTTCTTTCCTCAGGAGAGAAAGCCACTTCAGCCACCCCCAGCGTTACACCTTCTTCCCACAGGATTGAGGACGACCCGGCTGGCGATGAAGGCGATTTGGGGATGATGACGGGCTTGGTTTTGCCAGGTAAATCCCCACGAATGAGTGCGGCACGTCTCACGGCCAGCCGGCATTCTCTCTTGATCCTCCGGAATTGGATGATGACATCGCCGCTGCTTCGGGGAGCTTCACAGTGGCGTCTAATGCTGATGACTCGCCTGGGCTGCCACCTTCAGGTCTGCTCGCCCAGTCTGAGGCTGACGCGCGGATGTCCGCTATGCTTTCCTGGGCCACTGTGAGCGTGAGGCTGGACTGGAAACTTCTGCCCCCCCCCCCCCCCTCCCCCTCTTGGCTACTCGATTGGTTCCTCGGGTCAGGCCCCACCCCGGTTCCTTTCTTCCCGGAACCGCCCCCTCCACTCGTCTGCTCTCACTACCCTGGATGGCAGGTGGCCCACGGGTACATGGAGGTCCCCCAGGCAGACAGAGTAGTTGCAATCCACCTGTGTCCCAAGAACTCCTCCATCCCTCCAGAGCCTGTAGGATGACGTCATCACTAATATCGAAAGCCTACAGCCCCACTGGACAGGCTGCCTCCACCCTGCATGCCATGACTCTCCTGCAGGTCCACCAAGCCAAGGCACTTAAAGATCTGCACCTGGGTAGTCCTGACCCTGACATTGTGCAGGAACTGCACTCTGCTACCTACCTCGCTTTCAGAGCCACGAATGTCACAGCGCAGGCACTCCGGCAGACGATGGCCACCCTCGTGGTCCAGGAGTGCCACCTTTGGCTGAACATGTTCGAGATGCATGACATTGACAAGGCACAATTTCTCAACGTCCCCATCTCCCAGCTTTGCCTCTTAGGCGACACAGTTGACACCTTCGCCCAGCAGTTTTCGGCTGTGAAAAAGCAGACAGAGGCGATCTCCCACATCATGCCGCGGCATCGCCAAACCAGTGTGCCCCGCCTACATCTAAACAACAGGTTGCTCCGCCTAAACCTGGGCCCAGCTCTCAGCCCCAGTGATGAGCACCTCGCAGGCGGGCACACACCTCCCGTCTCCAGGACCCCTTCCAGGTCCAGGAAAGCTCAGAAGCGCTCCTGAGACTGGCGACTCAGGCAGTCAGACGTTTGCTCCGGATCTGGTACAAGACCACTCCGTCCCCCGGTGGAGGGCCAGGAGGAAAATCCTTGTTTCATTTGCCGCACCGCCTTCGGGCTGTGGTACCCACATTCTCAATAAGAGAGCGATTTCCTCACTCCCTGGGTCATCCACCTGGTGTGCGCCGTTCTCATGGCACCCTGGCTATAGAACTCTACCGGGTGCGCAGAGCAAGTTAAGTGCTTTGAGTCTTTTCTCAGCACCCAAGCCTTGGGACGCTCTTCTGCCTCCGACACACTATTACCTGCTCCCCCCCACCGTGAAGCCCTGCCCAGTACATCAAAAGCTATTGTCCCTCTAGTGCCCCTTGTGCGGAGTTTGGACGCGTGACTTTCACTGTCCAACCCGTCGTCCTGGTTGGCCAGGACTATCCGACTCGGCTACACGATTAAGTTCGCCCGTCTCCCACCTTGTTTCAGTGGTATTCGCTCCACCTCCATACGAACAGTTACTACAGCCATTACTTCATCATACCCAAAAAAGGAGGTGGGATGCGAACAATCTTGGACTTGTGAGTTCTCAATCGGGCCTTACACAAACTCCCGTTCAAAATGCTCACGCAGAAACAGATTCTGAAGGACACGTACTTCCACGTCTCCATCTTGCCTCGACACAGACCCTTCCTACGGTTCGCATTCGACAGCCAGGCGTATCAGTAAAAGGTCCTTCCTTTCGGCCTGTCCCTGTCCCTTTGCGTCTTTACCAATGTCGCAGAGGCAGCCCTTGGCCCCGCTATGGGAAGAGGTCCTCTGTACACTCAATTACCTCGACAACTGGCTCATCCTGGCTCACTCTCGAGAGTTACTATGCGCTCACAGGGACCAGGTGCTCAGGAACCTCAGCTGTCTAGGGCTTCAGGTCAACTGGGAAAAGAGTAAGCTCTCTCCAGTTCAGAGCATCTCTTTTCATTGCATGGAGTTAGACTCAGTCTCAATGACAGTGTGCCTCACCAACGAGCACGCGCAGGCAGTGTTCAGGTGTCTCGCTCTATTCGAGCCCGTCACAGCGGTTCCTCTAAAAAAAATTCCAGAGGCTCCTGGGGCATATGGCATCCTCAGCCGTGGTTGCGCCGCTCAGGTTAATGAGACCGCGCCACATACCGTGTGATAATTACCCCCTCCTGCCATCAGACTTTCAACACTTGGGACGCCATGTGTAACGTGCTGGCTTTATTCCTTGCCCTGCGGAGGTTTTCTCCCGCTGATTTAGGGCAAGCACGTCTTGATCCATTCAGACAGAACTCCTTATTGGCCCACCTGGACCTGGTTCTCGGATCATACGCTCCTCATGACAGCACCTCCCTGGAAAATCCCCCTGAGGAAGGACCTTCTTTCTCAGGGACGGGGCACCCTCTGGCATCCGTGCTCAGACCTCTGGAACATCCACGTCTGGCCCCTGGATGGGACGCGGAAGATCTGAGTGACCTACTGCCAGTCATAGACACGATAAACCAAGCTAGAGCTTCCTCCACCAGGCAACTTTACACCCCGAAGTGGCGCTTGTTTACGAATTGGTGTTCTTCCCGAGCTGAAGACCCACAGATATGCGCAGTTCGGTCAGTGCTTTCATTCCTGCAGGAGAGGCTGGAGGGGAGGCTGTCCCCCTCCGCCTTGAAGGTGTATGTAGCCGCTATCATGGCCCACCACAACGCAGTAGATGGCAAGTCCTTGGGTAAGCGCGACTTGATTATCAGGTTCCTTAGAGGTGCTCGGAGACTAAACCCTCTCCGGCCCAGCCTGTTCCCCTCCTGTGATCTCTCAGTGGTCCTCTCAGGTCTTCGGAGACCCCCGCTTCGAGCCGCTTGAGTTGAGCTCAAGGCCCTCTCCCTGAAGACTGCCCTCCTGATAGCATTAGCCTCCATCAAGAGGGTTGGGGACCTGCAAGCGTTCTCTGTCAGTGACTCCTGCCTGGAGTTTAGTCCAGCACATACTCACGTTATCCTGAGGCCGCAACCGGGCTACATACCCAAAGTTCCTACGACCCCCTTCAGGGACCAGGTTGTGAACCTCCAAGAAAGCTGCCCTGGGTGGAGGCAGACCCAGACCAGGTACCAGACGCTTCTCGTTGCTGTGTCTGGTACGTGCTTTGCATATCTATTTGGACCACACACAGAGCTCTAGATGTTCTGAGCAGCTCTTTGTCTGCTTCAGTGGACAGCAGAAAGGGACTGGCCAACGGCACTTTCCTAGCAGACATCTGCAGTGCAGCGGACTTGGCAACACCCAATACCTTTGCGAGATCTCAGGGTTGAGTCGTTCTGCTTACACACCCTTCACCAAGTTGATCCAGTGTGCCTTCTCTCCTAGGTTAGCCACTAAGCATCGCTTCCTGGATGTTCTCCTCCCTAGCCTTCTGGCCCACTTGTAGAGCTCCTCCATCATTAGGCAGGACCTACCACTACGCCACTCCTACGTACGGCTTTATAACCCTCGTGGAGTTTTTGCCACATGTTACCTCCCCCTAGTCTGGGCAGAATGTGGCCTCCACAGGGTCTTTTCCCCCTGAAAGAATAGGACCAGGAAAGAATGCCTTCCCCGACGCATTTCATAGTGCATAAGCCGCTTCACACTCTATGCAAGAGACATAGAGAGAGAAAAGTCTGCAGCTGCCGGGCTTGCTCCCATTTTAGTCATGTAGCACCTGTTCCCCCCTCAGGGGTGCTGGGAACCTATGGTCTGTATATGACATCTCTTTTGGGGGCGTTGGGGAGGGTTACATGCAGCCAATACAGCTGCCACTAAAACGAAGCAGCCTGCTTGCACCTGTCTCAGCAGTTCACGTAACACGGACTAGTGCGTGGCATTTTGAATGGGACCCCTTGTGTCACTTCATTCGACACAACGTCAAGTGTGACAGAAGGGGCACGTCATGGTTACTGTTGTAACCTCCGTTTCCTGAGGGAGGGAATGAGACGTTGTGTCCCTCCTGCCAAGACACTAGACCTACCACTGTAAACGGCCATGCCTTATTCTCGGCTCCTTAGTGCAAAAACCTGACTGACAGACACACGCCCGCTTCCCTTTATGTTCGTATGTCCGGGGGCAGGACATGCAAATTCAGTCTGCCAATTTCACATTGGCCTTTTCTCAAGTTCTGAGGTACACGAGGCTCCGTAGGAAGACCCCCCTTGTGTCACTTAATTCGACACAACGTCTTGTTCCTCACTCAGGGAACGGAGGTTACAACAGTAACCATGATGATATATTGGTATATTATGTGAATTAAATTTCAATATATTAAAGAAATAGTTCACCTTAAATGGAAATTCTGTCCTAATGTACTCTCATCATTCCAAACCCATGTGAGTCATGTGAACTATTTTTATGATACTTTTGGGTCCTTTTTTAATCTTTAAAGCACTATCAACTGCCATTGTGCTGAGAAGATGGACTGGAATATTCATTTAAACATCTCTTCGGCATTAGAAAGAATGTCAGAACGGTTTGTAATGACATATGAGTTAAAAATGACATTTTTGGATGAACTATCCCTTTAAGTCTGAGTGAAATCTGCCAGATAGGAAGTTCTTTACCTTGAAGGGATAGTTCACCCAAAAATGGAAATTCTCTCATCATTTTCTCCTATGCCATGCCAGATATGTATGACATTCTTTCTTCTGCTGAATACAAAGGAAGATTTTTAGAAGATTATGTCAGCTCTCTAGGTCCATGCAATTAGAATAAAAACTCATGAAGTGTATTTTGGTGTTAGAACCAGTTGAGTTTCTTATAGTTAAAATAGAATTTGTATCACATCTTTATCCCGTTCAAAAATCCACAGTATTAATTCTTGAATATGTTTAGCTTAATCTACACATCACAATCATAGAGATGACTGATGTTAAATTAACATATAGTTTATCTAATTATAAGTAATGTATCAGTGCGTAGTGTTGTTTTTCATGCCCTTAATGGTAACTGTATCTCATAGTGAATGTGAGATTGAAATTAATTCCTTTAACTATGGTTTAATCTATGTCATAACAACCATATAATTTAATATAATTTGCATGACATGCTGCACTTCCAGGAAATAATAAAGCAAGCTGTGATGGCTGAAAGCACATGCTGTTTCAGCACAAAGCATCTTAAGGACCAATGTACTGCCATGGCTGTTAACAATTAAGCAACAATAATTTGTAAGGCATCTCTTTCCCAATCACTCTTTCTCCTATTCTTTGTGTCTGTTTATGCATGTGATATAGGTTGTGACATGAACATACACAAGCGCTGTGAGAACAGTGTCCCCAGTTTGTGTGGACAAGACCACACTGAGAAAAGAGGACGGATTCGCCTGACCGTGCGTGGAGAGAAGGAGGACATTTATGTTACTGGTGAGTTCAGAGGTGTCACTAGACATAAATAAAATTTTGGGCTTAGGTTATAAATTCAATATCATAATGCAAAGCAATCTAAAAGTGTAAATAATTCATACCAAAGTAAAAAAATAAATAAAATGTAAACATGGCTATTAATGCTGCCATTAAAATTTGCTTGAAAAGATAACAAAACAAATGTTAATCAATTAAAATTAGAATAAAAAGAAAGGATATCATTAAATCAAATGTTAAATAGAAAATTATCGATGATGTCTAATTGTTTAGTAATAGTAGAATATTATAGTATTATACTGTTTACTGTATAAAGTATTAATTTTCTATAATGTATTTTTTTTATATTATAGTAGAAATGTGGAAAAAGTATAACACTGGGGGTTGCTCAGTGTATTGTAATATTGCCTATTAATGACCCATAAATAAAAGTCAGGGCTAAAATACCCCTGTGCCTCTTAAACATTCATGGCTAACGAGAAGAGGCAACAGGCTCCTTGAGCCCAGGTGGAGTGCTGGGATATCCCCTGGGATAGTATGACAGGAAGTTTAAAAGCTGATGAACACTGTTAGACTTTAAAAACAATGTTTATTAAGGGGCTCTTGTTTATACCCTGAGGATGAATAACTTCTTTACTCACTGAAAGAGGAAAGGAGAATGTGCTGTCTAAGGAAGCACACTGTAGAACTACTAGGAGCTGCATGGCATTGTTAAGCTTTTCTCCAGCAGAGGGAAATGTGTGCATACAGCATCATCAGTACAAGGTTAATTATACACTCACAAGCTACTGTTTTTACAATGTAGTAGCTATTCTGTCAACTTAACTAAGTCTTTGGGTCTTAGATCAGAAGCCCCAACATAAATAGACTAATATGTAGAAAGAAGTCTACTAATGCTATACAAAGAATGTGAGAGTTTAAAATGCAGTTCTGTACTTCTAAAGGGAACCGGCAGCATGTTTTACTGATAGGTTAATTTCTTACAACTTAATATACATTCACTGTATTGGAATATCAACACAATCACAGATAAATACAAACCCTCGAATCAAGTTTTATTTTGGTCTCAACATGCAAATATAGCTACATAGAAGCACATACATATGCACACACACATACACACACACACACTCATTCACAGTCTGTAATCTGCATTTCAGTGCATGAAGCACATAACCTGATCCCCATGGACCCTAATGGCCTGTCGGACCCTTACGTGAAGCTCAAACTAATCCCTGATCCAAAGAGCCAGAGCAAACAGAAAACCAAAACCATTCGTTCTACACTCAACCCAATCTGGAATGAGAGTTTCACCTTGTGAGTTTTATGTGTGTGTGTGGGGGAGGGGGGGTATATTTTAGTTCAGTAAAAAACAATAAAAGTCTACATCAAAATAGAAAAACCAATGTGTGTTTGTGTATATGCTGGAGCTAAGTTATATAGACAGTATGTATATGCAAGTTCATCTCTCTCCTTCTGTCTATCTATAGTTCAGTTCGTGGGAGGCAGTGGGACAGGCGTTTATCTGTAGAGGTCTGGGACTGGGATCGTACCTCACGAAATGACTTCATGGGCGCTCTGTCATTTGGTGTTAGTGAGATATTCAGACGCTCTGTCAGTGGCTGGTTCAAGCTACTCAACCAGGATGAGGGAGAATATTATAACATCCCTGTACCTGACCCAGACCTGCAGGTACACACTCTCATATCATTTGTGAATTAGATTTTTTCTGTGAACTCTTTCCATTATTGTGGCTCTATCTATGGACATACAGTGGGGTCCAAAAGTCTGAGACCACACTGAACATTTAGAATTCAAAATCGTATTTAAACAGTTTAACCCTCCCATAGTCTTCGGTCATTTTTGACCAGAATAATGATGATGATTTAATAAAAAATATTTCCTTTATTTGAGTGGTACAAGACTGGGTGACTTTTCCTCCACTTGCCTTCTGAACACACAAAAAAAAAAACTGTTGAAAATTAATGAAAATTATTATTTTTTTCTTTTTCTGTCAAATACAATCAATAAATCAGCCACAATGCAAAAAAACACTTACGGAAATTTAAAAGGTGAGGCTATAAAACATCCAGAGTGCAAAACATATGCACCCATTCACACACACACTTACTGCACACACAGACACACAAATGACCTGGTAAAACTATAACAGAGCTTTTTTTTTTTTTTTGGTCAAATAAAACCAATAAATCAGCCAAAGTACTAAACACACACACTCAGAAATGAGGGGTGAGACATTAACACAGCCACGATGCAGCACACGCACACACACAGAAATAAATGGGTGAGACTAAACCAGCCAGGAGAACACACTACATAACACACACACACACACACACACACACACACACACAAATAAATGGGTGAGACTAACACAGAATGCAGAACACACACACACACACACACAGAGAGAACAAAGATCAAATAACAGTAAGAATACATTTTCCACTGTGGTAAAGTTTACGCTTAGATGCAGGTGCCTCATCCTCCAGACAAAACACTGCATCTTTCTGTTATGGAAACAAAGACATTTACCCACAGCTGTGAGTTATAAATGTGGCCTCATTGAGCCTTGCTCACAGTTCATTCTGTAGCAGTACCATGGTGAAACGCTTTACTGTTCAGGAGGCCCTGCAGCCATCTACTGGCTATTATTGTCACAACATGATTTTCAAGTCATGCTATTTATATTTTGTTTACCAAATGGAAGCAATCTGCTTCCAATAAATGTCACATTCTCATATTTTCTTAAGTTTCAACTTACAGAAGTGTAGGTTTTTACTGATTAAAGTTTCATAAATTTGCTTGTTTGCATATGCGAATGGTAAAATGTAGAAATGTATATGTAAATAAGATCAAAACAGCATAAAATCCAAAAAGTAGTGCATTTTATTGTTATTACTTTAGGGAAGAATAAATGGTATCATTATCATAAAAAAAAAAAAGTAAGGTAGGGCTCATTTATGAACCCCATATTAGGTTTAATCCTTTCAGGATTTTTAAAAATGGAAACTTATGATGTAAAATGAATAAGAAATGTTTAAGATTTTGAGGTCACTAATTAATTAAGCAAATTTGTGACATCGACCAAGAGCAAAAGGTAAGATTACATTAAATCCATTGAAGCACAAAAGATGCTCTTTGCACAAATCTGTGAAGTCCACTCAAGCTCGAATGCATGCTGTCATTTAAGCAAAAACCAAATACTAAGATATTCTCAAATTCATGTTCAGAATATAATACTTAATGAAAAATGCTGTATTAAATAAGAAAAAAATTATAATAAAAGCATTTCCCAAGTGGTCTCAGATGTTTGTAACACACTGTGACACATCATAAACGATGATGTAGCATAGTAGTGTTTAAAAAACTGAGAAAGTATCTGAAAAGTTCAAAGCACATAGTGGCAATTCATGATCACCACTGTGACCTTGTGCAGACACTTATCCTCAGGTTGCTCCAGGGGGGATTGTGTCTATAATGAGGAGGACTGTAAGTCATTTTGTATGAAAGAATCATCTACATGACAAGTCACACGCTTACAATATTTAGACTGGAGAACGCAGTAGAGTGCCAGCAACCATTTCAGCCATACAAATAACAGACATACTCAATAACTAAACGAGGATAATATCCAGGCACAGACACACAAGTTTGCACCTGAGAGACTCTAAAACTGTGTGTGTGTGTGTGTGTATATATATATATATATATATTTAATATATTTAAATATAATTTATATATATATAAATTGACTTTATACCATTTTAACATTTTCATTCTTTTTCTTCTTTTTTTGCTGTTTTTATAAGATATTTTATATTTAACTCATGTAAAAATAAATAGAAGAAATACTGCCAACTGGTCCCTACTCACTTTCTTAACACATCCACTGGAGGGCAGTATAGGTCTATTTAGAAACTATACACACTCTCTCTCTCTTCAAGTTCTCATCCCATGTTTCTCTCCATGTTGTAAGGTGCCAGAAGCTGCTATTTCACCCTCTGTTCTTCCTGATCCTGCTATTGTGACAATGGCCCTTCCTTCTGTGGCCCCGCCTGCTCTGAGCCCGACTCCCACTGTACTGCACATGAGCACAGGACAAGTCGGACTGCATGATTTTAACTTCCTCATGGTTCTAGGCAAAGGGAGTTTTGGCAAGGTACTATTCAAATATACTTTAAAAACAGCACATAGTATAATATGCTCTTTAAAAAAAAAAAAAAAAAAAAAAGTGCATTTTATGAATTTAGGTTTTTTGAAATGACAATTTCAAAAACACATATGGGTGATTCTTCAGTGAAACTTATCTGTCCCCTAGGATCATTCTAGACAAGAAATGTTTATATTATATATATATATATATATATATATATATATATATATATATATATATATATATATATATATAAAGAATATATATAAAAGAATTTAAACATTGAAAGGTTAAAAATTGCCTCAATTTCTCTACTTTTCACTTATCCCCACCAGGAAATATTTGAATTCCCCTCTATAGTAAGTTTCTACTGTTCACTTTTTCTCAAAAACTTGGTATTTGGTATTTATGTGTAATTTTCTTATAACTAACAATCAATCTGTTTTGGGTAAGTTACCTAAAAATAGTAATTGACTAAAATTGTCAGATTACTCTTTACTTTATTATAAAAATAATCAATTACTAATTACTTTTACTTTAAGTTACTTTCTAAAACACTTTGCCTTCTCCTTAAAAGTGAAAAAATTGAATTACATCACACAACAACAAAGATCCGCATGAAAGGTGAACAAGTCCATGATCAGATCCTTGTTCCATGTGACAAATGCTTAAACACAATGCTGAAACATTTTTAACAAATTTCATTTAGGGTTAGTCATTTTTGAAAATGTTAAATAGACAAGCCCCTAATGAAAGAATCACTCATATTGTATATACTGTACAAATTCATAAACTTGTGTTTGCAAAGTTACAGAATTAAAGTAATAAATAAATAAACTTCAGGCAATCCTGTTATGTGATAAATTATGTGCAATTTGTGATATGTATAAGACAGATGCACATTCCCACCATAAGACTAAACAAGCTGTTCTTGGGGGTAATGTTGGAATATTTTGGTTAAACAAAGCATTATTCCTCTGCTGAAGAGAATGCTGTTGTCACCTGTTAGTGCAGAGCGTACAAGCAAAGGATTGACCTGTTTGATCACTGAGGGAAAATGACTTGAGTGTACGTGTGCATTTTGCACTCTTTTGTCTGATTGGGTGCAGGAATGTTTGTTTGTCTTTGTTGTTATACTAATAGATCTCAAATAATTACAGTATGTATGTAGACTTGATGAATGTTTGCAACCGCAGATTTTGCGTGTGCATTTGAGTGTCGGACCATGTAAGAACTGATGTGCTTGCGCATGTGCACGCACTCGTGATATTTGGTTATATAAGAGGTCAGGGTTATGCTCAGTAGACAGCACGTCCTCCAGGGTGCAGAACCGTGCCAAAGAAAGGATAGAAATGAGAGAAAGAGAGACCTGGGGCCCAGAGATAGATAGAAAAATGACACAGAGTTGAGAAATGCTAAATGAAAGCTAGACACTAATTAAAAGGAGAAAAAAAAAAGTGCTCAGTTCATTGAGGCTCCAGTAGGAATGGATGGATTGGTCCTATCAATATATCAATAACATTACCCTGATGTAATGTTGTATTGAGAGGATTAATCCACAAAAAAAAAAAATATTGATCTTAAGTGTTTTTTAATTAGGCCTACAAATGGCCTACAATTTCCCAATGATCACCACAACTCACAATAATTCCTTTAAACAGAGGAACTTTGTGTTGTATTGATACTTTGTGTGGGATTGAAATTAAAATAAGTGGTATAGCATTCCTAGGCTGCTGAGCTCTATAAGTGTATGCATGTGTACTCAGGTTCTTTGATTTGAGCTAATGTTCCCCTAGATGAAGACTGTGCTTGTTAAACTAGCTTCCGATGATGTTTTGCCCTCGTCTTATGTTTGCCCAATCATGTCGCTGCAGGAGGAAAGTGATCAGTAGATGTTGAAATTTTAATTATTAATGTTCAAGAAGTGTTAACAAGTTTTCCTCGCCATCCCACAGGTCTTATTGGCAGAGGAGAGGGGGAGCGAGCGCTTGTTTGCGGTGAAGGTGTTGAAGAAAGATGTACTGTTTCAGGATGAGGACACAGAGAGTGCCATGGTGGAGAGAAGAGTGCTGGGTCTTACGGGACGACCTCACTTCCTGACCACTCTGTACCTCGCCTTTCAGACTGAGGTCAGCGTGTGTGAGTTTGTGTATATGGACTGGAGGTTGACTGATATATTAGTTTTACAGATTAATTAATGCCGATAGGTGCGTTTTGGAGCTATCGGTCATGTTCAAAAATCTATTCCGATAGTTGCCAATAGTTAACTTTTTAAAATTATTATGATTCCTCTTTGGCCGGCACTGAAGGTTTCTACAGTTAGAATGTTTAGTTCTACAGTATAATAGTGGACTCTAGAGGTGAAATAAAAACAAATCGCGGACACCGCTTGTGGATTTACTATTTCTAAATCTATCACTGATAATATTTATCAATTTTTATTCTCACTTTTGTGCATACTGTGTTTATATATTGATGTATTATAAATTGAAGCAAGGGCCTTCCAAAAATATTTGACTATTTAGAAAAATGCCACGTCAGTACATACAATGTGTCTCCAACTTCACATCTTAATAAATATGAATAATAATAAACCTTATTCCTCATTTAAAACTCATCAGGTGAAATATATAGGCTGTAAAAGCTTATTTTGGTACCCAACCTACTTAACTATAGATTAGATTAACGTCTCTGTAATGTTTCATAGTACGTTACGTCTCCGGTGTGTTTCAAGGTTGTTTATTTTTGAAAGTCACACATTATGCACTAAATCTTCATTTTTTCTGTTTTTGAGATTTTGGATGCACAATATTTTGATTTGATTAATTTTGGATTTGCAAAAAAAAAAAAAAATTTTTTTAAAACACTATTGTCCCACACATTAGTTGAACCAATGTTGCCATGTTGGACTGGTCAGAATTATCAAACAAATGCTGCAATGTTTTGATAGCGCTATAAAGCACAGAGCCACATTATCGGCTGAAAATATCCATGGTGAAAAAAAAAGTATGCCAAGTATACTTGAAGCCAGACTAATAAGTATGATTAGTTAACTTGAAGTGTGCTATTTTGGAACAACTTCAAGTATACTTAGTATACTTTAAGTATATGCCAGTGTAGGGTAATTACATGATTGATTCGTGATATTAAAGTGTACTTTGTGTTACAAGTACATTACAAATTAATTGCGAGTGTCTTCGAAACATACAAGCAATATACCATAAGTGTATTATATTCGAGTAAAAAGTATATGCTCAGTAACTTCTTTGGCTTATTCACAATACTACAGATTGCACACTTTGTCTTCAATAACAAACATTTATTACTTAGCTATACTTTGTACAATATACTTTAAACATTACATCATCTTACACAAGACAGTATTTTAAATGTGTTACCTGCATACACCTTAAAATTTGACATGTTCAGTTTACTTAAATTAAGGAAAACGATTGCCTTATTTTTGCAAAGCAATCTTACTAGCTAAAATTAAGTTATATTAATGTTCCTATGCAAGTAATGTCAACTTGTTATTATTAAACTTAATAGTAAGTTTCTAGTTAACTTGCTTGTTTTTTGTCAATTACTACAAATTAATTAGTAACCTTACAAATTATTTATTAGTAAGTCAATTAACTTCTCAACATGAGTTTACTGTATCACTTTAAGTTGTGTACACTTAAAATACTACGTGCAATGAAATTCTCAACTGTTTATTTGTGTAATAAACAGCTGAAACTCTTTAAGAACAACACAATCAAAAAAACAATGCCTTTAAAACAATCTGTCCTCAAGACTTAGACCTCTTGCAGCACTCTGCTGCATGACAACATAATACCTGACGACCTAAAACAAGGTATAGAGCATTTGCAGAACAGGCACTGTGCAAACTCCAAAAAAGTATTTATTTAAAAAAAAAAAAAAAAAAAAAAAAAAAAAAAAAAAGCCTTTACAATTTGGAAAGATTCTTAAACTGAACTGCAATTACAGCAAAATATGTCCGAAACAAGTTCAGCTTAAAAGCTAGTATATGGGTTTGGAGATTGGGTTTGAGATTCTTTCCTCCCAAAGACAGAAATACCCACTGAATAAAATCAAATGTGTTCCTCATTGTCTTCGGATGGTCTAAATTTAGAGCATAGATCAAAGCAAATGGAGACATACGGAATGTGGCAATTTTGGGACATCATCCATGACAATTCTTCCCTCCATTGCATCCATGTTGAGGGCATGTGGAAGTTTGGCAGGCATGCCTTCAGGTAAAACTGTGAGCAGTCCAACATCTAATTCACTGAAGCCTGCATCTACATCTGAATCACAAGAAAAAAAAAAAAAAAAATCACAAGTTCAATGGAATACTTTATTGTACTTTTACATTGTTCTGAATTATTAAAGGGTTAGTTCACACAAAAATGAAAAAGATCCCATAATTTATTCACCCTCAAGCTATCCTAGTTGTATATGACTTTCTTCTTTCAGCCAAACACAATCAGAGTTATATTAAAAAGTATCCCGGCTCTTCCAAGATTTATAATTGGAGTGAATGGTAACTTAGATTTTGAAGCCCAAAAAAGCGCATCCATCCATCATAGAAGTAATCCATACAGCTCCAGGGGGTTAATAAAGGCCTTCTGAAGTGATATTTTTTTTAAGAAAAATATCCATATTTATGACTTTATAAACTATTATCACCGGTAACAGCCGTCCGCATGTTCACAAGAGAGTCAAGTTCCGGCGCATGGTGTAGGTGTAGCATAAGCTCCGATGATATAAGACAAACGCGAAAGCACAGCGGATAGAGGAAGCCAGTAAACGTGTGGACTGCTGTGACCAGAAGCCAGTGATTATAGTTCATAATGTTATAAATATGGATATTTTTCTTACAAAAATGCATCGCTTCGCTTTAGAAGGCCTTTATTAACCCCCTGGAGCTGTATGGATGATTTTTTGGATGGATGGATGTGCTTTTTTGGGCTTCAAAATCGAAGGTACCATTCACTCCCATTATAAAGCTTGGAAGAGACAGTGTTTGTCTGAAAGAAGAAAGTCATATACACCTAGGATGGCTTGAAGGTGAGTAAATTATGGGATAATTTTCATTTTTGGGTGAACTATACCTTTAAGAACACAGAATTGAATTTATAGTATACTTTATTGCATCAACTTAAGGAATTTAAATCACCAATGTCACACATTTTTCACAAGAGAAAAATACAGTATCGACTGTAAAAGTACACCCAGAACTTTTTCAAAATCAAATCTATAATATCATGTAATAAAGCAAATTAACAATTTAAAAAAGTATAAACAGCAATAAAAATACTTACGAAGCTCATACTGAAAAATTCCTCTGGGTCATCCCCCAGTAGGATTGGAAGACCCTGAAGTACTGCAGTGCAAACATATGTTACATCAGATGACTACAAAAAAGTAGAGAGAGGTAGACGTGAGGGTAATAATCATAGCCAAATCATGATTTAAAGATGACAATAATCACAAAGGAATACCTCGAGTCAACATGATGCATAATTTCATCAAGTGTTCTTCCCCGATTTCCTCCTTTTCTCAGAAAATGTTCAGTCAAACGTGCAGAATGCTTGTCCAACGCTGCATAGAACTCAGATTTTCCCCAAATATGCGATTGAATTCTGCAAAGACCCAAGCAAAAATATGTGGTTATTAACATTCAAATACACAATTCATAGAAAAAAGTAACTCTGGAATTTGGAGGAAAAAAAACCTGGCTTTCTGAGAAACGTGCTGGCCACTTCTCCAAGATGTCACTGTCAAGCACAATAATGTGAAGTGTCATCGACATGGCAAAGTAAAATTACAAAACAAAGAAAAAAGGATATCATAAGCTGCCAAAGGGAAGGAGTAATTTATTAGAGAAAGCTGAACAACTTGCATTGAATGCAAACTGCACAACTCGTAAGAGAGCAAATGCTTAACCATGCAATCTGTGGTTTGCAGAGGAACATTATGTCAGTGTTGATTGCCAAGATTTTCTCAATCCGCATGAACTTGGGCAAACCAGAACAACATCCAACTGAAACCACCATGTCTGGGCAGTACTTAATGCCATCAATGTAAACACTGGATGAAACAAGTGGGGTAATACAATTAGGACTCCGCAGCTGCAGATATTCCTGAACATTGTCAGGAAAGGCTGTGACAAGTGCACTACACTCTCTGTCTATAGTACTCTTGGCTTGAAAAAAGAAATGGCATCCATGTTTCTTGGCCAGCATTAGGGGGACATTTTTTAAATTTTGTGGATCACTTTCACGGATCAGTTTCCCCTCAAATCAAATTGTCCATAGATTTCTCAATGGCCCATACATTCCTCAAGTTTTGGTTGGAAATTGATTTTTGATAAATTTACTTTTAATACATAGAATGACATGGACACTCGGAATGGAGACATGGTATTGAAACAATTTGAGAATAAGTACCATGGCTTATGTGATAGTACTTAAGAAGTGCAGAAATTACATTTCCACTGCATATTAGGTCATCATCTGGTACTCTACAAATAATAATAATAATAATAATAATTAATCCATCACTTACAAGTAAAAGAAACAAAATCAGATGCATATGTTTCTTCAAATTGTGGGCCACTTACAATGCTGGACAGTGACTAAAATGGAAACGGGTATTAAAAACAAAGCCTGTTGAAGTTTCTGTGCTGATTTATATTTAAATAAGATACACATAATACCAATAATGATAATAATACTCTACTTGAAATGGTGACGGCGATGGGGTCTGCTGCAGACTCGCTGATAAACTCAATTGAAAAGTACTTCAGAATAACCCCCCCACCACTTTTTTTTTTTTTTTGGTGCCTGCAGACTACCGTAATAATCATAATAAGCAATCATTATTTTTGCTGCAACCGGCTTGACTTGAGTTCACCACACATCGTTGCGTTTTTAAATTAGAATTGTCGTGTATCAAATTAAAAGGAGTTACTTTAAAAGAACCAGGCTCAAGATGTCGTGGTCTGTTACATCCATTTGTAGGCCCTACTTTGGATTGTCTCTCTCTAGGGTGAATGCATTCATGTCAGTCTGCGCTGCCTCGTTCTAATGACCAGTCTTCAGTTCAAACTACTCCAGTACTCCCATACTCGTAATCATCAAAAACCATATACATTTCTAAATAAATTTAATATGCAACCAGTCAGCTAATTTTACAGATATGAAGCGGGCAAAGACTAGCTAGTTTTAACAGATATGCCTTCAAATAACGGGTAGTGAATAACGTGTTTGTGGAAGTTCTTATCAATGAGCTAATACGTCACACAAAACAGCATGAAAACAACAAAGTAAAAAAAAAATCTAACATTTATTAAGAGTATTAAACAAATAAAGCAGAAAATGAGTTTTAAATCAAAATATATTACCTTGCATTTACCGAAGATGAACGTCGAAACTTCAGTCCATGTGCTTCTGCGCTGTGTGTGGGAGGGGAAATTGCTGTCCAGTGCGCATGCCTAACAGCACGTCTTGAACATTTTTGAGTAGTTAGTTAGTTATGGGAGCTGTGTTCGAAAAAGTAAGAAACAATTAAAAATTTCAAAAACTCAACATTTTGGTTAAATTCAAGTAAACATACTAATATTTTTAAGTAAGGAATACTATTACATTTTACAGTGTACTGAAGGCTGAATTTCTTGGAGGAATTTTTATACTCAATGCTGAATGCACTTGTTTTCAAGGCCATTACAATAAATAACATATAAAAACTTAAATAACAGAGTGTTTCTTTAAATGTCACATGGTTTTATAATTGTAAAACAGAACAAAATGTACCAACTGTAGCTCCCTCCAATGACAGACATGAGGCAGGAGGTCATGGTTAAAAGACCCCTTATGGGGGGCTAAATCTTTCTTTATTTTCCTCATCGTCTTCTTTCTACTAGGTTTGTCTGCTTGCATGTTTATTACTTAGTGTAGCTGTCGCTAATTTATTGTCTGTCGTCTTTTTTGGCGCTTCGCTCAACAGGTGTTTTCTTATTTAGTTACGGGCGGAACACTAGCACAGCAATAAATAGTTCTGCTTCCAAACTACTATTACTATAGGTACCAAAAAATAGCAGGATAAACAGCTATAATTGAAACTGCCGATGGGAGGCAGTTACACAAACCATGCTTTCAATTTAAAGAACGCTGAAAGAAAGAAACAAACAAATCAATAATTTTTGGAACAGCAGCCACACACAAACTACGCATTGTAATATTATTTCTTCTTGCTGAAATGCTCATTGTTACACTTGCGCCTGGTGGCCACTCGCCTAAAATATATTTTCAAGTAAAGTGCAAATAAATACACTTTTAAAAAATAAACAGAATTTTCACTTCAAGTATATTTATATGAAATATATTTTTAGATAATATACTAAAGTACAATTATTTTAAAGTGTGTTAAAAGTTGTATTGTGAAAATTGGTAAAAGCAAGATGCTAATATACTTTAAATTTATTTAAAGATAGTACAATTTTGGGTTAGTAAATAATGAATATATTTAAAATACAATAAAGTATACTTTTTTCACTAGGGCTGTCTCTGCATATTAAACTGGGATAGGAGAAATTATTTTAACATTAAAATAATTTACACTTCAGCTTTAAGTAGGAGTGGGAGTCAGGAGATTAGTTCATATATACAGTGTATCTGCACATTTGTAAATTATGAAATATACTTTGGGCTGAAATGTTACTGTCTCTCAGTGATGGAACAGATGGAACCTTCAGGGCAATTTTAAATCAACTTTTTTGGCTTTACACAACTGTAACAACAGTACAGACATTTTATTGGTCTTCCATGTGCACTACTGGTCTCCCAGGGCAGCGGACTGGTTATTTTTAATGAGGTTTTTATGGATGGTGGAGTAATGATGTCAGTTATTCAGTAAAGCCATTTAAACATTAATTGCAACATTGAAAGAATCATGGTTGTTATAAAAATGGTTGTGTACATTGGCCTAGATAGGGACTGAAAGATTACATTCATTAATTAGCTGTGTGCGCTTAACAAGGTCGTTAGTAGTCTTGAGAGTGAGAGGAATAGTGGGATTATGTAATATGTCAGCTGGAAGTGTGGTGAACAAAATAACAGACACATGTAATAATGTGAGAGTGTGGTCACCTTTCTACTTGAATAGCTTAAGTTCCTTCCATCTTAGAATTCTTTCATATGAGTCCTAAATAGGTGAACTGGAATAAAACTGTTGATTCATGTTTTTCTTCTGCCATTTTTCAAATGTAAAGCCAGCCAGTCTCCATCCATCCATCCATCCATCCATCGTCAACCGCTTATCCTGTGTACAGGGTCGCAGGTGCCAGCCAGTCTATGTAGCAAATATGATTCGTTGGATCATTTTATATCAATACAATTTTTCTCGCTTTGACACAATACATAGTGACCCCTGTCTTCGACGTTGTGTCGAAGAAGCGACACTAGGGGTCTCTCCTGAGCGCCTTTTGCATCTCTGATCTATGAGAAAAGGCCAATGAGAAATTGGCAAACGGAATTTGCATGTCCTTCCCCCAGACATACAAGTATAAAGGAGGGGAAATGCATCTGTTTCATTCAGAAATTTTCTTGATGGTTGTGTATGCAGCGAGCTGCGATTCACACACTGTTCCTGTCATCTCTGAGCGATTGCTGTTGGATCTACGGCGCATATCAGCGGCTTTTTCCCTTCTCTGCACGGCAGTGCAGTTTGCCCCTGGGTGCTTCGACAGCACAACTAAAAGAGTTGATTTTCTCTAAAAGAGTTATTTCGCTAAAAGATGAACGTTGAACGTCGAACGTTGAACGTCCTTTTCAGGACGCGTCTTTATAAAGATGCCTTTCCGCCCCTGTGTAGATCCTCGTTCACACCGAGGCAGCGTTTGTGGATGGCTCATGTTCTCACTGCGAGAACATGACCATGGCAACATTGCGGTCGCGGCTTTCCTTCAACAGCCCCTTCGTTGCTGTGTCTGGTACGTGCTTTGCGTACCTACTTGGACTGATCGCAGAGCTTTAGACGTTCTGAGCAGCTCTTTGTCTGCTTTGGTGGACAGCAGAAAGGGAATGCTTTCCCACTGGATAGTTGACGCCATTACATTGGCCTATCACACCCAGGCCGTGCCCCCCCCCCCCCTTGCGGGTCCGTGCACACTCAACAAGAAGTGTTGCGTCCTTGTGGGCACTGGCCAGAGGCACCTCCCTAGCAGACATATGCAGAGCAGCGGGTTGGGCAACACCCAATATCTTTACGAGATTTTACAGTCTCAGTGTTGAGTCAGTTTCATCCTGTGTTTTCAGTACGGTCCCCTTGCGAGCGGACCCGCGTCTCCCTTCGGCAGTCCTCACGGACCCCCGGTCGCCATGTTTGTAGCAACTCCTCCCTCCCAATGAGTTAGGATCTACCACCCCGCCATTCTCCACATGTGACCTAAAAGCCCATGTGATGTATTTCACCACACTTTACCTCCCCCAGTCTTGGCAGGTGTGGTCTCCGCAGGGTCTTTCCCCCTGAAAGAATGGGAACTGGGTAAGATCCCCTTCCCCGATCCGTATGATAGCGTTAAGATGGCCCCAGCCACCTTAACTCTATGCGAGAAACATAGAGAGAGAAAAGGCACGGCTGGCGCGGCCTGTTCCCTTGCTTGGCACGTCGCCTTGTTCCCCCCGGTCGGGGGTAAAGAACCAGAAGGCTCTGACGATTTTATGGGGCATTGGGGAAGGGTGCGTGTAGTCTTACACAGCTGGTCGCTTTGGCACGTAAAATACCTGCCCGCTCATGTGTCAGCAGTACACGTACATGGCTCAGCGCATGGTGTGATTTAAATAGGACCCCTAGTGTAGCTTCTTTGACACAATGTTGAAGTGAGCGACAGAAGGGGAACGTCTAGGTTACGGATGTAACCTCCGTTCCCTGATGGAGGGAACGAGACATTGTGTCCTCCCGGCCACATCGCTGAACCGAGCCACTGTTGCGGCCAAACCATTTTCGGCTCCTCATAAAAATCCTGAATGAAACAGATGCATTTCCCCTCCTTTATACCCATATGTCCAGGGGCGGGACATGCAAATTCTGTCTGCCAATTTCTCATTGGCCTTTTCTCATAGATCAGAGATGCAAAAGATGCTCAAGAGAGACCCCTAGTGTTGCTTCTTTGACACAATGTCTCGTTCCCTCCATCAGGGAATGGAGTAGTTACATTTGTAACTAATGAATCTGCAATTCAAGCACTAGTTTTTTTTTTTGGATAGCCTTTTTGGAACTCTCTAAGTTGCCTAATTTTGCATTTAAAAATGATTTCTCACTGTGCTAATTGTGCATCCAATTTTAACCAATACATACCGCAAATTGGCAATCAGCCTCATGAAATCATTTGCAGCTGTGGTATTCAAGGAGAGAAAAAGAGGATAGAAGTTGTGTGAGGCCTTAATGGTTTGTTAACATTTGAATTCAAATCACATGACTTTTTCCCTGTAGAATGAATTTTGAACAAACTAATTATATGTGTGTTTGGTTATGAGAAATGGAACCCTATTGTAAAGTGTTGCCAGTTTTTTCAATGCCCAACCTAACGGAATACAGTAGCAATCTGTTTGAGCATCCCAACCAGCCCAAAGTAGCAACATTTGTTCAACAAATGGAGTGAGTTTGGTGTGGGACAATCTGTATGACCGAACGATCTTAGGGAATCTTGTTTGATAACATTCATTATTTTCTGCAATTCAGCTTGGTAACTGACACCAGAGGCGCATAAATTACACATTTCAACTTTAATTGTTGTATTTTGTAGTTCACATATGAATATGGAAAATTTGGGAGAGATTCAGAAGGACATAGGATAGGAAGCTACCATCCCTTTTTGCTTTCACAAACTTTCAGATAACACTTTGTATTTTTAGTTAATTGGTTAATGCATAAGGTATGATGAACTAACAATGTGCAATAATTTTTTTACAGCATTTATTAATCTTGGTTAATGTTAATTTATAAATATAATTTTGTTAATTCTTTGTTAGTGTTAACCCTTAAATGCACGAGTGTTTCGCCAAACATAATTACATACCATGCACGTACAGTGTATTCATCAAAAATGTATCTACAAAATACCCAGATAATGTAACATTTTCATTAGAAAGTAGTAGAAAATAATATATTTAGCTATATTTTCTTTTTTTTGTTGTTGTTTGTTTTTATTTGTTTTATGAGACCCAACCAGCTGTCAAGTACATATTGAGCTACACATAGCATGCAATTTTTCAGGTACCTATTGAATCTAAATAGATGTGCAACTAAATAACTGTAGTAGTACACCCAAATGGCAATAGCCATATCATATAATAAACTAAGAAATATATATCCTATTAAAGTAAACTCATAAAGATATTAAATAATCATTAAAATATAACTGTGGAAATGCATATTGTGACTCTTATAATATCTTGAGTCAGTAATGTCCATAAACTTTTGGTAATAAAGCAGTTAGAGTATCATTATTATTATTAGTAGTAGTAGTAATTTTGCAATGTTTTTATTCTTAAGGGTTAATTCCTAATGTATATACAAGTTTAATGTTAAAACATGTATATGTAGACATTAACATTAACCAAAATGACTAAATGCTTTAAAATGATTTGTTGTTGTTAGTTTATGTTAACATAAGTTAACAAATACCACCTTATTGTAAAGTGTTACCAACTTGATTTAATTTATATGATTAAATGAAAAAGTGAACTGTGAACCTGTTCAACCTTGGGACTCCTATCCTGAGGTCACAATAACCGGCTGGATCCAGCTCCATTCCTGCTTCATATTGGTTTCCACTGCTACGTGTCGCTGTGTGATGATGACTAAATGTAGCCGTTGCCAGCCAAACATCACTTCAGTCTATTATGATGGACTTCAGAGGATGAACTGCTGCCAACTCCAATCATAAGACATGGGATACTTCATATGCCATTGTCTGAACCTTGGATTTAGGATGGACCACACCGAACCTCACCAAAATTACCGGCCAGGTTGAACTGTGATGCAACTCACTGATTAATGCCTGCATCACCTCGGTCTGTTGATGGACTACGATCTTGAAATGGAATACATAGACTATCAATTGCCAACAAAAGCCTTCATCAGCCAATTAACAAGGACAATTGCATCTATGTGAACTTCTGCAGTTAATCCAGGATGGACTTTAAAGACATTGGTCATTAATCTTACAGTTCAAACAAAATCGATGTTTAAACACTGACCCTTAACACTTACTTAGTTTAATCATTTTAAACCATGACTTGCACTTTACACAAGTAATATTTACATTATGTTCATGATGTTAGCCAGAGGGGAACTGGCCCCCACAGTGAATCTGGTTTCTCTGGTTTCAACATCTTATGGAGTTTTGTGTTCCTTGCCACAGTCACCTTCAGCTTGCTCACTGGGGTTACTAATACAATTATTATTTAATTGCTTAATTTTTAAACACGATTAACAATCGTATTTTATCTAATTAAACAATGATGATTCATCAACATTATAGACATTACAGTTTTATCTTCTGTTAATGCCCGATCTTCTGTATCTTCTGCTTTGAAACGATGTGTGTTGTGAAGGAGTTATACAAATAAAATTGACCTGACTTGACTTGAACAGTCACACACAGTTGTATTATTTACTTGTATAGTATGTGATCAAGTGTATTGATTGATTTATAATTTTAAATTCTAGATGGTATTATGAAATTGAATATGTGCTGATTACTGATAATTGGTTTTGTGTTGTAGGATCGTCTGTATTATGTCATGGAGTATGTGAATGGTGGTGATCTTATGTTTCACATCCAGATCGTGGGAAAGTTTAAAGAACCACATGCAGCGTGAGCACTTCTTGTCTTACTGTATCTCTATTCTGCTTTCATTTTCTTTCATTTTAATTGTTTCCTTATTGATTCACTATCTGTCTTCTGTTTCTAAATTCTCTTGTAGAGTATCGTTTTCTCATTCTGCCCACAGTGGAGGAAAGTGTGTTTAATAGAGTTCATTTTGTGTTGGCAGGTTCTACGCTGCTGAGATAGCGGTGGGTCTTTTCTTCCTGCACAACAATGGCATCATATACAGGTACAAGACACAGATGAGTTTGTACTTGCACAAACACACCATATGCTACAGTCATTTAATATTCTCTCTCTCTGTGTCCTGAAGAGATCTAAAGCTGGACAATGTCCTACTGGACAGTGAAGGACACATCAAGATAGCAGATTTTGGGATGTGCAGGGAAGGCATGATGGAAGGGGAGACCACCCGCACCTTCTGTGGCACACCTGATTACATTGCACCTGAGGTTTTTCTCTCTCTCTCTCTCTCTCTCTCTCTCTCTCTCTCTCTCTCTCTCTCTCTCTCTCTCTCTCTCTCTTTACAGTATACTGTATTTCTCCCACAGACTGCTTAATCCATTCCTCTCTTCCCATCTGATCCCTCTTTTTTTCTTTGTGACTTTGACTATGTGTTTATATTAAACACTCAGTCAATGTGCACAGTCAGCACATGTCTGTGTGTATATGCATCTACGTGTCTTTGTGTGTGTGTATTTCATTTAGGTTCACTGCAGTGCTTACTACTTGGTGCTATGATGGACATCTGAATCGAGTGATGTATATGCTAAAGTGTCTATGTGATGTGATTTGCATGTATGTGAATAAGTGAATAAGGTCAGTATAAGGGAGCAAGTGTTTATGTGGGTCTAACAAAGGCCAGTAAGCGTCAGCACTGTATTAACCCAGCAGTTAATCTGGCGCGCATTGATCACATTATGTAAAAAAAAAGAAAAAGCCATTGATCTTTGTGTCCCTGTCATTTTGAAAAGATGCAATATGTGTCCCTGCAGGCAAGGAAATTAATCTCTCTTACTCATGCTTTCCACTAAGACACACACACATACACAACTGACACAGAGACACAAGCATATTGATTGTGTAATTATTAAATTATGACTTTCATGTGCTTCTTACTGCATTGAGAATCCTGTTTCTATTACACCATCCATCTACATTCAAGCATTTAACATATATAATTCTAAGAATATCACATTATACAATTAATTAAATCAATAAAAAAATATTTAATAGCAAACCCATATATAGGATTTGTACTGTTTTTAGATTGTGGCATATCAGCCATATGGTAAAGCAGTAGACTGGTGGTCATATGGAGTTCTTCTCTACGAGATGCTGGCTGGGCAGGTAATTTGACTTATTTTTCATTTTCTCTTGCTGTAAACTTTTAATTCTGTCTCTCTCTCACTAGATCTTAATCCCCTGCATCTTCACCCTCTGTTTCTCTCTCTTTTGATCAGCCTCCTTTTGATGGGATTGATGAGGAGGAGCTGTTTCAGTCCATCATGGAACAGAGCGTTTCATATCCAAAGAGTCTCTCTCGGGAGGCTGTGGCCATCTGTAAAGGGGTAATCTACTTCATGTTCTTTCATCTCCGCTGCCTACAGTACTTTTCTCACAGTACATGCTATCCCATCTTTAGTACTAACATTACCTGCTAAAATAATTTTCTTTCTTTCTTTCTTTCTTTCTTTCCTAGCTCCTGACTAAGAACCCTGTTAAGCGCTTAGGTGGAGGAGAGGATGCTGAGAGAGAGATCCGGGAGCATCCTTTCTTCCGCTGGATAGACTGGGACAGGCTGGAGAGATTAGAAATACAGCCTCCCTTCAAACCCAGAAGTGTCAGTATCATCTATCACAACACCTATAAAACTCCATGAAGAAAACAGTTAATCCACATATGAAATAAAGTCTTAGTGAATATCTTAAAATGCAGAAAGGTTTGTTTGAGGTTTAGGAGTAGGGATACAAAATATTTTTATCTCAGTCTAAAAACAATAGAAGACTATGGAAACTATGATAGAAAACATCTGCATATGCATTAGGGATGTGCCCAAAGCCAAATACCATACTCAGAAAGGCACGAATAATGACTTCAAAACAACTAACTAATTCATCCGAATAATAAAAAAATATTCGGAAGACTGATCATCCAACGAAGACAAGCATAAAGCTATATTTTAAATAAACATATAGAAAATTACAAAGCAATTATGAGTCTGTGAAGCCAATATTACTAAAGTGTAAACCTTATGAATGTTGAATCTAAGCTTTTAAAGAGTATTAACTATTTCATAAGATATTCCACTTCTTGAAATGTCTGTTTGAGATGTCTGATCACATTAACGACAAATGTATAGCACGTAAAGGTTTATAAACCAACATGAGCATGATCTTTAATTCCTGACCAAATAAGTGATGATTTTATAGTGGAGCTCAACTGTAAATTGACCACATTTATATCAACATTTAGGTAATTATCTGATTAATCCTTTATTCCAAAAATGTTTAAATGCTCCACAGAGGTTTAAATACTGCATAGAGTATAAATTTATTCAGAATATTCCTGCACACGGAGTATTCTAAAAAAAAAAAAAACATAAAAAAAAATGTAATATATAGAGACAGTTTTTCACAATTTTGCAAAATTTTCCACTGCATTTCGCTAATTCTGCACATGTAATTCAACTAATTAATTATGTCCTCCACAATATTATGTGAACACAAAATAAGCCTTGAGTGTATCATAAAACTTTCTGATAGAGATTTACAGTGCTTTCAGTTTGTTGGTTATTTGTATTTATTCTCAATTATTTTAATATTCGTATTTGTATTTAATATTTGCTGCAAACACCTCTTACCTCCAAAATAACATTTTACTTGCACACTGCACAGAAATAAATGTAAACATTGTTTAAGCAGATATTAATGTCGAAATACCAGGAGAAACCACAGTTAACAAAATATTCCACGGTTTATGTAGCCTACATATTCAGCTTCATCTGGTGAGAAAAAATAAATAATATATCAATTACATAATTTTATAATAATAATGTTTAAATAAGCCTATCTGAGGCATACTTTATATACAGAAGCTATAGCCTAAATGTAAGAGAATTACATTTTAATATTAGTTTTGATGCACTTCTGGTTTAAGCCATGCCCATATCCAGTTCTATTCGAATACAGATACAGTTACAGATCATTTTTTCATAGTAACAGATACAGATAATGGATTTGCTGCACATCCCTAATATTCAAAAATATATGCATCTGTTTGTGTGTGTCTTTGTGTGTGCATGCAGGAGGGTATACCTCCTGTGTAGGGATGTCCTGATACCGGTATCAGAATCCGATATCACGCTTATGTACTTGAAATTGTGCTCGATAAAAAATGCGCAGATACCAAAATCTGATACCATCTGACGTACTAATGATTCTGTAAACATTCAATGCACAAATTAAAATCACATTATGTCCTAGTGTGATTATTAAACCACAAAGGCTGCAATTATTAAGGTAAACTTATAGTTTGCATATGCTGCGTGCTTCAAAGTGAATGTGTTGTGCAAATACCAGCTGTTCATACCATTTAGAGCTCCTTGTCTGAAAAATGGAAAAACACCTACATGAGCATCTCGCACTCTGTTTGTAGCAGATGACAGCAAGCAGAGCACTAATTCACTTTGTTTTGCAAGGCATATACAGAATACATACTGTATTTATTTATGAAATAGCAGCCTTTTGCAGTTTAATAATCGGGTTATGTAGTGACCTGCTTTTGCAAAGGTGAGAAGCTACCATTAAAAACATACAGAAATGGAAAGGGCTTTAAAGTAAAACTTCTGGCAAAATAAAAGCTCAATTTAAATGGAAAAAGTATGACCGAAATATATCACTGCTGTATAGTTATTTCATATTCACTGTAATACTACTACTACTACTACTACTAATAATAATAATAATAATAATAACAATAATGAATCAATAGTAATTGTATTATATTTAAGCAATATCACACACCTGTTACACTTTGTTATGCAGCTATTTAATTGAAATGAACTCAACAAAATTAACTCCAATATTGGATTTTGGATTTTGCTGTGAGATTCTGTTTAAAAACACTTAATTTGATATAAAGAAAATAATAATAAATACAATATTTTGTCGAAAATAAAAATTTTCTATTTTTATTTGTTAAACTGTTTAATAAATTAATTACGAATTCTGAAATGAACTATTGATATTGAATTCAGAAAAAAATAAAACAAAGATAAATATGTTTTAT